>CM032446.1:88846497-89033997 GCA_019049505.1 Pachyrhynchus sulphureomaculatus | reverse complement strand
TAGTTGTTTTAGTCTCTAAAAGTACTTTTAAAGAATGTTATTAACAATATTTTATTTTCTAATACTTACGTAATTCTCTAAGTGTCCTTTTGTCACGTTTTTTATGATTACCATATGCTTATTACCTGGCCAAAGAAATGCAAATTTTTTTTGTGGCACCCGAGAGAAATTAACTGCTGAATTTTGTAAGTAAATTATTATACAAGACACATAAATCACATATCATAACGACAGTCTTAACTTTGTTTTTCTGGATCTTGTTTGCATTTCAGTATCCAGAAAAAACTACCAGCGAAAGCTTGATAACAAAAAATAGAAAGCCGATACTAGAGCCTATAAATCTTTGATTGTCATCTCTTCTCTACATAAGGGCGTTCCCCAGTAGTTAAACTTCCGATTGTTATATATATATATATATATATATATATATATATATAATATATATATATATATATATATATATATATATATATATATATATATATATATATATATATATATATATGTCACTAGCAGCCTAATTCTATCCAATGTTGGATGTAGACGTACCCCCTGAATTTCCATCTCAATCTATTTGCTGCTATTGTCATTCATCTAATGCCCGCAACCTTCTTTATATCATCCGGCCATCTTGTTGCGGGACGTCCTACGCTCCTTTTCTGTTCTCGTGGTCTCCATTCTAATATTCGCTTGGTCCATCGATCGTTGGTCGTGCGTGCTATATGTCCAGCCCATTTCAACTTTCTTTCTGCTACGCGCTCTATAATATCCTTTAGTTTCGTTTGTTCACGTATCCATTTGTTACTTTTTCTATCTTTAAGTTTTTATCCCGATCTTTCGTGTGCTCTCTGGGTCCGAGCTAGTTTTTGTATATCGGCTTTATTCAGTGTCCAAGTTTCAGCACGATATGTAATTACGGGTAGGATACACTGACCGTAAACTTTGGCCTTTAAATTATTTGAGATGGCTTTATCTTTGAATACATAACTTAATTTCCCGAATGCGCACCATCCAAGCCTGTATCTTCTTGAAATTTCATCCGAGACACTGTCTCTCGTCGTAGTAATTTTTTGCCCCAGATATTCATAATCCTTAACAATCTCGGGAGCTGTTCCTTCCAAATTTATAACTATGTTGTTATTAGTGGTGGTTAATATTTTTGTCTTACTTTTATTCATCTTATCGTCTTTGAGTGGTAATTTAACTCGTTTATCATTTCTTGTAACTCATGCTGATTACTACTGATGACTACAGTGTCGTCGGCGAACCTTAAATCACTCAAATACACACCATCTATCTTTAGGCCTTTCTTTGTCCAATCTAGCTGACGGACTATGGTACATCTTCAAGAGCTGTAATACATAGCTTAGGAGAGATTGTATCTCCCTGCCTTACGCCTTTATATATATATATATATATATATATATATATATATATATATATATATATATATATATATATATATATATATATTTGTATATATATATATATATATATATATATATATATATATATATATATATATATATATATTTGTATATATATATATATATATATATATATATATATATATATATATGTATATATATATATATATATATATATATATATATATATATATATACACTTCTGGACAAAATTAACGCAACAATATATGAAATCATACAAATCTCTATAATGAATTAATTTTAATAATTTTTTATGAACATTGGTTACACTAAAAGTTAGAAAAAACTTATTCGGATACTTTAAAAGTGAATTAGCTACCAAATTTCTCTATAAGATTCGAATTAAAATTATTTTTAAGACCTAATAACAAAATCGTTGAAATGTAATAATAAAAAAATAAACTGGGACACTAGTAGCAAAATTAATGGTGTAACTGGGACACTAGTAGCGTGTGTCACCTCCTCTACTTCGGATGACAGCGTTTATGCGCCTAGGCATGCTTCTAATTAAATTTTAGATAAAATCTTGAGAAATTTGCTCCCATTCTGTAATAACTGCATTTTCAAGTTCCCTCAAGTTTCTAGGTGCAGGTATATGACGTTTTCACATTTTTCTTAAGGTGATCCCATACATGTTCTATCGGATTCAGATCCGGGTTTTTTGGTGGCCATTGCATAATCGGTATATCAACTTGATTAAGATAATCGAGTACCTCCCTAGCCACGTGAGGTCGAGCGTTACCTTGCATAAACAGAAAATTGGGCCCCAGAAAATGACCGAAAGACATCACATGTTCTGTTACAATATTCTCAAGATAGTAGTCAGCATTCATGGATCTCGTACGGACAGGAACTAACTCTGTGCGAGCATCAAAGCAGATGCCACCCCAGAACATAACAGAGCCACCGCCGAATGGAATCCTTGCAGAGATATTGCAAGGAGCAAACCTCTCTCCTGGTCTTCGCCATACTCGCTCACGACCATCTGGATGTTTTAGACTAACCCTAGTTTCATCTGTGAAGAAAACTTGTTTCCAGTCATCCACAAACCAGTTTTCGTGATTTCGAGCAAAACGTAACCTGGCAACTTTGTTCTCTCTAGTAAGCAAGGGCGCAGTGGCTGGTCTCCTACTGTTTAATCCAGCTTCATTTAACCGTCTTCTAACTGTTTTAGAAGAAATTGTGACATTGCGAACAGCTTCGAGTTCGTTTCTTATTATAGAACTAGTGACAGTCCTGTTTCTTAAAGCATATTGTCTTATAAAACGTTCATCTAGGTCGCTAGTGCATCGTTTTCGCCCTTGCCCTAGCCTTCTAGAATAAGTTCCTACTTCATTCAAGTGTCTTATCATACGACTTATTGTGGAACGATGTTTGCCTAACAAATTGGCAACATAACTCTGACAATATCCCTCGTCCAATAAAACTGAGGCTCGCACTACCTCGTGTTCAGTTATATTCCTTGTTCGATTAATTTATCTAATTCTTCGGGGTCAAAAAATAAAACAGTCTACCACAAAAACGTATTACTTTGAAAAAGGAAACAATTTATAAGCTAACTTTTAAAGAAAATCTATCGCATTATTACAGAAAATTGTTCATCTTCTAAAAAATTCTTTAAAACTGTAAATCTAAACGAATTGTTTTGATTTCTGTCATGAACAACGAAACAAAATATGCATAGCCTACTATTCAAATACTCGATAAATTTTAAAACTGACATAAGGAAAAGATAAATTAATTTTCAGATTGTTGCGTTAATTTTGTCCAGGAGTTTATATATATATATATATATATATATATATATATATATATATATATATATATATATATATATACATATATATATATATATATATATATATATATATATATATATATATATTTATATATACATATTAGAAAATTTCTTTCAGACTTAAAAATCAATTTTGGGACATTAGGAAATGAAACTTACAGGACTAACATGTTAGCAATTTGACCAATAAATAAAAATATAGACAAATATGATATAGTCGACTGATTTCAAATACACTTAAAATTCATTTTAAATTATCTTAATTAGGAAATTCTTATGTCCAAGTGGAAAAATAAGATCAACAATATTATTTTTAACGTTTCCACAATAAATCTAATATGATGTACCAGTAAAAGTTCTTATACACTATTATTTTTATTTTTACACATGGTATAATGCAGACTTTATTGATTACATTAGAATAAAACAAAAACCCCTTATTAATATATTTAGTTCTAACTTTTACAACTCAAATAAAAATATATTAAACAACAAAACGAGAAAAATAAGACCCAACAAACTATAGAGGGATCAATCTGCTAAACAACACCTTAAAATTAATCACCAAGATACTAACTAACAAAATAAATACATTCATCATATTAGCAGACGAGCAGCAAGAGTTCAGAACAAGCAGATCATGCACAGACGCAATATTTATCATGCGGCAAATAGTAGAAAAATCCGTTGAATATAACAGGCCCGCGTTTATATGTTCCATCGATCTCCAAAAAGCTTTTGACCGAATCCAATTTGAAAATGTGATAGAACTACTTTACATGAGAGGATACCACAAGACATAATTGAGTCTATTAAAAACATATACGCCTTCAACACAATTCAAGCACGAGGAAACACAGAACTAACAGAACCAATTCCAGTCTATAGCGGCCTCAAACAGGGCGACTTATTAAGCCCCCTACTATTTAACATCATCACAGACGAAATAATCACAGAAGTACGCACTGGTAAAGGATATAAAATGGGAGAAAAAGAAATAAAGATCTTATGTTACGCAGATTATGCGGTTTTCTTTACAGAAACCGAAGACAATCTACAAACACGTCTATCACTTTTTAATAAGAAGGCAAAAACACTAAATATGATCATCTCTACCGAAAAAAACTAAATTCTTAACAACTTCAAAAGAACCACTAAGATGCAAATTAGAATTAGAGAATAGGATAATACAAGTTATGACTTTCAACTATCTAAGCATAAATATAGCAAATGATGGCAACACAGAAAATGAAGTAAAACAACAAGTAATAACGGCAAATAAGACGACGGGATGTAAGAACGACACGATATAGAGAAATAAACACCTAAACGTAGAATGTAAATCAAGGATATATAAAGCAACAGTACCACCAATACTGTCTTATATAGCAGAGACAAGGCTAGAGACGGAAAAAATTAAACGACTTCTGGAAACAACAGAAATGAAAATTCTTTGAAAAATAACTAATAAAACACTCTACGATAGAGAGAGAAGCGAAAACATAAGAAAAACATGCAAAACAGAACCAATCAATGAATGGGTACAAAAACGAAGAATAGAATGAACCAACATATAAACAGAATGCCCAACGATAGAATCGTAAAAGTTGCTGGAGGTAAATCACCCATAGGAAGATAAAGCATCGGCCGACCAAAAAAACGTTGGAGTGACAACCTAAGATGAACGAGGTAATTCCGAAGATAGAACAGGCAACAGTCTAAAATAGAAGACGGAAGAAGAAAAAATTATGCGTTAACTACTGAACATATATGTTATAATTTCAGGAACATCAACATGAGTACTGTTCCACCAAGAGAAACATAAACAAATATAAGAAGAAATGGCACAGAAAGACATTAAAAAGTACAAAACTATTAATGCTATGCATGAGCTTGTTTTTCAGAAAGTAGTTGGGCTCTGAATTCGGTATGCACACAATATTATAATTTTCAAGTTCAAAGGGATTTCTTACATTTGTTCTGATAGCAGTCTTAGACGAGACATTTATCTACACAAAAGTACAAATAAGGTATTTCCAATGGAACCAAACACAGCGGGTACTTTCGAGGTACTCTTGCATCTTTTGATCCAGAACTGATCTGAGTTCTCAGGGGAAAAAAGGTTAGTTTCAACATTGCATCACTTGATATTTTAATAGGCTTTGCTTTCATATTTGTTGGAATCTCAGCATGTTGAAATAAATTTCCTAAAGCGGATTTAATATCAACCTTAAATGTGATCGCTGTTTTCAAATTCTTTAGGGAAATAATTTCTGCAATTTAAAACAATGACTGTTGTCAATTATAGAAACTACCTTACATGTGCGTAAATGCAACTGACGCCGACCATAAATTAAGTTTTTTCTATAAATTTTTTAACTTTATCAATTTTGTACTATTCAATATATTTCAAAGTTCAAAAATATCAAGAAGGAAAGTCAACTAAAGAAGCCAAAAATCATTAGAAAATTTTCTTCTTGAAGTGCCATATCCGATACGGAAGTAGGCGACGCTCTCGCCTTTGCCTGTAGTTTAGCGCCTTTTTAAGTATTTCCACAGACAAAAGAGACCTACAGTTTAATGCCGGTTCCGAACGGTCAAAGTGAGAGGGCTTTATTAGGCATAATACTACGGGGGTTTGCTATTGACTTCCCGAAAAAGGCGACCGTCACGTTGTAAACTTTATTTTATTGTTTATTTATCTTTTTTTATCATTATTTCCCGAGCCGAGATACGAACTCGGGTCGCTGGAGTAGAAAGCAGACACCTTAACTACTACGCTATGGCCGCCAATTGGAAAATAGGTTACAAATATTCTCACTGCGAGTATATTAAAAGTTCTACTTTTAACTAGAAAACATTTTTCAAATCGTTACCCCCGAAAAGTTGTGATAAAGAAGATTTATATGTAAAGAATCTATCTCTTAACAAATTGTTCAAAAATACACACCTGCATGCTTTTTCGTTGATGAAATTTACAATCGTAATGCCAATATTCATAGTACAATCCATAGCCCTGTCACATTTGGCCAGGTTATTGGATTATTTTTTCAACCGGGACGTCTGTAGCGCCTCTGTGTAAAATTTTTATTTTATAATATTGTTTTTTGGAATGGGAGTGAAAGAAAAAGCCATTTTGTACTTACCAGCAGCGCGATTCTATTTATTTATCTCTCTCTTTAAGGGAATAAGGATAAGAAGCAGAACAACAAAACGTGAACTATAATAAGAATTATGCTTTTTCTGTTGTTTAATAAAAACTAACCCGATTTGCTGCATTCACTTTGTGCGATTTTCAAAAACAATTCAGCTTTTAACTAAAATTTATATTATTAATGTGGTGTGTTCTGGATTTTAAAATCTGAAGTCGAACGAGCGTTTAAATCGACAGGTTTCTTAAAAATTAAAATGTAAGTATAAGTTGACCCTAGCTTGAAGAAGTTGAACTAAAATATTTTTTTATGGTGGATAAAAACCCTCTATTTTATGACAAAAATCAGAGAAATCTTCAACAAGGTTATACAGTTTGTTACTTTAGGTTAGAGCCCGTTATTGAGCAGGCAGAAGCGGTGCAAACCTAATATTGAACGCTGTTGTAACTTCCAATATTCTTGATCAATCTCTATATAAAAAATTATAATTTAAATTAGAATCTTACACGCTATCCTTAGCAAATAGACCCATTAAAGAAAGAAACTAATACTGTACTAAAATGCATTGCCGTAGTTTATCTTAATATAGTATGGTATAGTAAGGCGTCCGGTATCATTTCAGTAAATTTAACAAGAGCTTTAAATACTCTTTAGACCTAACCCTTGACAAAAATACTTAAATCTTTATATGAATAATTTGTCACGCAAAAATTTGTATATTATTTTATTTTTATTAAATATTCCAAAACAATTTTCCAGCCAAAGTCATTTTCAGAATTTTAAAATAAATAAACTATTAATTTTGGCACACCAACAATTGCGTAATTAGTAAACTAATTTTTACTGTTACTAAATGCACAAGATTTTTTTCCTTTATGTTTATACCATACCCAAGACTAAAAAATTCAGTCACATGTGTTTAATATATATTCCTACTGGCTTAGCCCTATGAAAACCCTTCAATTTTTAAAATGAAATGTTTCTAATATGAATTTTTTTCTTAGATTATACATTAACTCCTGACCATATGCCAGAAGTCGCTCTTGAAATTGCAGAGTTTGTTCTACTTATCAACAAAATCTACGGTATTATAAATGGAACCAAGTTTAAGTCAGAGAATAACTTAGGATGTGCGGTCGCCAAAGACTCTAGACATCAAGCCTTCTAGCTCCAAAGCGTCAAACTTTTCCAGTCAGTAAAATTTTGTTAAATCAAATGGATAAAAGTATATGCCACCATCTGTAAATAATGGAGTTAGTACATTAAAAGCGTTTTATTATTTATGGAATATATTCAACGGTGAAGGATTCAAATATATTTCGACAATGAATTGTAACCAATACCCATTTGAAAACTTTTTTAAAGCATATAAGTTAAAGTATAAGAAACATAGACGCTACCTGCAAATCTTCTATACTTTCTGTTAAAACATTTCGAATAAACAACTTTACATCTATTTATTCTCCTGGCGCAAATTGTGAAACGAATGATGCTGTAGCTCTCGATTTATTAAAAAAATAGTTTCTCAGCAGACTTGCTTGTCTTTTGAACCTCCTGATGATATCTTTCCTAAATCTGTATCTGAAAGTTAGCTTTTAAAATCTGGCAGCATAGCATATATTTTAAGTATTCCTGCATATACACTATATATCCAGGAATATTTGAAAATAACTTCTCACTGCAAAAATGTGAAAAAGCCTTACAGTCTGTGTTTTATTATGAATCAAAATGAGTAAGGCAAAGGGCGAGGATACGAGTTCCTCAACAAATTCTGGTCAAAAGGCAGTTCTAGTTTAGAACATTTTGGTAACCAGTGTACTAGATTATACTATGTTATACATTTTTAGAAGCTTTTAAAGAAGTTATTAGGTTTAGTGAGTAACTGTGATATCCTAGGTCTTAATTCCTTCTCTAGTCCATGAGTATTTTATAAATGAAAAGTCCAGTGGAACGTAATAAGAGCCAAAAAATATTTTAACGGATTTGTGTTTTTCTGTTAGTGTACATTGATCTTATTTACGTTTTACCATATTTTTATAATGTCTATTAAAAAAAGAAACGCTTCTTTACTATTACATGCTTATTAACAAATAATTTCACTAGTTTGGTAATAACAAATTTTAATGTTTTTTTTTCTAATAATAAATGAAGTGGTAATAATAACAACAAATTAAACAACTTAAAATTAATGTATAAATTAAAATTACGTAACGCTATGTTTAACCACTCCTTCCCAGTATAAATAAGTTTATCTGAAAAAAATATTTATATTGTTAAACCAACTGATCATTACCGAATAGAAAGTAATTTTTACTGTAATTTCTACTTCTTAAAAACTATGATAAAACAATCGTCTGAACTACCACTTAATATCTTATAAGATTACTCATAATTTGAATTATTATTTTAACTTTTCCATTCAAAACAAATACAAATAAAAAAATAATGAAACACTCTAAGCTCAACTGACTGAAAACAGGCTTTCATAATCTAATCTACCCAGCTATATTTTCTGCTGTCTGTTTGTCAGAAGCGACCTCTCTTGCCAACGAGAAGAGGCTCTGGAACCTCCAAACTTCTCTTGCAGACACCATCGATTATTTACAAATTAACTATCCAAGTGCCGAAATTGCCATCCTGGGCGGCTTTAATGTTCACAATATCAACTGGCTTAAATATTCAAATACTACTGACGAACAAGGTCGTGAAGCTGAATCATTCGCAATCAGTCGTGGCTTAACTCAGCTTATTGACGAACCAACACGGATCCCTGATCGAGACGGGGAGTTCTTGATCTATTTTTTTAACCACCAATCTGGAGATTTACACAGTCGCCGTAAATCCGCCGTTAGGTTCTTCCGACCATAAACTGCTTTCGATATCGAGTATCCTGCCAATCAGTGACAGAGAGGCGCCTAGGCCGCGCAAGATTTGGCACTATAAATCTGCTAAATGGAAGATCTCATGGAATACTTTCGAACTTTCCCTTGGATGGACGTTTGTTTTCGATCCGATAGCCCATCTGACTGCGCCAGGGAGGTCTCCGATGTTATTTTGGCTGGTATGGAAGCTTACATCCCTTTTTCGAAGTAATGCTCCTCCAACGGCAAGCCTTGGTTTGACCGAAAATGCAAAGAAGCTGTTGCTTCTAAACTTATTGCCTACCGACAATGGCGTGAAAATCCTGACACCATAAATCGTAACACCTTTGTTCGTGCCCGGAACAGATGCAAAGGAATTATCGACGAAACCAAGGAGGCGCACAATCAATGAATTAGAAACAAACTTCTCGCTTGTCCCAACAATTCCAGGTCCTTTTGGGCAGTCGCTAAGGCAGTTAGTCAAAATTTTACCAAATCCACCATATCACCACTCACATGGCCAGATAATTCCATTGCAACCAGACCTGTTGAGAGAGCGAACTTGTTGGCTGAACTCTTTGCTTCACATTCTACTGTCGATTTCCAAGGAAAAACACCACCTACTATTCCCATATTGCAATCAAAGTTGCCCGATGTTGTCTTCAGACAGCGCATCATAAAGCGTATTTTAATGAAGCTAGACACCAAAAAGGCTTCTGGCGCTGACGGAATACCTGCCATAGTTCTCAAAAACTGTGCTGAATCTCGAGCGGTTGCTCTTAACATATCCAAGGCATTCGACCATGTTTGGCACGATGGACTGTTGGCTAAGTTACGCTCTTATGGTATGTCTGAAAGGTTCTGTTTGTGGCTCTCATGTTTCCTCAGAGAGCGTTCTTTACGAGTGGCGGTCGACGGATTTCTTTCTAACACCTTCACTATCAACACTGGTGTGCCCCAGGGCTCCATACTGTCTCCTACTCTCTTTCTCATTTACATCAACGATCTGCTGGAAAAGACCGGGAATCCAATCTACAGCTTCGCAGATGACAGTACGCTTGTCTCTTCATTCACCTTGAATGCTCAGACATCGGCTGCTCAGGCGAATATCCGCAGACAGCTGGAGGTCGTTCAACTTAACAAAGACCTGGAAGAAATTCTATCTTGGGGTGACAGTAACCAAGTGGAATTTAACGCTACAAAACCCAGGCGGCAGTTTTTTTCTAAAAAAGTTAACAACATAGTTCCATTCCCCCAGCATCGTCGCTCAGTTTGTTGGGCGTTAGTTTGGGAGCAAATATGTCCTGGCATGAACATGTTACAGGCATCGCAAGGAGAACTTCTCAAAAGTTGGGAATATTATTTCGAACCAGAAAGCTTTACACCCCACAACAACTGAAAATTCTTTACAAAGCTCAAATTCGACCAACTATGGAATACTGCTTCCATGTTTGAGGCTCCGCTTCCAAACATACACTGCATTTGTTGGATTCTGTTCAGAGAAGAGCTGTCCGACTGGGAGACCCGGAATTGACTGGCGGCCTTGATTCGCTGGAACATCGAAGAACGGTTGGCGACTTGAGTCTGTTCTACAAGTATTTTCATGTAGCCCGCTTAATTCCTCCCAAAGCAGTGCATGTTAGAAATACACGTCGCGCTAGTGCTTCACATCCGTATGAGGTTCAGCTTGTTACTCCGCGTACAACGCTTTTCAAGCAGTCTTTTATATGGAGAACATCATCCCTTTGGAATAATTAGCCCAACGCTGTGTTTCCCATCGAGTACAATTTACAGCGATTCAAGAACAACGTGAATCGCTTTTTTCCGCACGCATGTCGCTCCTGGAGCGCTTTAGGGACTTCCCTGCAGCACGTGTGCTAGACCCATAAAAAAAAATATATTTTTGGTAGTTCTGTTATTAATCAAACTCAATTAAAGAACCTGAACTGCTGGTTAGTGATTATTACCTCTCAATAACAAAACAACTTTGCACAAGAATACATTATGTCTGTTTTTTCTTAATAATGGATAGCTGCTTAATTTTACATATATTTATTCCTGCAAATAATAACATTTCCTGGATATTTAATACGTGAACTGAAAAAAATTATGTTTCTGCTGTTTTCCGAACAAAAAAGCTAGTTGGTACCGGTAAATGTTTAAAAACAAAGAGTCCAATTCTAAATTCTATTTTTTAACATCTTATTTCAAATTTCAGTTATCGAGGTAATAAAAATCATAGCTCCTATCAGTTTAAGTTATAACAGAGCGTTAAAAGACAGTAATGTAATGAAATGTGCAAACCAAGTGGGTTAAATAAATTAATAACAGGATTGAATAAGCTGAGGAGAAAATAAAATCTACTGAACATATTTACTCAACACAAAATCTCTGAAGGAAAATCAAATATCTTAGGAATTATTACGCCGAAACATCGTAGGATCTATTTTATAGAGCTATAATAATACATATTTACACAAAAAACGTCCAGTAGCTTTAAATAAATATTATTTAACTATAATGTTTATATCTAAATGCCACTCACTGTATTTATTAACTAGCCTATATTCTTGGCTTCACTAGCAATAATAGTATGTTGTTGTCCAGAAGTGGTAGAATATTTTTCATTCTAATATATCCTATTTTTACTTCGTGTCTCTATAGCCACTGGCTCATATTTGCGACCTGTAAATACCACTAATAAAGAAGCTAAATATTATGGATTACTTACAATGGAATTTTATAATCTGTTAAGTGTTTTTCTTTTTCAGATACAGACAACGGACTGTCTGTATCAATATATACATATGTGTATATATATATATATATATATATATATATATATATATATATATATATATCTATATCTATATATATATATATATATATATATATATATATATATATATCTATATCTATATATATATATATATATAAATATATATATATATATATATATATATATCTATATATCTATATATCTATATATCTATATATCTATATATATATATATATATATATATATATATATATATATATATATATATATATATATATATATATATTTGGGTATTCCGAAATACACGAATGCACCTTTTAAACAACGCGGTAGTGCTGCCTCGGACGTTATTGCATTTCTGCAAACAACTACTACCTTTGACGTAGAAAGTTGAAATTTGGTACTAATATAGGAATTGATGGCCTCATCAGAGCCGCATAGTTTTAAAAGTTAAATTTTGACTTAAGGGGTTAGTTTTGGGGGGTGAAATCGGAAGTAAAAAAAAAAAATTCTTACTAGGCCATCGAGAGGGGTGTCAAATGAAAGCTTATGAAAACACAATGTCTTATATGAGAACACTTTTCTTTGTATTATTTTGAAAAAATTGCGAAAAATCGCTGTCTCGAAAAGTACTGATCCAAAAATTTTGAAAAAATTTTGGAATATTCTCCACGGGGTGTAAAGTGATCGAAAATTATCACGAATGCATTACCTTTAATAATTTATCTAGTAGTATATATATAAAAAAAAAATTCAAGGTCATCAGTGTTCAGATCGGAAACAAACTTTGTTGAAAACTCATTTGGGGTGGGTTTTGTGAAGTCACTGATCATTTTATATTTCCGTAACAAAAATTTTTATTTCAGAAGCAATCAACGTACGGAACACTAATTGGGCAAGTTCAACTTGCACTTGACCGGTTATTCAATATATTCAGTGATTTGGCTGCAAAAAGCTGAAGGTTGTATATATATAAATGTATATATATATATATATATATATATATATATATATATATATATATATATATATATATATATATATACATATATATATATATATATATATATATATATATATATATATATATATATATATATATATATACGAGGCATGTTTTTTAAGTAAGTACCGTTTTGGAATTAAAAAAAGACGTGCAAAGATATCGCTATAATTTTATTTTTACATGAAAGCCTGTACCTTAATCTACTTTTCTACATAATTTCCGTGAATATTGAGGCACTTGTCATAACGTGGCACCAGTTTTTGAATACCCTCCTCATAAAATTCTGCCGCCTGACTTGTTAACCACTGTATCACAAATGTTTTGACTTCGTTATCGTCTTGAAGACGCTGACCACCCAGGTGCTTCTTCAAGTGCAGGAACAAATGGTAGTCGCTGGGCGCCAGATCAGGGCTGTATGGAGGATGATCTAGAGTTTCCCATTTAAAAGATTTGATGAGATCTTTGGTCCGATTAGCCACATGTGGACGGGCATTGTCATGCAGCAAAACGATACCCTTACTCAACTTGCCACGTCTTTTGTTCTGGATTGCACGACGCAGATTGTTCAATGTCTCACAATAAGACGCTGCATTGATTGTCTCATTACGAGGCAGAAACTCCACTAGCAAGACTTCTTTTCTGTCCCAAAAAACTGTGCACATGATTTTGCGGGCAGAAATTGTTTGCTTAAACTTCACTTTTTTGGTGATGATGAATGTCGCCATTCCATGGATTGTTGTTTCGATTCTGGTGTGACGTAGGCCACCCATGTTTCGTCACCAGTAACAATTTGGTCTAAAAAATGTTCACCTTCATTGTGGTACCGCTCAAGGAAAGTCAATGCACTGCCTAAACGTTGGGTTTTGTGCAAATCCGTCAACATTTTTGGAACCCAACGTGAACACAATTTCCGGTAATTCAAGTTCTCGGTCACAATGCGATACAAAACACTACGAGAATATTGAGGAAAGCAGTCGCACAATGATGAAATTGTAAAGCGTCTGTTTTCTCTCACCTTTTCGTCCACTTTCTGCACCAAATCTTCATTAACGACCGAAGGACGCCCACTCCGTTCTTCATCATGCACATTTGTGCGGCCATCTTTAAATGCTCTCACCCATTTCCTTACCATTCCATCACTCATAATGTTTTGTCCGTAAACTTCACAGATCTCACGATGAATATCGATCGGTTTTACGCCTTTAGCACTAAGAAATCGTATAACAGCCCGTACTTCACAATCGGCGGGACTCACGATTGTCGGAGGCATCTTAAACACTCAGTAAACAACGTATACAATGAAGAATCAGACTGTAATGGCGTCAGTGCGTAGACATGAGATGTAGGTTACCAGCGCACATGCGCGGAACGCCGACCGTATCGCTGCGGCGGCGGAATCGCAAAACGGTACTTACTTAAAAAACATGCCTCGTATATACCAGGTGTACAAGCATGAAATGCGGATTTTTTTTCTAAAAAAAACATATTAAATTCGGAAGAATGATAAAAAGTGCTTCATTCAAAGTATGCTCCATCGCTTGTTATACATTTTTCCCATCTTTTCGGGCAATTTATGAATACCACGCCAGTAAAAATCTTCCCCTTTTGCTGCGAACCATTCATCGAGCCATTTTTTTCACATCTTCTACGAACCAGCAAGTGCGTGACCCATCGATGCAAACAAGTGGCAATCGGAAGGAGCCAAGTCTGGTGAGTAAGCCCCATGCGGTAGAACTTCCCAGCTGAGTGCTTCCAACGTGTCGCGAACTGGTTTTGCCGTATGTGATGGAGAATTGTCATGAAGAAAAATGACTTTGTGTTGCCTCTTTCGGTATTGTGGCCTTTTTTCAAGCAGCGAACGGTTCAAATCGGTCAATTGTTGTTGGTAACATTTAGTATTAACCGTTTCCCCAGGTTTTTACAGCTCGTAATAGACCACGCCTCTCTGGTCCCACCAAACACAGAGCATCGTCCTTCTGCCAAAGCGATTCGGTCTTGCAGTCGATGTGGATGGTGCGCCTGGGTCGACCCATGATTTTTTGCGCTTGGGATTCTCAAAATAAATCCACTTTTCATTCCCTGTAACTAAACGATGCAAAAACGACTTCCTTTTGTACCGAGCGAGCAAAATGTCACAAGTGTTTTTGCGCTTTTCCATTTGCCTGTCGTTCAACTCATATGGTACCCATCTACTGGTCTTCTGAATCTTTCCCATCTCTCGTAGCCAATTGGAAACAGCTTGTTGACTAACGCCCAATTGCTCGGTGAGTTATTTTTGTGTTTGCGAATCATCTTCGTCAAACAATGCTTGCAATTCCACATCTTCGTATTTTTTTGGCGGTTTTCCACGTTCCTTGTCTGCGACATCGAATTCATCGCTTTTGAAACGCCGAAACCATCGTTCACATGTATCTTGCGACGGAGCATGTTCACCATAAGCTCCTCGAAGTAATCGGTATGATTCAACAGCAGTTTGCTTCAAATGAAAACAAAAAATTAATGCTGTCCGCGAATGCTCTTCGTTCGGTATAAATTTCGACATATTGAACACAACAACACAACACTATGCACACACGTTTCCAATTTATCACTCGTGCGCGTCTGACACTTGTTGATGGCACAACAAAATGGCGCAGTGTCAAATCTTTATAGCACAAACTGCATTGGGCACCATCTGTTTTCTGAAATCCGCATTTTCATACTTGTACACCTGGTATATATATATATATATATATATATATATATATATATATATATATATATATATATATATATATATATTAATCTAGCATCAACAGCATTAGCTTATTCCATCCATAGTCGGATGTAAGCCTCCCCAAATTGTCTCCAGTGAGCTTTGTTGTTTGCTTTTTTCATCCAATCGTGTTTTGCTAATCTTTTTATGTCATCCGTCCATCTTGTCTGTAGTCTACCTCTGCATCTTTTGTGTTCTCTAGGCCTCCATTCAACTATACGGCATGTCGATCTGTTATCATACAGCCTCATGATATGTCCCACCCAATTCCACCTTAATATACATATTCGTTGGATTACATCTGTCACCGATCTTCTTCGTATCCGTATGTTAAGAATACGATCTTAGGTTCTAATATTTAGCATTCTCCTTTCTATTGCTCTTTGAGTTAACTGGAGTTTATTTATTATACATTTACTTAAAGCCCACGTTTCAGTGCCATATGTTAATACCGGCAGTACATATTGATTTAATACTCTGGCCTTTATTATATTTGGGATGTCTAATTTAAATGTAGATTATAACTCTCCGAATGCAGACCAAGCTAACGAGATTCTTCTATTCAAGTCAGCCTTTAAATTATTTTTTGATACTTCGATTTTTTGTCCTAAATATATGAATGTTTGTACCTTTCCTATTCTTTCACCTTCTACTAATAGTTCTTGGCCGTTATTTTCACTTTCGTTGTTCAAATAATTGGTTTTGGTGAAGTTTATTTTTAAACCTATTTCTCGAGATTTATTATATAGGGTGGGCCATTTAAAAGTTTAAATTTAAAAATGCAATAAAACAAAAACGGTTTGAAATTTTGCCAAATTTATTTTTTTGTTGTGAAGTACAATTGTTCCGGTTAGAGATGGAATATTATTTCATTCATATGGCTGCCGCGGCTGGCCTCACAGTACCCCATTCGATCGGACCAATTTTCAAGCACTTTTTCGAGTGTATGGGGTCGTACCTCGGCAATGGCATCACGAATGTTGGCCTTCAAATGCTCAATTGTCTCTGGTTTGTCGGCATAACACTTGTCTTTAACGGTGCCCCACAGAAAATAGTCCAACGGTGTCAAATCGCAGCTTCTTGGCGGCCAATTGACATCACCATTTCGGCTAATTAAACGGCCATCAAACGTTTGACGCAATAAATCGATTGTAGCATGAGATGTGTGGCAAGTTGCACCATCCTGTTGAAACCAAACATCGTTCACATCAATACCATGAAGAGCGGGCACAAAAAAATCGGTTTATCATGATGCGATAGGTGTCTCCATTGACCGTAATGGTTGCGCCGTCCACAGCTTCGATATTTTCGGGTGTACGCACTGTACGAGCACGCTCACGTCTTGGCGCATCAACAATGAAACCAGTTTCACGAACTTTAGCAATAAACTTGCGTATACCGGGCACTGCTGGTCCTTCTCTGCGACCAAGTTTTGTACGACATTTTCGTGCAATTTCCGACCAATTGTCTTTGTTTTGGAAATAAATTTCCAATAAATCCCAACGTTGCTCAAGCGTAAATCGATTCATTTCATTCAGTGGAGATAATATACTGAATTTGGTGACATAATAGAATCACATAAGTATTGCCAGATTCGAAATAACCGGTGGTTCAAATTTAAACCGATAGATGGCCCACCCTTTATAACTCCATCAGCATTTCTTGTAATTATTCTTTTATGTTGGCGATCAGAGTGACATCATTTGCGAATCTTAAGTGATTTAATCGTTCACCGTCTATTAGTATTCCTTTATTTTTCCACTTTAACGATTTAAACATGTCTTCTAGAGTCAAAGTGAACAGCTCTTTTAATTTTGATTTTATTTGTTTTTTCTTCAAGCAATATTTGTAATGTGGCATATAATATATATATATATATATATATATATATATATATATATATATATATATATATATATATATATATTCAAGAAGAATTATGTACCTTTCATCGCCTCTCCTGTTGCTTAAGGCATTAAGGACTGCCCATATCTCTACAGAATCAAATGCTTTTTCATAGTCAACCATTGCTATCCACAAGGTGACCTTATATTCATTTGCTTTTTCCACTAGTAATCTAATTGTTTGAAGATGGTCCAAAGTGCTGTATCCCCGTTTAAATCCCGCTTGTTCACATGGTTGATAACTATCTAATTTGTTCGTTAATCTATATGTTATGATTTTAGTGAGGATTTTGTTTATTACCAATAACAGGTTAAAGGGGTGTGTAATTCTCCAATTTAAATTTGTTCCCCTTTTTAAATATAAGCACAATCAAGGCGTTTCCCCAAGGTGTTGGCTTTAATTTTCTATTAGGCACCTGTTAAATAGAGTTTGAAGAGATTGTATTATCGACACCCCTCCATACTTTATCATTTCTATAGTTATTTCATCGTCCCCTGGTTCTTTGTTGTGGTGCATATGTTGTAGGCCGATCATTATTTCATCCGTTGTTACATCGGGAATTTCTTCAGAGCCCACATTTCTTACTATCACTCTATTTCCTTCTTCTTTCCCGGGCGGTAGCGATATTTTTGGTCATATAGTGTTTGATAATATTTGTACAGAGCTTCCTTTATTTCTTTGATTTATTCAATCTCTTGGTTATCGATATTTATAAGTTTTATTATTTGATGTCTCCTTTCATTCATTTGTTTGTTTAGGTGTTTCAAACTTTTTCCCTCTTTCAAAGCCTCCCTCAAGTCTTGCCACTTTTTCTGTTCTTGGCCGCTTGTACCCAGTTTCCAGCAATTCTTTTCAAATCATCAGTACACCGACTAGGTGGTCTACCTCTACTCCGATAGGCTTCGGATTTTAGTCGCCACTCTATAATTTTCTTTGTCCATCGTCCATCCTTAAACCTAGCAGTATGCCCAGCCCAGTTTCATTTAAGACGTAGAATGGATTTGACTACGTCTTGTACCCCCGTTCTCTTCCTAATAATGTGATTTGGGATGTGATCTCTAAGAGTAACGGCTAACATTGATCATCTTTCGTTGCATGACATATTTTATTGATGATTTTCTTCGTCATTGTAAGAGTATCGGCTCCGTACATAAGAACGAGGAGTATACATCTGCTAAATACTTATCTTTTAAACACATAGGAAGCTTAGATTTGAATACATAGGCCAGTTGGACATATGCAGCCCAGGAGAGATTTATTCTCCGCTGAATTTCATGTGTTTGGTTATCTCGCCCTATGCTGATTTCAAGTCCCAGGTATTTATATTGGTGCACTTGCTCGATTTCTACGTTATTCAGTTTTATAGTATCGCTTAATACAAAATTTGTCATAAACTGGATCTAGGATAGATTGATTTTTAGACCAACCTTTCCTGAAGCCTCCTGAAGCGTATGCAGCATAGTTTGTGCTTCTTGTATTTTGTCTGTTATTAAGACAATGTCGTCAGCGAACCAGAGGTGATTTAACTTTTCACCGTCAATGTTAAGTCCCGTTCTTTTCCAGTTTTTATTGATTATAGAATATTTTCTAGAAGTGTTACAAAAAGCTTAGGAGAGGATATCACCCTGCCGTACGTTTTAACTGTAAACGGTCGTTTGTTCCATACCCCGAACGGAAACCTGTCTGTTCTTTTGAAACTTTTGAAAGGAAAAACTCAAATTTATTTGCTAGACGTTTGGTAAATATTTTTGTGAATAATTTGTATACATAACTTAGGAGGCAAATGGGCCGATAGTTTGTAAAGTTTTTAAAATACCTCCTTTTTTACGCATGATAGTTGCATTATTCCACTGCGATGGAGTTATTCCTTCCAGGTGGCTCATTAAATGACAAGTCCGACACCTTGAAAAAGGTATATATACATATATATATATATATATATATATATATATATATATATATATATATATATACAGTGTGTCCCAGAAGTTCAAATCAAGCATCAAAAGTTTAAAATATTTGATGGTATCCAACGAAAACGAAAAAAATAATGATTTATAATGAAGAGTAAAGTGTGTTTAAATTTAAATACAGAGCAAAATATTAATTGAAAATGTTAACAGGAACTAAAAAATTGAGGGGTTAGAAGCAAAGGGGTGCAAGTGACAAAATCATCTTCAAAGCTACTGTAACTTTAAAAATTCAAATAGTACCTGAACCTTTTAACAAAAACATTGTTAGGGCACCACCGTCTAGTACAGAGAATAGGTCTGTCTGTCTGCCAGGAGTCAGATGTTGGGTAACGAAACCTCTTAAAGCACATAACTTAATTTAGACAATTTTTCACTTACATCCCTTTGCTTCTAACCCCTTCAATTATGCTCACGTTTAGATATGTGGCCTTCCTAGTTAAAAATTAAAAAAAACTCCAGTAAATACGTCAGTAATTGTTGGATTATTTATTGAATAGAAGAAAAATTTTTAATTAGGAAGGCCACGAACCGTGAGCATAATTTTTTAGTTCCTATTAACATTTTCAATTAATATTTTTGCTCTGTATTTAAATTTAAACACACTTTACTCTTCATTATAAATCATTATTTTTATTTTCCCTATATACTCTCAGATATTTTAAACTTTTGATGCTTGATTATGATTTTCCAAGTGATGCAGAACTTTTTATCAAGAATACATTTTTTTGTAATAGTAAGATAAACTTTTTCTCCATTTGTATAAAACTTTTTGGGACACACTGTATATATATATATATATATATATATATATATATATATATATATATATATATATATATATATATATACCGATTGCGTTCCGATAAAAGGGTGTTTAGGATTTAAGTCGTTTAATAATAAAGAAATTTTGCAAAATCTCATCGTTGAATGGGTAACTTGAGTCATATACTACGGTTTAAAATAATAAATTCCAAAAAAATTTTAAGAACTATTTATAATCATGACTGAAAAAATATAAAAATGCAAATTGTCCCTTTTGGACTTAGCATTCGAGTAATGATCTTGTTATCAAAAGAGCCAATATTGTAGACTAGCCTTTTTTGCACTTTGCTCTTAAGGCTAAAGTAATGTTTATTGGGACCAATCTTGAATTTTTATCGGATAATAAAATTACATAAATAATTAATATTTTCCCGAAGTTGATATTTTTTTTTTCCAATATGCAGGATGTAATACCAAGTTAATAATACTTTATTTTCTATTATTTTTATTCGTAAAAGGAATTATAATAATAACGAACAACTTTCAAAAATTTTTAAATTATTATTATTGACTTGTTTTAACGTTGTATTACAAAATACAATAAAAAAAAAATAAAATAACAGACGCTAATTAAAATTAAAACTTTAAATTTTTCACTTTGCTGTTAAGCGTCTTCCTCATCGGTCTCAATCAGAACATCTGCCACTGCTTCCTAATTAGGAAGTGCAAAGTACTCTTTATGATAGCGTTCAGGAATAGGTGCAGCCATTGGTGCAGTGATTTATTAAGTCATTATATTTTTACATTGCCAGAGGCAAATCTTGCAGGTAGGCTAACGGGGCCTCAGTTAAGTCCCAGAACCATTGTATTGCTCCCTTCTATTTCTTTGATTTTTTATTCTCTCCCTTCTGTTTCTTTCCTTCTTTATTCTTTTTCTGCAGAAAATATAAAGGTGTTGGTCTCATCTTAAGCTTTTCGAAACACGTCCATTGTTCCATTGTGTAAAACGGCATTTTTGGATCTCGTTGCATTGATGAAATTTTTTATTTCTCATCTTCCTCAGCCTCAATTTTAAACTTCTCTGAAAAGATCTTTCAGTCCCTAAACCTATTTCTTTTAACAACTCTTATTTTATGAGGGAAGGGATTATTGCGGGCATTGGTTACTCTAGTGGCCCACTCAGTCGGAGCATATACGGTTTTAAAATGAAAGATTATACATAGCCTATTTTCTTGCATAGCTCACGGGGAGTATTCACTACCCGAATCTTATATTCGGATAGGCCCTTTGTAGTTTGTAACCTTGAAGTGGTAATATAGATTGGCCTAAACGAAAAAACTGCAGATTGGTCTTTTGGCGGAACGCAATCAATATATGTTTATGTATATTCGAGTATTCCAGTACGAATAATCTAATTTTCATGTAGTTTTTTACGTATAAGTACATAATCTACTTAGATTTTAAATTATATTTAATTAAGTTGATTCGGAGGCAAAGAAAATATAGCAGAAATAATATGGAAGCAAAAGTACTGTATTCGTGAAAAAAATCACCCTTCGAGTTTTTTGTTTCTCTTCACGTTTTGATCACGAAAAACATAATCATTCCTTTCCGTTGGAGAAGTCTCGAATGAAATGATTTATCAATTTCATACTTGACACGTATGTAACGAAAGGATTGAGCTTGAGTGACATCACTTCAGGTAGGTTAAGAGGCGTTTATATATATATATATATATATATATATATATATATATATATATATATATATATATATATATATATATATATATATATATATACACATACATATATATATATATATATATATATATATATATATATATATATATATATGTATATATATACATACATATATATATATATATATATATATATATATATATATATATATATATATATATATATATATATATATATATATATATATATATATATATATATATATATATATATATATATATATATATATATATATATATATATATATATATATATATATATATATATATATATATATATATAATATATATATATATATATATATATATATATATATATATATATATATATATATATATATATATATATATATATATATATATATATATATATATACATATATATATATATATATATATATATATATATATATATATATATATATATACATATATATATATATATATATATATATATATATATATATATATATATATATGTATATATATATATATATATATATATATATATATATATATATATATATATATATATATATATATATACATATATATATATATATATATATATATATATATAAATATATGTATATATATATATATATATATATATATATATATATATATATATATATATATATATATAAATATACATATATATATATATATATATATATATATATATATATATATATATATATATATATATATATATATATATATGTATATGTATATATATAAATATGTATATATATATATATATAAATATATATATATATATATATATATATATATATATATATATATATATATATATATATATATATATATATATATATATATATATATATATATATATATATATATATATATATATATATATATATGTATATATATATATATATATATATATATATATATATATATATATATATATACATACATATATATATATATATATATATATATATATATATATATATATGTATATATATATATATATATATATATATATATATATATATATATATATATACATATATATATATATATATATATATATATATATATATATATATATATATATATTTATATATATATATATATATATATATATATATATATATATTTATATATATATATACATATTTATATATATACATATACATATATATATATATATATATATATATATATATATATATATATGTAACAATGAATTTGCACGACGTTTCGCCAAAATCTCATATGGCATTTTCAAGTGCTCCCGCTGCTGATGCTACTCGATCTCGATACTATGATCTTGATGCTGCTGCCGCTCGAAGCTACTGCTAGCGAAGCTAAGTTAGCTTCGAGCGGCAGCAACAGCAATATTACAGTATCGAGTAGCAGCAGCAGCAGGAGCACTTGAAAATGCCAAATGAGATTTTGGCGAAACGTCGGGCAAATTCATTGTTAGACGAACGGATTAAAACCCGAAATTTTAATGTTAGATATGAAATTAGTTGGGAAACTCCGCAAAAGGGCGCAACAGGTATTCACACAATGTTCATTTAGCCAATATTTCGGTCCTAGGTTGGGACCTTCATCAGGGCACAAACTAAAAAAGAGAACGAAGCGACAATTAAAGTAGTACGGGCATATAAACAAAAGTTTAAATTATTTTCTTTTAATATATTGTTGTAGAAAAATTATATAGTAATAAAACTGAAAAGACCACTCACATGAAGGGTGTGATATTAATCTAACAAAAATGGCCATAAACACCAATTACATAAACGCGACTAACAATTAAGTAAATCTTTGTTAGTGTGTAGTGAACTTATACTTTTGTTTATATGCCCGTACTACTTCAATTGTCGCTTCTCTTTTTTAGTTTGTGCCCTGATGAAGGTCCCAACCTAGGACCGAAATATTGGCTAAATGAACATTGTGTGAACACCTGTTGCGCCCTTTGCCGAGTTTCCCGACTAATTTCATATTTAAGAATATATATATATATATATATATATATATATATATACATATATATATATATATATATATATATAAATAAATATATAGATGAATTGTATATGATTTTAATAGTAATACGGCTTCCTGTTTTTCTTTTTTTTTGTTGAGATAAGAAATAAATTTCACGCATAAATGTTTACAGTCAAAGTATAAGGGGTGGGACGGAGGTTAAAGGGGTTGCTTCTTTTATATTATGTTATCTGTCCCTTCCCGGATTTTAATTGATTGTTTGAGACTATATACGTACCAAACTAACAAGTCACTTTTCAAAAAAAAACGTGTTTTCATACCCCATTTGTAATCTAGGATAGAAGATAAGCAGTGTATTTTTTAAAAGCCAGTTTCTGAATCTTAAATTTTTTATCTGTGAATGTATAGTTTGGAATACGGTCCTGTTTATTATAAACCATAAGCCACTGACGTAAAGTTTTGTAGTTCGTTAACCTAGACAACTACAGAAGAAAACATTGTTGTTAGCAGTGTTAAGTTCAAGTTCAGTAAGAGTGAATTAATTAGTTTCAGCGTTAAAAAAGTGCAAAACAATAAATAAAATTAATATTGCCACGTGTTCTTAAGTAAGTTCTTATTTACTTATTTATTTATATAGCAAATATGCAAAATCAAGATTAAAAATACCGAAACGAATTATCGCAAATAACTAAGCTTAGATGTACATGGATATAGTATTAAGTACGTAACCAGACGCCATTGGGTTATTATGAGTCAATTTTATTATAAAAAGTTTATAGGAACATATACTTGAAAACGTTAATATATTTTTTTCGATTTTTCGTCCTTACTTTAGACACTAAATCCATACAATTTGTTTTGAAATACTTACGGGAACTTATTACTATCGTTATAAATTAAACTAATATTTTAAACACTTATTAGTCTTAGTTTTTTAATCAGATATTTAGGATAATGACAATGTAATAGAATAAAAAATTGTTATTGTAAAATATCACATCTAGAGTGTTTTTGTCCCGTCTCTCAATTCCTAGTTCCTACAAACTCCTATATTTAATTAAAAGGCTCATAACATGTCCTAAATTATTACTGCTGGATTACTACGGATACCAAATAGAGCCGATAACATTATCATTATTATGTGGGGTGATATTTTTGCTGCTCACGCCAATTTTACTTACAAACTTTAATTCTAGTAAGCTATTCACTATTTTTTGCTGAACGAACAATTTCCTTATTTTGTTCCCTAACGTTTTGAGTTCTTGAATTTGTTTTCGTGTCTTGTATCCCTTGAATAAGATTTTACAAACTCTGGCTACTGGCAAGCTAAATTTTGAATATACTGTGTGTTTTTTTTTATGATGAGTTTACTTAGCTGAATATTTTTTAATTGTTGGGATGTATTAAGTCTATTTTTCCAAACATTAGACAAACTTATTGAAATGTGAAAAATGCGAATTACTAAACAAATAAAAAATACTGGCAAGCTAAATTTTGAATATACTGTGTGTGTTTTTTTTTATGACGAGTTTACTTAGCTGAATATTTTTTTAATTGTCGGTATGTGTTAAGTCTATTTTTCCAAACATTAGACAAACGTCTTGAAATGTGAAAAATGCGAGTTACTAAACAGATAAAAAATAAAATAATAAATCTGCTAGTTTTAGAACAAAAAGATAGTGGCTTACTAGAATAAGATTTAAGGGTAAAAAGGGCACAACACGAAAAAAATATTATTTCACATTATTTTCACGGTCATATAGGTACTTAAAATATATTTGAATGAATTATCTTCAAAAATATCTAAAACTGCCCCTTTTAGTTTAGCGGAAACGTGGCCTATCATTTATTTTAAATAAAATATCCTGTACATTTTTAGTGTTTCAAAATCTAAAGAAGCTTCTAAACAACTTTCCTGTACCATTCCTTATATTAAATATCAATAGTTTATAAGATAATGTCCTTTGAAAAACACTTTTTTTACTTTCAATCATTTCAAATGGACGACAACGTTTTGCCATAGCTTAATATTGCTTATTATAGTTCTATATAATGAAAGAGTGAATAAAATTGCAACAGCTATTGAAAAATGCTACAGATTTAATTTACCTCAATTCCAAACTTATCAACGTTTGAAGTTAAAAAAAGAACCTACTATTTCGATTCGAATATATTTTATGTATCCTTTGCAGGATTCTTGGAGCCAATTATGTTATTCTTTCATTTCATTAACCTGTATGTTGAGTAACAAAGATGCACCTAAAACGCTCTCGATTTGACGTTACAAATCTGCTAAATAATAATATAATAGTTTCGAACTTTTCCTTAGAGACGTTTGTTTTAGATCTGACAACCCACCTGCGTTAGGGACGTTTTCGATATCATTTTGGCTGGTATTGAAGCCTACATCGATTTTTCAAATAATGTCCTTCCAACGGCAAACCTTAGTTCAATCAAAAATGCAAGGAAGCTGTAGCTTCTAAACATCTTGCTTACCGACAATGGCGTAGAAACTCTATCGTCATGAATCGTAACAACTTCGTTCTTACTGGGAACAGATGCAAAAAAACTGACAAAACCAAGAAACATAATCAAAGGATTAAAAATAAACTTCTTGGCCATTAGTCAACATTTTACTAAATTCACTATGCCACCACTTATACGGTTAAATAATACTATTGCAACAAGATCTGTTGAGAAAGCTAACCCGTCAGCTGAACTTGCTTCACATTGTGCTATCCATTGCCCCATCACCCACTATTTCCATTGTGCAGTCAAGGATGCCAAATATTGTCTTCAGACAGCTTGTCATAAAACGTATTCTAATGAATACTCAAAAAATACGCGAGCCAACTAACGCTATATTCTCTAGTTTTTTTAACCTACCCTACACAAAAGGAATATTTCCTTTCGGCTAAAATGCGCTATGGTTCAGCTGGTACCCAAAAAGGCAAGAAGACCTTGCCAAATAACTGCCAACCAGTCGCACTGCTTTCAATAATATCAAAAGTTATGGAAAAGGCTATCAATCAGCATCTTCTAAAATATAGTATTCTATATTATTAGCGACCATCAATATGGCTTTCGTAAGCAAAGATCAACAGAAGATCATCTAATTTATGTTGCGCATGTGTGGAACAACGCAATTGAACATTTTGGAGATCTTGAGTGGTTGGACTTGATATATCCACGGCATTCAACCGTTTTTAGCATGACGAATTATTAGCTAGCTAT
The DNA here is from genome assembly GCA_019049505.1 of Pachyrhynchus sulphureomaculatus. Taxonomy (NCBI): domain Eukaryota; kingdom Metazoa; phylum Arthropoda; class Insecta; order Coleoptera; family Curculionidae; genus Pachyrhynchus; species Pachyrhynchus sulphureomaculatus. Next base: position 89,006,576 of record CM032446.1, on the reverse strand, counting down.
GCTTTTATAGTAGTAAGGTTTTATTTATTGTTCTCATGTTTCTTCAGAGAGCATTCTCCACGAGTGGCAGTTGACCGATTTCTATCTAATATCTTCACTGGCAACGCTTGTTTGCCCCAAGGCTCGATAGTGTTTCCTAATCTCTTTCTCCTTTACAATAACGATCTGCTGAAAAGGACCAAGAATTCAAACCACACCTTTACAGATGACAATACGCTTATTTCGAATGCTCGAATATTAGCCTCTTAGAAAGTCGTTCAACTTAGCAGAGACTTGAATACATTCTATTTTGCGGTGATAGTAACCAAGTAGAATTTAATGCTGCAAAAACTCAGGCGGCAGTTTTTTATAAAAAGTTGAGGTTACCAATCCGACATAACTATGTCGGTATCGTACCTCAACTTGTTAGGCGTTAACTTGGGAACAAATATGTCTTAATATGAACAAGTTGCATACATAGCAAAAAGAAATTCTTAAAAGTTGAGAATATTATATCGAACTATCAAGCACGCTAGGAATATACGCCGCACTAATATATCATGAACATATGAGGTTCAGCTTGTAAAACCCTTTACAAGAATTATTTTATAGAGACAACTTCATCCCTTTGGAATGATTTGACCATGATAGCGGTTCCCACCAAATACGATTAAAGCGACTTAAGACAAACATGAATTTTTCGGCACACGCCTCGCTCCTGTGGTGCTTTAGGGATTTTTCTGCAATACCTGTGCCATGCACATAAAAAAAAATTTCTAATTTTAATAGAAGCGCTATCCAGTTGTAATGCAGCATTTGTTTTAGAATTGCGTGCTTGCAATGTATTAGCTAAATCATTTCACCAAATTTTTAAACTAATATTAACTTTATTAAAAACTTCTAGCCTAAAATACTATAACAGTGCACAAAATTTGTATATCGTTAAAATATTTCTTTCATCTTATTTTTGTATGAACATAACCCAATATGGAAATGACACTTAGGAATACTTTGAAAAAATTATCATCAATGATGGCAGTTTCCTAAACAACAGTGGTCAAGTTTGTACCTAATTCCTTTCAATTTAGAACCCCTTTATAATTATTCCTATATACTTAATGATAAAATGGGTCTAAATATTTGATAATAGTCTTGTTATCGTATGAATTAATAAAACTAAGTATAAAGGAATGGTTATAATTAGGGTGTAAACCTAAAATAATCAGGTACAAGCTTATCTAGTGTTGTTTAGGAAGCTCTATCATTAATAATAATTTCTTCAAAGTGTGTGGTGTTCCTAAGTATTATTTTCATATTAGTGTATAACTTAGTGTTTTATTATTTTACGAGGTTCATATTTTACATTAATAAGACTACACCGTGTAGTATCTTAGGCTAGAAGTTTCTAATAGGAATAAATAAAAAAATAGAATTCTTATAATACTATTGAAACTCCTTTCGGTCACTTCCCCTGAAGCGATATCTCTTAAAAATTACAGATTTTTTCCTACTTCGAGCATTAAATGTGTACCAAATTTGAAATTAATGTCTCATTTCATTAGAGTGTTATTGTGCCGGCCTAAGTGTTATTATACCAACAGATAAACATACCGGTACCTCGGAAACTGTTGTTGTGATCTTCTTAGTGTGCCCTATCTTCTAAGGACGTTGGCGATCATATTTGCCCATCTGATTTTATCTATTGCCGCTCTAAACAGTTCAGTAGATGTCATGTTTGTCCACTGTCATAAGTTTTTCAATCAGGCGTTGCAGCGCCATCCTGGTCCTCGCCTACCGATTATTTGTCCTTCAATTATAAGTTGCAGGAGCTCATACTTTTGGCTTCTCATGATATGACCAAAGTAAATGATTTTTAGTGTTCCGTACGGAACACTTATAAGATCACTTCGGTGTCTGTCCGTCTGTCTGTCACACCCGATTTTCTCCGAAACTATTTATCATAGAAAGTTGAAATTTGGTAGTAATATAGGAATTGATGGCCTCATCAAAGCCATGTAGTTTTGAAAATTAAATTTTGATTTAAGGGGTTAATTTTGGGGGGTGAAATCGGAAGTGAAAGAAAAATTTTTTTACTAGGTAATCGAGTGTGGTGTCAAATGAAAGCTTGTGAAAACACGAGTTAAAAGTATATATATAATGTAATACTTGCGCGCACTTTTCTTTGTATTATTTTTTAAAAAATCGCGAAAAATCGCTGTCCACCCTCCTTATCTCGGAAAGTACTTATCAAAAAATTTTGAAAAAATTCTGGAATATTCTCCACCATTGAACTAAAATTATCACGAGTGCATAATTTATCTGGTATATAAAAAAAAAAACAGAAATTTCAAGGTCATCAATTTTCAGTAAAGATTGGAAATAAACTTTGTTGAAAACTTATTTGGGGTGTGTTTTGTGAAGTCACTGATCATTTTATATCACCGTAACATAAATTTTGACTCAAGGGATTCGTTTTGAGGGGTGAAATCGGAAATGAAAAAAAAAATTTTTTACTAGGTCATCGAGTGTGGTGTCAAATGAAAGCTTGTGAAAACACGAGTAAAAAATATATATATACCGTAATACTTGCGCTCACTTTTCTTCGTATTACTTTTAAAAAAATCGTGTGAAAAATCGCTGTCCCCTACTTTATCTCGAAAAGTACTGATCAAAAAATTTGAAAAAATCCTGGAATATTCTCCACGGGGTATAGATTGAACGAAAATTATCATTACCTTTAATAATTTAACTGGTATAGAAAAAAAAACAAAATTTCAAGGTCACCAGTTTTCAGTAAAGATTGGAAACAAACTTTGCTGAAAACTCATTTGGGGTGTGTTTTGTGAAGTCACTGATCATTTTATACCACCCTAACAAAATTTTTTATTTTAAAAACAATCAACGTACGGAATACTAATTGTGCAAGTTCAACTTGCACTTGACCGGTTTTTTTTCTTTCTTTAACAGCTGGAATTAACTCTCGTTCTTTTCCCATCCGATCAAGTATTACCACGTATGTGGTATGCGCTGTCCAAGGAACACGCAGCATTCTGCGATAGCACCACATCTCTAATGACTCAATTCTTTGTTGTGTTGTCTCTATGATTGTTGCACTCACTAATTACGTTTCCTAAGTACGTTATTTTTGTTACCCTTTCATGTGTTTGTTGATGTACTTTAATATTTATGTTTGTATTAGGATTCTTACTGACCACCATTGTTTTTGTTTTTTTTTTCGTGTTCAGTTTCATTCAATATTTCGCCCATGCATCAACAATTCCATTCATGTGTCTTTGCAGGCCTTCTTCTCTGTCCGCTAGAATAACAGTATCATCAGCGTAGCGAAGGTTATTTACACACACACCATTAATTGTAATTCCATCTTTTTTATCAGAAAGTGCTTGATTGAAGATTTCCTCCGAATATACATTGAATAACAAGGGTGACAAAATACAACCCTGACGTACGCCTTTCTTTATTTGTATTTCTTTGGACATGCGATTCTCAACTTTCATTTTTTCAGTCTGGTTCCAGTATAAACTTGATATTATTTGTAAGTCTTTGTCATCAATGTTACATGATTGTAGTATTTCCATCATTTTCACATGGTTGACCATATCAAAGGCTTTTTGGAAATCTATGAAGCATAAATAACTATCAGAGTTGACATCCCTACATCTTTCAATTAGAACGCGGATGGAGAAAAGTGCATCCTTCGTTCCTAGTCCGTTCCTAAAACCGAACTCTGTCTAGTACGTTCATCTAGTTTTCTGTATACTCTTTGGGGGATTATTTTAAGGAAGAGTTTCAAGATGAGATTCATTAGACTTATATTTCGTTATTCCTCGCACTTTCTAGGGTTTTTTTTGGGGCAATGGTATAAAAATTGATCAATCAATCATGAGGTACATCACCTGTGTTGTATATGCTGTTGAAGAGCTCCTGTATAATGTCCATATGTTTTTGAAGAAATATTTTAATGATTTCTATAGGTATATTATCTTCTCCTACTGCTTTTTTGTTTTTAAGCCGATTTGCTGCTGCTAATATTTCGCCTTTATTTATGGGGGGGCCATTGTATTAAGCTTATTTATATTATGTTGTCTAGTTGTGTCACTATACATTTCTCCTATATTTTTCTCCCATCTATCTATTCTTTCTTGTATGTTCAGTAGTAGTTTATCCTTTATTACTTGTGGGTGCCTTTGTAACCAGCAGCTTCTATGATTTTCTTATACAAATTAAATGTGTCCTATTTCTTTACTAATGCTTCTCTTTCTGTGCATTGTTCATTTAGCCATATGTCTTTAGCCTCCTTTATCTTTCTTTTTATTAGATTGTGCGTTTCTTTGTATTTTATATTATTGTTGTTCTTAAACTTTCTTCTTACATCCATCAGATCCAATATTTCCTCCGTCATCCATGATTGTTTCTTTTTTGTTTTATTTTGTTTCAGGTGCTTTTCCATTACTTCTTCCAGTGTTTCTCTAATGTGGTGCCATTTTTCTTGCGTGCTCTGATGAATTCCCAGCTTGTTTGTATTCAGACTTCTACCAATCTCCTCATGAATCCTCTTCTTTATAACTTCTTCTTTGAGTTTGTCGATGTTAATATTTGTTATTGTTTGTTCATATTTTAACTTTTTTAGTCTAATCTTAATAGTTGTAGGCAGCAAATTATGGTCTGTAGGTATATCTGCTCCAGGATAGGTTTTGGCAGATTTGGCTATATTTCGTTGTCTTCTATTGATGGTTATATAGTCTATTTGATTTCGGATGATTTTATTATCTTTTCCATCTGCAGGGACTTTCCACGTATATAACCGTCGGGGTGGCCATTTAAAGTAAGTGTTCATAATAGAAAGGTACTTTTCTCTACAGAACTGGATCAGTCTTTAACCTCTATCATTACGTTTACACAAGCGATAATTCCCCACAATATCCTCTCCTTTTTCGTCTCTTACTTTGGCATTGAAATCTCCCATTATCATGTTTTACCTAATTTTTCTTAGTGTGTTATAGAGCCTTTATTTAAATCTTCATAAAATATTTCGATTTTTTCATCAGTACGTTGTGATGTTGGAGCGTAGACTTATATATTAAATTTGTGGGGTTTGCAATTTATCTGAATCATAATTATTCTGTCTGAGATCGGTAAAAATACTTCTACTATTTTTGCCACTTCTTCTGAGACCACTATTGCGACACAGTTTTTATTTTCAGTGATTACATCTCCTGAGTAATAAACGGTGTAGTGCTCAATCCTGCAGGTGCCCGTGCTCGGCCATCTCACTTCACTACATCCCAATATATCGATGTTGAGTCTTTTCATCCCTCCTATTAGATTTGCAGCTTTGCCTGCTTCAACAAAACTTCTGACATTCTAAGTTTGTATGTTCCTTTTCAATTTCTGATCTAGGGACTCAAAAACATTAGCAAATGTGGTCTCAGAATGTGAAGAAATACATTTAGGTTAATAAAATCCTGCACTGACTTAGCCGTTACTTGATGGAGATCCATAATAACTAGGAGCGAAAATTTAAACAACTGTTTAAGATCACCACTTATGTTTATTATATTACTGCTGACAATTGTTTCGACACACTGTGTCTTCTTCTGAAGCGAGATGAAAATTAACTACAAAGTATGTTACAGAATATATAATTTAGCTGGTTACAAGTACCTAAAACAAGTTCAATAAAGGAGACCCACCCCCATCCAATTAATCGTTGAGTAATAAGTATTTTTTGCTACTTTCTGGTGTTGTTTCTACCTAAACAATTTAGTAATTTTCCTTTTTTTTCATTACGTAAAATTTTGAAATCCTCACTGAAAGTATGATTTTCATCTGTTAAATCTTTAGCGTACTAAGATATATTATTTTTCATTCTATTGTTTATGGTCCCTTATTCTTTTATAAAAAGATCTGCTCGTTTGTCCTATATAGGTTTTATTGCAAGGGCCACAGCATAATTCGTACACTATGTTTTATTTTCATTTCTTGTTTTACTTTTATTATTTTTAATATGTCCGAGCTAATGTGTTATTGGTACGGAAGGCAATGTTTACATGATTTTTATGGAAAAAATATTGAATTTTATTTGTCAATTTACCGATATAAGTGAGTGTATGAAACATATCTTTGTTTAGTTGTTTAGGCGGGTACACAAGTCCTATTGCTTTTTTAAATTGTTTTTTCATTAAAATATTATCTACAAAGTCACTCCTGTACCCATTGTTTATACTAGTTTGTTTTATAATATTTAATTCTTTCAGAAAATTTTCTTCCGTTAATGGTGTATTTATTAGTCTGTGGATGAAATTATTATAAGCCGAGATTTTATACGTGAACGGATGGTTAGAATTAGCGTAAAAAAATATTTAGGCGTGGAATGTGAAATAGCGTGTAGTAATTCACTAGATGTTACCAACAAACATATATTTGCTAAAATGTTACGCACAGAGAAGTTTCAATTTGTCCCAGGTAAATTCCATAATGAACATAAGATTGTTAACCAAATAAATAACAAAAGTAATGAACATAACATAATTTTTACGAGAGCGGAAAAAGGCAAAACTGTAATAGCATAAAAGAACAAACCTATATTGAAAAAAAACAATGGATTTCCTAAAACCAGGTGTATTTAAATTCATCAACTTCGATCCAACGATAACTTTCCAAAAATTAATGTGCTAAAAGACATAAGCATTTTCACAGATAATGAAAAATTCAGACTCGTCTCGATGAACCCTCAAGTTTCAAAACCATATTCTTTTATTAAATTACATAAAAATAACTCACCAATTCGTCCAGTAGTTTCATACATAAGAGCTCCAGCTTTTTCTTTACCAAATAAATTGATTGAAATTTTGACAAAATATTGTAAATTCACACCTACATAGTATTAAAAATAGTAATAAACTGATATCAAAAATTCATCCGTTAACTCTACCAAGTAAATTCAAATTTATATCGTTTGACGTACAAAATCTTTTTCTTAGTATGTGGTATACTTGACGCTATAATTTTGACTCAATAAAAATAATGTTAACCCAATAATTAAACAAGAAATAATAGACATCTTAACATTGTGTTTAGACCAGAATTATTTCGAATTTAACGACAAGATTTATATAAGTAGGAAAGGTTTAATAATGGGAAACCCTGTTAGTCCAATTTTAGCTGAAATTTTCTGGACCATTTAGAAGAACAAATCAGTAATTGTCATTTTTTAAATTTTTTTTATTGGTACCGGTATGTAGATGACATATTGACATGCTTTACCGGTAAAGATCGACAATTAAGACTATTTCTAGTTTATATTAACCAACTTCATAATAACATTATTTTTACAACAGAAATAGAAACAAAAAAATCGATTAATTTCCTAGATTTAAAAATATCAAACAAAATGAATTAACATGATTTAGAAATATTACATAAACCAACATACTCAGATATAACTATACACGCTAATTCTAACCATCCGTTCACACATAAAATCTCGGCTTATAATAGTTTTATCCACAGACTAATAAACACACCATTACCGGAAGAAAATATTCTGAAAGAATTAAATATTATAAATCAAATTAATATAAACAACGGGTACAGGAGTGACTTTGTAGATAATATTTTAATGAAAAAAACAATTTAAAAAAGCATAGGACTTGTGTACCCGCCTAAACAACTAAACAAAGATAAATTTCATACACTCACTTATACCGGTAAATTGACAAATAAAATTCAATATTTTTTCCATAAAAATCACGTAAACATTGCCTTCCGTACCAATAACATATTAGCTCGACATATTAAAAATAATAAAAGTAAAACAAAATAACCGGTCAAGTGCAAGTTGAACTTGCACAATTAGTGTTTCGTATGTTGATTGCTTTTAAAATAAAAAATGTTGTTATGGTGGTATAAAATAATCACTGACTTCACAAAACACACTCCAAATGAGTTTTCAACAAAGTTTATTTCCAATCTTTATTGAAAACTGATGACCTTAATTTTTTTTTTCTATATACCAGATAAATTATTAAAGGTAATGCACTCGAATATTCCAGAATTTTTTCAAAATTTTTTGATCAGTACTTTTCGAGATAAGATGGAGGGACACCGATTTTTTGCGATTTTTTAAAAATAATACACAGAAAAGCGTGCGCAAGTATTACATTACATATATATTTTTTACTCGTGTTTTCATAAGCTTTCATTTGACACCACACTCGTTGACCTACTAAAATTTTTTTTTTCATTTTCGATTTTACCCCCCAAAATTAACCCCTTAAGTCAAAATTTGACTTTCAAAACTACATGGCTCTGATTGAGGCCATCAATTTCTATATTCCTTGATTGTGTTAGCCGATACTTGTTGGAAATTCATAATAAAATTATATAAAAACAACACTATGTTTTAATTTCCAATATATTTAAAGTCACTTGACAATTGTTTCACCATAGAATGGCTTCTTCAGAAGTAAATAATAATTTACTTTATAAATAAAATTATTATGTACTTCTGAAGAAGCCATTGTATGGTGAAACAATTGTCAAGTGACTATATATTGGAAATTAAAACATAGTGTTGTTTTTATATAATTTTAATTTCTATATTATTACCAAATTTCAACTTTCTATGACAAATAGTTTTGGAGAAAATCGGGTGTGACAGACAGACAGACAGACAGATAGATAGACACCGAAGTCATCTTATAAGTGTTCCGTACGGAACACTAAAAAGAAAATAAAACAGGAGTTTACGAATTATGCTGTAGCACTGGCAATAAAACCTATATACGACAAACAGGCAGATCTTTTTATAAAAGAATAAAGGAACATGAACAAAGTTATAGAATGTTACAAAATATACTTTAGTATATTCTGTAACATACATTGTAGTTAATTTACATCTTGCTCCAGAAGAAGACACAGTGTGTCGAAACAATTGTCAGCAATAATATAATAAACATAAGTGGTAATTTTAAACAGTCGTTTAAATTTTCGCTCCTAGTTAATAAAATCCATTTTTCTACATCCATACGGCTTTTTTTACACAATATAAAAGATAGCAAAATTACATGAAAAATGTTTGTTTTATCAAATAATATTCGGATAACAAGGCTATCATTTTAAAATTAAAAATAAACATCGCATAACAAAAAAAATATTTGTACGTTAAACAAAATAGATATTTATCAAAATTCAGATAGGTATGATGTTCATTTTCTACCAGACAATATAAATTTAAGTAGGAGGAATTTGTAAATAAAAAAATATTTGTTCTGCCACAAAATACTAAAGAGATATCAGCAAGGCAATCATTATCTTAAAAATTAAAAACAAGCATGTCATAACGAAAAAAACTGTTTGTACACTGTATCATTACGATACTCTAATCTTTATATTGTAACTGACTAGGAAAACAGAATATAAAAATAATATTAGTAATTAATTAGTATATTTTATTTTAGTTACTGAACACAGTAAATTTGGAGCGACTGTAAAAGACAAAATGTTTTGCATTAAATGTAACTTTCTACGCTTACAGTGTGATGCATTAATCCTAAGACATGTTCCACTAATTACTCATATACGCAGAAATGTAGAAACTTCAGCAAATAGTATAGAAGATATACCGTCTCCGAAAGGTATTCATTATTTTATAAAATTAAAAATTAAGTAATGAATTATTTGTTACATATTTTATGCGGTAATAGTTTCCTCAGAAGTTGGGCAAACTCAGAACTCATTCGAGGGCATGCTGAAAGGGACATATACAGAGACTCTTAACACATAAAGAAATTATGTATAGTATCCACCTAAACTAACTTAAAAATTTAGTCATATTGACGATTGTTTTTATCCTCCCAAAAGTGCATGATTTTTTGAAGCAGACATCCTTTATATTTTTTATTTTCGTAGGTACAGTACTTTCATACAAATTTGATGCTATTTGAATTGATAGATTTCAATAATTATTATATTCAGCAAATAATACTTCAAAACAAATGTATTAAAAAGATGCAATTGCATACTTTTTTTTCTAATTTTCATTTATTGACTTTTTTAGCTAGGACAAAATTATCTAATTACTCTTACATCAAATATTAATATTATGGTTATTACCTGTCAAGATGCTATACTAAGATATATTCAGTGTAAGTGACCTAATCTAACTTAACAAAGACATCTGGAGAAATGAAGTCTGAGGAACTCAGGAACCGCATCCGGTCATTGAGAGCTGGAGAGCTCCATGGATGGTAGGGCTTATGTATTGTGCTGCTTTATTCAAACTCACGCAAGGTGAGGTTGAAATCACTTGTTTCGAACAAATCTTGTAATCTTCCAATAGGTAGAGATTTGTGGTCCAGGAGAGTAGATCTGTGGATTTGGCAGCAAGCATGACTGGAGTCGGAGATGCTGGCTTTGATAATTATTTTGTGAATTGTCAACTTGTTTTTACTTGGCAATTTACCAAATCTGTTGGGGTACAATTTGCTCAGAAGTTAATTGGCCTTTCTTGTGGCAGACTTTACTTGATCAATATCTGTTTTTTCATAGTAGAGGTGCAATTACTAGCATTTGGTTGTCCACTTAAGGCGAAAGGCCTGAAGCGTAAAGTTTCCGTGGGGAGGAGAGGTATGTGCTGAATTTGGAGAAGACGATAAGCTGGGTTTTGGCCAGGTTGAGCTTTTTTCTCCAGTCTTTAAACCAGGATACGAGAATATTGAGGTGATACATGAAGAAGGAATATTGATCAGTTATAGGAATGCCTACTACGCAGATATTAAAAAGGTGGGGAGTAGGGAGAGTCTTGGAGGACTTTAGTTCTTATCACTCTCACCTTTGAAGTAGTATTGTCCACTCTGGCCTCGAAAGTACTATCGGAGTTGAAGGACTGCAGCAACTTTGTAATGTTGGGCAGGTAGCCAGGACATGAGTTTGATGTTATGATGGATGATGGTGTTTTGGCGGAAGCTGTACTGTTCATGAAAGACGGCTCCAAACTGCCTGGCCCTGATAATTGCGAAGATATACTATTTGGCCAGCTTACCTAGGCAGAAAGAGAACTGTATACACTCAATAGATTTATTTTTCTTATAATTTTAATACTTCGTAAGTGGTAAGGATATAAGAGTGTTTCAATGGAGATGATATCAATATCATTGCTATTCGTCGTCGATGATGATTTTAACATTGCCATTGCGAAGCAAGAAAGAGTAGCTCCATCAAGCTCATTGTTGTGCATAAGAAAATTGTTTAGGTCTCTGTATTTTTGATTTATGAATTATTTTCTTCTTTTTTTAGTTATTTTTATTTAGTTTATTCAATGCCTTGTTCGACTATCGCTGAGTTTAAAATTCTGAGCTTTTTCATTTCTATTTCAGTTATTAAGACAGTCATATATCATATCATAACATCTGTCAATAATGTATTTAAGTATAATTTCGTTAGGTCAGTCGAATGGATGTTAATAGTTCGTATTACTGTTTACGGCGTCAAAATTTTTTTGAGTTATATAATGTACACGAATAATGTAAATAAATGTAATTTTTCTTGCCAGATGTTGTATGATAAAAATCTAGTAAAAGAAAAGGTTTAAGTTCAGTAAAATTGTCATATGTTATTTATAAGGTAGTCCAAGATGACTCACGAATGTTGCCAAATTTCATAAAACTGCGGTAACTGTGGATGTATGTTATACCTGAGCGTAATGTGAAAAGCCAAGTTTTCCTTAATTCCTTGATAACAAATTTTAGTGTAATGTTATTCAATTTTGTTTCTTTTTATTATTCGTTGTGCAATGTATCAAATCTTAACAGTATACAAAATTTTATTTAACTATAACCGTTTTAGTATTAGATTATCACAATCATATAGATTATTAAAGACTTTTCTGCCTGCCTGCTTCAATTTTTCTAAAATTATAAAATATAAATTAAATTTTTCCAGGACTGCCCTTTATAGGCACTACATTATCCCTAATAATGGCCGGATCTACTCCACAACTACATTGGTATATTGATAAAAGACATAAACAATTGGGACCAATTTTTAAGGAAAGTGTTGGTCCTGTTCCATGTGTTTTCATATCTGATCCTGAAGCAATTAGATCTGTGTTTGCGCATGAAGGTAAAATATTATAAATAATCCTGAAATCTTCCGTCATTTAACTGAAATATTTGCTTACGTAAAATAAAAATTTGAAGTAAAACCAAAATTTATCCACTTATTTATTACAACAAAAAATTTTGAAAATTTCTTAGTCTTTTTTTAAGTTCTATTAGTCCTCCAACCAAAATTTTACTTTTCTAGCGTGTGTGTGTGTGAGTTTTCTTAAAAACTGTCAGACTCAAATAACCAAATTTGGCTAAGCAATTTAGATAGTTGTCTAGTCTATTTGCGAGAACATTTTTATTTTTGAGAAAAAATTTTTTTGATGGTTCTGGTTAAAAATGCAAAACTTTCAAAAAATTCATTAAATCGCTTTTAAGATAATGTGAGAAGAAGGTTCCGATTTGTAGTGATGAAAACGGCTTTAAGGGGTTACATACATCTCGAATTTTCAAAATTTCTATTTCTTTTTTTTACGGATGTTTAGTCTCTAAGAATTACACAGGACCACAAAAAATTTTTGTCAATTTACTAGACAATAAGTCTAGATTAAGTTTTTTGGGTCGTTGAGCACGAATTTGAGGACCTTTTTGATCCATCATATCTGGATTTTGCATAAAATAGCCATAAAATTGATAAATTGTTTTAAAGAGCATCGTTCCGGAATGATCAAATTCGCCATATACCCACCACTTTTGGGGTCTGCAGATATTACTTCAATGTCCCAAATAAGTTTTGACAGCGACCATATGTTCTGCAGTTGTCAAGTGCCAAAATGCCTTGACGAAGAGATTCTATATTACTAATACAACCCTGTTACCTGATGCTATTGGCGATTCTGATCAAGATGCGAGAATATAATATATCACATAACAGCTGTCAAGTTTACTTTGGCAGCTGTCAACTTTCCTTTGACAACTGTGAAGTTTACTTTGACAGCCGCCACAGAGGGGGTAAGAGTATAAGGAATATTGACCCTTTCGACGATATAGAATATTCCCCCTGACTTGACAGTTTCATTTGCCATTTGACAGCTGTCAAATTACACTCGTGGATTTTAGCACTGAAATAAAATGGATGAAAGCATAAGGCGTAGTATCTTTCTCAAAGATCTAAATTATTAGAATATTCTCATGGCCTTGACAGTTCTGTTCAGCAGTGCTAGTTGTCAAAGTACAATTGAGAGCTGTCAAATAACATTTTATGTTAGGGCAGTTACCAGAGCCACTAAGATCATATAGTATACAGAGATTGCAAGGGACTAGAGTAACCCTCTCATTATGACAGTGTTGACTGCCATTTGGCTGCTGTCAAATTACACTCACAGTTGCCATTTAGCTTGCGTGGATATCAGGACTGGAACAGCGCCGATGAAGGCATAAGGCATAGTGTTCTTGTCAACGATTTAGAAAATTCTCACCAGTTTGCAAGCTTTGTCCATCATTTGACAGCTGTTGAAATGTACTTGAGTGCCCTTTAAAACAATGAAAATCTCATTTTGAGCTCGTTTTTACCAATTTTATGACTATTTTACGCAAAATCCAGATGTAATGGACCAAAACGTGATCAGCAACCCAAAAAACATAATCTAGACCTATTGTAGTCGAAGTAAATTGAACAAAAAAATTTTTTGGGGTCCTGTGTTACTCAACAAAAAAATTTTAAGAAAATTATATTCCATTACAAAGTTATAACATTAAATGTGACCTGGCGTCAAATTGGGATAGCTACCTGTTTTCAGACACTGTCTGCAATATTACTCAGTCAATTTTTAATATTTTTTTAAATCTTAATAATTACTTTTCCTACAAAATGTCGAGAGGTTTTTTTAATTTTTCTAATAGACAATTTTTTATTAATAATTAAATTTTTTGGGCAAAAATTGCATACTAAGGTTTGAAACACCGTAAAATTTTTATTTTTGAAAAAAAATCCCTTCGACAATTTTTAACTACTACATTATTTTACAAGATTAATTTTTATTTTTGCATGTTGGATTAATTTTGTGGCAAGGAAGTGCTATAGTTTTCATCAGCGGTCCATTTAACCCGATAAAAATAATGATAACATTTCAAACATATTTTTTTTTTCTTAAAGCACAACAAGAATATTTAATCGCCATTCTTTTGTATTATTCACTTAATAACCTTTAAAATATATTTTTTAAATATACATACTTTTTGCAGCGCCCAGGTGTATGTAACCCCAAGTTAAAATTTATTGCTCATCTAGTTTAAAAGTTACCAGTAGTGTAAAAAGCGTTATCTTCAACTGCAGCTATTTCTTTATCTTGCATAATTTTCCTCCTCACGGCAGTTGTGACATCCTTTGGATCCTGCTAATGTTTGATACTTACCTGATTTGATTGTCATTGTCACTTCTGCTTAGATATATATATATATATATATATATATATATATATATATATATATATATATATATATACACTCCTTGACAAAATTAACGCAACAATATATATTAAATCATACAAATCTCTATAATGAATTAATTTTAATAATTTTTTATCAACATTGGTTACACTAAAAGTTAGAAAAAGCTTATTCGGATACTTTAAAAGTAAATTAGCTACCAAATTTCTCTATAAGTTTCGAATTAAAATTATTCTTAAGACCTAATAACAAAATCGTTGAAATTATGTAATAATGAAAAAATAAACTGGGACACTAGTAGCAAAATTAATGGTGTAACTGGGACACTAGTAGCGTGTGTTGCATCCTCTACTTTGGATGACAGCGTTTATGCGCCTAGGCATGCTTCTAATTAAATTTTGGATAAAATCTTGAGGACTTTGCTCCCATTCTATGATAACTGCATTTTCAAGTTCCCTCAACCTCTCTCCTGGTCTTCGCCATACTCGCTTACGACCATCTGGATGTTTTAGACTAACCCTAGTTTCATCTGTGAAGAAAACTTGTTTCCAATCATCCACAGACCAGTTTTCGTGATTTCGAGCAAAACGTAACCTGGTAACTCTGTTCTCTCTAGTAAGCAAGGGCGCAGTGGCTGGTCTCCTACTGTTTAATCCAGCTTCATTTAACCGTCTTCTAACTGTTTTAGAAGAAATTGTGACATTGCGAACCGCTTCGAGTTCGTTTCTTATTATAGAACTAGTGACAGTCCTGTTTCTTAAAGCATATTGTCTTATAAAACGTTCATCTAGGTCGCTAGTGCATTGTTTTCGCCCTTGCCCCAGCCTTCTAGAATAAGTTCCTACTTTATTCAAGCGTCTTACCACACGACTTATTGTGGAACGATGTTTGCCTAACAAATTGGCAACATAACTCTGACAATATCCCTCGTCCAATAAAACTGAGGCTCGCACTACCTCGTGTTCAGTTAAATTCCTTGTTCGATTCATTTTTCTAATTCTTCAGGGTCAAAAATAAAACAGTCTACCACAAAAACGTATTACCTTGAAAAAGAGAACAATTTATAAGCTTACTTTTAAAGAAAATCTATCGCATTATTACAGAAAATTATTTACCTTCTAAAAAATTCCTTAAAACTGTAAATCTAAACGAATTGTTTTGATTTCTGTCATGAACAACGAAACAAAATATGCATAGCCTACTATTCAAATACTCGATAAACTTTAAAACTGACATAAGAAAAAGATAAATTAATTTTCAGATTGTTGCGTTAATTTTGTCCAGGAGTTTATATATAGTGCGTGAAGATAGATAGATGAAGAAATCTGTTTTCTGTGCTTGTAAGTTGTTGTGTTCTACTGATAATGTACATTTATCCGAATTTTGCCTTCCTTTTTACTTTCCTCGTTAAGAAAAGCATTACAGTTGAAACCGAGACTTTTGCATTTTCTCACGTTTCATTTCTAAATTCATTTTGTAGGCAAATATCCCATTCATCTGCTACCGGAAGCATGGACCACTTATAATACTCTTCATAACGTATCTAGAGGTATATTTTTTATGAATGGTGAAGAATGGCTACATTTTAGAAGGATACTCAATCCACTCTTGTTGAAAGGTGATCAGCAATGGTTAGAGGATAGTTGTAAACCAGCAGTAGATGCTTTATTGCATAGGCTTAATGAACTTTCTGAAAGGTAAAACCAGTACAGAAATAATGTTTAGAGACGATACTATCATGCGAACATCTCAATCAAATTTATGGATAATAAAATAACCCCTCCATATCATTGCTTAGGGCTTAGGTGTAAATAAGAAAAATAAAAATGTTCTAACATTGTACATATCCATCGCAACTTACAGATAATAAGTTAACTTAGGCGAAGTGGTTACTAGACGTCACGAGCATTGCTGTCATTACCTATATTTGTATTTTTAATCTACCTAAAAAAATTCTCTACTGAACCATACTTACCACAGTGCTACCTCTTGTGTGATTTACCTTTTGGGCTTTAGGCAAACCAACCCGTGTTACATACCGCCACATGCGCTTCTTCATAATTAAATTATGCCCCATTTCTCGTCTCTTGATCAAGAAGCTAGCGCTTTCTCGCAAAGTGATGCACACATCGCTATATACAGCTCGTTGTATGTCAAAGTTATCGTCCAATGCCACAAAACATCGAAGATCAGATCTTATCTTAAACCTTAAAACTCCTTAGCGTTTAATTAATCACAGTTCATTATTTTTTAGAGATACTTACCCAAATATGGAACAACTTTTATATGAATGGTCTTTAGAAGTAATAGTCTCGGTATTAGTAGGTTCAGATAATTATTCAATAATCAGGAATGACTTAAAAAATAGAATTAAACATTTGGCGTCGACGGTGCATTTAGTATTTGAAACCAGTGCAAAGCTAGCGCTAATTCCATCAAAGTTCGCATCAAGATTTAGGATTCCAAGGTAAGCTAATAATAAAAATAACTAATTATATTACAGAAAGTTATGTCTTAATTGTAAACACAAAGCTGCAAATAGGGGTTTAGGACGAAATAAAACTTTATAAAGTAGTTAATGTTTCTACTTCAATTTATTATCAAGACTATTTGTAGTGCAAAAGATATAATCAGCCCATAAATCAGAAAATATACGAGTCACTGAGGACATAACATGTGGCGGCCCATGGCTCCGGCGTAGTACTTGTTTACGGTGCAGAAGGTCTCAAGTTCCAATCCCAGCAGGTCGGTACACTTATTTATTAATTTATTTAAGTATATTTCGCTTGGCCACATACAAAGGTATTAGTTGTTGCAAAAATGCAATAACATCCGTGGCAGCACTACCACGTTGTCTAAAAGATACGGTGAAATACAAAAATGTTTCGGTGCCTGGATGGTTGAAGGGTATTACGACATCCCCACCGATATTCTTAAGATATAAAAAAAAGGTAAAATCCCTACTCAGGAAGGAAGGTGAACGGTAAAAAAAACTTACAGCCATTAAAACAAAATTTATTTACAATACTACACGACAAGTAAGCCTAAATGAGGACTTAAATTAAAGTTGCAAGATTAGCTATCCTATAAAGTAAATTATATTTCGTCCTAATCTCATTATTGACAGCTTTATATATATATATATATATATATATATATATATATATATATATATATATATATATATATATATAACCACAACTACAGTGCGTGTACGTGTATTTTTTAATTTCTTGTAATAATTTTCAATAATGTTATTACTGTGCTTACTAAAGGGAAGGGTGGTATTAGAGAAAAAATCACCCTCCGAGATTCTTGCACTTTTCCAGGCTTCAGGGTTCCTAATTTATGAAAAACATATTTTCCGATTTGCTTCGATCTATCTACCTCTTGGCACGATAACTCTCGAATGGAATGAGATATCGATATTAAATTTAGTACACATTTAATACTTCAAGTAGGAATAGAACCTATATTATTTGGAAAAAAATGCTGTAAGAGGAGGTGAAAGGAATAGAGGCATATAAGTTTGGTATTGTTTCAACAGTATTATTACTAGTTTTTAGTTGTGATAATTAATAAATTATAAACATGATTGTTTATAAGCAAACAAGTAAGACCTTAAAGAGGAGGGGCGTGTATAAGAGGGTGTAAGCTCAATACATTTTGTATAGTTTTAGTAGAATTCTATGCATTTTTCCTGGTTGTTGGTTTAAAATAATAAACAAACAGTGAGCAATTTTATTTATAGTCAAATATGTAGATGTTTAAAAGCGTGAGAAGGGGAATAGAGGAATTGTTCCGAATATACCTTTATAAGTCCTTTTCACGGTTCGAGAAATCTGAATATTATGAAATTTTTCGATTATTTGCTATCGTAATAAAAAAGTACATATGTATATATGAAGGGATATGACTATAGTGGCATTAAAAAATATATTGACTTTTCAACTTTTATTTACAAGGAAAGTACCGAGAAAATAACTGCCCATTTTCTCAAATTTTGGTTAATCATCTCTAGACTACGTGCTATTACATTTAAGATCAGAAATAATAAAACAATAAGAACGTTTTCAAATACCCTGACTGGAGAAACTGTAAAAAATAAACATCTTAACGAAGAAGAAGGAAAATTTATATATTACTACGAAAACTTTTAAAATTTGGGCCTCAACGTTTTCACCTCTTTCCCCTGAAACGACATGGCCCAAAAATTGTATATTTATTAATTAAAATTCGTTTCCAACATCAATACCTCATCTTGTTATGAGTTATAGTGGAAGACCGGTGGAAATTGGAAACTATGTTTTTCCTGTTGTAGATCCTGAACCGTGAAGATATGCAAAAATCTCGGAGTGAGTGTTTACGAACAAAATACGAAGTTATGGTTATAAGATTTAAAAAATATGTTTCGTTTTTAAGCGAGACTAGAACTAATATCAAATTTAACAAGATGTTTGTATTATTGTATTTAAATTTCTAGAAACTCTTAATGAAATGAAAATAGCAGTTCTTTTGCACGTTGAGTTTATATTGTATATCTTAATTTTAAAAATATGTGGAGTAATACTGGTAATAAATGAGAAACTAAATTTTTGATATTCTTTATGAAAAGAAAAACTGAATACAAAGTTTTGTTTTTGAACGTATTATGACCCAAAAATGCATAACTGTTACAATAATCAGGCCACTAAGTGTAAATATATATATATATATATATATATATATATATATATATATATATATATATATATATATATATATATATATATATAATTGGTTATAGAAGAACATATTAAATCTTATATTATAAACTTCATATTGAAGAATTCTATTCAATAAAAAATTACACAGCATATATAGGGTGTCTATTTAAATGCTACCTTACTGAAACCCATTTTTGGAGAACCCTGTACATACAAAAGATAACTAGAGGAAAAACATTTTATTAACTACGAGATGCATATTAAATATTTTCTCTAGAATCTATAACAAAAAGGTTAACTGGATTACTCATTTATATTCAGCGACTCTCATTGAAAGTAACAACTTTCTAATTTTAGATGGGTAAAATTTGAAACCACCGTTACCAGTGCCCTTAAATCGGCAGCAGACTTAGTAGAAATTTTATCAACTCAATATGTAAAAGAAGGAGAAGGGCTTTTAGGAAAATTAAAAGGACAAATGACCGCAAATGAATTAACAAGGATAGTGACTGATCTAATATTAGCTGCTGGAGACACTACCGCATATTCTATGGAATGGTTGTTGTATCTAGTAGGAAAGAATGCTAATGTACAAGAAATGCTCAGGCAGGAACTAAATACGTGCAGGAATAAAGTAGGTTGGGATTTAGTTAACTAAATGTATTGTTCATATTTGGCGATTTGTTAAAAGCCCCCTATATGCTTCTCCCCGATTAATTAAGGATACGTTATTGGTTTTATGTTATCCGTCTGTCCAATTGTCAATTTATCATGCTTATAAATCGAGAATCAAGAAAGTAAAACAAGGTGCTAATTCGAATTCGTCATCGTCCGAAATCCTAAAATTTGCCCTCCCACTCATTCCAGGCTTCTTGTTAAATGAATCGTAATTTATATATCAATAACCAAAATGGATAAACCAAAAATTGACTTCAGTTTTGGATTTATCGGGTCCCTGAATAAAGCAAAATTTTCGAAAACAGATTTATAGAAACAGAATTTTGTGCTAATTTTTTTAATAGTAGTATTTCTTAGGTGAATATTGCCTACTCGCGAACAGAAGTTAGCTTAGGTTACTTCAGATATTAATAAATTAGCTAAATTAGAGTTGATGTTTACCTGAACGACGCCGGCGGTTCACCTAACAATAAAGTGTTGGAGAGGTTAATTTAATTTAATTTAACTAAATTTAAATTAAACTAAAAATATATTAATAAACTTTTATTATTATTTGAACTAACCTAAACTATCTTTTTTCTTATTTCAGATTAGTTCAGGTAAATCTAAACTCAAATGATTAATTATTACATAAATATTTAATTTAATTATAGTTTAATACAGAGTTAACAGAATAATTTGGTTTCTTAGCTGGTTTTTATTAGGGCTTGATTTTTCTTGACTAGCACATAGAGGTTAGTTCACATCGCTTCGGCTTATATTGTCTTATTGATTTAATTAAATAGAATTACCTAAATTAGCCTGAACCAAACTAGTCATAGATGAATTTTGGATTATGTTAAATTAAACTAACGATAAATTGATAAACTAATAAATTTTATTATTTGAACTAACCTAAACTTTTTTTTCTTACTTGAGATTAGTTCAAATAAATCTAAACTGATTAATTATTACATGAATATTTAATTCAATTATACTTTAACTTAGATTTAACAGAATAAGTTGGTTTTTTAACTGGATTTAATTTATCTTACTAGGATTTAATTTATCTTAACTAGCATACAGAGGATAGTTCACGTTAATTCAGGTTATATTATATTATTAATTGAATTAAATAGAATGACCTAAACGAGCCTGAAGCAAAGTAGTCATAGGTGAAGTTTGAATTATGTTCAGATAAATCTCAAGTAAGCCATGACTAATCTAATTAATTAATTAATTCAATTTGCACTTACCCGAACTAACCTTCGTCCACGTTATTTTAAAAAATTTTAAATAAAATTTAGTGCAAGGACTTTGCGATTGATTGCTACTTTTCGGTAAATCTTCTTTTGAAAATTTATCTCTTCAAAAGTTATGTTGTCGAAAACCATTTTTCGTGAAATTAAACTATTCGAAAGTTATGTTTTCGAAAAGTTTGCTTTTGAAAATTTTGTTTTGGAAGGTTTTTTTCAGGACCCGAATTTATCAGGCATAAGCCTTCAATTTTGGCCTTTACGGTTTTTTGGTTAAACTCAAAATGAATTATTACTCATAAACTAAGAGAGATTAAGAAAATCAACTGTTTGTGGTTTATAATTATAATTATTATAATCATAATTCAAGAACAAAAAAATATATAGAAAGACGAATTTCAGAGACGAATTTATCATCATTTGAGCTTCCTAAATCCTACCTTCTATTTTACTCTCAATTTCCCCAAACGGCTACTAATTTAGGAATCAAGAGAGGTAGAGAAATTCGAATTTCAAGTTGAATTTCCTCATGGTCTCACTATCTGGTTTTTGATGCCCATAGAACCTGTTGGAAACTAATAATTCTTCAGATTATTTTATATAGTAATTTTATGTTCATAAATTTTTTCGAAAATAATATATATATATATATATATATATATATATATATATATATATATATATATATATATATAATATATATATAAATATATATATATATATATATATATATATATATATATATATATATATATATATATATATATATATATATATATATATATATATATATATATATATATATATATATATATACAGTAATACCCCGCTTAGCGCGACCCCGTTACGCGCGGTTTCACTATAACGCGAATTTCAAATTTCGCGCTCATGTAGTCATTAACTTCTCTATGGTCGCGGGGGGATCCCCGCTTTCTCTGAATATTCTCTTTGAAGAATTGGGAATTCCCTGTCCTTCGACTTTGTTCTATGGGGATTTCCTCGTTCGTTTCGTGTGTTCATTTGTTCCGTAATGTTAGTTCGGTCGGCTGGCAGTTTTGTTTTAATATTTATTGGAGATACATACATACATAATTTAACCCTACGTTAAAAATGCCGCCTGTAAAGAAAAAAGAGCGTAAAAGCGTCACTTTGGAATTGAAGATGAAAGTGTTAAGAAGAATGGAAAATGGAGGCAAAGCAACAATTGTTGGGAGAGATTTTGGACTCTCAGAATCGACTGTGAGAACGATTTATAAAAATCGGGAAAAAATTAAAATCTCCAGCGAAGGTTCAACACCTATAAGTGCAACAAAACTTTCTCGTTCGAGATCATCTATCTTAGAAAGAATGGAGAAATTACTGTCAGTCTGGATCGAAGATTTGAATAAGAAGAACACACCACTAAGTCAAGATCTCATATGCACAAAAGCAAAATCTTTGTATGAGATGCTGAAAACAAAAGAAGGAGAAGGGAGTGCCACTCCGACTTTTGCTGCCAGCAGAGGCTGGTTCCATCGGTTCAAGCAGCGTTCTAATCTTCACAATATCCACATAACAGGCGAGGCGGCCAGCGCGGACATTCAAGCTGCAGCTGAGTTTCCAGACAAGTTTCAAGACTTCGTTAGACGAGAGAAAATTCCTGCTTGTCTCATCTTCAATGTTGATGAGACCGCACTTTACTGGAAAAAAATGCCATCTCGAACATTCATTTCTAAGGAAGAACGTCAAGCCAGTGGTTTCAAAGCTGCGAAAGATCGACTAACACTTCTGCTGGGTGGTAATGCCACTGGTGATTTCAAACTGAAACCTTTACTAGTGTACCATTCAGAAACACCCCGTGCAATGCGAGGCACAGACAAGACAAGTCTACCAGTTGTGTGGCGATCAAACAGAAAGGCGTGGGTTACACGGGAAATTTTTCAAGAATGGTATTCTAATAGTTTTTTGCCCATCAGTCAAATCATACTGTGACAGAAATGGGCTTGAACCTAAAGTTATATTACTCTTAGACAATGCCCCAGGACATCCAACCTCACTTGATACGCCCAGAGACTTAAAAGTGTACGTAAAGTTCCTTCCACCAAACACTACGTCAATATTACAACCTATGGACCAGGGAGCAATAGCAAACTTCAAAGCTTATTACCATCGCCGCACTTTTAGCCAACTAATTCATGAAACTGACGGGGAAGGAAGACAGTCTATGCGAGAGTGGTGGAAGTCATACAACATTATGAAGTCTATTCACAACATAGAAGAGGCTTGGAAGGAAGTTAAAATGAGTTGTATGAATGGGGTGTGGCGTAATCTTTGGCCAGATGTAGTGGAAGCACCTAGAAGAATTGTCCAGATGCAGAGACAAGTGCTTGAAGACATTGCTGCAATGATTGAGGGGTCTGAACTTGAAGATGTCACGGTAGAAGATCTCGTAGAACTTGTAGCAACGCACGACGATCCTATTAGCAATGAAGATCTGATCGAGTTACAGAATAATCCTATCTACGATGAGGAAGAACAAGTAGAAGAGAAAGTTTTATCTTCAGGGGAAATACAAAATGCACTTTCAAAAATTTATTCAGGTTTGGACATATTGCAGAGTATAGACAATAATGATGACCGTGTCTTGACCGTGTGTCAAACAATTAAAAACAGTGTTGGGTGTTATGAACGTATTTTACAAGAACGTAAACAAAACGTTACCCAAAAGACAATAGATGTATTTTTCCGTAAAAAATAAGAGTATGTATTGCATAAAGTGTTCTTAGAATTAAAGTGATTGATTAAAATGATTTGTATTTTTTTGTATTAAATTTTGACTATGTTTAATCATAAACCTCGATATACGCGAATTTCAGTTAACGCGATTTTTTTCGGAACGTATCCCTCGCGTAAAGCGGGGTATTACTGTATATATATATATATATATATATATATATATATATATATATATATATATATATATATATATATATATATATATACACATACTATCGAGAAAAAATTTTTTAATAAATAAATTTTCGAAACAAGTTTTTTGAAAGACCCATGAAACAGAAAAAATAAAATAAACTACAATGAAAGTCATAATACACAATAAATTATATTATCGACTGTGCAGTTAGATAATAAATTAGACTTAATTTACGGGTATGCGGTCTAGAAATTAAAATACTCAATTTATTCTTGCATTCTCTATATTTGGTGAATTTCTTTTCCACATCATCAGTAGATACCAGCTGAAACAATTAAACTAACTGCTGATATGGAAAAAGTACAGTTAAAAACTTACAATTAGAATAAATTAAACAGGCACCGGACAAACTTCTACCTTTGCAACCTAACACTCACTGAAACGAAAATACATCGAAAATATATTATAACGTGGAAATTATGTATATTTATTCCTTACAAAAAAAATACATACATATAAAAAAAAGAAATCTGTTGTTAACTATTAATAAAATCCGATAATAAAAAAAAAATATGTCCACAGACTAGTCAAGATTTCACAGATTTATTTAGATATTAAATTACAATATATAACGCTTAAACGGTCAATGTCAGTTCGGAAATTAATGGAATCCTTTTCGCGATTTATTATCTCCAAAAACAATCATCTCTTTGTATAATTACGCTCCCGCTCTAAAATTTTTACGTTGTCAAAGTCAAAGGTAAGCTTAAATTTTTGGTTGTGTATTAACAATGCGCACGATTTCTTACCTATTCTGTTGTCACTCTTTTGTTGAGTGATGCGATATTTTAGGTTCTGTTTGGTTTGGCCGATGTAGCAGCCTCCACAATCTCGACATGGCTCTCTATACACAACATTACAAGTTTGAATTACGGAAATGTTATCCTTGGTTCTGGTGCATAAGGAGTTTTTAGCTGGTATCTCCTGGTGATGTGGAAAAGAAATCCACGAAATATAGAGAATGCAAAAATAAATTGAGTATTTTAATTTCTAGACCGCATACACGTAAATTAAGTCTAATTTATATTATATATATATATATATATATATATATATATATATATATATATATATATATATATATATACATATACATATATAATATATATATATATATATATATATATATATATATATACATATATATATATATATATATATATATATATATATATATATATATATATATATTATATATATATATATATATATATAGGTCAGATAACTTCAGACAAATTTAAACTAAATTAAATAATTTTTATATAAATAATTATATCAATAGCTGAACTTTAATGTTAAACTGGTTTTTTAGTATAGTTAGGTGAATCTTGGCTAATCACGGACAGATGATAGTTCAGGTAATATTAAACTAATTAATTGTTCAATTTAGGATTACCTAAACTAACCTCTGTCCAGAACTAGCCAAAATCTAACTAGTTACTTACGAAGTTTAGTTCATATTGAGATAAAGCGAAATTAAACCACGACTAAACTAACTAATTAATTAAATGGTTCCATTTCTAATTACCTGAACTAACGTATCTGTTATTTACAGATTTTTGAAACAAAAGTTTAACTAAGAATTGAGTGTTTCCTTGTTTCTTTTCAAAAGAATCGCAATTTGATTGAAAATTTATCCAATCGAGAATTTTGCGTTCGAAAATTAGGCCATTCAGAAATTTTCGTTTTTTTGAAAACTGCTATTGAAAATTTTTGGTTTCGAAACGTTTTCTGTAGAAAGAAAATAAATTAAACTAAGCGTGTACCGTACGCTGGAAATGTTACGCATATACACCTGCGTTTTCAATTAAGTTCAACAAGTACAGGTATAACAAAATAAAATAAAGCATGCTCAAAGTATTAACTTATTTATTACTGCAATTTTTAGGGTCAAAACATTACTTCTAACATTTTCCTTAGAAATATAGTTAAAGAATCCCTTCGACTATATCCAGTAGCACCTTTTTTAACGAGAATATTACCAGAACCCGTATGTATCAAAGGATATAATATTCCTGCTGGCACAATCTTGATTTTATCAATTTTTACTACCGGTAGAGATAAAAATAATTTTAAAAAATCCACTGAAGTTTGATCCCGATAGATGGAATAGGAATGAAATTAGGAGCGGCATAGCTCAGTCGGCGGCTTTGCCTTTTGCTATTGGATCTAGGTAAGCTTTCAGTTAGATTTTCAGATATAAACGTATGTTTTATATATTTATATACAACAGGCTAAACTAGAAGTTTGACATATTCAGACTGCTCATTACCCAATCAATAATCACTAAAAACAGTATTTAATTCAAAAAAATATTCATATCATATGTAACATTTTGCTGAGTAGTCAACATAATTTACAAATGAGAAAATTTGATTGATTTCTGTATATTTATATTTTCTTAGAAATTTTTTTAGACTAAAAAAAGGTTATTTATGCCACAACTTTTCAAGACATCTAGCATCCTAATATAATGTACACAGAGAAGTGTACCCTTTGTCGTAAACTTTTTTTACCACTCAGCATTGTTGTAGATACATGGTAATTTTATCGGTAACAAGCTCAGTGACTTATTATAAACGTCTAGACAACAAGATTGGAGGGTGATGGTAAGAGGAAACCTTGTATGTTGGTGTGTATTTTATTTTAATATCAGCCAACCACTTTCGTTCTTTAGAAAGTGACCGGCTGATTTTTTGGCTGAGTGGATCAAGAGCCTTTTAAAGAACTGTGTTAGTAATCATCGTTTTCGTTATTTTATTAACTTTATTTCCTGGTTTGCAGGGTCTGAGCCCTGGAAATAACCCTTTTGTAAAGGCCAAAGGCTGATATTCAAATAAAATATACCCCCATATACAAAGTTTCCTCTCCCCCCTGTTATCTAGAAATTTGTAATAAACCTTGTTACAATAGACCTTGTTTTCTTCACTTTCCGCCTATGACCCCCTCGTATACAACATGAAATTGCTAAAAAATGACAGAATATATTGCACTAAAGAGCTATTAGAGGTAGTATTCTAACATTTAGAACTTTTTTTTTAGTGTTCCATACGGAACACTTATTAGATCACTTCGGTGTCTGTCCGTCTGCCTGTCTGTCACACTCGATTTTCTCCGAAACTATTTGACATAGAAAGGCAAAACTTGCCAATAATATAGGAATTGATGGCCTCATCAGAGCCATGTAGTTTTGAAAGTTAAATTTTTACTTAAGGGGTTAATTTTGGGGAGTTAAATCGGAAGTGAAAAAACATTTTTTTTACCAGCTCATCGAGTGGGGTGTCAAATGAAAGCTTGTAAAAACACGAGTTCAAAATTATATATAATGTAGTACTTTTCTTTGTATTCTTTTCAAAAAATTGCGAAAAATCGCTGTCCCCCTCTTATGTAGAACAGTACTGATCAAAAAATTTTGAAAAAATCCTGAAATATTCTCCACAGGATGTAGATTGAACGAAAACTATCAAGAGTATCAATAACACAGCCCCACAAAAAAAAAGTGGGGTATACTTTTGATGCGATATATCAGATCCGTAGTATTTTTGCCCGCTGATCACGAATCTGACGTCAGAATATCGCCATCACATCTCAATTTTTTTCTAACCTCAAAAAATAGGTAAAAATTAGTAAAAATTAAGAAAAATATACTCCTAAAAAATTGATTCAAGCTTTTTCATGAATCCAAAGATGTATTAATATGTATTCGGACACGCTAAGCTAATATTCATCGGTTGGATTGCGCCATACAGTTCTGTTTTCTTTCTAACCTCAATAAATCAGACAGATATAGTGCTTCTCGAATGCAAAAACGAATTCAAATTAAAATTCAACCGATCCTTACCAAATTTGGTACACGAGGATTTTTTGGGTCGCTGATCACGAATCTGAGGTTGGATTTGCAAAATTCAAGATGGCAGATGTTTTCGCGCCATTTTGAACGCCGAGAAAATTCATCGGTCGATTTTTATTCTTCTACCTGCATCCAGGGCACCTCCACGTGGTGACGGTGGACAACGGTGTTACTCCACTAGCCGGCAGAGTCCCTGGATAACGGCTTAGATGCCATCATGGCAGGTAGAAGAAAGAGAATTACGATGCAGGGACTCGGAAACCCAGTATCGGCGGTTGGTCAGGGTGGGAAAGCGGGCCCGCAGCCGTCGTCATCCAGCGACCGTAGCTCTTCATGTGTGGGTGACTTGGCTCATGTAGAGTATAATGCTACAAGAAAACGGTCTCACGGTACAAGGACTTTTCATAAGTGCGATAAAAACAGTGATTCATTTTGTTATATTTGCTGTCAACACGTATTGAGTAAAATGGGGTCACCGATAACGGATAAGATTAAAACCTTATATAAGGATTGTTTTAACATTGAAATACAGCACCAGGATACAGATTGGGTTCCCCACATCATTTGCAGTTCTTGCAAAATAATGTTGTTCATCAATAAGAAGGCGATTAAATATTCCAGACCAGCAATATGGAATAGACCATACAGTGAAAATGATTGCTACTTTTGTATGAATGTTGTATCTAGGCATAACCGAAAAAATAAAAGCACTATTACTTATAACGATGTTTCGACAGTAACAAGACCAACTAAACTAATTCCGCCTCCTGAACCACTTGATGCTGATGTTATGGAAACAAATGATTTCACCTTATCAGTTCATGCCGAAAACATGGAGACTGTCGAAAAAGATTCAAACACTGTTACTAATGAATGTTCTAGTGACAACCTATCATATACTAGTGACACAGATAAAGAATTTCTACCATACAACCGTAAACCAGAACCAATACTCGTATCACAGTCAGAACTTAGTGATCTAGTCAAAGATTTAGGCTTATCCAAAGATGGTTCAGAGCATCTTGCTTCCTTTTTAAAGAAAATACATTTACTTAAGCCAGAAGCTACGATTTCTTATTATAGAAACAGAGATGAAGAATTTCGAAAATATTTCACAATGGACGAGGAATTGTCACTTTCATATTGTACCGATGTGAAAGGTCTAATGGATGAATTTCAAAATAACTCATACGATCCTGAAGAATGGAGACTGTTCATTGATTCTTCTAAACGGAGCATTAAGGCAGTTTTGCTGCATAATACCAACGTTTACGCTCCCATTCCGATTGCTCATTCCACAGTTATGGAAGAGCAATATGAAAAAATGAAGCAGCTTTTGATAAAAATAAAATATGCTGATCATAACTGGAAAATTTGTGGAGATCTGAAAATTGAATATTGCTTGGCCAACAGTCAGGGTTTACACTTTATCCCTGTTATAAGTGGAATAGCAGAGACAGGGAACGTCATTATAAGAAAAAAATTTGGCCAACAAGAGAATCGTTCACTCCTGGTGAAAATAATGTATTGTTTCCACCATTTGTAGATCCAGGAAAAGTTCTTATTCCCCCGCTTCACATTAAGCTTGGACTTATGAAGAAATTCACGAGAGCATTAGATACAATTTCAAATATTTGCATAAAAAATTTCCGAAATTTTCTGAAGCTAAAATTAAGGCAGGCGTATTTGACGGGCCACAAATAAGAAAA
Organism: Pachyrhynchus sulphureomaculatus; assembly: GCA_019049505.1. NCBI lineage: Eukaryota > Metazoa > Arthropoda > Insecta > Coleoptera > Curculionidae > Pachyrhynchus > Pachyrhynchus sulphureomaculatus. The sequence continues at coordinate 88,976,935 of CM032446.1, read as the reverse complement.
TTGTTTCAAGATTCATTATTTGTTACTAAAATGAATAAAGTTGAAAAAGCTGCTTGGCTTAGTTTTAAAGAAGTCGCAACAAGCTTTTTGGGAAATAATAAAAGTCCTAAGTACAAAGAAATAGTCGAGAAAATGGTAAAAAATTTTCAAACATTAGGTTGCTTAATGAATCTAAAATTACATTTCCTGAACTCCCACATCGATGATTTCCCAGATAATCTTGGTGACTACAGTGAGGAGCAAGGGGAACGTTTTCACCAAGATCTGAAAATCATAGAAAATCGGTATCAAGGACGATGGGATGACCATATGCTAGCGGACTATTGCTGGTCGCTAAAAAGAGAAACAAGTCCTCAAAAGCGTTTGGGCAGAAAGCCTTTGAATAGGTCTTTCGCGGAAAAAAGAACAAGATACAGCCAAAAAAAGGAAAGTTAGGCGCGGGTCTAACCTTCGCAATTCTGGGGCTTAAGGGTCTACTATTTGAGAGTATATGGTTTAAAAGTCCTGGTTTTGAGTTTATTGGGTCTCATTTTTAAAGTTACAGGGTTATTGAGGTCTATTTTTTGAGGTTACAGGGTGTGGGAGTCTAAGGTTTCAGGGTTTAGGGTTTAAGAGTATCAGGTTTGAGGATTCCCCAACTGTATACCAAATTTGGTAGGAATCGGTTGGTTTTCAAAAAAATTTTGTCCGCCATCTTGGATCCGCCATTTTGAATTTTGCAAATCCGACCTCAGATTCATGATCAGCAACCCAAAAAAAACCCCGTGTACCAAATTTGGTAAGAATCGGTTGAATTTTAATTTGAATTCATTTTTGCATTCGAGAAGCACTATATCTGTCTGATTTATTGAGGTTAGAAAGAAAACAGAACTGTATGGCTTAATCCACCGATGGATATTAGCTTAGCGTGTCCGAATACATATTAATACATCTTTGGATTCATGAAAAAGCTTGAATCAATTTTTTAGGAGTATATTTTTCTTAATTTTTACTAATTTTTACCTATTTTTTGAGGTTAGAAAAAAATTGAGATGTGATGGCGATATTCTGACGTCAGATTCGTGATCAGCGGGCAAAAATACTACGGATCTGATATATCGCATCAAAAGTATACCCCACTTTTTTTTTGTGGGGCTGTGTAATTTATCTGGTATATAAAAAAAAAAAATTTCAAGGTCATCAGTTTTCAATAAAGAACGGAAAGAAATTTTGTTGAAAACTTATTTGAGGTGTGTTTTTTGAAGTCGTTGATCATTTTATACCGCCGTAACAAAAATTTTTATTTTAAAAGCAATCAACGTACGGAACACTAATTGCGCAAGTACGACTTGCATTTGGCCGGTTATATTAGATACGGTATTACCTGGTCGTATGCTATCGATTGTAGCTTTGGAATTTCAAAAGATTGTCCTTCTTTAAACGACATCATAATTCCACAAAAAATTTTAAACATTTCTAATGTATCTATCAAACATACAACTTTACACGTCAAATCTTTTTGAGATTATGACCAACAATAATTATTAAAATGCACATCTTAGTACAAAATGGCTTTTGTATTCTTAGTCTTTTAAATCTGGAATATTTTACGGTAGACTGAAAATCAGCATTGTGAAATAAAGGATGAAAACTAAGATTAGAATACTTAGGGCTATATGCTGCTAAGATAATTTTTAAAATCTAAAAGAATTATTGTTACTTTTTTCGCTAATTCGTACATGCGAACAAAATTGCCGTTTTATTTTGTATTTTTCCCACTAAACATGAAAAACAGTTTCCAATTTTCGTCGGCCTGTCTAAGCGACTATGATTACTACAACTGTCGAGCGAAATGAAATATCAATTTCAAATTTAGTAGACACTAATTTATCTGAGGTATAATGCAGAATTAAGTTTTCTTGCTCCGAAATATACCGTTTTGGATGCTGTAAAATGTAGGTTTTTAATTGTAAATAATTTTGAAGCAATTCTTAAGCTAAACTTTTATTGAGAATAATATTGCACCCTAATATTCGGATTAAGTTATTCTTTATTCTTTTATTTTTCATGGTAAATACAGGGAAAATAACTTTACTGATTACTTGAAAAATATCTAAAGTTTAGAGAAAAATTAAAATATGTAAATAAATATAAAATGATCTATGTAAAAATTCCAAAGTAGTTGCTAGTTCCAATATGATCGGGCAACGGCTCCAAATATGTTCAAAATTTTTTATGGTTTTTCTATATAACTCTAATAGGCCAATAAGTTAAACAATCATGTAGAAGGGTCATTCAATAAGTCAAGAGACAAATAGCTCTAGCTCAAGAACGATTTATTGGTTTTCTACAAAATTTGCCCTACTTTTCGACATAATCTTCTCCAATGTTAATACATTTGTCCCACTTTTCTGTTAGCTTCTTGATTCCTGTGGCAAAGAATTCTTTCGGTTGATATCGAACGCCACTCTCTACTTTTCCTTTCACTTCTTCATTGTTGCTGAATCTCTTTCCACGTAGGGAATCTTTGAGAGGTCCGAACAGGTAAAAATCACACGGAGCTAGGTCTAGACTCTACGCGAGATGAGGCAAGATCTCCCAACCCAGTTCTTGAAGGTTTTCTTGAGTAAATATATTGATATGAGGGCGGGCTTTGTGGTGTTGAAGAATGACTTCTTCTCGCAAGAGTCCACGGCGTTTGCTCTTGATAGCTAGTCAGCAACTTACAATTCTTTTGTTATCACGAATAAGTCGATCAGTCTTCGATTCCAATGAGGGACCGAAAACTTCGACTGGACGTCCACATCGCTACTCATCACACACTCTTGTTCGACCACTTTTATACCGATACGCTTGTAAACGTTCGCACGGTTCATGCAACTTTGTCCATACTGTAATAACATTCTAGAATGTATTTCGCTTGGCTTAAAACCCTCTGCTATTAAAAGTCTGATGACACAACCTTGCTCTTCTAAAGTGCAGTCTTCCAATGGATTCGCCATGGTAAACTGGATATTTTGAGGTTATATTTACATTACATGTTCGAACAGCTGATTAAAACTCATCACAAGGTTGTCAACTTGCACTTCTAGAATTTGGATGGGAAGTATGGAGCGGTTTCGTTGAATGTGTTTAAGCTGAGACCAATTGTCTCTACTTATTGAATGACAAATTATGTTTGTACCAATGTTAACTTGTTTATTATTGGAGCCATAACGTAAGTATCAAATCAACCATTGCCATTTGAAAACGCAATATCCCGTTTAAATAAATTCCAGCTTATATTACAGAAAGTTGTATTATAATAAGTACTAAGCTGTCAATAGTGAATTTAAGACAAAATAAAACATCTTGTTTTCCAAAATCTTTATCAAGGCTTTTATAGTGCAGACGTTCGAGTCGTCTTCTAACTGAAAAATGTATTCAAAAAATTACGAAGTACTGGGATTATAACAAGCATTCAAGAAAAATACATACGTACAATAAAATATATAAATTTCACACACTGACTGTTATATCCTCAGCGCGTGGTGATGTTTTAATTTATTTTTTAGTTAAAAGTCGTTAAAAACCTCTACACTGATAAAGATATTTAATTTAGTCGATAAGTTAAAAAAACTTTACTTCATTCTAAACTCTCTATTGGCAACTTAGTATTATTTTTAATTTATAGATCGTGTATTGGCAGAAAGTTAGCGGAAATCCAGCTACAACAAACTTTAGGAGAAATAGTTTTGAATTTTGGGATTCAAATAGATAATACCAAAGATGTCGATGTTATCCTGAAGATGGTGGCAGTTCCTTCTCATCAAATCAAATTTAAATTAAAACCCTTGTTACAATAATTAAGTATAAGGGTTCAGATAGTACTTTTAAAAAATAAATACTAAACATTTTTGTACAAGAAGAGCTAACTAAAATTTCATGTTCGATATTTTTGAGATTGGAACCTGTCAAAATGAAACGCACAACGAAGATCGCGGCTCTTTTTCTTAGAATTACGAAATTCCAAAATTGTTGAGAATTAGGCGCTATGAATTTTCAGTGGAAGAAACATAACTCCCATGAGAGTCTGTTGATAACCTTTTACATTGTTTTCGCAATGAAGGAAATTCATAGGAAGCACTTTGTAATCCAGTTACTTTAAATCTTTTATAAGCTCTCTTTTTTTCTATTATACAGTGGTTAAGTTCAGGACAATAACACCTAGAGAAGCGTCCTGAAAAATTCATTTAAGAAGCACGTACTTATCTAACGCTGAATAAATAATATAAAAATATATTTACCATGTTCAAACACTCATTAATTAGAGAAACATCTAGTGATTCAAAGTCTCTTTAGTAACCATCAGTAGGAAAAGGGCGGTTATTATTAACCTTCCAATAGTGGTGGCGTGATTTTATTTTTTTTTCTCCTGGTCTCGATGGCGACCGTCAGTAAAAAAAATATTTTAAAACAACATGAGTTGGTTTATTTATTAAAGATTCACGACATTTTACTGAAAGGTTAAAAACTATAAAGTACGACCCGAGAGATGTTCTGGTCAGTTTTGACGTTGAGTCACCATATACGAATGTTCAAATCAATGATTCCGTTTATAATTATAATATCAGACATATTCCGACATTTTCGATATAACCTTGAATCATCTTTGGTAGATTTAATAAAACCATGCCTGTCGTCTACATACTTTATTTTCCAAAAGAACATTTTATGAACAAACGTCAGAAACAGCCATGAATTCTCGACGGTCTCCTGTAGTAGCCAATACTTTCTTTGAATCCCTTGGGAGAGTGCCTTAAGCTCAGCTCTAAAACTGAAATTTTTTTTGATGCAGATATATTGATTTGAAACACCTCAATTCAAATATTAAATGTACAATGAAAACTAAATCACATTTCTAGATGCATTGGTACAAAGAAAAAGTAAACGCATCTTGGTTGGTGCCTGTTCGGGTACTGTAGCCTCTTGGCTTATTGTATCCCCTCTCTTGGTTACACGAGCGTCGACCCTTTAAGAAGGTTTATTAGCACCCTTCCAAACCCTTAATATAGCAATTTATCATCACGATTTAAATCTCTGAACAGTTTATGTCTGTTCCAAGTTAAAGCTGCCCTAGCCGGTATCGCCGGATTCGGTACGCTTGGCAGGCTCTATACCAACTGCGCTACCGAGGCGATTTTTCTACCAACTAACCAAACGGCATTTTAGAACATTCGGTTTACAGAAAGTCACACCAATAGATATGTCAATGCTAAGTCACACCATCATCCTGCTCAAAAAGTAGCCGTTATTAATTCACTAGGATACAGAGAGTCTCATCAGAAACAAATAAAATGGCCGGTGCTTTAAAAACTAATAGATATTGCGCTGACGATAATAAACGTTCGTTTAGCTGCTTTAAAAACTGGGTTACCAAACAAGATAGTAATAAAGATCCATCAGTAAAGAGTGCCGTTTTACCTTACATACATGGTACTGCAGACAAAATAGCCAAATTTCAAAGACCCCCACGCTGCCGCCCGCGCTCACCCGCCCGCTACCTCTGCACTAGTAGTATAGCAGGCGGGGTTCTGGGTCCGAAAATTTCGTTCTGCATTGATGCCATTTTTTTATTCGGTCGTCAGAGTAAGTTTTTGGCCGTGAATTCAGGCAAAATGTGTGAATCGTGTAAGTCTCCTGGAAGTCGAATAAAATTTGCGTTTAGCGGCCGCATAAGTTCTTGTGAAAAAAACGGATAGGTGATTTTGATGGCCAGTGTCCATCCGCATCATGAAAAATCCTGAAAAATTTGCAAGAAGTGACGTCAGTGACGTTAAGCTGCTGAAAAAAAGTGCAAAATGTTGGTTGAGATTACTGAAATTGGGTGGGGTCAATGACCAGAGGCTGTTAAAAAGTGGTCAAAAAGACTCTATTTGAGTGTTAAAAAGGCCTTATTGGTGAAGAATTGATGAAAAATTTTGCCAAAAAGACTTTATTACCGGATGCTGAATGCATAGTAATTAATCAGCACATGTGTGTAGAAAGTAGGGGCTAGTTGAGTAAAATTGGACCTGATAGTGTTTTTCTTGGTTTTTTTGGTCAAAATTAGGCCTTTTGTGTAAGTGAAAGTAGTTTTTACTTACCTTTTGCCGCTGTTTTCCTCCATTCGAGAGAGGTCAGCAACGTTGATAAGAAAGATCAAATTTATGGTGATAAGCTGTTGATTAGATGGAGAATGTAATAATTTATACAGCAAAATTAGGGATCTGGTGAAACAAAAATTTAACGTATATCGTTGTCGTTACCTTAAAAAATTATGTTGTTGTTTAGGTAAATGGTGAAATTACACATTTAATTTTTTTTTTTGGACAATCCTTGTTTACCAGTATGTCATGAACATTCTCAATTTTTTCCCCGTACAGAAAGTTCTATTTAATCCTAAGATTTGTTACAACAGCTCCTTAATTTTGGGTTAGACGTAAATATATACAAAGTATAAAGGAAAATACTTACAAATAATATTAAATTCGAGAGGTCAGCAAAACAGAAAAGCAAGGTTAAATTTACGATAATAAGCTGTTGATTAGATGCATTGGAGAATGTAATAATTTATATGTATAATAATAATAACATACATACTAATGAGGATTTTAATAACTTTTTATATACCAAAATTAGGGGTGTAACAAAAAAATTTAACGTACATCGTTAACATTACGTTAAAAATTTACGTCGTTGTTTAGGTAAATAAATATAAAAAATAAAAAAAACTGTACTTTTATTTACTGTAAATATGTATAAGCTGTAAATATGTATAATTTGAATAACTTTTTATATAAAATGTAAATTTAATAGTACTAAATGCCCCTATGCCATAAAAAACATATGCAAATTATATTTAAAAGTTCATACTCCCTAACAGTTTTCAGTTTTTTAAATAGGCTTAAGTTACTATTTAATCCTAAGATATAGCTGTAAATATGTATATATTAAACAATATTTTTCTAAAAGAAAGTAAATTTAATAACTTTTTATGCATTTAAAAAATAAAACCTAACATATCGCTGTAAACAGATATATATCGTTGTCGTTATGTTAAAAATTTACGTCGTTGTTAAGAAAATAAATATAAAAAATAAAAAAATTTGTACTTTTATTTACTATAAATATGTATAATTTTAATAACTTTTTATATAAATATGAATTTAATAGTACTAAATTACACCTATGCCATAAAAAAAATATATGCAAATTAAATAAATAACGAAAGAAATTATATTTAAAAGTTCATACAGTTTTTTTAAAGAGACTTAAGTTACTATTTAATCTTAAGATATAGCCCTGTCATAAAAAATATATGTAAATTAAATAAATAATGAAAGAAAATTATATTTAAAAGTTCATACTCCTTAACAGTTTTTTTTAAATAGACTTAAGTTACCAATGATTTTTTTTTTATTTCCAATAATTTCTATAAATGTATAGTAATTTTACGTTAGCTAATGCACAATGCCATGGATTAATAAACAGTGTCGACTGTATATATATATATATATATATATATATATATATATATATATATATATATATATATATATATATATATATTAATATTAAAAAAGAAAATGTTATAATAAAGAGTTAAAAATTGAATTGTTGTTCTTGTTGATCAATGTATGGTTTCGAAACAATTTTTTCTAAAAGAAATTAATTTTTATGAATTTAATAATACTAAATTACACCTACTACCTAACAGTTTTTTTAAATAAAAGTCCTATTTAGAGAGTGTTTCAATTAAAAAAATTAAATGTCCTCCTAATTGTATAATTTTATGGAAAAAATGAATCAAGATTATATTAATAGAGTAGAAAGAAGCCAATTCTTTATTATGATAATCTACGATAACAAAATATATTTCTACGATTACAATTATAATGGTTTTGTTCTCCCCAACCATTTCTTCTAATCCTACCACCTTTTTCATTCCATTCAAGGGTTGGAACATACTCAGTGGTCAAAGGCAGTTCTTCGAGGCACCAGTACTCGCTTCTTTTCACCAATGGGTCGTGGGAAGTGATACATTCCGTCATATTTATCCACAAGATTGGTCGTACCTGCCGCCCAGATTTCAGCACATTGGGTTTACCCTCTGTGATGTCATTTCCATATATATATATATATATATATATATATATATATATATATATATATATATATATATATATACATATATATATATATATATATATATATATATATATATATATATATATATATATATAATATTAAAAAATATGTGATTCCTGTATTGAAATAATTTTTTATTTTAGATATTGCAAGTAACAAAAAGAAAAAAAAAATAATTTTTTTATGTAATATTACTATTAATTCTTAGTTAGTAGTAAGTAATATTACTATTAATTCTAAGTTAAAAGCTGCAAGAGAAAAAATAAAATAAATTTACTTAATGAAATTTTACGAAATATTCTGTAAATTGATTATTAGTTTTCAAGTGACTGTATCACGATGAAGTTGGTTGCTCTCGATGTTCAGGAATTTAACATACTTACTGATGATGATTCAGGAATTTAACATACTTCCTGATGAAGAAAGAGTGGTAGAATTCCATGCCAAGGATAGAGGACTGTCCGACTGCGATATGTTGTATATTAAAGGAAAGCATGCGGTTAGGTTCGTTCAAGACAACAGCGCTATCACTTCCAACCATCATTCAAACATCAAAAACCTGCATGTTATATAGGCTGCAACAACAACAAGGTTCAGTGCAGTAACACAGGTTGCTTTGCAATAATTACCTGGCTTAAGGTGTTCATCCCATAATGTCCTGCATCATCATCATCAATCAACATTTAAGTAAGCTGAGACAACTAAAACAAGATGTTTACGAGTATGAGAAACGTGTCCAGATGTATAAGGGCTTTGCCAACCTTTCTTTGAAATCATGGGAAGACAATGTATTTAATAATAAACTTAGTTAATTCAAACTTATATGTGTTTTATTATTAGTATATGTAAGTCGTTCTCATAATTACCTCTAGTGTTAATCATGACTTCATCCGGTCAAAATATATTTCGCGAAACCTGTGGAAAAATCGATAGTTTTGTTAATAAATTATCTTGTTTTAACACCTTATATCGATCGCAAGCAAGTAACAACAAGTTTGGGGGAACAACATTACGTAACATGTGTATGGTCGCAACCTGGGGTTAAAGAAGGACCTGATGCGTGTGAATGCTTCCAAGTTAGCATGGTGCTACGACGTGTCAACAAGCAATTGCCTGACGAATGTTACAATTATATAAAAAGTTATTAAAATTATTTCCTTTTTCTTTTAATATAACATTGTATCTCGCCCTCTCATAATATTCAAATATTGCATTCTCTAATGTATCCATCTAGACCTTATCACACACGACTTTGATCTCTAAAAGAAAAAATGATGTATTTTTTGTTCAAAATGTGAGAGGATTACTAACTGGTTTGCTCAAAAGTGATTTTTTTAAAGAAATTCGTAAATAAGGAATACATAATCAGACAGGTTATACCTTTTTGTTACCTACCTTTTTAACAACTTTTTAACAGTTAATTACCTTTTTGTCACCTACCTTTTTAACAACTTTTTGAACAGTTAATTACTTCTTAAGACACGTAAAGCCTTTTTTCTAGCAAGTAAAAAAGGGAAAATACAATGCATTTAGTAAAAATTATATAAAAAAGTTATTAAAATTACTTTTCTTTCTCTTCACATATAGGTAGAGCCTATTTTTCTAGCAAGTACAAAAGAAAAAAAATATAATGCATTTAGTAAAATATTTTTTTTATTAAAAAAGTTATTAAAATTACTTTTCTAAAGATGTGGAAGTTTGAACAACTTCTCCCAGTCTAATATACAGAAAGAAAAAAAAATCATTTTTTTTTTTTTGTTCAAAACGTGAGACAGACTGGTTATACCTTTTTAACAACTTTTTTACCTATCCAAACAGTTAATTACTCTCTCACATATAGGTAAAGAGAAAAATATAATGCATTTAGTAAAATATTTTTTTATTATATAAAAAATTACTGTTTAATATATACATATTTACAGCTATATCTTAGGATTAAATAGTAACGATATGACGACCTTAAACTTTAGGCAATAGATGTAATTTAGTACTATTAAATTCATATTTACATATAAAAAGTTATTAAAATCATAACATTTTCCTTTTCTGCTTATACTTGTGGTTAAATAGTAATTTAAGTTCTAATTTCATTCTCGCGCAAAATCTGGTACTGTGAATACTAACCGTTGTGTGCTCCTGACCAGGTTTTTTAGGTGCTGGTGAGTAGGAGTTTTGAATTTTTTGCTCCTTGGTATATCTATACTTTATACTATATTTAAATTTATAATTTCAAACTAAAATCTTTGCATTTATAGATATTTATAGGAAGTTAGGTTTTTTGTTTTCATAGTTTTCGATAATAGAGACGTTAGATCCACCGGACCCCGGTGGGGGTACTAATATAAATTCGTTAATTAGTAATGATAATGTACGTCAGAGCAGTGATAAAACTTCACTTTTATATAGTTAACGTGATTCAGGGCCCTGGGGTGGTTTATGTCGAATCCACGGAAGAATCGGGAAATTTTATGGGAAAATTTAATAAACTTAAAATTGCCAAGGAAATTTGTGACCTCAAACTTAACGATTGATTATTGATTTGATTATTTTAGTTTGGCGCGTCGATATCGAGGATCATTTGGCGCCATAAGTGGGATGTTTAAATCTTAGAAAATAATTGTGTTTCTTTGAAGAATTTGATCAAACTGGAGATATTTGTAACATTTGGAATCAATATTTGATCGAGAGGTTTTAATAGATCTAACCTTGTCTTAATGTCTAAATATTCATTTGAAGTTAAAATATGGTTAATAGTTAGAGTATTGTCGCAGTTTGGACATCTGGGTGGCGGATCACCTTTCAACAAATAAGAATGAGTGAGGAAGGTGTGTCCGATAGCTACCCTTCTCCATATTGTATTCTCTCTACGTGCCAGAGCATTGAGCTGAAGGGGCGGAAAAAAAAACAAACTTAACGAAGTTAAGCAAATAAAAAGTAAAGGTAATAATCGTGTAAGCATTGGGTTTACTGACTGTATTTCTGCAAACAACTTAGTAAAAAATGAAACTCTAACCAAAAAAGGATATAAGATCTTGATCCCATTTAACTTCGTAACTTGCAAGGGCATTATTAGAGGTGTTCATAAAAGTTTATCGACTGAAGAAATTATGGAAATATATGACTCCCCGGTTAAAATATTAAATATTACGAGACTAAATAGGAAAGTTGTGGGAAGGGAAGACAACAAGGTAACATATGAACCGACTAATTCTTTGCTAATTACTTTTATGGGGCTCCTTTTACCTAAATACATAAAAATTTACAAGTACAAAAATAAGTCACTCCTTATATAGCACCTGTGACTCAGTGTTACAGGTGCCTTAGATATGGCCATACTAAAAAACTATGTAAGAGCAAGTTGAAATGCTTTAATTGTGGAGAGTTCGAACGTCATGAAATAATTGTTGACAGAGATAATTCAAATAAATTCAACTCAACTTTCTCTTGGTCTACTAAATGCATGCATTGTAATAGTTCATCTCATAGATCAACCAATAAAACTTGCCCTGAGTTTCTAAGACAAAAAGAAATTAAATCATTAATGGCATTTAACAATATAACCTTCTTTGATGCTAGTTTGCAATGCCCTAAAAACATAGCTAAGGCAATAGCTCTATTCATCCGGCAGATTTTCCTCCTTTAATAAAAAAAAATCGTTTTCTTGACGATCAAGAAGAAGCTTGTGAAAAAATATCTATCTCACAAAGAAGATTAATCGATTTTAATTCGAAGCCCAAAAGATCATTCCAAGAAGTTTTGATGATGATGATGATGATTTTCGAAGGTCAGGGCGCATCGACGGCTATGATCATTTAGCGCCCAAGAATTTGATGATTTACAATTAATGGGTTAAACTCTGAAGTTGAATTCTATTATGTTGTCTTTAAGAGTAGTGAAGAATTTTATGTTTGTGGAGACATTAGACGGAATATAGTGTTTAACTCTCAAGTTATGGTGTAGATTGGATTCAAAAAGATGGACTACAGTTAGAGAGGAGTCACAAATAGGACAGATCGGAGGGGGTTCTCTTTTTAGCAAATAAACATGAGTGGAATAAGTGTGTCCTGTTGCCAATCTTCTCATTAGTACATTATGTCTACGGTCAATTACCATGATGTTAAGGGGAGGGAAGACATTGGGTTTATTGGGCCACAGTTTGTTATTTGGTTCCTCCAAGTCCCATTTGAGTTGGAAAAGAGAATAATGTAGATGTTTTAGAAATAAGTTAGTCAGTGATTTTCTCAAGAAGTTTTAAAAGAATCTACAAAAAAAAAAGGATTTTTTAATTTTCATCACAACCAAGAGCTCATAGCACCTTATGGTAGAACACCTAGCTCTTCGAGTTCTCTGTCATTTGCCAATTCAGATATGGACACTAATGTAAATCTAATTGACAGTCAAAGTTCTTTTAATCCAAATCAACAAAATAATTCATGTTTTATGCCTTTAAGTGTCCTTCATCCCAGTTTTTTTCATTTATTTTTTAATAATAAAAAAGTCGTTTTAGACTCTATAAGCAAATCAAATGTTCCTTCAGTAAATAAACCATATCCTAAATAATTTAAATTCAACTCGACAAATAGCAATCGGTTTCCAGAAAACAAATTTAAAATATTACAGTGGAACTTAAGAAGTTTTAATTCCAATAAAGGAAACTTGCTAAAGATGATCAATGAAGAGAAGCCAGACCTTGATTTTATTGAACGAAACTTGGCTAAAGAAAAGTCAAAAGATATCTCTCAAATCATTTAGAATTATTAGACAAGACCGGGATGATGGCTATGGGGGCATAGCCACTTGTGTAAGAAACAATATAGCCTTAACAGTAATAAAAAATGAAATTATGGGCAACAATCTTCAAGTTATAATTATCAAAATAAAGGACATAAATATAATTAATATGTATTCGCCTCCTCGAAATAATTTAACAAAAGTTTTTCTTGATAGCCTTCTCAATCTTCTTCAAGGCAAGATTATATTAAAGGATGATCTAAATGCTACCCACCATTCATGGGGTAGCAATAACGTTAATTCCAGCGGTAAAAATCTAACTGAATTTCTGGATGAGTCTGATTATGTTTTCATTAGTAATGGAATTCCCACTACCTCACATTACCCTTCAGGTAATCCTTTAGATATTGCTATTGTTGATCCAGAGACTAGTATTTTGTGTTCCTGATCTGTTTTAAAGGATTGTATTTAGGACTTATGAAACTCGAAATTTTAAAAACGCCAATTGGAATTCATATTATGATAACCTTTTGATCAACTCTCTTAACATTAATTTGGAAATGACTTACAAAGAGTTCACAGACCTAATTGATCGTGCTGCCGAAAATTCTATACCTCCGATTGCAATAAACTCACAGTGTAAAAAATTAGGAAACTCCTGGTGGGACGATGAATGCGATTTACTAAAGAATGAAAAGAAAGAAAGGTAATGCTGGAACAATTTAAAACAAATCCATCACTGGAAAATTATATTCTAGCAAAAAAGCAAATAGCCATTAACAAGAGAATTTTTAAAAATAAGAAAAAATCTAAATTCAAAAATTTTTGCGTGTCCCTTAACAGAGATACTTCTCCTTCTCCAAATCGAATTAAAATCAAATCAACCTTTCATTTCTGATGAGATTCGGATCGAAGTAATAAATGATTTATCTACCACGATTATAAACCCGAATATTAATTTTCAAGGACAGCATTTAGAGAATTTCCAAAATTTCACTTTGGAAGAATTACAATTTAGTCTCCAAAAGAAAAGTTCTACTGCTCCAGGCAAGGACTCAATTAATTATACCATGATCAGAAAAATACCTTCTAATATGCAGGAATTCATTCTCCATAAATTCAACCAAATCATTAGCGGTCAGCCCATTCCAGATGCATGGAGGAACTACAACATAATATGTATCCCAAAACCTAACAAAGACCACAATATTGGATCCAACTATCGCCCCATAATTTTGTCATCATACTTTCTCAAAACTCTTGAAATCATGATTAAAAACAGGATTGAGTGGATGTTAGAAAACAGACATTTCTCATGGTGGCAGACAGGCTTTAGGAAGGGCCAGGGGACACAAAATGCGCTGGCCTTAGTTACATCGGTAATTAATCTCGCATTTACCTACAATCAGTCGGTAATGGCCGTTTGCTTTGATTTAAAAGCAGCATATAACAATGTTAATCTTGAATTGTTATGCAGCAAAATACAAAACCTGGGAACCCCTCAGTATTTTATCCAAACTATTTATAATATTTTACAGCAAAGAAGACTATTCTCAAGAAATGCTAAGGGCAATTATATCGAGCCAAGTATTGCTTATTCAGGTATACTTCAAGGATCCCCCATCAGTACTGTGTTATTTAACATCTATATTAGAGATTTGTTTTTATATTCTCCCGCCACGCGTTTCCCTGGTTGGTTATGCTGATGATCTCTCCCTTGGTAAAGGGATAGGACTTCAACGACAACTTGAGGTTGACAACTCACTATGCCAGTATCATAATTAATTGGTTATTTGAAAACAAACTGCCCTTATCACAAAATAAAGCCCAAGCGATCTGGTTTTCAAAAAACAATAAACCCACCGTACCTGATCCGATCAAGATTGGCAATAACAACATTATCTTTAGATCGGAAATTAAGTATCTAGGTATGTTTTTTCAACACAATTTTAAGTGGAATCTCCACACTGAATACATTATTAATAAGGCCAGAAAAGGTATAAATGTGATTAAGTCTTTCTGTAGGGTAAATTGGGAGTCAGATCCGAAAACAATGTTGATGGCGGCAAGAGGTCTTGTTAGACCTCATTTGAATTACGGAGCCATTTTTATGAAGCCCAACAGTAAAAACAACATCAATAAAATTGATAAAATCCATTTTCAATATTTGAGGATAGTTTTAGGATGTATGAAATCTACGCCCACTAATCTTCTGTTGACAGAAGCAGAAAAAATTGATATGGAACACAGACGTTCAATCTTGGCAGTTAAATTTATCACCAATTTAATAGGAATACTTTAGCATCCCATATATGAATTAACAAAAAAAATAGGTATTATGGCTAATAACTCTTACTGAAGAAATAAAGAACACCATATTTGGTGCAGACATTAAATCGTGTAAATCCTTTTTAAAGGAAATTTATAGTTCTCAAAGTTACCCGTGCTTTGAAATCAGTCCTGAGTTCCAGTTAAGAGGTATCAGACACAATATCCCTAATATCAACAAACAGGATTTAAGCAGTAGATCTAAGTTTCTCAACTTTATTGAAAAATTCAATTCTTTATACATTTTGGTATATACAGATGCATCAAAAAATCTGCTAAAAGTAGGTTTTGGGATTCATATTCCACAGGAGAACTATAATTACTCGTCCAGATTGCCGGGAGGTATTAATATCTGTTTAGCGGAAACTATAGCAATTAAAGAAGCAATTCTGATAGTAATAAAAAAATATATTAAAAAAGCTCCTATACTTACTGATTCAAAAAGTGTCATACTCAGACTAAACAGAAAACAGATTAATACTCATAATAATTATATAACCTTACACACTAAAACGTTATTATTAATTGCCGAGGATTCAGGTTTTGACATAAGATTGGTGTGGGTACCTGGCCATGTGCGTATTAAGGGTAACGAAACCGCAGACACCTTGGCGAAGATTGGAAAAGAGTTAAACATTCCTAAACAATTAGGACTTAATGCCCGAGAGTTTATTCCAACGATTAAAAAAGATATCATTTGGGAATTTGAGAAATGCTGGAAAGAGTCTCTTGCTTCAAAAGGTAAGATTTATGGTGTGATGAGGAAACCGTTCAGTGAAGTCAAGTGGTTGGATTCTTTTAAATTCTTTGATCGCAGGCATATCACTGTGATTGTTAGAATGCGTACGGGACATAATCAATCTCGGGCTCATCTATATAAAATTGGGGTTGTTAATTCTCCAAACTGTAAATGCGGACAGTTTCAGGACTTAAATCATATTTTCTTTGAATGTACTCTCAACAGGGTCCTGGATATTGACATCTATGGGGAATTTAGAAAATTGGGATATGAATTGCCCATAAGTGTAGAAAATATTATTTTCAATATTAATGTCAAAGCAGTTATATTGATTCACAAAGTCATCAAGTTAATCAATGCAATAATTTAGTGTTAATGAATTTAGAATAGTTATCTTTTCTTATATGCAAAGGTAGATAAAATTTATTTAGTTAAAGTGGAGCATAATTTAGGATTTCCTTTTTTTTCAGCACTTATTAACCTTTTCAGTCCATCCTGTGTACTTGTTAAGTATTTCCTTATGTTCTAACTACCTAACCAGGTAACATCGTAACTTTTAGTAGTGGCACTATGGTGAAAAGCCAGACTAAGTGTTGCAACCCATATAGAGCTGGCAAATGTTACCAGAAGTAGACGGGCCAAGAAATTGAAAGAAAAAAAAAAAAGTTCTAATTTAGTCATATTTTATTTAATAAAAGTTCTTTAAAAAAGTACAATGACAACACAATATATTTTATTTTAGCTTTTCAGCAATTTCCTCAGGTAATGAATTTACAATTTTTCAATTTCCTCTAAATACATTTTATAAAAAATGTTGAGATAACGTTTGTTAGCACAATACGTAATGTTTCTATGCCTGTATGTGTATTTATGATGATTCTTTTGTACAAATTATTTATTTAAACCGCCATTCTCAAGAACCATCTTAAAAAAGTTTTAAATTTTAAATATGTAGTAGAAATATTAAAATAAATTAAAGATATAGTTTTGCTAATCAAACAGTTAATTATTTATAAAAATATTACAAGCTTAGATCAAATTCTGTAATTGAATATTATATCAGGTTTATATATGTTTCTTTCTGACATCACATTTTCTCATTATTGTGTAATATTATTTTTTGTTATCCAACTAATATCAGTCAACAGGAAAACTTAACAACTATATCTGAAGTCAAAAGCTTAAATTTAAAATTGGAAATATTATCAAATAGTAAGTTTTCACTGTGTCCTACTAAATGTATTAAGTACTAAGAGACTGCTATATTCATGAGTTTGATATAGTAGATTTTTCAGATTTAGATTGGTAATATGTTAAGTAGATATAAAAATAAAACAATTTTAAATGTATTTTCAGTTTTTTTTATTAACTAAATGTTTTTTATCATATGTCGTCTTCTTTGCCTTCCAAGATGTTATCCATTATGTACCATCGCACTTGTGGATGTATTTCAATACCTTCTAGAAATGCTTTTTCTTCTTCTTCGGTCTCCAATTCTACCCGTAAATCTCTTACGGGTAACATCCACAGCTTCTCATGTATCAGGGCACTGGATGGTACATAATTTAGATGTACATGTACACGTTTTTTAACTATTTCTATTTTTTGCACCCCAGGTCTGGAAAAATAATAAAAAAATTCTATATACAAATATATTTTTTTTAAATAAAAAATCTATTTCTCTCAATTAACACTTTACTGCTTATACTTGTGGTTTATTTTAGTAATTTAAGAAATTTAAAATGTTATTAAATGTTATTAAATATTAATTAAAAAAAAAAATTGTTAGGATCTTAGGATTAAGTAGTAACTTAAGTCTATTTTAAAAACTGTTAGGGAGTAGGTGTACTTTAGTACTATTAATTTTGTATTGTGTTATGCAAATCTTCAGTAAAACCATCTAATCTTTCAAGAACCTATATTTCATCATAAAAATGACAAAAAACTGTCAATTTCTCTCTCAACCAGAAGGTTCAAATGCCCATTTATAGCCTTTAAATTTTTTCTTTTTTTATCTAGAGTCAATAAATCTAACACATCATTTTTAAGAATGTGCTCTTTTTGTCACCTACCTTTTTAACAACTTTTTTTTACCTATGCAAACAGTTAATTACTTCTTAAGACACGTATATTTACAGATATATCTTAGGATTAAATAGTAACTTAAGTCTATTTAAAAAAACTGTTAGGGAATAGGTGTCATTTTGGTTGTTTTTTTTTTGGGTACTTAGGTTCTTTTAGAAAATACAAACTAGTTTATTAGACGTTTCGCCTTATTTTTTTTTAGGCATTTTCAAAAATTCTTTATTTTTTTATTCATCATGAAACGTAAAATAAACTAGTTTGTATCTTCCAAAAGAACCTAAGTACCCAAGAAAAACCAATCAAGTTTATCACTTACTTACTTTACTCATATTTATATAAAAATTATTAAAATTCATTTCTTTTAGAAAAAATTGTTTAATATATTTAGAGCTCGAATCGATCAAATTTATATTATAATTAAAAAAATATTAATATATATATATATATAACACATGGGCTGAAAAGTCCCGGGCCTAACACATAGATGGAGCTAGTTTTATTGCAGTCACCTTTTTTTCAGTTAATACTAACCTTCAAAAGACAGCTGTTAAAATTTCATGATATTCTATTCATTAGTTTGTGAGTTATTGTGCTAAGAGTGACGCTACTTTTGTTATTTTCAAAACAATGGATCAAAAACAATTTCGTGTTTTAATTTTACACTGCTTCTTGATGGGAAAAAATACCGTTCAAGCGAAGCAATGGCTTGAAAAGTGTTATGGGGACTCCGTTCCATCAGAAACAACAATAAAACGTTGGTTTGCTGACTTCAAACGTGGTCGTAGAGACACCGATGATGCAGAACGCAGTGGACGTCCAAATGAGGCGGTAACACCAGAAAACATATAAAAAAATCCATAAAATCGTTTTGAATGATCGAAAAGTGAAGTTGCGTGAGTTAGCTGACATCGTAAAGATATCAAAAGAACGTGTTGGCTTTATATTGCATGAGCATTTGACTATGAGAAAGCTCTGTTCAAAGTGGGTGCCGCGTTTGCTCACTGTTGATCAAAAACAAGAACGTGTTGATGATTCTGAGCAGTGTTTGGCCATGTTTAAACGTAACAAACCGGAATTTTTGCGTCGATATGTGACAATGGATGAAACATGGATCCATCACTTCACTCCGGAATCAAAACGATCGTCATCTGAGTGGACAGCAACTGGTGAACCTCGTCCAAAGCGCCCGAAAGCACAACAATCGGCTGGAAAGGTTATGGCCTCGGTATTTTGGGATGTGCGTGGTGTAATATTCATCGACTATCTTGAGAAAGGAAATACCATCAACAGTGAATATTATATAGCGTTATTGGAGCGTTTGAAGGCCGAAATTGCAAAGAAACGACCGCATATGGCAAAGAAAAAAATTTTGTTTCATCAAGACAACGCACCGTGTCACAAGTCAATCAAAACAATGGCAAAACTACATGAATTGAACTTCGAATTGCACCCACATCAACCGTATTCGCCAGATTTGGCTCCCAGCGACTACTGGCTGTTCGCAGACCTGAAAAAAATGCTCGCCGGTAAGAAATTTCGCACGAATGAAGAGGTTATCGCTGAAACTGAGGCCTATTTTGAGGCAAAAGATAAATCGTTCTACAAAAGTGGTATTGAAATGTTATTATATATATATATATATATATATATATATATATATATATATATATATATATATATATATATATATATATATATATATATATATATATATATATATATATATATATATATATATATATATATATATATATTTACAGGTATATCTTAGGATTAAATAGTAATTTAAGTTCTAATTTAGTCATATTTTTATTTAATAAAAATTCTTAAAAAAATACTTTTTTTTTTATTTTGTATATTTATTTACGTAAACAACAACGTAATTTTTTAACGTAACGACAACGAAATACGTTAAATTAATGTTACACCAGATCCCTAATTTTGATATATAAATTATTACATTCTCCAATGCATCTACTCAACAGTTTATCACCATAAATTTGATCTTTTTTATCAGCTTTACTGACCTCTCTCTCAAAATATTAACTATTACATTTTTCAATGCATATACTCTTAGCAGCAGCAACAGCAACTTTGCCTTTTTTACCTAACAGGTTATACCTTTTTGTCACCTACCTTTTAACAACTTTTTTTCCTGTACAAACAGTTAATTACTTCATAAGACAGGTATATTTACAGCTATATCTTAAGATTAAATAGTAATTTAAGTCTACTTAAAAAACTGTTAAGGAATAGGTGTACTATTAAATTCATATTTATATATAAAAAGTTACTAAAATTAATTTCTTTAAACTATTTGGACTCAAAAAGTTAAATTTGATATTGGAAATATTCCAAACATTATCACACACACAGATTTTTTTTTAAGAATATTATATGCAACGTTACTTTATGTGTATAAATTAATAGACATGAATGGTATTCAAAACAGTTTTATACGAGTTATAAAAGTATATTTTTACATAATGAGCAAACAAGTTGTAAATCAGTTCATCTCCTCCTCCTTAACTGAGGTTGAAATAGTAAGTAGATTAGTTATTCTTAAAAAAGTTTTAAATTAAATCTCTTAAAACTAAAAAAAAACAATTATTAAGTAGTACTCTTTTGGTCAGTTGTATCTTAGGACTAAATAGTAACTTAAGTCTATTTAAAAAACTGTTAGGTAGTAGTAGGTGGTGTAATTTAGTACTATTAAATTCATATTATATATAAAAAGTTATTAAAATTAATTTCTATTTTTAAATGCATGCTAGCATTCTTGCTAATATTTAAACCATTTTAAAGCAATTTATGCATACATACAAGTTATTACTTCTTGAGGCAGGTAAATACCTTTCTGTCATCTACCTTTTCAACAAAAATTGTTTAATATATACATATTTACTGCTAAAGGAAACTCAAAAGTGATTTTTTAAAAAAAAATTCTTAAACAACATTCCAATTAAACTAGAACCTAAATGAAATCGATTTAAGGAAATTCCAGAGTGTTATTTTCAAAAAAATATTAATCCATGGCATTGTGCATTAGCTAACGTAAAATTACTATATAATTATAGAAATTATTGGAAAAAAAAAAAATCATTGGTAACTTTATCACCATACTATTTAAAAAAACTGTTAAGGAATATGAACTTTTAAATTAATTTTTTTTTCATTATTTATTTAATTTACATATTTTTTATGACATAGGGCTATATCTTAGGATTAAATAGTAACTTAAGTCTCTTTAAAAAACTTGTTAGGGAGTATGAACTTTTAAATATAATTTCTTTCATTATTTATTTAATTTGCTTATATTTTTTTTATGGCATAGAAGTAATTTAGTACTATCAAATTGATATTTATATAAAAGTTATTAAAATTATACATAAGTAGTATACCTGGCGGGGTTCTGTGACTGCGGATGGCATGTTCCATCCGCAGTTTACCATTCCCCGAAGAATGACCTTGAAAGAGCCGAAGAATGACCTTGAGGAGCTGAAGAAGTTGTCGACAATATCAGAGGCTGTTGAAGACGTGTGGGGGCGTGGTCAAGTTCTTTCGCGAAGAAGTGTCAATGACGTCACATACCAGAGGTTGTTGAAGATTTCTTGTGGGCGAAGAGGTGTTCGACAATAAGTCATAATGTCCAGTGGTTGTTGACTAGTGCCCTTTTGTCGCTCCAAATGTCTCCTGCAAGAAGTCTTGACGTCACACACACACACACACAGATATACATATAGTTAGTTGTTAGTTATATGAATATAATTAAAAAAAGTCATGTCTGTTGTAGGATTCGAACCTTCGTATCTTCGGGGTTTCAATACTGTAAAACGAGCGCCTTGACGACTGAACCAAATAGGCTATCGTATGAGAAAGTGTTGTAACTGGGATGACATAGTGTGGGCTATGACGTTATCGTCAAAGAATTTTCCCATAACGTTTGTCTTAGCTTGTGTGAAGAAGTCACGTGACCAAAATACCAATAACGTCATCGCCGAAAATAGTCTGTTTTCCAAAAAATATAATAACAGATTAGCTTGTGTAAACAAAAAATAGGTTGACGTCATCAGATTTCCGAGAATTGAAACAAAGAATAGAAGAATTAACCAATCAATGACGTCATCGCTGAAAATAGTCTGTTTTCCAAGAAAAATACTAATAGATTAGCTTGTGTAAACAAAAAATAGGTTGACGTCATCAGAATTCCGAAAACTGAAACAAAGAAGAGAAGAATTGACCAATCAATGACGTCATCGCTGAAAATAGTCGGTTTTCCAAGAAAAATACTAATAGATTAGCTTGTGTAAACAAAAAATAGGTTGACGTCGTCACATTTTCTAGAATTGAAACAAAGAAGAACTGACCAATCACAGATCGAGCTTGTCGCAATGTAATGCAATGAGTCTAGTTCTATTAGCATTTACGCTACTGATGCTCCTTGGAATAATGTGGAAATGAAAGGTACACATAAAAAAAAAGAACTGTCTGTTGGATAAGAATAAAATGACTTGTAGACGTGGGAAAAAAAACGTTGTATATTATAAAGTTTAGAAATAAAACGGTAAATATATATATGAATGCCATAAAACACAAATTAAAAATTCTCTCTTATATTAATTTGATCATAATAGTACAGCGTGTGTGTGTTATCTGAAATAGTTTTACACACACACAATTATTTACTTCCCCTAGTATGTTATTTATCAATTGCGTAGTTTTAATTTAATTTCTTAAAGCCTATAAGAAAAAAAAATGGTCAAGATAAGCGAAAAGAGTAAACAGTTGGTTCCATGTAGTTTATAAGTTACGAAATAAAATAAAATAAGTTCTACTGGTTGGTTTGATTTGTTTTTTGGGTAAATAAAAACACACAAGTATGAGCAGATTTAAGAAAATATATTAAGAATAATTTTTACATTACAACAAAAAAAGTTATAAAGTGTTAATAAATAATTTTATTTTGTTAAAATTATCTGTTTCTATATCTGTTTCTATTTCGTTCGTTGGCTTCTCTTTCGATTCCTCTTCTTTCTTTACTGGACAAATACGAGGAAGGTAAATGTTTTGCATCATCTTTTGCTTTAAACAATTCCTTAACTTCACGTGTCAAACATCTTTCATTATACAGGTCTGTTTCACCTTTACATTTGGGACATTTTACTCTTACAACAACTGGCATTTTTTTTTAATGTTCTCTCAGACTCTTATTTTTTAAAATGAAGTTTATATTGATACATCTCGACCTTATATATATAAAATCTTTCCCTACTGTTATTATTACTTACTATTGTGAACATTATTCTTATCGATCCAACAATTGTGTTTATTTTGACAACAAAATTATTTATAACAAAATGTTACTAAAAAAAAAATAATTTCTAGAGTTGTTTTATAAAATACAAGTAAAAAACTAAAATATACCTTAAAAAAAAAGTACAATTTACTCCTAAGAAATAGCTGTAAATATTAAAAAAAAAAATGCCTTTAGCAAGTGCAAATTGGTATATTTCCAGTAAAGTATATATTTAATATTTACTGCTTAATAATTTAAAAATAGAAATGACGACATGATCCAAAGATGTTGAGTGAATACATTGACAAGTAGCCATTCTTATTTTTTTTTTAAAAAAAAAAAAAAAGAGGCGAACCTCTTTATGGCATTGGAACAAAGCCAACTAGCCAGCATCTCTCTTTAATAAATATACACATTTTTCTTTAAACCTAAACTAACCCTAAAGACACACACAAACACCCAGCATTCCAAGGCGGAATCGAACCGCCGACCCTTCGATTCATAGTAGGATTCATTACCTACTCCTCTAAAGGTACCACCCATTCTTATTTTAATGGAATGCAATTAAAAAAATAAGTACCTTTACATAAAGTTGTTTGCTTATGAAATATTGTTTATAAGTTAGTATTTTTTTTTAGTAGAGAATCGTTTGATCCTAATAGGATGCAATTAAAAAAAATAATAATTATGTTTACACAAAGTTGTTTGCTAATCTAGTTATTTTAAGAGGTAATTAAAAAATAATTGGTTTTACAAAATTGTATACGGAATAAAAACGAAAATTGTTTATATAATAAAATAGTTATTTTAATGAGGTAATTAAAAAATAATTAGTTTTACAAAATTGTATACGCAATAAAAACAGAAATTGTTTATATAATAAAATAGTTATTTTAATGAGGTTATTAAAAAATAATTGCTTTGACAAAATTGTTTATACAATAAAACGAAAATTGTTTATATAATAAAATCGTTATTTTAATAGATAATTAAAAAATAATTGCTTTTACAAAATTGTTTATACAATAAAACGAAAATTAAACGTTTATTTAAAAGCATTCCCAAATTTTTATGTTAATAAGTGTTAGAGGCAATTAAAACTGATTGCTTTTCCAAAGTTGTTTATAGTAATAATAAAATGAATAACGCAATTTTTTTTTTCTGTATTTACTATATATAACCGGTAAAGTTCTTACTCCGAGTCAATTCAAAGGTAATCGAATTTATATAAATCTTACATACACTCCAAATCATAAAATCTTAAGGTATAAATTTGATAATTTACCCATTCAATATTTACGAACAAAAAAAAAATGTAGAAGATGGATAAGGATCTCAATTTATTTAACCTTAAAGCACCTCTACCACCATCACCTACAGGGATTTCTTCCAATTCGACTCTAGAAGAAGGAAGGAAACCCGTAAACAAGAAGAAAAGGCCTGAGCCTGTAAGTACTCTTGATAATGTTAAAAAAAAAAATATGAGAAAATTTCCTATAAGTTTAATAGTAATTTGATTTATATTATACTAATACTGTGTTATTCTCTTCTTTTATTAGTTAAAATTTCACAAGATTAAGGAAAGCCCATATCATATGTGCGTTACACCTGAAATTTAGGTGATGAAATATGGACACCAGGCAAACTATCAAATATTAGTGCAAACGTAGTAAGTTATCAATTTAATAGACAAATAGATATTAACACATTAGAAATGCCAGAGTCATGTAAAAACTTAGTTCATACACAGTTTCGCCAAAAGCATTTTGGTTGTGAATTTGATGATTAAACTTTGTGTGTATAGAAAAATATTGTTATTTTTTTAATTAAAAAACAAACTCAAACTCCGTATAGAATTTATGCTAACAAAAATGAGTATTTTAAAGAAATGTAAAATATAAATATATATAATTATACAAATTGTTGGAAAATAAAGAACTCTTGTTATTTTAATCACAGTTACAACAACAACCTATTCAAATTTATTGTCAAAGCTATGACTGAACATCAACCCAGTTCAAGATGTTCATTTAAAACTGTTATAGAAAATATAGGAAATTATTATAAAAATTTATTTCTTTTGGAAACAAATTTTGTATTTTTTTCGTTGTTAAAACATTCTCCATGCAAAAGTATATTTAATATTTACTGCGTAATACTTTAAAAATAGAAATGACGACATGATCCAATTAGTTTTCTAAATTGGTTCAGAGTTCATCAAAAACAGATAAGAAAGGTTAAAATTTGGTGATAATGAGTTGATAAAAAATGCATTATATAGCGTAAAATTTGATATATTCACAAAAAAAAAAAATAGTGAAATATATATGAACTTAAATCAGTCTAAACGAGTTTAGATTCGTTGTTGTTGTTCAAACGATTTTTGTTGGTTTTGCTATATGATGAGAGAGAGTTAAATAAAACACAACCTAATAGGATGCACTAAAAATAAGCATGTAACCAAAAAATTCTTATTTCAATAGGATGCTTAAAAAAATAATAAGTTTACACAAAGTTGTTTGCTAAAATAGTTACTTTAAATGAGATAGTTAAAAAATAATAGTGTTTAAAAAAATTGTTTATACAATAAAACGAAAATTAAAAAATGTTGTTTGCTAAAATAGTTATTTTAACTGAGATAATTAAAAAAATAATTGCTTTTACAAAATTGTTTATACAATAAAAACGAAAATTAAAAAATAATTACTTTTAAACAGTTGTTTAAAATAGTAAAGAGAATGAATTAAGCAGGATATATAAACAAATAACTTATAATTTGAAAAAGTACATAGTAAATTGTTCCTAAAGTTAAATATGATTATTATTATTAGTCTCGGAATATATATATATATATATATATATATATATATATATATATATATATATATATATATATATATGTAGATATATTTAATTATTCTTAGAGGAACAGCTGGCTGAGCTTCTTCTTCGTCTGGGGGAGCAACGTCTCCATCCTCCGACACTGGTTCTTGTAGTTGTTGTTGTTGTTGTTGTGGTAGCAGCAAATCTGCTAAAGTTGGTTTACGCGGTGGACCTAAATCGTACATACCATTATCGTCAGACCATGGATGATCGACGATATCAGTAGGTTCCGGCGTCGGTGTGTACCCTGTAGGCGGTTCTGGAGTTACGGGCACCCAATCACTCTCATCATCATCATCGCTTTTCTCATTCCATTCAAGCTCCTCATCAGATATATCAGCTAAAATTCCCTCATCATTATCGTTGCGATTCATTTTTTTTTTCGGTTTTTACTTATATACATAACTAAATGTAATTAATATTTTTTAGAAAAAACAAAACACACTGTGCAATTTTTAAAATCTCTTATGAAAAGTAAAATATCAACTGTAAGGAAGAATAAACTATCGACTGTAGTGCGAGTGTGGTACTTTAAGTAGTATGCAAAATACTTATTTAAAAAAAAAAAAAATAAACGCGTTTCTAAACAAAAATGAAATAAAATAAACACTATTCCTAAGTTTGGATTTTTTAGTAGGAACGTATGCAACTGAAAAAATGTAGTGCTATCGTGTGCAAAACAAGCAGTTAAAACATAATAACTTTTTTTATGAAGTTGCATTCCAAAATATTTATGTTAATAGGTGTTAGAAGCAATTAAAACTAATTGCTTTTCCAAAGTTGTTTATAGTAATAATAAATGAATACCGCAATAGTAATAGTCCTAGAGCCACTGTACAAATTTTTGATTGATTTGCAGAAATGACTCTCAAGGAACGAGCATTACGTTTGAACAGTAGGTACTATGGATCTAGGACTATAAACAATTCTCAAGTTTCTAAATTTTATATTTTTTGGATAATGCAACGATAAACAATTATGATCAATGCATCGTACTCAGCCTCCAGATTAACATTTTAGTTAGTTAGTGAGTTCGTTGTAGATAGTATACACAGTTGTCATGATGCTGCTTTCAGATATAAATAATATAAAATTATGATTCATACTCTTATTTTCTAGAGATAAACTAAACTTACCAATAGATCATTTTTTGAAACAGTTATTCCAGTAAGTAGTTTTTTCTCTTCATATTGTAACTAGGTTTTAACACTAATGCAAAATAAAATTCAATATCCATATAACCCTTTTTTTACTGATCTGACACATGAAATCTATCAATTAGATAACGATTTGTCAAAACTATTTAATATTTAGAAATTTGTATATTATCATCATAGAGACACAATCTATATTCATAGAAACAACATTGTGCTGTTAACATGAATGTTACTTATTTATGTAGTGGTTGCTGGAGAGAAACCAAATGTATCCCATTTCAAGCGCGTCTAGCTCAATTAAATTTAATCATTAGGTGTAATAATTCTGTTTATCAGATTACACCTCGAAAAAGACTAATGGACTATTGTAACAAGTGTGAACGTACGACAATTTGGCACATCATTGAGGAATAAAAAAAAGGTTTAGAAGAAGAAGACAATACTATTTGGAGGAATTTATTATGTAATTTAAATAAAACGTCTATTTTGTTTTTTCCTAAAATTTTCTTATTAGCTGTATATTGAAGAATAACGTGTATAAGATTGCAATGATGTAAGGAAATAAAAGAATTAAAAACAAAGTTAACCACCTAACCGGTATCATCCAGGCTATATCTGATAACTTTTGTCAAATTAAATGCACCTGTTGTTGAGTAATTTCAATCTTTTTTTCAGATCACGTCTGAAAATAAATATAAAATCCTGATTTTTTTTCAGAATATAGAAGTTTCAACACCAGAATGTAGTAAAAATAAAAATATAAAGAAAATACTCACTTGAATAAATTTTTGATCGTACCAATATATCCTCTACTGTTAATTTGAACACGTTAACCTGTTTTAATAATAATAATATTACTAATAATGATGACTGAAGAAGAATATATTGAGGATTTAAATAAAAGACATGATGAGTTATTAAAATTATTGGAAAATAAAGAAAAAGAAATGGTTGAAATGGAACAGGAAAGCGAAGAAGTTTTACCTTTAAATATCTGGAGAAAGCGATTGTTAAAAGAACAAGAACAAGCAAACTATGAAAATGAAGAAGAAGAAGAAAATGTACCTGTTGTTAGAACAACAACAAAAATATGATAATGATAAGATGGAAACGGATTCAGAGGGTGCAGACTCCTATGATGCTGATGATGAGGATGAATACATGAGTTGGGAAGATGTAGTTAAGATAGGTTATATAACATTATATATATATATATATATATATATATATATATATATATATATATATATATATATATATATATATATATATATATATAAATATATATATATATATATATATATATATATATATATATATATATATATATATATATATATATATATATATATATATATATATATCTAATAACTAGATTTATCCTCCAAAAAAAAAAAATTATGTCAATGTCCATTTGCGTACTATTTTTACAATAAACTTAATAATTTAACTCAATAATACTAAAAAAAAAAGATTATTTAGAAAATCAATTAGGTAAATACAACTCTAACAATTTTCCTCACAAATGTTTTCTCTCTCTCTTTACGGTAAATCATCATCAATGCTGATAATTAATTGTTGCATCATCCATAACGTCATAAGTTGTATTAGTTTGTATGTACTATTTTTTTTATAAAATTTAGTTGTAAAGTAGCTGTGACACGATGAAGTTGGCTGTTCTCGATATTCAAGGATTTAACTTTTTATTTTCTGCCGATGATGCTAATGATGAGGTTTATGTGGAAGAATTCCATGCTAAAGAAATTACAATATAAAATGGTTTACAGACAAGTCATTATGTGCTGAGACCAAAAATTGCATTTGCGCAGTTATCTCAACTCAATAAAAGAGCTGTTCGTAAGACTGAGAAGGAACTTGGTTTACGATATTCTTCCGGGTACGTAAATTATAATTTAATTGGAGAAATTTTGGATAGAGCACTGGCCGATTGTGATGTATTATATGTGAAAGGAAAACATATATTTCGACTCGTTCAAGATGATATTGCTGCTACTACTTATCCTACTAATCCCAATTTCAAAATCGAAGATGTAGATACTCTAAATGTATGGGAAATGCCATCATTCAATCCGAAAAAGCCTTCATGTTTAGATCATCAGCATATAGCCTACAACGATAAGGTTCGGTGTAGTACCACAAATTGTTTGGCACTATTGACATGGCTCACAATATTCATCCCATAATAATGTCTATCAACATCAACCACCACCACCAAGAAGATACTATATTCAATCTTTCGTCTTATTATATGGGAAGACAATGTATTTAATAATAAACTTAGATTTAAGAAATTTGTAACCAATGTTAAGAAACGAATAATTTGTAGAAAAATTGATGATAGTTTTCGTAATAAAAAATATTTTTCAGTCAAACTTGTGTGTGTTTTATTAGACAGAAGAAATCATTCTCATCTCCTATTACGACGTTTTAACTGGACCAAAAAACCTATAAAAAGCTCTTAAAAACACAAAAAACATAGTAGTAGTAATAACATTTTTAACGATTGTCATCTTATTGCAAATACGACAAATTCATTCAGTCAAGATGATAATGATATAGTACGTAAAACCTATAAAAAAATCGATAGTTTTGTTAAGAAATTATCGTGTTGTGAATCTAAGGTTGGATTGATCTCTTATCGAGAATATTTAACACCTTATATCGATCGCAAGCAAATTACAACAAGTTTAGGGGGACAACTACATTACGTTTCATGTGTATGATCACAACCTGGAGTTTAAGAAGGTCCTGATACAAGTGAATGTTTCCATGTTCGTATAGTACTACGACGTGTCGACGAATAATTGTTTTTTTAATGAATGTTACAATGCACAATGTAGTGTTCATTGCAATAATAGTAATAGTCTGATGGATCAGTTATCGAAACTAGTGTGCTGTTTTAAAAAATAATTTTTAAGACAATTTTTGCAAATAGTTATTACTATAGAACTCGAATAAATATTGCAAATAATGCTCAAGTAATTAAGTATATGATAGGAAAATAGCATAAATATGACATATTAAAAACTTTATTATGTATTTGATCGAAAGGATCCTTTTGATTTCACCCGTACAAATACCACCACCACAATTTCTAGACTTCTTGTTCTAGTAAACTATTTTAAGCTTTTAATTAGTTTAAAAAAATCTATTGGTACCCTTAATGAAATATATGAACCACTGAAAATATTTTGGTACCCTTAATAAATTATTACATCAGCCAAAATTTTCCAATCACCCGATAGTGTTGTTATTAAAAACATGTTTATTTGTATGTATGTTACGCAGTTTGTTTGTTTTTGAAATAAAAAGTTATCGCTAATTAAGTCATCCAAATTTTCTAATCACCAGATATTTGTTATTAAAACATGTTTTCTGTTTACTTCTTTTCTTATCATTTTTGGATTGAATCCACTTGTTTACTTTTTCACTTATTTTTTGGGATTTTTTAGAGACTAATTGACTCCATGCACCATAACAGTTTAGTTTTGAAATATTACAAGTTATCTATTTATGACCTTTTCTGTTTAATTTATTTGTATATATTTGATTAACTCATTCAAAATAATTAGTAAAGTAACAAGTTGTTTGTTATCAGAAGTATTATACTACTGTTATCCATCTAACCATGTCAAATAACCTCATGCAACAAAGTATGGGTGATATTGGTCGATTTACATTAAATTTACAATGTCCAGTGTGTGGATTGAAAACTACAGAATGCTGTGATTGGAGGGTAAATTATATTATACCTAAAGAACGATTTAAACAATGTAAAAGGTGTTTCCAATTAGTACCACATTTACAACAAACTGTTCAAATTTATTGTCAAGAGATTAATAATGTGACTGGAGAACATCTTCGTTGGCGTCAATGTATCATCTTCGGATCTCCCGACTATAAAAATGAAGCCTACATGGATGGCTGATTTCAAAAATCAAAATGCATCCATACCGATAATAAACTTAGACTTTATTATGAAAAAATTATTTTTCTTTAAAAAACTGTTACGAGAATAGGAAATTATAATTTCTTGCATTCTTTATGTATTTGAACAAATATTTTATAGTATAGGTGCCATTTTAGCACCATTTATATTCATATTTAAGTTTTTTTTTTAATTTTGTTATTAAAATTTGTATTTTCTTTAAGTTTTGTCTATAGAGAATAGGAAATTAAAATTTCTTGCATTCTTTATGTATTTGAACAAATATTTTATACTATAGGTGACATTTAGCACCATTTATATTCATATTTAAGTTTTTTTTTTTAAATTTTATTATTAAAATTTGTATTTGTTTTGTCTGCTTACGTCATCTTATTTAAAATTATTACTTTCTCCACTACACAGTTAGTAAACAGCTTATCACATAAATTTGATCTTTCGTATCTGTTTTTTTTTTTTGCTGAACTGTATTACATTTATTAGAGATTATTATACATAACAATTATTACGTTCTTTAATACATTTTAGTCAACAACTTACCTGTTTTTTTTTTGCTGACCTCTCAACAAATTTTGATATTTGATAAAAATCTGATAATAGCTAAAAAAATGGAGTTTGAAGAATTGAACTTTATATGTTTAAAGTGTGGTGTCAAGTTAAAAAATATATAAATAGGTACTAAAGAGATAGACTTAGAATACTCAAATATTGCAAATACTGCTTAATTAATTATGTATATGGGAAAAATAGTCTAATTTCCATAATTATAACTAGTGAGCAGAATTGATTAGAAACCTATCACATAGTCATCAGCATCAGTAGCAGGACGTCCAGTCTCACATAATTTCCTTCGGTAATAAAGAAAGAAGAGGAATCGAAAAGAAGAAGATAAAAAAAATGAAGAAAGTGAAGACCATGAAGATGAACACAAGTTATAGAGAATATTGTAAAAGATATAATGTGTCTGTTAATCCTTATAGTATGTGTGTTAATCTTTAAATATTAGAATGGTAAATTTGTATTTTTTAAAATTATAATAAAAAATATTTAAAATATATGTTGTCAAAAAAAACATTTACCCCTCCTAATATTTTTCTTATATAATACATCACATTAATAAAAATTTTTATCATTTTAACAAACTTCTTATGAAGTATATGATCGTAGTGCAAAAATGATTAGTAAATTTATATTGCCAATTTGTTGTCTTCTTCATATAGTTGTTAGTATTGAAAATAACGATTGTGATAACTTAAAAGATAATTATGAATACTTATTAGAAGACCATAAATCACTCTATAATACAAGTCTGAATTTATATCAGGAGTACTAATTCACTTGATTATTATAAGGAATTGTACGATAATGAACTAGCTGTCAATGATATTTGTTTGGAAAAATTTGAAGAATATGAACGCATTAATGAAAATTTAACCAGCTCAATAAATTATACCAGATATATTTCTCTTCTTAAACAAAATATTCAATTAGATATCAGATTTATATTTATTGAGAGCAAATCTAACGGAAAAACTAAATAGACGTGAAGAGAGGCACAAAGTTCCCTATTTATTAATATCTGATTTAAATAGTGAAATTGCAAATTTAAAAAGTAATTTCACCAATTTGGTTCATGAAGTCTATCAACTGGATGGTGACCTGAAAGAATGTGGAAGAAATTTGGAAAAACAACTGGTCGAGCAATCGAGGACTTTTACAAATCTTAAATCCTGTGTCGAACAAGAAGAAAATCTGTTGGATAGTTCAAACAAACATGTTAATCGCTTAGTGACATATAGAAAAAATAAATAAAAAATTAAAAGGAAAAAATTCTAACCTAAGTAGTAGTAGTAGTAGTTAGTGTTATTTAGTACTATTTTATATTTCATATTTATGTAAGAAAGTTAGTAAAATTCTTTAAGTTGTCTATTTACACCTATATATCTTAGTAAACAACTAAGTTTTAACGTAACGACAAAGAATTAAATGGTGAATAAAACAAGATGTTACAAATGATAATATGTCTTTTTACTTTAGTTTCTAACTAAAATTACCTTTATAACAATCAGACTTCTTAATACATACTATTATCTTTATTCAACATCTATCCAAATACATTTTGTAGGATATACATATTTTACAAAAAATATAACCATTTACTTATTGATATGTTTTCCGATAGTAAAGTTGAGAGCCAATTGTTGTAGATGATGCTCCATTTCGGTTTCTTACGTTATTAGATATATCTTGACTAATCGTCCTTTCTTTTAGCAAATTTCTTCTTGTCCTTATTTCCCAATTTTTCCTTTTGTCTTTTTAATATATCTTTTGGTATATAGCCTAGACTACGTAGAGTTTGCCATGAAGCTTTCTTATAATATTGAGTACAATTGGAACAATAGTTATTCTCGTTATAAGGTTTGGGACCTATATGTATATATATATATATATATATATATATATATATATATATATATATATATATATATATATATATATATATATATATATATATATCATTTCAGTCGGACATGATAGACATCTCCAACTCCTTGTATACGAGGATGAGAAGGAATTCATTTTACTCAATCTCTCGTTCTCTCGACTGAACAACACCTCTTATGGATACTGATTTACGAAATAAGTTTGGCAACTTGTTACTCTTACTTTACATTACTCCTACTACTAGTACTACCTAATTCATTTACCCTACCCCATTTACATATATATCTGTGTTTTGTTTTTATAAAGGGAAAATACTTGAGCAAAGAACAAGGAAATATCAAATAAAATAAAGTTAAATGTTTGTTTTCTTAATGAAGTATATGTATTGTTTAAAATATAAGTTTTTACTGAAGGCTATTTTTCGAGGGTTTGTAGGAAAATTTTTTCTTCCTCTTCATCTGAGGCTATGACCTCTATGTATTTGACCGGTATCATCCATGTGATATCTTCCAATTTGATGGGTGGAATTTCTTCTTCCACATGGATATGTACCTGGTTCTGATGTTGTTTGATGGTTTTCACACCACGTCTGAAAATAATTAAAATATAAAGTTTTAAGAGAAAATTCTGATTTTTTTTTACAACACCAGAATAAAACAAAGACTTTAAGTATGTAATTTAAAGAAAAAAACGTCTATATGAGATGTATAGTGAAGATGATGATGATGGTGCTTATTTGTCTAAGCGCGTCGGCAACAAGGCTATTTGAGAATAATGTTTAGAAAAATTCTGAATTATTTTTTTATGAATAAAGTTCACTATAACTACAGAATATAGTAAAAAAAAATACTCACTTGAATAAATTTTTAAGAATGACATTAACATCTGCGTTGATAATAAGTTCAACTCTTCGGATTCAAAAATGTACAAAAACATTTTGCTTAATAAAAAGTCAAAAAAAAAGCAAAAAGGTAATTATTAAGTTTTACACACAGAGATGTAATTGACTCGGAGTAAGAACTTTACCGGTTATATATAGTAAATGCAGAAAAAAAAATTGGGTTATTCATTTTATTATTACTATAAACAACTTTGGAAAAGCAATTAGTTTTAATTGCCTCTAACACCTATTAACATAAATATTTGGGAATGCTTTTAAACAAACGTTTAATTTTCGTTTTATTGTATAAACAATTTTGTAAAAGCAATTATTTTTTAATTACCTCATTAAAATAACGATTTTATTATATAAACAATTTTCTTTTTATTGTATGAACAATTTTGTAAAAGCAATTATTTTTTAATTACTTCATTAAAATAACTATTTTATTATATAAACAATTTTCGTTTTTATTGCGTAAACAATTATGTAAAAGCAATTATTTTTTAATAACCTCATTAAAATAACTATTTTAGCAAACAATTTTGTGTAAACATAATTTTTTTTTTTTAATTGCATCCTATTAAAATAAGAATGATTTAGTTGCAAGTTTATTTTTTAGTGCATCCTATTAGAATCAAACGATTCTCTACTAAAAACAAATACTAAGTTATAAACAATATTTCATAAGCAAACAACTTTATGTGAACGTAATTTATTTTTTAATTGCATTCCATTAAAATAAGAATGGCTACTTGTCAATGTATTCACCCAACATCTTTGCATCATGTCGTCATTTCTATTTTTAAGCTATTACGCAGTAAATATTAAATATATACTTTACTGGAAATATACCAATTTTCACTTGCTAAAGGCAAATTTTAGTTTTTTTTTTCTTAGGAGTAAATTGTACTTTTTTTTTAAGGTATATTTTAGTTTTTACTTGTATTTTATAAAACAACAACTCTAGAAATTATAATTTTTTTAATAACATTTTGTTATAATTTTTTTTCAATTCGATATTCCGAAATAAAATTTCGGAATATGGTTTGTTATTTGATTGGTCACTACAACAGAAACCTCGAGAATTTGCAAATGAATATAGCATTCATGGGATCTTTATTTGTTGGTCATTTTGCATTTGCAAATTCTCGACATTTCTGTTGTAGTGACCAATCAAGTAACAAACCATATTCCGAAATTTTATTTCGGAATATCGATTTGATTTATCCTTCCTAAGAATGTTAGGTTTATATAGTTGAGCAAGCTTTCGAAGTTCGAAACGCTCAACAGATGGCGCAAAAGTCTATATATTGCCCAACGAGTAGTACCTCGTTTATATAAAGTACCATGATTGCTTTAAGCCAGCGTGAGTCATTCCAACTTGCTCTCCACGGTACTCCGGTCTTCACGATCGATACCGTTGCCTAAAGCCTACCTGATGAAGAGTATAGGCTCAGAAACTATAGTCGTAGGAGGAAAGGCATAGAATATAGCATTCATGGGATCTTTATTTGTTGGTCATTTTGCATTTGCAAATTCCCGACATTTCTATAAATTTTTTTGTTGTCAAAATAAACACAATAGTTGGATCGATAAGAATAATGTTCACAATAGTAAGTAATAATAACAGTAGGGAAAGATTTTATATATATAAGAACGAGATGTATCAATATAAACTTCATTTTAAAAAATGAGAGTCTGAGAGAGCATTAAAAAAAATGCCAGTTGTAAGAGTAAAATGTCCCAAATGTAAAGGTGAAACAGAGCTGTATAATGAAAGATGTTTGACATGTGAAGTTAAAGAATTGTTTAAAACAAAAGATGGTGCAAAACATTTACCTTCTTCGTTTTGTCCAGTAAAGAAAGAAGAGGAATCGAAAGAGAAGCCAACGAACGATATAGAAACAGATAATTTTAACAAAATAAAATTATTTATTAACACTTCATAACTTTTTTTGTTGTAAGGTAAAAATTATTCTTAATATATTTTCTTAAATCTGCTCATACTTGTGCGTTTTATTTACCCAAAAAACAAATGAAACCAACCAGTAGAAGTAATTTTATTTTATTTTGTAACGTATAAACTACATGGAACCAATTGTTTACTCTTTTCGCTTATCTTGACCATTTTTTTTTCTTATAGGCTTTAAGAAGCCAAATTAAAACTACACAATTGATAAATAACATTCTAGGGGAAGTAAATAATTGTGTGTGTAAAACTATTTCAGACAACACACACGCGCTGTACTATTATGATCAAATTAATATGAGAAAGAATTTTTAATTTGTGTTTTATTGCATTCATATATATATATATATATATATATATATATATATATATATATATATATATATATATATATATATATATATATACATATATATATATATATATATATATATATATATATATATATATATATATATATATATATATACATATATATACATATTGATAGATATATATATATGTTAGATATAAAAATAACGACACTTTACCATTAAAATGTAATCCTTCATACAATGTATTAAAATGTATAACAATAACCCATTGTTAAGAGATACACATGTGCTTACTCAGCGTCTAGCAGTAAACCGAAATGATGAAACGTGAGTAACTGATTGCATCATATTTCGTCATCTTTTGCAGTTTTGCTAATTAAGCAAAAATCAAAAAACTATAAAAACCAAAAACGCGACGGGAGCAAAAAGCAGTAATATTATTTTGAACGAGCAAACAAGACTCGAATTTAACAGTTTATTTTAAAAGATTCTCAAACAGAGACCAAAGTTTTAAAAGTAAAAAGCACGTTTGTATCTTTCAAAGTGAAAGTAATAAAAAATCAAAATAAAGAAAAGTTTTAAGAAAAAGAAAGTTTTTTTTAAAAATCATTTTGTTGTGAGCCACGCGCAACAAAATTGGCGCAGTCGGTAGGATTTTTGTCCAGATTTCACCTGCTTTGCGGAACACGAAGCCACCGAGCACTCTCACCCCGAAGTAGAAGTGAAAGAAAAAGGAAAAAAATCATTCGGACCAAAAGCAACAAAGCCTTCGCGAACAACCCAAAGGATACAAGTTTTAGGAAATATTGGTGGATTAGGAACACCTGGTGACACCCCTGGCCAATATAACCTAGAATGCAAAACCTTTTTTTAAGAAGAGGAATAGAGTAAGAATCATTACGATTTTATTTTGTTTTTCTTTTTGCCGCAATTTTACTTCATAAATTGCACATTTAACATCAAATTAGATTGAAACCGCCTAGTTTACCTTATAACTATACGATTTCCATCTCACGCATTTCTTAATATAAAGAAACTGTTCTAACATCGAATATCATTTTTTTTAACATCTCAAAATGACAAATAACGACCCAAATCCAAGAGTAACCCTAGAAGCCGAGCCCTACAAACTATCTGAAATCTTTTCAATAATACCTGAATTTGAAGGAGACCAGATATTTCTTGGTACATTTCTAACAGCGTGCGATTATGCATATGATATGGCAGCTACGGAACAAAGGAAATTTCTTGTAATTCACATAAGAAAATAAACTACGCGGAAGAGCAGCTCAATTAATTAGCTCTAGAAATCCAGCAACGTATGAGGATATGAAAATACTTCTAAATTCTCATTTCGGAGATTCCCGCGATCTCACATCCCTCATCCAAGATCTTCAACGATTAAAGCAACTTCCTGGAGAAACTGCAATCAACTTTTATAACAGACTCCAAGTTCTAAACGCGAAGATGCTAGCCAACATCCAAAAGTCCCTACTAACTAACGATCAAAAGACAGCTCAGATAAGTCTAATTGAGACTATGGCCTTAAACACATTATTAACAGGTCTAGAACCCAAATTAGGACAACTCATAAGAGCAAGCCAACCCAACACCTTACTTCAAGCCCAATCTCGCATCCATCGAGAAACGCAATTATCATACTTTGAAACCCAGAAATTTCAAAGATCACCTTCCCAAACACAGCCAAAGCAATTTCAAAAAAAGCAACCAATACCAAAATGCTTTTCATGCCAAAGATTAGGTCACATGTCCAATCAATGTAGAAGCCAATTCCAACAACAATTCCCAAGCACTTCAAGCTTCATTCAGAGACCCACTTCAAATTTTACACAAAGACCAAACATTACGAATAACACCACAGGTCAACAACCAAGTGGACAACCAAACTTCGTTCCAAGACTTCCAAATAATCAATATCAACCACAAAGACCTTCAGTAATACAACGAAACCCTAATTACCAACCAAGATTGGTACATTACTATTCACACCCCAACGAAGAAAACCACTATTATGCTGATAATAGTAATGATTATAATCCAGAAGACTATTATGCCGCTAATAGTCCAGGAGACAATTGCTACATCGACAATCAATACCATAACAACGAAAGTTATTATGCTGTTAATAACAATAATAATTATGATCACGATTATGATAATGAATATGAGAACCCTTATAACGGAAATTTTCTCGCAATCCCAATCAAAGACCACCCCCCAGAATGTTCACACCCGAATACAGAGACTGTCAACAAGGTGCAAACTCTGAATGTAAACCCACAATACAGCAGTGCAAATTTGAACAACCACATTGTCAACCAACCGAGTCCAGACCAACGATTTCTCTAAATGCAGTTAGTTCGAAAAATCTTTACTACATCAAAGATCGAACAAACCAATTCAAACTCCTTATCGACACCGGAGCTGGTATCTCAATCTTAAAATATAACACCGTTCAGAACTACCCCAGACGTTTTCCTGAAAATGTAATTATCCAAGGGATAACGAATCAAAAAATTTTAATAAATGAATCTATTCTCATACCTTTTAATTTAGAGGACCCACACAAAGTTTATCTTTGTGATCTCGACATCGAATTTGACGGAATCTTAGGCCTTGATTTTTTAGAACACTATGACGCAGTCATAGATCTGAAATCGAAAAACCTAAAAACGAATTTCAAAAATATCCCGCTATTTAAAGACGGCGAAGAAAATTTGACCCTCGAGAAACCAAACTCAACCCTCGAAGAAAGCTCAACCCTCGAAAAAATAAACCCAACTTTCGGAGAAACAAAATTAGCGCACAACGAACAAAATTTTCACACTTTCGAAAATAAAATCAATATCGAACCACGGACCGAACAAATTTTTAAGTTGAAATGTAAACTCAGAAATATAGACGCTATACTTCTAACACAGGAAAAAGAACGCGTAAAAATACCCAACGCACTCGTACGTATAAATAAATACGGAGAATTTTTCACATCAGTAATAAACCCAAATGCAATTCCGAAAACTATCAACTTCTCGGATATAATTCTTGAACCATTAGAAGAAACAGTAGAAAATCAAATCTTGAATTTTAATGAATCAAATACTGAACTTGTAAATCGAAGAAATTTAATAATAAACCAACTAAGAACAGACCATTTAAACGAGGAGGAAACGGAAATGATCATCAACTTATCGTTAGAATTTTCCGACATATTTTACTTGGAAGGAGATCAGTTAACCTTTACCAATGAGATAAAACATACAATTGATACGAATAATTCGAAACCAGTTTTCACAAAGTCATATCGATACCCCCAGATACATAAAGAAGAGATAAAGACGCAAATAAATAACATGTTACGTCAAGGAATAATCCAACCATCAATTTCACCCTGGTCATCCCCAGTGTGGATAGTACCAAAGAAATTAGATGCATCTGGAAAACAAAAATGGAGAGTTGTGATAGACTATAGAGAATTGAACGAACTCAGCATCAATGATAAGTACCCTCTACCAAACATATCAGATTTACTTGATCAACTAGGACAATGTGAATATTTCACAACGCTAGACTTAGCCTCAGGTTTTCACCAAATCGAAATTAAACCTGAAGATACACCAAAGACCGCATTCAGCGTCGACAATGGGCACTACGAATTTATACGCATGCCTTTTGGACTGAAAAATGCACCCTCAACGTTCCAACGAGTCATGGATAACATCCTCCTTGGAATCCAGAACGAAAGATGTCTAGTATATATGGACGATATAATTGTCTATAGTCCAACCGTACACGAGCACATTAAAAGATTAAAAGAAGTATTCCAACGATTACGGAAAGCAAATCTCAAGATACAGCCAGACAAATGCGAATTCCTAAGGAAGGAAGTAGCCTACTTAGGACACGTCATAACAAAAGACGGAGTAAAACCAAATCCCGATAAAATTCAATGCATACAAGATATACCAGAACCTAAAACCCAGAAAGACATAAAGTCATTTCTCGGATTAACCGGATACTACAGAAGATTCATACCCAACTTTGCAAAAATCGCAAAACCTTTAACCAGACTCTTAGAGAAAGACATAAAATTTCTCTTCGATAATGAATGCAAAGAATCCTTTAACAGGTTAAAACAAGCGTTAACCACGGATCCAATATTGACCTATCCAAACTTTGAAGAACGATTTATATTGACAACTGATGCTTCAGCCTTTGCAATTGGAGCAATTCTATCACAAGGACCGATAAATAAAGACCTTCCTATCAGTTACGCATCAAGAACTCTATGCGGAGCCGAAACAAGATATTCTACCATAGAACGTGAATTACTCGCTATAGTATGGGCAGTAAAACATTTTAGACCATACCTATATGGAAGAAAATTCACCCTAATAACTGATCATAGACCCTTAACATGGCTATTCTCAATAAAAGACCCCGGAAGCAGATTAGCTAGATGGAGGTTAAAACTCGAAGAATACGATTATAAAATAGAATATAAACCCGGAAGAATCAACAAAAATGCAGACGCGCTCAGTAGATTGAAAGTAAATCACTTTAAAGAATGCACAAAGCTCGAAACCAAAATTGCAATTCTAGCAATGAATGACGATGCAAAACCATCAACGAGCAAAGAACCCGAACCGGAAAAGAAAGAAAACCAACCAAAATCAGAAGGATACGATAAAGAAATTTTAGAAAAATACGATGACTTCATAAATCTATATAAAACTAGATCAATTATAGATTACTCAAAATTTAAAACGATAAACGATCACTTACTGGATAAGAGACATAAAAATATCATAACATTCTTTTGGCAGGATAAATTAACGGATCTTCACTACAAAATCATCGAAGACATACTAGAGGAAAAGCCAACCTTCAAGTCGAACGAAATAAACATCCTATCAAGCAAAACGGTACGGAATAGAAACTATCTTATCATTTCGATACCTTTCGATCCCGAAACTGTAATTGAAAGAATATTCCATGCATTGTACAAAAGTAAAAATGAACTTGATATCTCACAAACATACTACGTTGAAACAAATGTTGAATTACCAATTTTAGAGATAATCTCTTTTATCTTCACGGATGAAGAAATCAAATTTGTAATTTGTCAAAACACCGTTAGAACACCCAGCGAAGACGAAATACCAATTATCATAAGCCATAATCACTCGGGAAAAATGAATATACACAG
Organism: Pachyrhynchus sulphureomaculatus; assembly: GCA_019049505.1. Taxonomy (NCBI): domain Eukaryota; kingdom Metazoa; phylum Arthropoda; class Insecta; order Coleoptera; family Curculionidae; genus Pachyrhynchus; species Pachyrhynchus sulphureomaculatus. Next base: position 88,934,763 of record CM032446.1, on the reverse strand, counting down.
AGGTATAAATGAAACAATACGACGAATTAAAACTAAATACAACTGGAAAGGATTGACAAAACATGTCGAAGACTTCATAAGAAAATGCGAAACTTGCCAGAAAGTCAAGATCTGTAGGAAGAACTTGAGTACACCCTTAGTAATAACGGAGACACCAAAAACAGCCTTCGAAAGGATCAATATCGACATATTTGAATACCCCATACAGAATTATGCTCTTACAGTTAGAGACGAACTAACTAAGTTTACGCAGGTATATGCCCTTACAGACAAAAAGGCATCAACAGTCGTTAACACATTATTAATATACTTCCAACACTTCGGAACACCACGAAGAATTCATTGTGACTCAGGCCGAGAATTCGAAAATAACATATTTAAGGACCTTTGTCAACTTTACGATATCAAACTAACTTTTTCTAGTGTAAATCATCCACAATCAAATGGATCTCTAGAAAGATTTCATGCGACCCTTGCAGAAATGATCAGAGCACATAAGATCGACAACCCAAATGAACATCCCTTTAATATATTACCCTACGCAGTGATATGTTATAACAACACACAGAATAAAACAACCGGATTTACACCATACGAATTAATATTTGGACATACGTCAGGAAGACCCCCTGAAATGCTATACAATGAGAAAACCTTGATTACGAGATATATCCAAGACCTAAACAACAGAATGAAACACTACTACAATTTAGCGAGAGAAAAAACTCAAAATCTCAAGAACCAAGCAAAAATAAGATTTGACAAAAATATCTCAGAAAATACAACTACCGAATCGGAGACAAAGTATATATGAAAGAGTCCCAAATAAAAAGCAAAGATAAAAATTTATTTAACGGACCTTTTGAAATTATTGAGTTATTCGATAACTCAGCTAAACTCTTGAACCCCGAAACACAGAAAATAACAAAAACAAACTTCGACCATATGAAACCATATTTTGAATAAGAATTTTTGGTTTCAGATTCTTATGGTTAATATGCGTAACGTCAGCCCAATTTACGCTTTCTCCAATCAACAACACAATCGGAATCTTCATACATGAAGAAACAACATTAAGAATTTCAAATGCAAAATGGACATTATTAGTGTATAAAGAATTAAGACCAATAAAAGAAACAATCAGCAACAACGAGAAAATAATATTCAGCATGTCAGAAATAATTTCAGAACCCACACCGCGAACACTATCATTTAAAAGTGAAGTGCAAACGCACATGAGTTTACTAAACCAAATATCAAACGCAGTAAACACAAAATATCGAATAATAATAGGAAACACAAAACCCTATGAATACCGACAGAAACGCGGAATATTCAACGGTATTGGAACAATTTGGAAAACGATAACCGGAAATTTAGACGCTTCAGACGGCGAATATTTCAATGAATGCATCGATAAAGTAACTCGAGATGAACGAGAAATTGAAAACCTACTAAAGAACCAAATCTCAGTCACTACATCAGTAATAAAGAACTTCAACGAGACAATTCAAAAATTAAGAATTGACGAAGAAACATTCAATAACGATATAAAAACAATACGCACTTCTCTTATGGATATTTCAGATGATTTAGCATTTTACGAGGCACAGACTCAATTTTTAAACCTTTGCGAATCCCTAATGGAGAGTTACATCTTCTTGGAAGACTCTCTAAATGACATAATAAATGCCATAACATTTGCAAGAATCAAACTCTTACACAGTTCCATAATATTACCAACAGATTTAGTAAATTCCCTACAAGAAATATCTAAATCTCTAACGAAATATAACTTGCCTTTACCACCCTATTCAGCGTATACTCCAGAATATCTCGACATAATCGAACTAGAGGCTTATCAGTCAGATAAGAAAATAATCTTTGTCCTAAAAATCCCTCTGGTAGAACCAGAAAGGTATACTCTATATCGACTCTATCCAATCCCGATATTAGATGAAAGAACAGATTTATATCATACCTTACCAACGAATAAAAAATATATCGCGAGAGACGATGATTCTTTATCTTACATATCATTCCAAAATCTCGAAAATTGTAAAGTTCTCCATTTGAAAGAGAAAATATGTTCAAATGTCCTACCATACCCGATAAACAGTGAAGCCATATGTGAAGCCCAACTGTTTAGACAATTGAGGAAAATCCCAGAGACATGTCAAACGTCACTCTTAATCGCAAGAGACAAAAATGTCCAACAAATAGGTTATAACTTATGGTTAATCAGTGTATCAGAACCCTTGCTTGTAACGATTAAATGTGGACTAAGGGAGACAAAATCTCAAATCCTTAAGACGAACACGATCCTAAAATTGCAACCCGAATGTAACGCCTACGTTGGAAATACAAGAATACACTCCAGATATTTACTAGAGAAAGAAAAAGAAGTCAAGTATGACAATCAACCCGTACAAATACCCTACGAGTGTTGCAAAAACATCCCCGACAAAATAAAGATACCCGAAATGAAACCATTGAAGTTAAATAAATTAGACATCGAGGATCTAAACATTGCACAACACAAACTTAACCAGCACGCAGAAGAACCCGATAGATTGATGAACCAATCTCCAATCTCAAAACATTCCCACTGGTTTACTATACTAACCATTGTTATAATTATCCTTTTAGTTATTCTATATTGTGTATGTAAATGCAGAAAGAAAAGACAAACCCTCCAAATAGAGTACCCACAAGGCAATGACGGGATCCGACAACGGCTTCAAAGGATCATCCCCAGGAGAAGAGGAAGTATACACCCTCAAGACGATTAACCCGAAAATGACCTAGAACTAAGCCCTATACGAGAAGACTAAGCAAACATTGTAATTAATTTTAAACATAATTATAAAAGTTACGGCACAACCCTAACTTTTTCTTATAAGGGGGAGTTGTTAGATATAAAAATAACGACACTTTACCATTAAAATGTAATCCCTCATACAATGTATTAAAATGTATAACAATAACCCATTGTTAAGAGATACACATGTGCTTACTCAGCGTCTAGCAGTAAACCGAAATGATGAAACATGAGTAACTGATTGCATCATATTTCGTCATCTTTTGCAGTTTTGCTAATTAAGCAAAAATCAAAACTATAAAAACCAAAAACGCGACGGGAGCAAAAAGCTGTAATATTATTTTGAACGAGCAAACAAGACTCGAATTTAACAGTTTATTTTAAAAGATTCTCAAACAGAGACCAAAGTTTTAAAAGTAAAAAGCACGTTTGTATCTTTCAAAGTGAAAGTAATAAAAAATCAAAATAAAGAAAAGTTTTAAGAAAAAGAAAGTTTTTTTTAAAAATCATTTTGTTGTGAGCCACGCGCAATATATATATATATATATATATATATATATATATATATATATATATATATATATATATATATATATATATATATATATATATTTACCGTTTTATTTCTAAACTTTATAATATACAACGTTTTTTTTTCACTTTTACAAGTTATTTTATTCTTATCCAACAGACAATTCTTTTTTTTTATGTGTACCTTTCATTTCCACATTATTCCAAGGAGAATCAGTGGCGTAAATGCTAATAGAACCGTATTTATCCTGTATAGATATGTATGTAATATATAGCAATTAGTTATAAGGTGACATTGTAACATATTTATAACATTTGAATAAAGATTTTTAGAGAGAGAACTAGACTCTATGACAAGGGTCGAAGGTTCATATTCTCGCTAAGTGAACTTGGACTTTTCTTAATTTAAATAAAATACCAAAAAATAGGGTAAATTACCCTCATACAGAAAAATTGTATTTTTGCCTTTTTACAGCATATGAAAACTACCCCTTTTTGGAAATAAGAACTTTTTGGCCTATTCTACACCTCATCTTCATAACAACAAACAATTCATGCACAGAGCACCATTTTTTCCGAGATCTGATGACGTCACATGACCATATTAGGGCATCTCACAAAAACTCGCTCGCTGATTGGTCAGTTCTTCTCTTCTTTGTTGCAATTCTTGAAATATCTGATGACGTCACATGCCCATATTAGGGCATCGCGACAAACTCGATCTGTGATTGGTCAGTTCTTCTTTGTTTTAATTCTAGGAAATGTGATGACGTCAACCTATTTTTTGTTTACACAAGCTAATCTATTAGTATTTTTCTTGGAAAACAGACTATTCTCAGCGATGACGTAATTGATTGGTCAATTCTTTTATTCTTTGTTTTAATTCTCGGAAATCTGATGACGTCAACCTATTTTTTGTTTACACAAGCTAATCTATTATTATTTTTCTTGGAAAACAATTTATTTTCGGCGATGACGTCATTGGTAATTTGGTCATGTGACTTCTTCACAGAAGCTAAGACAAACGTTTTGGAAAAATTCTTTGACAATGACGTCATTGCCCACACTTCTTCGCGACAAAAAACTCTTTGATAACAAGTCTTCAACAGCCTCTGGTAAATGACGTCATTGACGACCACTTCTTGCAGACCTTTCAACAAATTTCATCACTTTTTGCAAGACAAGTCACAGCCTTTTTTTATGTCATCCCAATTACAACACTTTCTCATACGATAGCCTATTTGATTCAATCGTCAAGGCGCTCGTTTTACAGTATTGAAACCCCGAAGATACGAAGGTTCGAATCCTACAACAGACATCACTTTTTTTAATTATATTCATATAACCAACAACTAACTATATGTATATGTGTGTGTGTGTGACGTCAAGACTTCTTGCGGAAGACATTTGGAGTGGCAAAAAGGCACTGGTGAACAACCACTGGACATTATGACTCACTGTCGAACACTTCTTCGCCCACAAGAAATCCTTAGCAACCTCTGGTATGTGACGTCATTGACACTTCCTCGCGATACATAAAGAAGATGCCAAAAAGGCACTGGTCAACACCCACTGGACTGTGACGTCATTGTCGACCACTTCTTCGAGGAAGAACTTGACCACGCCCACACACGTCTTCAATAGCCTCTGGTATTGTCGACAACTTCTTCAGCTCCTTACGGTCATTCTTGGCTTTTTCAAGGTCATTCTTCGGGGATTGGTCAACTGCGGATGGAACATGCCATCCGCAGTCATAGAACCCCGCCAGGTATACTACTTACATATTAGTACAAATTTTTTTATTTTTTATATTTTTTTACCTAAACAACGATATATATCTATTTACAACTATATTTTAGGTTTTATTTTTTGAATGCATTAAAGTTATTAATTTTACTTTCTTTTAGAAAAATATTGTTTAATATATATATATATATATATATATATATATATATATATATATATATATATATATATATATATATATATATATATGTATATATATATATATATATATATATATATATATATATATATATATATATATATATATACATATACAGGGTGCGATTTTTTGGTTATTTTTAGTTAGTCTGTATGTCAAGTATCAAAAATCATCAAAAAAATTTGAACTAGTTACTAACAGTTTCAAATGGCGGCTTGTTAATGTTTCTAAATTACGAATTTTTACCAAGTGTTTCCTACTTTAAATCAGTAAAGAGAAAAAAAAATGTATGGAAGTTATTCTGCAAATTATTTCAAAAACCTTTACGTCTTTTTAGCTATCTAAAACGGTATAATATCTACTGGATCTATTGAAAATTCTAAGAAAATGAGATTTCAATAGGCCCAAATGTAGAGTAACATAATAATAGAATTTAGATACTACCAATTACCGGTTTACTACCTGCACCTTCAAACAATAAAAAGGGTTGGGTAAGCATTTTTTTCCGGTCGGGGGGTACTCTCTGTGCGAGTGACATTTTCTGTTCACTAAACATTATTGAATGATTTTTAGTCTGCTCATGCGATTCGTCCGTGGTAGATGTGCTATACCGTGCTTTTCAAAAATATGTGTTTCATCTTCTGACTGTGTGAATTGGCTCGTAAATGGATTTTGATCTCTACTTGTGAATATGGCAACGTATACCAACGAGGAATATGCTGACATCCTAATATGTTACAGATTTTGCGAAGGAGTGTCGTCGCGTGCACGTGATGAATACATACTGCGATATCCTACTCGTCGTGTACCTGATGTTAGCGTATTTGATGGAACTTATCGAAGACTACGAGAAACTGGTTCCGTACAAAGACGGCGGACTGACATGGGACGACCACGTATCTTTGACGAAGACGAAGAAAACGAAATACGACGTCTCTTTGAGGTGGACTCAACCACATCTACAAATGTTGTCGCACAACAGCTTGGTATTTCGCAGTGGAAGGTATGGTTTGTAATGCATACTGTTGGGCAACACCCTTACCACTATACGCCCGTGCAAGTCATTGAAGAAGGGGATCCGTTGCGACGATTAGAATTCTGTAGATTTATGCTCAATACCGATGTCGAAGATGCATCTTTTTTTAAGAAAATACTATGGACTGACGAGTCAAAATTCGACAAAGACGGTCTTACAAACTACCACAATGCCCACTATTGGGCTTCTAAAGAGGAAGGCAACCCAAACAAAAAAAGAACGAAAGGATCACGAACAAGATTCAGCTTAAATGTGTGGATGGGTATAATTTCAAATTATTTGGTTGGGCCATTCTTCCTGCCAGATAATTTGAATGGCGAGGAATACGACAATTTTTTGCGGAATGATTTACCTAATTTGATGGAAGACCTACCTATTGGTTTGAGACAAAACATGTACTTTCAACACGATGGCTGCCCAGCTCACTACAGAGGAAGTGTTCGTGCATGGCTCAATGACAATTATCCCAACAAATGGATTGGAAGAGGCGGACCCATACCTTGGCCGGCGAGAAGCCCAGACCTAACACCGATGGATTTTTATGTGTGGGGTCACATGAAAAGTCTCGTATACGACCAGATGACTCCTATCGGAAACGTGGATGTCCTAAGACAAAAAATAATTGATGCGGCTGAAGAAATGAGGCGGCACCTCACAACCAGCGTTGTGAAAAGTAATTTAAGAAAAAGAATGAGAATTTGTGTTAGAAATAGGGGCGACCATATAGAACATGAATTATAATTAATAAAAAATATTAAATTGCAAGGTTTTTTGTTTTATTTGTGTATTTTTCGTATTTTCACCTAGAACTAAAAATTTACCTTTTGCTACCCGAGCCCGCTTTAGGTGTCATTCTGTGTACAGTTTTCCTATTAAACTCCTAGTATTATACCTTTTTTGATAGCTAAAAAGACGTAAAAGTTTTTAAAATAATTTGCAGAATAACTTCCATACATTTTTTTTTTCTCTTTATTGATTTAAAGTAGGAAACACTTGGTAAAAATTCGTAATTTAGAAACATTAACAAGCCGCCATTTGAAACTGTTAGTAACTAGCTCAAATTTTTTTGATGATTTTTGATACTTGACATACAGACTAACTAAAAATAACCAAAAAATCGCACTCGAGGACCTCTAATAAAAAAATCGATATAAAAGCAAAAAAAAACATGTTTTTTTTTAGAAAATCTTTAAACTTCAATATCTCGAAAACGGTTAAGTTTAGGACATCATGTCATAGAGTCAAATCGGTCAGAAACGACCTAAACTATAACGTCCTTAGTTATCTAGGACGACTTTCCCTGTAACCCTGTATATATATATATATATATATATATATATATATATATATATATATATATATATATATATATATATATATATATATATATATATACACAACTATATCTTAGGATTAAATAGTAACTTAAATCTATTTAATATATCACATTTTTATGAGGTTCACCTTGTACCCTCCTCGTACCAACCCTTTCAAAATTCTCTTTTATATAATTTAATCGTAATTTCTAATTAAACCAAAATCGATATCAAGTGATTTTGGAACTTCCATTCTATCTCTGTCTTTATTTTTTTCAATTGCCTAATCGATAAATGTTTTTAGGTCCTAAACAACGAAGGTGTTCCTCTCAGACGTCTGGAGAAAGTTTCTCTAACTTGCTTAGAATGGGCGAATATGCATTTGACAAGTATTTTTAAATAATCAATCTACATCGCTTAATAATTCTGGATAAGTGAAAAAGTATAATTCAACGAATTGTTTTTTTTTTAAACTTCAACTTCTCACCAAGAAAATTAAATCAACTCCTCTACTTCCCGAAGTTGTTAGAATTCCTGAGTTAAGCAACTCTGCCGAAAGTTTACATAGAACATACAAAGTACAAGAATATCTAAATAGGCTTGCCAATGAGACTTTATATGAATCTGTATGTTCAGATTATGCCAAGTTAGAATTGACAGATATTGAATCATTGGACGCAGAAGCCTTCCTACTGAAACCCAATATATAAAATAGATTTACGCATCTTTCATCTGACAATGAAATTCTTTTAGCTGATCTGTTACAAACGTCCAAACTAAAGTCTGAAACATCATCCAACTTAAGGTCTGAAACAACAGGAGAAATAAAAAGAAGTTATAGCCTCGGTTAAAAATTTGATCGATGAACCAAAAAACTTGTTGACAATTATAAATTCTATGACAAAGGTTAATATGAAAGCTTAATGAAAATGATGATTAAAATTTTGTAGAAATGTACCTTTTTTACGCCTAAAAGTTGATATGACTTATGGACATAAATAAGCTTTATTGGAGTAACCAATAATTTGTTCTCGTTTGGTTTTTAACGCCACTAAAAATTGGAAAATCTAATACATAACTTTAAAAAATGCTGCTGGAGGTGAAACATAAACAAAAGCGGAATTTATTAAAGAAAACGTTATTACGGATTTTCTGTAAAAATATGCACTGCGGAAATTTTTTGCAAAAAGTAGCAATACAATTTGTTTATTAAAAAGGGCCTAACAAATAACTCACAACATATTAAATTCATGTAGTTTGACACGATAACCCCTTTAATGGAAAATTAAAGAATTCAGCTAATTTGAGCTAATAAGATTATACAAAAATAAAGAGAAATTGACTGATTGGCCAATGCCATAAAACATATAAACAGAAGCGTGTTTTAAGTATTTTCCTGTACCAACAATTTTTATACAGAAACATTTTTTTGAACTTTGTACCATTTCCCAGCTGTTGCTCGATGGTTCATCTAATTGTTTTCTTTCAATTATAGCAGTCATTAGAACGTCAAGACGCTATTATTGATATGGCTGAAATTGAAACAATTGCTGAAAATTCTATATATCATTCAGTGGTATTGCTAATCCAAAATGAAATTAAAAAATCGTAGGAATCTGAATATAATGAGCACAAGGTCTTAATAGCTGCCCTGGGTAATGAGCAACTAAAATACGCTTCTTCTACTGTAAATATTTAACTGAACTTTTATTCCCAATTAAAAAAAGATATTTTTAAAATTGAAGGTACCCAAAAATCTATTTTTTAAACGTAATGGTTTTTTAACTGTTCTGTTCTATTAAACGTAAATTAAAAGAAACCATCATTTATCAACTGATAATTGAGTTAATCGGTTCACTCAGATCGCAGTTTTCGAAGAGTTGTTATTATAGTAAAATATTATAATTAATTTCAGTTACAGTTAATTCGAATATCAGAAAACATTAAATAAGACATTAGCTAAACATCAGTACATTCAGTAGGTTAATTCATTAAATTTTTTTTTTTCAATTTCAATTACCCTTAAATAATGAGCATGGTAACCGATATACATTGCCATACTACGATTTTCAACGTCCTCAATGCCGGAAAATCTTAGGTGCCATTGTAAAGATCACCAGTCAATTAGAAGTAGGTCTGATACTTTTGCTAGAAGATCATTATCACTTCACAATGAAGTACATCAAAAAAAAAAAAAAAACTAACAACCAGTCAAAGAAATCAAGTGCACTAGAAGGTTCTACAGCATCAACTTTTCCTTCTCATGAAAAATCACAGATCATTACCAGGCAATTTCAACCAATCAGGGCGAGAAGATGATAAAAAAAAATAGGATTTTTGTCCTCGAGGCCATCATCGAGCAGGCGGAAAAGGCAATGAAATTTGGCTCACGTAGAACTCATGGTTTCATCGATAGCCCTGCGCATCTGGAGACTGAACGGACGCTACTTGTATCGAGAAAGTTTTAAAAATTATTATGTAACCGTACACCTATTTTAGAGAAGTACACGTAAATCATTTTTACTTGAGAATGACGAGAAAATCACCTTACTATGTAAGTAATTATTATAATAGTTTATATTTTCTACTTTGCTTAGATAACAATAATAATAATGTAATTCTATGTTTTCCTTTAGTAAATTTCCATATTATGTGTTATGTATATGTTTGCTCTATAATTACATCGAATTCCCTTTTATCATAAAAAAAAAACGAGAAACAATCACATAATTTATATAAACTACGAAGAAACCAAAATAATAACTTTTAGTTTACCATATATTATTAAATTGTATTAAAACATTCTACACAATTCTATTACAAATTTACATAATAACAAAGTTTATAAGAAAACATAAAATTATTCTGAATACACAATAGATATCTGAATGCTAACTTACACCATCATCTTTCTCAAAAACATTCTATTTTAACTGAGGCGTGGCATTACAAAACTGTCAATATCCATTTTTTACATAAATTTAGATGGCGGTGAATTCTAATATCCTCGATCTCGAATAAAATAACATATTGTTGACGTCTCAAAACTCATTTTATCCCTGTTAAAAATGTGTTTAATATACACGTGTCGCTGCAAAACTCACTATATTTCACTGTACTGACGATGCAAAACTAACTATATCTTTATAGCCAATGATATTGCTAGGCATGATCACATGACCGGTGAAGACCATTTTAAAATACATCCAGGCCTCCGAAGTGAAAAGAGGACCACCAGTTAAGAAAGTTGTTTTTTCAAAAATTGCATCCAGTTTTTTGTTAAAAAATATGGAACTCGAAATTAATCAGCAGAAACTTTGGCGCATATATAATAACTTTCAAGAGCCTGAAATGAAAGTCAAGAGAATGTTTTTTAGAAATTTTTTTTAACTAGAATACTATATTGGCTGACGCCTGCTCAACATACATAGAATTAAAATCAAAAATAAAAATATAATGATGATAAAATACGTAATCCCAAAAACGAGGGCTAAAGCCTTTTTTAGGAAATTCAAAGAAGAAAAAGATGGCTTCTTAACGTGTCACTTGATTGCCAAAAAAACCTCGTTTTGTCCAAATTGCAGGACTAGAGTGCATATTACAGCAGATAGCTGTATGTGTACACCATCGTGGATGGATCTTCCAAAAGCGCTCTTACACCTGCCAATGTTTTTTGCTACACATGGATGGAACATGAGCACAGAAAGAGTTCTAACGAAATTTTGTCAGCAGTTTTTCACCTCTTTACACAATTAGACTTGGCTTCGTTTTCATTTTTCGTATTTTCTTTTTAAAAGAGCAGTAAACCACATCAATTCCATTGAACTCATTTTTTCGGTCACTGGCCACTCATTTCTATCACCTGATCTAGTTTTTGCTTGAAAAAAGCTGAGATATCTGCCAGTTATTATCAAACCTTCAGAATATCATTCGCTTTTCTCCGAACGCAGCACATTTTTACACTAGGGGAAGATGTCAAGGTATACGACTGGAGAAGCTTGAACACAATCTACTTCAAGAAGCCTGACGACTGGCATTTCAAGTTCAGTAAGGCTAAGCGCTTCATATTCAAAGAATCGTCATAGAATGTATCTCTAAAAGGAGAGTACTTGTACAACACAGACACAGGTCAGTTTAACTTCGTTACAAAGCGGGGCATCAGGATGCCAACTGTCCCCGTGGAACCCCTGTAAAACCAGCCAAACTTAAAATAATTTTAAACAACTGTTATGCAAATATTTTGGAAACGAGTGGCATAAACAAGGAGAGGGCGAGTTTTACTTTTCTATTGTTGACAATGCAGTAGTTGGAGATGATACAGGTGAAGTTGATGAATATTGTGAAGGTCGTCAGGAGGATCGTTCTTTAAGAGTCTAAATAAGCTTTTTTTTAATTTTATTTTTTTTTCTTTACATACTTAATTTTTTTAACTTTATTCATTTAACTTTAAATCTTTTTTTTTGTGAACATGTTTTATTATTAATAATAAACATGTGAACATGTTTTATTATTAATAATAATCATAATAAAACAATTGGTTTTTAATTAATTAATAACTAGTGTGTCAGAAAAATGTTGGCCTAATTGGGTTGTGTCGCTGCAAAAATGCTAATATGCCTCGCGACGCACTGCAAAACTATCAATATCCCATTTGTCGCTGCAAAACTCACTCAATTTAAAATTTGGAGCGCCATAATTAATAAAAATCAACACTTTCGTTAATTTTTTTTTATTTAGAGCTTCTATATCAGTCAATAGATTAATTTAAAAAAAAACACCGTAACCTTTTCGTGGCCCAGAAACTGTTTTTTCATGATAGCTGAAAAAGCAAAAAAATAGATATTGTGAGTTTTGCAATGTCACACCTCAACTCTAGTATTTAGGGCTTTGTCATCATATATGATGAACAATTTGTCATTTCATCAGAAACGGATAAACTAACCAGTCTTCTAAAAAGTAACAGATTTTTTACTGCTTATATTAAATATCCGTTCAACTGTTTTAAAACCTAACTCCCAGACAAGATTGTAATAAAGATCCACCAGTATATAGTGTTCTCGATTTTCGTTTGTTTTTTTTTGATTAAAATGACAGACGAACAATTGATCGAGTCTCTAAAACGATACCCTGTTTTATATAATACGAGTTTAGTCCAATACAGGGATTATAATATACGAAATAATGCATGGGAGGAAATTGCGGAGCAAGTGAATACAACCGGTAAGTTTATAATAATTTTGTTGGTATTATACAGAAATTGATCTATGAACTTAGAACCTACCTTAATATATATTTTTTTTACTTGGCTTATAGTGACTTTTGGAAATGGTGTTATAAAGTTTTTAATTTATTCTTCCTCTCCTAACCATATCAAGCTGCCAGGGAACTGGTCCTTCATTGCAAACGTACTCCTTGAATTTATTTCAAACAGAAAATGCATACTGTGTAGAATATCTACGAATTGGATTTAAGTCTTCGAAAGCTGTAGGTTCTCTCTGATTCGCCTGTTGTGGGTCACAATCTGATGGCAAATTATCTGTGCCCAAATAATTATGTAAGCAACATGTTGCCAAAATTATTTTGTCTACCATGTCAGTTTGTACTACCATAGAATACCTAAAGAATTTTCGACTATACGTCGAGCACGACTGAGCCGGTTATTGAATATTTTATTGGGTTCATTGTTCCGAACATCATTCTTGCTGTAAGGTCGTATCAAAAATGACTTTAAGGGAAAAGCTTCGTCTGCAACTATCATATGTGGCAATGAGTCTGATTCTGAAATTAAAGACTTATTAGCAGGCAATTCTAAATTTCCAGATTGTAATAGTTTTCCAGGTTGTGATTTCTCAAATATCCCACCATCGCTGTTTTTGCCATATGATCCGACATCTACAACCAAGAATCTATATTTTGTGTCCTTCATAATTCCAATAATTGGAGCCACCAGTTATTGGACAAATGATGTTTACATGTTTTCCATTGAGTACCCCGCAACAATTGGGAAAATTCCAACTGCTAAAACCATTTTCCGATTCTTTCCAGAATTCAGTTGTTGGTTTTGGCATATATATTGGGCCCATATTTTTCCAAATTGCAATCAACATCTTGAACTATTTCTCGTATGGTACTGAAACCGATTCGATAGTTGAACCCCAATGATCTAAATGAATTGCCCGTGGCAAAAAACCTGCAACAGACAATAAATTTCCTAATTAATCTTTCCGTTCCAGACGTCAAAAATAAATCGGCAAAATTGAGGAACTGGTTCACCAATGCATTAAGAAGACGCCGCACGAAAAGTGGTCAAGCAGCAACCAATATTACTCCATGGAAGTTTGAAAAACAAATGGAATTCTTGTTGCCACACTTAAAAAGTAGATAGACTATTACAAACTTATCATCTGATGAAAATAATATGATGAATGATGATTCTACGCAAGATTCGGAATTACAATTTTCTGAAGAATCCATATCTTCACCACCTCCTACTTTTCGTACTCCTACTCCAAGTTTTTCCGCGGTGGCAACTTCTTCACATGCTGCAGCTTTTAAAACTTCTACTCCAAGTACTTCGGCAAGTTCCAAGACGTAGCAACAAAAACGATGATGACAATAATGTTTTTTTAAAAGAAATGGTCAATGTAATGAAATCATCGCAAGACATGAGACTCAAGAAAGCATCAGACATGGATGAAAATGATTATTTCTTTTTATCCATGAGTAAACAGTTAAAGAAATTACCTAAAATTAATCAAGCTGATATTAAACTTCAAATCCATAATGAGAATGTTAAAGAATCGTGAAAGAATTCTAAACACTCCAATAAATAAATCAAGTAACAGAGTTATAGAAAATGTAAATAATCGGATGATTGTAAAACCAAACCTAAGTACATATCTAAGGACACAAGAACAAAAAAACACTCCGATAAATGTAACACCTACTCAAAATACATTTATACGTAACTAAAGAACATATCAGACGTCAAATCCAATGCTGGCTCAACATAATGATAATCAACAGTCATTGCTAGTACAAAACGAAGTTTCAAAAGTACAAGCAGAAAAAATAGTGAATGAGAGTTTAAGTGTGAGAAACTATTATGACAATTTTGGTAATTATTGAAGAAATTTTAAATTGAAACATTACAGTGTTAATATTAATAAGTTTAATTAAAAAAAGAAAGAATAAATAAACATAAAAGTGATCGCAAAAATACATTCTTTTAATACAAACCTCAGACAAACAGCAAATCTTTCTATTGTGTCGATGGCTTCGCGAAACATTGTTCTCTTCTTGTACATGTCATTTTTTACAAATTCATGTATTTCTTCAAATTGTGTTTTAGTCATTCGGAAATATTTATGATACCCTTCGCTGTCTTGAAGCAAGTCTGGATATAGAGTATGATATTCACCAATCGCAGCTCTCTTTCTATTTATTTCATGCACCCAGTAACGTCTAGTTATTCTTTTTTTCTTCTGTTGTTTAAGTATCAAATAAGTGCACAAAATTTGCATCAAATCTTCTTCAGTATCTTCATCTGATTCGTTATTCAAAAGTATATCCACAGGTCACAACCACACACTCCGACTGCTGATGTTGAAGTGACATCAAAAATGGCTAATGTGTCATGGCGTCGCGTGTTATAAATATGAACCCGTTTCACATCGCGTTTTAAAAGTATGTTCCCGCCGTTATTCTTTCTTTTTCAGAAATACGAAGGCATGCTCTTGTCAATTCCCTATACTCGCATTTTTGCAAGAAGTTCTCAATGAAACCCTTGAAAGAATTACCATCGAACACATAAAGTGTAGCCTGAATATCATAAGAAATTTTCACTCTCCAGAACAGTATTATGTATGTATACTAGAACACAAAACAACTGTTTGTAGTACTAGAATCGCTGCTCCCAACAGAACAGGCTGGATAGACTTTGGAAGATGTTTCATATTTGAAAATGGTACCAACATATCTAATATCAAAATAGAGTTCCACACCATACAGTTTTCTCAAAAATCTCAGAACTGTTTTAATTTGCCATTTTTAAGGCCTGCGATAAAGTTACCCATGATGTAGAAGAGACTCAAATTGAAATTATGAATAGAAAAAATGAGAAATTTCCTTGTAGCCACGGTGATACATTTATGGACCACAAGTTGACTGCTTCGATTCAGACAACCATAAAATGGCCAGACACCTTAAGGGAATTTTTGACCATTCGTATCGAAAAATATGACCATCCGGCAATCTGGAACAGGCAGTGGTGTGTCTTAGCGGATGATAAGCTAAAATACCACACTGATGAGATGAACTGTAAACCAATTGGCACCTTAAATTTAGGGACTTGGAGAATTGCTGTAAAGAAACTCACCGAAGATATTTAAGGCAGAGGGTCTTAGCTTTATCTATTACAGATGAGTATGAAATTTATTATATAAGCTCTGATAGACCAAAAGAATTTATTCAATAGCATAAACACGTAGACATAACTCTAAAGTTAGTAAAAGAAAGGACCTTGCTTTAAGCTACATAGTAAACATTTACAAGATTTATTATATAGGTCCTGATACTGCCGAAGAACTTATTCAATGGCATAAACACATAGACATAACTCTAAAGTTAACAAAAGAAAGGAACTTGTTTTAAGCTAAAATAGAAAACATGTACAAACTTTATTATATAAGTCCTGATACTGCCGACGAATTTATTCAGTGGCATAAACATTGAGACATAACTCTAGAGGTAATAAAAAATGGAACTTGTTTTAAGGTAAAATAGTAAACCTATTGTTATTATCTCACCTTCAATTATTAGAGGCTTACAAGGTTTAAAATCAAATTTGTATGTGTAAAATCCTAGCCTACTCCTCTATTATAAGGTGCGGAGCTAGCTGAACTTGCTGAAATCGACCATAGTTGGATTTGTCAACAAAGATCGATTCATAGCGACTTGCTGAGTTATATTATAGGACTGTGCATAATTCCATTTACCATGGATTTTGTTGATTTAATATATATATATATATATATATATATATATATATATATATATATATATATATATATATATATATATATATATATTATATATATATATATATATATATATATATATATATATATATATATATATATATATATATATATATATATATATATATATATATATATATATATATATATATATATATATATATATATATATTGTCATTTACTACCTGTATGGGGGTGGCCACGGGTGGTTGTCTCAGGTGAAGTAATTAATTAATAATGTTTTCAACAACCAAGGTTTCTCAATCACATCCCTGTTTTAAATCTGGATTTTATAATTTTATCTACTGTATTATAGTGTGTATTTTTATGAATTAACTAACGTTTTTATGTATAAAATACCTACGGCCATTCAGGCTAACTCAACTTCACACTACTAGTACTGTGAGTTTTTGACTTTGTTATGATTAATATTTTATTCTTATTTTACACTAGTTTTATTAATAATAACTTAAATACATCATTAAATTAAAATTGTCCCAAGCTCTATCAGGGAATATGTTTTGTTCTCCATTTCAGTTCCCTGAAGAAGGTCCCAATCTAGAACCGAAATATTGGCATAATGAAAACTGTGTGATCTCTTATCACGCCCTTTTTGCCGAGTTCCCCAACTAAAATTTTATTTTTAAGAATTTTGGTAGATACGGCAATCTTTTGCTTTCTTTCTTTATTCTATATATATATATATATATATATATATATATATATATATATATATATATATATATATATATATATATATATATATATTAGAGTGACCGGATCTCATAGAGGGGGAAAAAAAATGTCGGAATCTTGTTCGTCTAGACCCCACAAAACGATTCCCCTTTCCAGATATTGAGATAGCTGAAATTTGAGCTCGATTAAACGACGTTAACCCGTGCCGCTCGTCGCTCAAAGTTTGAAAAAATCCAAATTTTTGGCCAAAAAGCTGACATATGGAGCCATAACTGCAGAACGGTAAATAATAGAAACACGCTTAATATCTCAAAAGAAAGCTAATGTTGTTCTTCATAATTTATATTCTATACATAATTGTTATTTTAAGTCAAACCGAGTTACAACAGCCTTTAGCCCCAAAAACGTGACCTGGTACCACTAGGAGCATACTTCGTATATTTTGTTATTAAGTGATAAATTTTGCTTTTTTTTGGTATATTTTTGAGTTTAAAGTAGAAATATAATAAAAAAACAAGTAATACTGATAAGTCTAATGACATTTTTTATTTTAAAATATAAAAATTAGATATATAATACATACAAAACAGACACAGAAAAGATACAGACGTAGTACCTACATGAGTTGATAATTTTACATAGTTATCTAATCTATTCTAGAGCTTTTGTTAAAGTAGTTTTTGAAACGTCAGGATATAATGCTCGGCATTTACTTACAACTTGCAGGACATATTGCTTTTGGTCTTCATCTTTTGTCAGAAGGTCGTTAAAGTCGGTTATTAATTTAACACCACGCTCAGCCATATCATTAACTACTTTTAATGTTTTGACAATTTTCAATCCTTCTTGGAAGTCATTATTTTGAGGTCAGGTGTTTGGATGTTGTCTTAGGAAATCTGTTTTTTATATTAAATTGGCCAAAGAATGTAAACGTTTCTTTGGTAAGTAAATTTACCAATCCTCGATCAACTACCTCTTTTAAGTTTTCTTTCCTAACTTTTGGATTTACAACCCTAGCGTGCTGTGATGGTTCATCTGTGCTACTGAGCAATTTATTAGCCATTAACAACTTTTCATCGTCTGTAATGGTGGGATCAAAAAACGATAATCCCACCAACTTTGCTTTCAAATACCACAAATGGTTCGAAAATTTGGTCAGGGCTATTTCTGCAATGTCGTTGTCACATTCTTTGTAGTCTAACAGACTATGCAAAATACCTAAATCTTGCTTTGGTGCAAGATGAGCTTTTGGAGCATTGAACCAAGCTTTACAATAAATTTTAACTAGGAAAACAGAAATGGCACGCACAGAACTTTCTTCTTCTTTAGACATCTTAAATTGACGACGAAAAATAAACATTTTTAAGCAGTAAATAGCCTTTGCCATCCACCTAGCGTGATGAATGGCTCCTGGAGTTCTAAAACCCACAATATTGCCGTCTAGTGATCCAACAAATACGAGAACCAACTGCAATAGCTCCTTGTAGTCATCTCTGGGGTGGCTCTCAGTTAATTTGGTCTCGAATTCAGCAGTAATATTTGCAATTACTTCTGGAGTTAGCTGCTTTTGTATTAGATTGTCACTGATACCTGTGTCGTATTTTCCTTTGTCTCTCTTGGGCCACGCAGTGAGGAATCTCTTGAAAATGTCTGGATGAGATCCAGTGGTTGATCCCATTTTTGTGTCGAATACGCCTCTTAACAGAATTTCCAAGATATGGTGACGGCAAGCTAGGTATAACAATTCTCTTCCTAACATTTGCTCCAATATGACGCATGCTCCTTTGAGTCTTCCCGTGTTGGATGCTGTAGTGTCGAAGCACATCACCTTGACGGTGTTGAGAAGACTCCATTCATGTAGGCATTCATATACGGCTACGGCTTGCTCCTCTCCAGAGCTGTTTGCTGTTACAGGAACTCCCAGCAGCTGTTCCTTTCGCCATATGAAATAGCTATAGCTATTCGCTCACATTGTTCATTTTTTTAAAACACCCGGTAAAAGTTTACCGTCCCAATGTTTACTTTATCAAAATTTTTTTTATTATATTGTTCTCTGAACATTTGCCTTCTATCATGTAATAAAGTTTTCGAGACTTTGTACTCAAGAGGGTCAAGGTTTAGTGCTTCTAGAGTAGCTATTAAAATTCTCGTGGCATTTCTGTCGGATACCTTACATCGATCTAATAAAATGGACAATTTCATGTTTAAAATCTCTTTAACGCCCCTTGCAAATGAAACTTTCATCCTCTTGCTCTCAGATGGTCCTGGATCTTCTACAGCTTCTTCAGGGATGTCCATTTCCTCCAAGCTCTCAAGTTCCTGGTAGATGCTGTCCTCTTCAGTGTCTTAAAATATCTTCACTAGATAATTGTTCGATCTAACCAGCTCAAAGGCACTTTAGAAACTAAACTGAATAAATAAAAGGTCGGTTGTACGCTGAAGTAAAATCACCATCCCTAATAGAATTAGATTCACCCTCCTTTTTACCTGTCAAACGGGTCTTTCTTTGGTAAACTAGTCAGGTAATCCCCATATAATAAAAGATTAAATTTGAACAAAAGGCTCTTTATGTTTGAAAATTGAGTTTCAAAATACTTTTTAACAAAAAAATGTTAATTCCGAGACACATTATGTAAAAACCCGTAAAATTCTTAGAATACTCCCAAAACTGGCTCCTACTGGTACCAGGTCACGTTTTTGGGGCTAAAGGCTGTTGTAATTCGGTTTGACTTAAAATAACAACAATTATGTATAGCATATAAATTTTGAAGAACAACATTAGCTTTTTTTTTGAGATATTAAGCGTGTTTCTATTATTTACTGTTCTGGAGTTATGGCTCCATATGTCAGCTTTTTGGCCAAAAATTTGGATTTTTTCAAACTTTGAGCGACGAGCGGCACGGGTTAACGTCGTTTAATCGAGCTCAAATTTCAGCTATCTCAATATCTGGAAAGAGGAATCGTTTTGTGGGGTCCAGACGAACAAAATTCCGACATCGATTTTTTGCGGTCACCCTAATATATATATATATATATATATATATATATATATATATATATATATATATATATATATATGTAGGTAAAAATACCAGAGCAGTTCAGTTGTATCTCAGTCTTAAATAAAGTTTTTAAAAATTTAAATTCCCAAGGAAAGAATTTAATTCATATACAAAATTTATTATGCAAGTCCTGATGCTGCCGAATAAAGATCATGTCTTGATCATTACGCCAGTTTTCTAAATTTAACTGACCATTTATCTCGGTATCAAGAGAAGCAGGAGGTGTATAAAGTGTACAAGAAGAATCCTGTCTTAAAAAGTTATACAAATGAACATAGGCTTTCTTAAAACTCTAAAAACTGACGACATAATTCCAAAAACGTTTTCAACAATCCGCCGTGCCCTACTCGAGCGATAATTAAAAATTTTTCCCATCGATCTTTTAATGTGTGTTTGCCCGGGGTAAGGTTTCATAACATTTTCGAGTAAAGGGAACTCAGAATCACCAAGAATAAAATATGGCAACGCTTTGTTTCGTCCTGGCAAAGGTTCCGGCATCGCCAATTGAAGACTGCCATTTTCAATTATTTCGTAAAGACGACTATTTTTAAACACCCCACCGTCTGAGATTCTTCCTTGGCAACCAACATCCACAAATAAAATATTGTAATTTGCATCCACTACAGCAAACAAAACTATGCTAAAAGTAGATTTATAGATATAAAATTCTGATCCACTATTCAAAGGTGCTTGTATGATTATGTGTTTCCCGTCCATTGCACCCTCGCACAAACAATCAAAGTCTTCGGAAACTATTTTCCACTCTTGTGGATTGTTTGGCATCTGTAAAAAATATTTCATTTTATTTTACACTGTAATTTTGTTATTTTTAGATAACGCGTGACAATAAGAACAACAATGATGAAGATAGCACAAATGAAGAAACTACAGTACCACAACCACCAAAGAAAGTTCCGAAACAAGACCCAAAGCTAGTTATGTTGAAGGAAGCCTTTGGAGTTTTAAAGTCGGTGTCGGCAAGCTTAAGCAATGCAAATGACGAAATTAAGAGTTTCTTGTCATTTATAGAAAACAAAATGAAGAGGTACAATGTGCATACAAAAAATATTGTGCAACAAGCCATTTGCGAAATAGTTTTTAAAGCAGATAGTGGTTATTACGATCAAAATTCTTTTGGCTATTACTATGGAGCATATAATGCTCAACCAGCTTATGCGGCTCCCATGCATCAATCCAATCGATCGATTTCAATGTCTCAACCACCTTATGCGGCTCCCATGCCTCAATCCAATCAATCGATTCCAATGTCTCAACCATCTCACGCACCTCCCTTATCTACTGATACAGCTCCCAAGCCTCAAAAAACTGTTACAGCCCACCCTGCATATTCATTTTCAGAGATGCCTGTATCTCCTGATATAGTAACTCCGCCTGTAGCACCTCTATCTCAAGATTGTTCATGCAGTGAAGCGTCTAACGATTACAATTTTAATGAATACACTTAATGTCTCGTTTCTTAATAAATAATGCACTTTTTATTTAAACTAAGTCTTAACTACTAAAAGAATATGTGCTTTTATTTTACATGTATTTTACAATAAAATACTACTTACCTTAATGTTGTCTTCTAATTCACTGATAATTGATTTACAAACTTGTGGTACAAATTTACTGATGGCTTGCTTCGATATTCTAAAGAGACATTGCATGCTCGTAAAACTGTCTTCGGTGGCAAAAAATCTTAGAGTAAGTGCCAATTTGTCTTGAAATGATATAGCTTTCCTAAATTTCGTGTCTCTTGTCTTTATTTTTGGTCCTAGTAACTTCAATAAATATTCAAAATCGGGCGATGACATACGAATGAAATTTTTGTATTGTCCACTTATTTCTTGAGATTTTAAATCCAAAAGTAAATTGACATCTTTCTTTTTTTTATAAAATTCAAGCTGCCACCAACGACGGGGACTTTTGTAATCCTCGATAAGATAATGCAATAATATATACGCAGAACTCGCGACTAATAATTTGTCAGACGACATGGTTGTAATGATGCGTACTGATCGATATCAACGAACATACTGCGTGCTGCTTTGTGTTCGTCGGAATACCGACAACCAGCAAGAGACAACCGCGCCTCGCGAAGAACGGTTTCAGCAACGGAGCTTTAAGCTAAGCGCACACTAGGACGGAGCAGAGCGCAGCGCAAAAATCCGACTGGATCGCTTACACAGGTCTTACCGAGTAGCGCACATTACTGTCGGATCTTGTCGGCTCGAATCGCGGCGGATCGGAGCGGATCGTGGAATCGCTTCCTAGGCGAATTTTTCGGTCAGGCGGCTCCGCCGCGCTCCGTCCCGACCCAGTGTGCGATAGGACACGGACCGTCTCGGAACAAAATAAATAGTGCGACCATCTCTTTCGACACCACCGCTTCAGGTAAGATTTATTTACTGCTTTTGTAAAAAATTTCATGCATGTGTTGAGCTATTGACATCAAATTCTTGATATTCACCAATCGTAAACGTTGTTTTCTTGTAGACTGCATGAAAAAATGGACGAGGAGCTTTTGATTTCAACAGTGTCAGGGTACCAAGAGCTTTATGATTTGCAGCATGCGAAATATGATGATAATGTAAGAAGAAACAATATATGGGAGGAAATAGAATCGGTATTAAAACAACCAGGTATTACTTATTAAATACATTTAATAGCTTCTTTTCTTCCCTTTCGTAATGCTGGCCCCCTGCCAGTTCACCAAGCCATTGTGTGACATGAAATATTTTTTAAATTGATCTCGAACATTGATAGCTTCTTGGGCAGCATGGTAGCCTGTGTGAGGCAATGCCTGAAATGTTTATGACTGCACAGTCTTCCAAAATTTCTTCTTCGTTCAGGTGACAAATTTCATCCGTTAAAAAGTTGTGAAGACAGCATGTAGCTAAAGCTATTTTATTTACGTGGTTAGGCAACACAACAACAGACAGCCTTCTTTCATAAAGTCGAAATCGTTTTACTAGAATTCCGAAGACATTTTCGCTTACCCTCCTTGCTCTACTGAGCCGGTAATTAAATATTTTTTTATCGTCATCACTATTTAATTGGTTTCCAGGATAGGGCCTCATCAAATGCCTGGTCAGCGGAAAAGCTTCGTCCCCAACTATTACGTATGGCACTTTTAAATCGGTTCCTGGAATGAAGCCATCAGCTGGCAAATTCAATTGTCCACTTTTTAGAGCCTTGCGAAATTTACTGTTAGCAAATAGATTTCCATCTGAATTTTTTCCACGTCCATCGATGTCCACAATAACAAAACGATAGTCAGCATCCACTAATGCAAGTAAGATGATGGAAAATACTTTCTTGTAACAAAAGTAAAGTGATCCACTTATTCGGTGGAGCTTCAATAATAATTTGTTTCCCATCCAATGCTCCAACGCAATGCGGAAAATTCCATTTCAGTTTAAATCCTGCTTCTAGTTCCTTCCATTTCTCCTCTGTAGGTGTAGGCATCACAATTGGTGATAGTTTTTGGTAAATGCACTGCATGTTTCATAAACAATGCTTCGGACTGTTGATTCCCCCATGCGAAAAGTAAAGGCCATGGATCTAAATGAATTGCCTGTTGCTAGAAATCTGAAAAGAAAAATATATATGTACAATTTATGTATTTTTAAGGTGCAAAGTGCAGGGAGAAGTGGAGAAGAATCAGAGACAATTATAGAAAAGCCAAAAGATTAAGAATAACAAAAAAGTGGTCAAGCTGCTACAAAAATGAAGAAAATTAAATATGAAGAAATAGTTTCTTTCTTAAATCCATATGTTGAATCGTTCGATACGGAAACCAACTTCAGCCCACCGACCGAGGATATGATTAGAGCAGGGAAGAGGAGGAGGAGGAGGAGGAAAAGAGCCAAGAAAATTCTTCAGCTTCTTGCAGCAGTGCCCCTTCCACATCTACATCCAGCAGGCGCCCTTATCAAATGAATGAAAGAAAACGGCATGAACCCCAGTCGAATACAAGCTCCTTATTTGAAAAGTACTTAGAACGAAAATATGGTTCTTCTTTAACACACAATAGCCATACCGTTAAGTTTTTCACCAGTTTGGGGGAAAGAGTGGAAACATTTCCTGGATCAATTAAAATAAGAATTAAACGGCAAGTTCTTCAATTGGTTAGTCAAGGGGAAGAAGAGCTATTACTTTTGAATAGTGGTCAAGGAGTGGCACCAGCACTTACAACTCCATCTCTTCTTCAGCAGTCACAACCAATTCAGGATATTCCACCAACACTTGGCCAATCGCAACAGAGCATAGCATCACAACAACCACTCACCGAACTTTTATTCTTTCCAAAACACATATAATTGTCAATTTTCTTGTTTCATTTAAAATTGTAATAAACTTATTTCTGTCTGTCGTATATTATATTTATCAACATCCCATTATTACGCCAATAAACAGTCTAAATTTCTCCCATTGTGTATTCTATTTTATTTCCCTCGGTCTTATTCACATTTAACAATATATATTTTTTAGTTAGGTTATAAAAATAATCATAAAAATCAAATTAATAATACGTTTATTGAATAATATTTTGTATTTGAACTTACCTTAAACTAACAGCCAATCAGGACTGATTGATTTTCTAAATCTTGAATTATCTTTTTGTAGATTATCTTTTAACATGAATAGTAATTCGTAAAATTTCTCCACCGGCATTCGGTAATACTGGAAAAAAATTTTCCTGTCTCTCAGCAAATCTTCTTTTAGGGTATGAAATTTGCCGAAATGTTCCCGTTTCGAGCAGATGTCATGGCTCCATTGTCTTTTTTTCTTCCCTTCCTCTTCAAAAAGTGTTAGGAACACGAGCTCTTCATCAGACGTATCCATGTTTTGTTCTTGAAGATTGTCCCTGACTGAGCGTGGCAGCGTAGAAATGCGACTCGCTACGTCCCGATCCAACTGAGTGTGCGCAGTCCACAATCCAGACGGATTTTTGCGCTGCGCTGCGCTCCGCCGTAGTCTGCGCTTAGCTTAAGACGTACACATTAGGTTGCAGCAACCGTTACGTTGCACGTTGCAGGCCATAGTGAGTACCCGGCTTAAGACATCTTGATCATCTCACTATGCCACAACATCAGTCTGCTTTACTCCGGCGTTGCTTTACTTATAACGCTGTGTCTCTTTATAATTCATAGATCAGGAGTTGAGATTGTGCAATAAAAATAGTTTGCGCTCGAGATATAAATCTCGCTTACTAGGTCTACAACATGTGTAGTGTTGTACCAAGGATTGCAGAATTTTTCTATAAACTTTGGCTATACATGGTTTACAGATATTTATAATATGTAATATAGTGTGTAGGGTTTGGATTCTTATTGTATTATCTAAGTTTTCTGTATGTCTTTTTTTTCTCTTATTTTATTTTTTTGGTGTTGCGTTTTCTTTTGTTTTTACATTGGATCGGGCTTAAATAAGGACTGAAATGGTTGAGTGTAAATGTAGCCTATGGCTAAACTCCGCCATTTATACATATATATATATATATATATATATATATATATATATATATATATATATATATATATATATATATATATATATATATATATATATTGTTTTGTAATACCTTTATTTTGATTTTGTGGATACCGAATTAAAGACGATATTTATTTATTTATTTAATTTGAAGAACCTAAGGCTTAGTCATTGTAATAAAGAAGAAAATAATGTCATAAGGAAACTCGCGTACGAATATAGAGATATATTCTACTGTGACGAAGTATCCCTGACCTTCACGAATCAAATCAAACGGACGCATCTGGAAAAAGGAAGTGGAGATTAGTTACAGAAAACTAAACGAAAAAAGCCTATCTGATCGCTATAGCCTTCCCAATATCACCGACATCCTTGACAAACTTGGAAAAAGTCAATAATTCACTACCCTAGACTTAGCAAATGGATTGCATAAAATTGAAATGGAAAAAAAGGATATACCCAAAACAGTTTTCTCAACCGAAAACGGATATTATGAATTTAGAAGAGTGCCCTTTGAACTAAAGAATGATTCATCAACATTCCAAAGAGTAATGGATAATATACTGAAAGGACAACAAAACGAAGAATGTTTAATAGACCTGGATAATATAATAATATTC
The DNA here is from genome assembly GCA_019049505.1 of Pachyrhynchus sulphureomaculatus. Taxonomy (NCBI): domain Eukaryota; kingdom Metazoa; phylum Arthropoda; class Insecta; order Coleoptera; family Curculionidae; genus Pachyrhynchus; species Pachyrhynchus sulphureomaculatus. The sequence goes on along the minus strand of CM032446.1, from coordinate 88,908,199 downwards.
ACCACATCTCTTCAAGAACATATAGAAAGACTACGAAAAGTATTTGAAAGATTAAGATAAGCAAATTTTAAGATACAACTCGATAAATCAGAATTCTTCGGAAAAGAATTTAGAGGACATATAACAACAAACGAAGGCGTTAAACCAAACCCAGACAAAATTAGTGCTATCGGAAAATTCCCAGTACCCAGAACGAGAAAAGAATTTAAAAGTTTTCTAGGACTAGTAGGATACTATAGAATATTTAAATTATAAGAACCAAATAGTAAACTAGTACGTTGGAGATTAAAACTAGAAGAATTTGACGATATAATATACGAAAAAGGCAAAATGAACACTAACGCCGATGCTTTGTCAAGAATAAGGATCAACGCAAATGAATCGATGATAAACAACTCTGGAGATATTGATCAAGAACAATTCGACTCACTGGAATACCTTAAAAATTTAGTCGAAACTTTCCCCACGGATGAAACAAATCAACCCTCTACGTCACAAAATCTAATAAAAAGGAAAAAAAAATAAAAATACTATCTGATATACAAATTTGACCACCACGAAATCAACCCTCTACTTCACAAACTGAGCACTCTACTCAGAACCCAACTACCAACGATGGAATAAAAATTTACGACGAAATTATCAACAAAAAAGTAAACCAAATAATAGTATTGCCAAATGCCTACCCCATATAAAACAAGAAACATACGAACACCATAAAATTACAACTGTGAAAATTCCTAAAACCGACAACGAAAAGTTTATCTTACAATTTTTAAAGGACTACACAATATCTCAAAAAACATACTACATATATTTCCATACTGAAGACTTCTATAATCAATTTAATCAAATTTATTTGACCCATTTCTCCGAAAAAGGACCAAAACTAATACGTTGTACAAAATTAATCAATACAATTCAGGATAAAGAAAAACGAATCATGTTAGTCAGAAATCACCATTAAGGAAAATAAAATCACAGAGGAATTAATGAGACCCTCGAATATCTTAAAAGAAATGACTATTGGATAAACATGAAAGCAAATATATCAACTCCTGTGACACCTGTCAACGAGCTAAATATGCTAGGAAGAAACCATACATCCCTTTAATGTCAACTGATACTCCTACGAAACCCTTTCAAATCGTATATTCGACATATTCCTCTATGACAATCAAATATATCTAACTTTGGTAGATTCCTTCACAAAATTTGCCCAAGCGATACAAGTCCCCGGAAAAAATGCAATTACTATAACTAATGCCTTAATTAAATATTTCACATTCTGTGGAATACCGGAACAAATAATAGCTGACAAGGGGACTTCAATAATGATACTTTAAAAGAAATTTTAAAAATACATAAAATCAAAATACATCACTACATTTACTACTTCTCAACACCACGAATCCAATGGAGTAATAGAACCCTTTCATTCTACCATAACTGGATATCTAAGCTTACTAAAAGAAAGTTTTCTCAACGATACCGGCAACCTCATGGATTATGCTCTCATAGCATATAATAATTCTATACATAGTACAACCGGATACACACCCTTTGAACTGACACATGGACACACTAACGTGAAGTCCAAATGACATATTTATCCCTAAAGAATTCTTCAGCGACTATGCAGAAAATCATAAAAATAAATTAAAAAACATATATCAACAAACAAAAAATAGAATCGAAACCAATAAAGGACAACCACCAAGTTAAATATACAGGGAGATCAAAATAACGAATTTAAACTAGGACAAACTGTGTATAAACAGAACCCCCAACAAAGAAGTAAAAGAAGCAACAAATTTATAGGACCTTATATTATCAATGAAATGATTGAAAGAAACCGAGTTATATCACTAAAAGATATCCCTCAAAAGAAAGAGATAATACACATCAAGGAATTAAAGAAACCAAATGTTATTTCAGATACCTCGTCTAAGAACAGCGTGAATTAGAACCACCCATATATCACAAAATGACCAATAAACCAGGATGGCTAGAATATTAGTGCAAATTAAACAATTAAACCCTTCTATAGAAATAAGGCAAAAAAGAGGTTTAATAAACGGTCTAAGTTCAATAATAAAAGGAATAACAGGTAACATAGATCAATCTGACGCTAAGAAATATAACGAAGCAATTGAAACATTGCAGCACAATCAAAACAAGATAAAAATCATTGTCCAAAATCAAATATCCTTATTAGAAAAATCAATAAATACATTTCAAACAAATATCCAAAATTTAACCCACATTCAAAATTACTTGAGCAAAAGATTAATCAAATTAAAAATCTGATACAAGAACTAGAACCCCAAAATATAGGTACTTACTACTACTTCTATATAGAAGATAGTGTCTCAAATAATTACCGAATTCCAGTTAATTTACGATTTACTCGAAAAAATAGAAATAGCGATAACCTTCTCCAAACTAAATACCCTTCATAATTCAATAATCGAACCTAACGAATTACTAAGAGAAATTGAATCGATATCTCAATATTTAGTAGAGACACAATTACCCTTCGAACCTAAATTGGAAAACTTACTTCTTTTCGAGAAAACAATAGAAATAAAAAGTTACAGCAAACACAACCAAATAATCTTCATTAAAAAATTTGTACTTCTAATCAATCTTACATCTTGCCCATTTCCCAAAATAACGTATTTCATTCAATAATTCCCAATTCTAATTACTTTATAATAAATGAGCAAGATTACTTTGTTTTCAATACACCTTGTAAAGAGTTTACCCCCGAAGCATTCATCCGTTACGAGGTCAACCCAACAGGAAAATTCCCCGTGTGATGTTCAAATTCTAAAATTTTCAAACTCTACCGAAAATTGTCGAGTGATAACCCTAAAAATTGAAAATGTAAAAATCCAAAAAATAACCCAAAATAAATGGATCGAAGTAACCTCTAAATTAATTGTGGCTAATCAAAAATGTGGAAAAGACATTGAAGACATTCCTTTAACCGGAACATACTTGATTGAAATGAACTCTAAATGTGAGATAAAAATAAATTCAATTCAAAATTTCTAAAATAATAATCTTAAATACAAAAAATTAAAATTAGTGGACATATAACCTACCCTTTTTATAAACTAGAAAATAGTGAACCACTAAAACTGGACAATATTGACTTTAAGACATGGAAATTGATGCAGATTAAACAGGTACCGCTTTTGTTAGCAGGAATAGCAACACCAGAAATAAGAAGTATGGTAGCAACATTGAAGGAAATAGTTACAAGATAGGCAACCCTGCAGGCAGTGATGCGTTAAATATCAAGAAAGACATACATTGCTGCTGAGTCCGTGATACGAAGCAGTGCGATTATTCAGAGTGTTGACGAGAATTTTTCACGAATACCGAGCGTGTTTACAAAAAAAATAAATGTTTTCTTTTTGTTACTATTTTTTACTAACATTTTGTGTTTCCTTATCCAAATATTGGTAATTTTGAACAAAATAATACAGTATAAGAAACCTTAAATAAAATTTAATATTCAATAAGGGTATGGACAACACCGAAGACCCGGAGGGGGCGTAAAAATTAAAAAATTTAGTATTAATAACAATAAACCCCCAGACCCTAATGAATTAAAAACATTTTTCCCTTCCTCTTCAAAACGTGAAGATAAATCTACAGATCCAATAAATTCGGGAATTTAGACATTTTCAGAAAAAAAATAAAATCAACCAGTACTGATAAAGATAAATTGAAAATAAGAGCTCAAAGATACTACTCTATCTCCGACAAGGGACCATTTATAGCCTTCATCGAATCTACAGAAAAATTCGGAAACAATATCGGTAAATTTAATCACCTCAGGATTGCAAAAGAAATATTTAACTTAAATTTGAAAGATGTTTAAAAATGTTCATAAAGCAAACAACTTTGCAAACAATGCGAAACTTAAAAACAAAAGGTACATTTTCATTCCCTGTAATTATGTTTCATCAAAAGGCCTTATAAGAGAAGAACATTCTTCGATTTTCACCAAAGAAATCCAACAGAATAGCCATTCAAAAATAAAAATCCTTGATGCTATTAGATTAGACCGTAAAGTAATCAACAAAACTAATAACACTACAGAGTATGTCTCCACGAATACCATTCTTTTAACATTCCAAGGTACAACTTTGCCGAGAGACATTAATATCTACGGACTAGACATACCGATAATCCCACACATTGCCCCAGTCACCGTGTGCTTCAACTGCTTAAGATTCGGACATATTAAAACAAACTGCAAAAGTAAATGTTTCCATTGCGGTGAATCAAACGACCATCTACTATCACATACAAATGAGTTTTCATGCAAATCTAAATGGACACATTGCCTTCAAGATCACAGATCTTCATCTAAAACATGTCCCGAATACGAGAGACAAAAAGCATTCGCCAGTTAATGGCTTATGAAAATCTTACGTTTTATGATGCCAAAGTACTATGTAAAAAAATTACAGGTCCAAAGAGACAAATGATTATTATTCATATCATCCGTCCGAATTTCCCCAATTACAAAACAAAGAAATATCCAAACAATCCATATCAAAGGGGCAATGTATCTTCTTCACAAGACAACATAAACATTTCTCAAAGGAGTGGTCCAATTTAATGAAAATAATAAAAGATTCTAACAGCAGATAACAACCGAACCTCCTAGGAACCCCCCCTCCAAAGAGGGTTCGATAAGAATGAACATGAAGAAGCTTTAATGTTCCCAAGCGGGAGAACTTCCAATAAAAATTCTAATAATTACAATTCATTTATACAACACAATTCATTGGATTCTTATTCACAAATGCCTTCTAGTGCCTATCAAACATCCAAAATCTCTGAATTTTCTAATACTTCAATATTTAAGAATTTTTTCGATTACATTGCAACAATTCCAGTCGAGGAAGGTCTCAAAATAAGTAAATTCATCACAGATCAATTTTCCCAAATTCATGAAGTAAACCTAGAACCAGATATTTAAATTCAAGGACACAACGATACAAAAAAATTCAATAATTTTACAATGGAATCTGAGAAGCCTAGATTCTAACAGAGGGAGTTTAGTTTCATTTATCAAAAAAATAAAACCAAATATAATATTGCTTAAAAAAAAGAATTCAACTTTAAATTAAAAGGTTTTAAAATCGTTAAGCAAGATAGGGAAGATAATTATGGTGGAATTGCCACTTGTATAAATCAAAACATTAAATATTTAACAATAAAAAATGAAAACAGTAATGGAACTTAAATCATAACGATAAAAATAGAAAACATAAACATCATCACAATATACACAGATCCAAATAACCACATAAATAAAAATGACATCATAAACATTTTTGATAATTTACAAGGAAATTCTATCATGATGGGAGATCTCAATGTCACACATACACACATAGACTGGGGTAGCAGAGTAACAAATCAATCAGAGAAAGCTCTTACATCCTTCTCAGTTGTGAAAATCCAACCAGACTATCGTCGAAAAGAGGTAATGCTTTGGACATAACTATTACAAGCAATGAGCTCGGACAGATATCTTCGTGGTCGATATGGGGTGACTGTGGATTCAGAGACCACTTCCATATATTATGTGAAATTAATTGCCGGAATCACAAAAATTTTTTCTGCAAAAATGACAAAATAAGGAATATACACAAGGCCGACCGGAATTTATTTCAATATAAATCAAACTATGAGCTTAGTTTGATAACAGAAAACACCTCATTAGAACAAATTCAAACAGCAATAAATAAAGCCGCGCTATTTTCCTTCCCAAATAAAATCGAAAAAAAAATTTATCGACATTTCTACATAACCCATGGTGGGATCCTGTATGTTCCTTAGTGTTAAAAAGAAGAACACAAGCCTTGGAAAATTTTAAAACTAATCCGAATATAAACAACTATATTCAAGCTAAACACATAATAGTAGTAACCAAAAAACCTTCAAATTAAAAAAAAAAAAAAAATATCCAATACTGTGGTTCCCTAAATAGAAACACCCACCCCAAAGAATTTAAAGATTTTCAGAGATCAAGACAAAACATAATTCTCCTCACACAGACGATCAATTTCGATTAGAGTTCCTAAATAAAAATGCTATCGTAAATATCGATCCTCAGTTCCAATTCAAATCAGTATCTCACCAAAGTGACCCTTTCAACATAAATGAGCTCAAATCAGCATTAGCAGGAAAGAAAAACTCAGCCCCAGGACTTGATGAAATATACTATACGATGCTTCGCAATCTAACCCTAGGAGGGAAAGAAAAACTCATCAGAGCTTATAATGACCTCTTAAACGGCAAACAACTTCCAACATCTCTTAAAAAAAGTAACATCATATGTCTGCTCAAACACAACAAAATCCCAAATATTATATCCAATTATCGTCTTATTACACTGGCTTCTGCATTACTAAAAACTCTAGAAATCATAATAATAAACAGAATAGAATGGCACATCGAAAATAAAGAAATACTATCTTGGTATCAAACTGGGTTCAGAAAGGGGCAGGGAACATAAAGGGTGTTTTTTATAGAGGTATAAAACTTTAAGTTGGCAACACTTTTTTAACTGGCGGCCATTTTGTCAGCTGTCAAGTGATTTATGTTTAGTTTGGTTTGGCATTTCAACATGAATAGACTGACGCCTGAACAACGCTTCCAAATTGTGCAAATTTATTTTGAAAATCATGGTTCTGTTCGAAATACGTATCGCGCACTACGTCCATTTTACGGTCAACATAATCGTCCATCAGAGCAATTAATTCGATTAACTATGGAACGTTTTCGCACCAGGTTTACTCTAAATGATAATACGCATCCACAGGGATGTCGTACAGTGCGTACAGAAGAAATCATTGCTGCTGTAGAGCGTAGCGTAGAGGAAGACCCGAATCAGTCTATCCGCCATCGTGCACAGGGAATTGGATATGTGTCCATCCACTTTATGGAAGATTTTGCGGAAAGATCTTGGTTTGCGTGCTTACAAACTCCAACTCGTGCAACAATTGAAGCCACACGATCACCTAGCAAGGCGTAGATTCGGTGAATGGGCCCAAAACAAGTTTGCCGTTGATCCCGATTTTCATAAGCGAATTTTGTTTAACGATGAAGCTCACTTTTGTTTGAATGGATACGTCAATAAACAAAACTGCCGTATTTGGAGTGATGATAATCCTCAAGTATATGTTGAGACACCGTTACATCGACAAACACTGACTGTTTGGTGTGCTTTATGGGCTGGTGGAATCATTGGTCCGTACTTCTTTAAAAACGATGCTGGTCAGAACGTTACAGTCAATGGTGACCGCTATAGAGCCATGATTACTGACTTTTTCGTTCATCAATTGAACAACCATGATGTGCAGGAGCTGTGGTTTCAACAAGACGACGCAACATGTCACACAGCTCGTGCCACAATTGATTTATTGAAAGAAACGTTTGGTAACCGCATAGTTTAGCACGTTTCGGACCCGTGAATTGGCCTCCAAGATCGTGCGATTTAACGCCGCTACACTATTTCCTGTGGGGATATGTGAAGTCGCTAGTCTACGCCGATAAGCCCGAAACGATTGACCACTTGGAGGACAACATTCGCCGCGTTATTGCTGATATACGGCCACAAATGTTGGAAAAAGTCATCGAAAATTGGACCTCCAGATAAGACTACGTCCGAGCCAGCCGTGGCGGTCATATGCCAGAAGTCATATTTAAATTATAATGCCAGAAGATTATCTTTCGAATAAAGTAAATTTCATGTCAATTTAAAAAATTCATCTTTGTTTTTATTCCATTTTAAAGTTCTATACCTCTATAAAAAAACACCCTTTACAATGTCATTGCTCTTTTAACCTCATATATACAAAATGTAATCACTTAAGGTCTTTCGGTAGTTGCAGTATTCCTTGACATCAAATCCGCCTAAACGGCAGCTGAACTATGGACAAAATTAAAATCCATGTTTGCCGACACGGGTTTTATGAGAAGGATAACCCTTTTAAGAACGTTAAGTTCAACGAAGTTGGATGGTTGTGATAACATGACGTCTTACGTAAACCAAATAATTGAATCTTCGCAAAGATTACGAGCTACCGGCTTTAAAATTGACGAAGAATGGATAGGTTCACTACTGTTAGCAGGACTGCCGGAAAAATATTCGCCAATGATTACGGCTATCGAACATTCTGGTATCTCTGTAACAGCGGATCCGTTAAAACTAAGCTCTTGGACATGGAAATTGATGCAGATAAAACAGGTACCGCTTTTGTTAGCGGGAATAGCAACACCAGAAATAAGAAGTATGGTAGCAATATTGGAGGAAATAGTTACAAAGTAGGCAACCTTGCAGGCTGTGATGCGTTAAATGTCAAGAAAGACATACATTGCTGCTGAGTCTGTGATACGAAGCAGTGCGATTATTCAGATTGTTGACGAGAATTTTTCACGAATACCGAGCGTGTTTACAAAAAAATTAATTTCTTTTTGTTACTATTTTTTACATTTTGTGTTTCCTTATCCAAATATCGGTAAGTTTGAACAAAATAATACAGTATAAGAAACCTTAAATAAAATTTAATATTCAATAAGGGCATGGACAACACCGAAGACCCCGGAGGGGGTGTAAAAATTAAAAATATAGTATTAATAACAATAAACCCCCAGGCGGCCCTAATGAATTAAAAAACATTTTTCCCTTCCTTTTAAAACGTGAAGATAAATCTATAGATCCAATAAATTCGGAAATTCAGACATTTCCAAAAAGAAAAATAAAATTAACCAAGACTGATAAAGATAAATTGAAAATAAGAGCTCACAGATACTACTCTATCTCCGACAAGGGACCATTTATAGCTTTCATCGAATCTACAGAAAAATCCGGAAACAATATCGGTAAATTTAATCACCTCAGGATTGCAAAAGAAATATTTAATTTAAATTGGAAAAATGTTTAAAAATTTTCTTGAAGCAAACAACTCTGCAAACAATGCGGAACTTAAAAACAAAGGGTATAACATTTTCATTCCCTATAATTATGTTTCATCAGAAGGCATTATAAGAGGAGTACATTCTTCGATTTTTCACCGAAGAAATCCAACAGAATAGATATTCAAAAATAAAAATCCTTGATGCTATTAAATTAGACTGTAAAGAAATCAACAAAACTAACAACACTGCAGAGTATGTCCCCACGAATACCATTCTTTTAACATTCCAAGGTACAACTTTACCGAGACACATTAATATCTACGGACTAGACAAGCCGATAATCCCATACATTGCCCCAGTCACCATGTGCTTCAACTCCTTAAGATTCGGACATATAAAAACAAATTGCAAAAGTAAAAGTAAATGATGTTTCCATTGCGGTGAATCAAACAAACATCTAATATCAGATACAAATGCGCTTTCATGCAAATCTAAATGGACACAGTGCCTTCAAGATCACAGATCTTCATCTAAAACATGTCCCAAATACGAGAGACAAAAAAGTATTCGCCAGTTAATGGCTTGTGAAAATCTTACGTTTTATGATGCCAAAGTACTATGCAAAAAAATTACAGGTCCAAAGAGACAAATGATTATTCATATCATCCATCCGAATTTCCCCAATTACAAAACAAAGAAATATCCAAACAATCCATATCAAAGGGGCAATGTATCTTCTTCACAAGACAACATAAACATCTCTCAAAGGAGATTAGTCTAATATAATGAAAATAATAAAAGATCCTATCAGCAGATAACAACCGAACCTCCTAGAACCCCCCCCCCCCCCCCCCAAAGAGGGTTCGATAAGAATGAACATGAAGAAGCTTTAATGTTCCCAAGCGGGAGAACTTCCAATCAAAATTATAATAATTACAATTTATTTATACATCACAATTCATTGGATTCTTATTCACAACTGCCTTCTAGTGCCTATCAAACATCCAAAATCTCTGAATTTTCTAATACTTCAATATTTAAGAACTTCTTCGATTGGATTGCAACAATTCCAGTCGAGGAAGGTCTCAAAATAAGTAAATTCATCACAGATAAATTTTTCTCAAATTCATCAAGTAAACCTAGAACCAGATATTTAAATTCAAGGACACAACGATACAAAAAAATTTAATAATTTTACTATGGAATAGATTCTAACGGAGGGAATTTAGTTTCATTTATCAAAAAAATAAAACTAAAAAATAATATTGCTTGATGAAACCTAGTTAAAAAAAGAATTCAGCTTTAATTTAAAAGGTTTTAAAATCATTAAGCAAGATAGGGAAGATGGTTATGGTGGAATTGCCATTTGTATAAATGAACACATTAAATATTTAACAATAAAAAATGAAAACAATAATGGAACTCAAATCATAACGATAAAAATATGAAACATAAACATCATCAACATATACTCAGATCCCAATAACCACATAAATAAAAATGACATCATAAACATTTTTGATAAATTACAAAGAAATTCTATCATGATGGGAGATCTCAATGTCCTACACATAGACTGGGGTAGCAGAGTAACAAATCGATCAGGGAAAGCTCTGATAGAATTCTTAGAAGAAACGGATTACATCCTTCTCAGTTGTGGAAATCCAACCAGACTATCGTCGAAAAGAGGTAATGCTTTGGACATAACTATTACAAGCAATGAGCTCGGACAGATATCTTCATGGTCGGCATGGAGGTATTGTGGATTCAGTGACCACTTCCCTACATTATGTGAAATTTTTTCTGCAAAAATTACAAAATAAGGAATAAAAAGCTATGTAAAAAGAGAACGAAATAATATTCGCGATCGAAATTCCCCTAGTAGAAAAGAGAACTTACAATATTTTTCAAATGTTTCTTTTACCTGTAAAGAATAAAAATCTATATAAAGTAATTATTCCAGCTTTCGAATATTTATTGATAACTGACGAAAAATTCAGTCATACTAATCAACCATGTAAAAATGTTATTGACTATGAATACATATGCTCACATATACAACCAGGAAGCTTTATCAAAACTACCCCGTGTGAAATACAACATTTAAAGTATAATACATCGAATTGTAATCTGATACTTATAAAAATCAATCAAATGCAAATACAGAAAATAGATGAAAACAAATATATTCTAACCACGGTTAACGAACTCATTGCAATAGAAAATTGTATATAATATTCTATTAAACGGGACTTATTTAATAGAGTTAGAATTCCCATGTAGTTTAAAAATAAATAATGTAACTTTAAAAACTTATAAAAATACAAAACATATATTCCAAAATCGAACTAAATTTTAGTACACCTATACACAAAGAAGTAAAACCGTTCAATTTAAATAAAGTGAATTTTAACGAACTAAATGAAATTCAAAAACAAATTAAGATGCAACAACTAGATAAGGAAAAATTACTAATTGATCATATATATTACGATAAGACAAGTTCTTGGACAGTTTTACTATATATATTGATAAGCATAATAATATTAATAATGATTGTGAGGTATCTAAGACCTATCTATTTAAAAAGAAAGAATAATTCTCAAAATTCTGATGAAATAATTATATAGGTCATAGAAACCATAAAAGGTTTATATGCCCCTCTAAGGGTGGAGGAGTTACGACCCTCCTACACCCTCATTCTGCTGATTCAAGCATTAGTCACAAGTTAGATAAGAAAATGTTATATAAACCCTAAATTAAGATGATTAAGATACCACTGGTGTTACTATTGTTAATGCTGTAAATCTGTATTTTTCGAAAAAGCTTCCAATAAATTTTGTTGTACGTTTCCAATAAAGATTCTTTTTTCTAAAGCAAAAAATGTTTTTTAAAAAAGAAGTCCCATCGGTCCGACGTATAACTCGGGTGCAAGTATGCATCTAACCCCGAATAAAAGTTGGCCAAAAAACGCAAAACGATCAGAAATATGCGAGATTGTGGTGGCAAATAAATCGCGGGTTTCAGTAGACTCTTCGGGGGATTTGGATATTACGACTGTTATAAAAAACTTAACACTTAAGGATGTTTTGTGTGTTCCTCAGTTAACGACAAACTTGTTTTCTGTTGGTCAGTTGATTAACAATGGATATGAAGTGGTTTTTGAAGCTACTGAATGCAAAATATACAGTCCACAAAGGCAACTAGCAGGTGTGACAATCCTAGAAAATAATGTGTATAAATTACAAGCCAAGGTAAATACAGAGTGTTTGTCGAGTATATTATTGGCTACGTCATGTGAAACGTGGCATAGAAGATTCGGACATTTAAATAGCAAGGACATGATAAAGATGAGAAATGGTGTAGTCGATGGTATGCAATGCATAGATGAAATTAGAATAGGCCGACAAAATTGTGAAACATGCAATGAAAGTAAACAAGTTAGATTATCATTTCCTCGAAAAGGCTCAAGGGCAAATTCTATGCTAGAGCTAATACTCGTACATGCTGATATATGTGGCCCGATGGAAGTCAGATCCGTTGGTGGGGCTAAATATTTTTTAATCTTGGAGGACGATTTTGGTAGAATGGCTTTTGTATATTTTTTAAAGACAAAAAATGAAATGGTCAGAAGATTTCAAGAGTTTAAAAATATGGCAGAAAACCAACAGGACGAGAAAATTAAGACACTAATAACAGAAAATGGTGGTGAATTTTGCAGTACAGATTTCGAAAATTATTTAAAATTGGGATAATACACCAGAAAACATCTCTGTATACCCCAGACCAAAATGGATCTTCTGAAAGAATGAACAGAACTGTAGTTGAGCGTGCCAGATGTCTGCTATTTAATGCCAAATTAGAAAAACGTTTTTGGGCAGAGGCAGTTAACACAGCTATTTATTTAAGAAATAAATCAACCACTTCGGGTGTAGTTGATAAAACACCTTTTGGAATTTGGACAGGAAAAAAAAACCAGATATGTCATTTGAGAATTTTTGGTAGTCCAGCAATGGTACAAATTCCCATAGAAAAGAGATTAAAGTGGGATAAAAAGTCAAAAAGGATGATATTGGTTGGGTATTCTGACACGACAAAAGGATACAGATTGTATAATCCTAATATAAATGACGTTATAATAAGCCAGAATGTTATTATTGTGGAAAGAGTTAATGAGGAAATCCAGGTCATAATCGGTGACTCCCAAACTGAAGGCCAAGAACTTACATGACAGTATAGAGGATAAAAAGGTGCCAGATTTAGTGGGGGATTTAAATGAAGATGATAACGACTCGGCTGAAAGTACCATTCCCGAAAGCGAGGCTAGTGATGAAGTTGTTTCAATAAATAATAACACTTTAGCAAATCAAAATACCGGTCATGTGAGAAAGTGAAGTAGAATACCAAAGCCAAAGAATTTTAAAGATTATGTGACCTATATTTGCGAAGGTGCGATGAAGTTCCAAATACAGTAGAGGAAGCGTTCTCCCGATGCGATGCAGAAAAATGGAAAAGTACAGTTCAAGAAGAGCTACAATCCTACGAGGAAAATGATGCGTAGGTATTTGAAGATGCAACCTTAGTGAAGTGTAAGTGGGTTTTCACAAGAAAAATAAACTGCGATGGTGAGGTAAAATATCGTGCGCGATTGGTGGCCAAAGGATTTACCCAGAGACCCGGAATAGATTATGATGAGATTTTTTCACCTGTTGTCAGATATTCTACATTAAAACTGCTTATTGCTTTGTCAGCGCAATTAGATTTAGATATACAATACTTAGCTGTTAAGAACGCTTTCTTGAATGGGTATCTCAAAGAAAAAGTTTATACGGGAATCCCAGAGAAGGGATGATTTGGAAATAACATTTTAATTAATTTGGGTTACAAAATTTCAACTATGTTTATTTATTAAAGGCAGATGTAGCGATATGACCATCATTGCACTTTATGTTGACGATTTTTTAATTTTTTCCAACAATGAGCAAGAAGTTAATTTTATGAAACAGGAATTGGGTACAAGATTTAAAATATAAGACCTAGGTAGAGCCAGGGAGTGTAGATTAAACTAGATAAACAAAACAACACAATAAAGTTAAGCCAGGAAAGGTATATTGACAATTTACTAAAGAATTTAACATGACTGATTGTAAACCAATGAAAACGCCATTGGAAAGTAAGGTAGATTTACTAGAGACAGGTGTAAAAGTTGATGTACCATATCAGCGCCTTGTAAGTAGCCTTATGTACTTAGCAGTTCTTACAAGACCTGATATAGCTTTTAGTGTTAGTTTTTTAAGTCAATTTAGTTCCTGCTACACCAGTGTTCATTGAAAATATGCTAAAAGAGTATTAAGATATCTTAAAGGAACTAAAAATTATTGTTTGTGATATTCAGGAGAAAATATAGAACTTTAAGGTTTTGTTGATGTCGATTGGTTTAGTAATACTTTAGATCAGCGGTCGGCAACACGCGGCCCGCGGGCCGCATGCGGCCCGCGGACCTCCTACTTGCGGCCCGTGAATATTTTGTAGATAAGTTATTATAATTTATCAAAATGAACTAAGCGCTCCTTTTAAATACCCACGCCAAAAATACACACTTCGCTCTGCCTGCGAACGAACAAATGAGCGACGCGGCGCGCGAGTGTAGCGCGGGAGTACATCGCCGCTGCGTTGTTCCCCCCCCCCCCCCCCGCTCCCTCCGATTTTGTGGACTCAGCGAAGTCTTGCTGCCGGTGCTCCGTGAATCGCTCGCTTCGTTGCGTGATTAGTGAAACAAGTTATTTCATGTGTGCTTTGTTTTAATTTCGGTAAGTGTGATATTCCTATTTATTTTCCTTCCTATTTATTCCATCTACGTAAGTTAGCGATTTGAAACAAATGCATGGCAAAGCGTTTGGTTATTTAATGAGCCACTTCAATAGTGGGTATTGACTGCTTGTTGTTTAAGTGCCACTTGGCATTCGCAGTAAGATCGCTCACGTAGGTCGCCGTGACATTTTTACTACAAGGCAATGCTTTTATTGTTACAGTTAATGATGACTTCGAAAAAAAGGAAAGTAATAGAAGAAAATCGGGTATTTAACGATGCATGGACAGATTTGTATTTTTTTGTTAATTGCAATGGCAAACCGCTATGCTTAATATGCCAAAAAACTATTGCTATGCAAAAAGAATATAACCTCAAACGCCACTATGATACCGAGCACAAAGTCAAATTTGCATGCCTAGTGGGGTGAGTCACGAAAAATTAAAATTAACGCACTCAAATCTTCAGTAAAGAACCAACAAAATGTTTTTAAGGTTCAAGTCCAAAGTAACGAGTCGAGTATACGTGCAAGTTTAAGGGTAGCGGAAATTCTTGCGAAGTCTGGCCGACCGTTCACCGACAGTGAACTAATAAAACAATGTGCCTTAGTTATGGCTGATGAGGTGTGCCCAGATCAAAAAAAGAAATTTGAAAATATAAGTCTTTCTGCAAGAACGTGTACCCGGCGAACTGAAGATTTGGGCGATAATTTATATCAGCAACTTCGGGAAAAAGCACAACAATTTGAATGGTTCTCTTTAGCTACCGACGAAAGTAATGACGTTTCAGATACTGCTCAGCTTTTAATATTTGTTCGCGGAATCGATAGAAACTTTAATGTCTATGAAGAGCTTTTACAGTTATGTAGTTTGAAGGGAACGACTACAGGGGAAGATTTGTTTTGTAACTTAGGACAAGCGCTAGAATCGATGCAATTACCATGGGGAAAATTGGTAAGTGTAACAACTGACGGAGGCAGGAACATGAGTGGACAAAATAAGGGTTTGGTAGGTAGAATTAAAACGAAACTGGCAGAGATAGGATGTAACATCCCACTATTTTTTCACTGCATTATCCACCAAGAAGCATTATGTTCCAAAGTCGTATCTTGGAAAGAAGTAATGGACATCGTGGTAGCTACTGTAAACTACATCAGAAAAAATGGGTTGACTCATCGTCAATTCCAGCAGTTTCTGACAGATACGGAAGCAGATCATCGAGATGTTCTTTATTATTCTGAGGTGAGATGGTTAAGCAGAGGTGCAGTACTGAAAAGATTTTTTGATCTCAGAAAAGAAATCAACACTTTTATGAATGAAAAAGGCAAACCTATTCCACAGCTAACAGATACTCAATGGTTAATAGACCTTGGATTTTTGACAGATATAACTCATGAATTAAATACGCTGAATATAAGGCTTCAAGGTAAAAATAAACTAATCTCTGATATGCACACAGACGTAAAGGCATTCCAAATGAAAAATAGACTCTTTATAAAACATATTGATGAAAAAAAGTTAGATCATTTTCCGAATTGTAAAACGGCTGTCGAAGAAGCTGGAATTAATTTTCATTGGAAAAGTGATAAAATGAAAGATATTTTAATACAGCTGCAAACTCAATTCAGCGACAGATTTTGTGATTTTGAGAAAGTTTCAAGCAAACTGAAGATTTTTGCAAATCCTTATTCGTGTGATGTTGAGGATGTACCGAGTCATTTACAAATGAACGTGATTGATCTTCAATCTAATGATACTCTCAAAAGCTCTTTCTATGAAATCAATGATCTTGTTAAATTTTATGGTAGCTTGCCATCTGATTTTGACGAGTTGAAAAAGTTTGCTAAGCAGTTCATTACAATTTTTGGTAGCACTTATTTATGCGAACAAACTTTTTCAATTGTCAATTATAGAAAAAATAAATATGCTTCTCGTCTCACAGATGAGCATTTGAGAGCCATTCTACGAATTGCAACTACAAATATGACAGCTAACATACAAGAAATAGCCTCTCAAATGCAACCTCAGACATCACACTAAAATTTGTGTAAAATCAGTTTTCTATGTAGGTAGTTGGTAGTTTTCATTACTTTATTTTTCTCTTATTTTTCTAGCTATAGAACCCAAATATATAAACATAATGTAAGTATTATGTGTACGAATTAAATTCCTTATCTTTTACCAATTTTTAATAGCATTTTTATTTTTCCTATGGAATATGACCAATTATGCGTAGCTATATTGGGCTTCTAGGGTTAATTATCATGACTGCGGCCCGCCTTTAGTTTATTTTGCCACCTTGTGGCCCTTGCCTACCAAAAGGTTGCCGACCGCTGCTTTAGATCGTAAATCCTACACAGGATAGAGTTTTAAATTGAATGGATCTGTAATATCTTATGAAAGTGTCAAACAAAAGACTAATGCTTTATCTAGCATGGAAGCGGAATATGTGGCTTTCTCTGAAGCGGCTAAAGAAGCCACTTACCTTAAAAATGTGTTAACATGTACAACGACAACCAGAGTGCATTGAATTTGTCAGTAAATCCGGTTTTTCATAAAAAAGGACTAAACATATAGATATACGTCACCATTTTATAAGAGAGGCAATTGCTCACAGAACTATTAAGGTTGCGTATTTGCAGATAGAAATGATGTGCGCTGATTTACTTACCAAAGGTTTAAATTGTGAAAAACATTGCAGATTTTTAGAGTTAATTGGTATGAAGCATTTTTAAGGTTTTTGAGTGGGGGTGTTAAAGTATATGCAACAACCTAAAAATGAATCTAATATATGTGTGGCCCTCTATTATCATGTAAATGAACTATTGTATTTTGTCTTTTACTAATGGATAATAAAGTCAAGTCAGTCTTGTGCTGAATGTTCAAACAATAACAGCGTATTATTTCTAACACATATGACCTCCGAAGTCGATCATCATGTAGTCATATTTATGTAATATATACATAAAAATCTAACGTCATCGTGACATCAATTTTATATCATACATCATAAAGATCATAATGACGTCATATTGACGTCATAAATACATCTTTTCTGTTACATCAGCATCTTAACTAAAAAAGTGTGAAATAATGAGTCACATATGATTCATATATGACACATATCTTATGTGTGACGTAAAAGTGTTTTCTGGGTTCCAAGAAATTGGCTTTGCACCATCATCACCAGATCTCTTCCATGTTGACCAACTGACTTTCTTCGCTCGGTACGTAACAGATGAAGAGCCTATTGAGTTTTTTGCAATTTGTCTGTAGAGGAGCTCAGAGACTGTGCAGTTAAATGGTAAAGAAAAATTTCATATGGAAAAGGTTCTTCCTATAATCGACACATTGGATAGTTATTTTAAGCAACGATCGAATCATCCAAGGAAGTTAACAAATGTGTTAGTTAAAAATAATCGATCCTAACCAGTTGAGGATATAATTGAATCGTTCATTTCAAAAACCACATAAGTCAAAATTTAGCAAAATTGAGTTTTTGCTAGGAAACGTCTCCTCAAGGATACCTACATATTATATGCAAAAGCCACGTAAGTCGTATTTACGGTTAACGAATTGCCGCCTATCCACTTCCACCGTTTGTTGCAAAAACCACATTAGTCACAGACTTATGTTGTTTTTGTACGGATTTTCTAGCGAGGGTTTGAGTTGAGTGGGAGATAAAAAAGTGTTATCTCTGTTCAGATACCAGTCAAATTGATGGCAAACCGATCCCAAACTATCCAACTCATGCGCACTTTGATATGGGGACATTTAGGAAAAAGCACGTGTTTCGGACGATTTGCAACGGTTTAAAACCGTTTCTTACTGTTTCGTTAACAGTTACTTTCGGCTACAGTAAGAAGTGTGTACGATTTTGAGCGTGACAAGTTAGTTGCCGTCTAAAAAACAAAATATGTGTGATCAATCGAATTTATCTAGTGACGGAGAGGACTTACAACCTTTAAAAAAGAGACAACGACATCCACAGAAATATAAAAGGTTTTTTATCAAAAATGCAAAAGTCAAGGGACTGGAACACAAAAATTGGAAGGGAAAAGTCTTGCCGGCACGTGTTACTGGAGCCAATTGCAGGTAATAATTTTACATAAATACTGTAGGCAAATATTATTAATGCGATATTGTTTTGTTTTAAGATGTAAAATGGCTTGTTTCGAACAATTAACTCAAGATGATTTGGATTTCTGTATCAATACAGCTCATAGAAAAAAAAAATGTAAAATGTCACAGACCACGTAAAGAAGGAGCAGTACCAAGGCAATTTTCTTGTAAATATTCTATTATTACAGAAAGTAAAAAAGTACTCGTTTGTAAAAAAAGCTTTTTGCTCTGCTAATGGCGTAACGGAAAATCGTGTTAGACGCCTTTCAACTTTACTTCAACGATCCCAAGTTCCCCATGATAAACGAGGACAGCATCAAAAGCCGAACACCACTCCCCCAGAAGTTTAAAAAAGTTATTCATGATCATATTCTTGCTTTTCCTAGAAAGCGGACCCACTACTCAGGCAGGGATATAGAATATCTAGATGCCCGTTTAAATGTGAAAAATATGTATGACTTGTTTAGGAGGAAACACCCAGAGTTAAATGTAAAGTATGCATTTTACGCCAATTATTTTAAAAGTACATTCTCTTTAAAATTTGGAAGACCGCAAGTCGATACATGCGTAACTTGTGAAGAGTTGTCGGTAAAAATACGAAGCCTTACTTTAGGACAGAATGCAAAAAAAAGCAGCTGAGGCAGAACTGGTTCATAAAAGAAGGGCCAAAAAATTTTACAATAAAATATCTGCCGTAAAAGAAATCTGCAAATCTCGTAACGACGTGGCCGCTTTAACAAACGACTTTATGCAGAATTTGCCTTTACCAAACCTACCAATACAGGAACTATTTTATTTAAGACAACTATGGGTCAACTGCTTTGGAATCAAGAACCTGAAAACCAACGAATCAGTTTTTTTATGTTTATCATGAAGGCTTGGCTCGCAAAGGTGCTAACGAAGTCTGCTCTATGATTCTACATTACCTGGACAATTTTTTTGACGAAAATATTTCTGAGTTGTATCTATTTTCAGATAATTGTCCTGGTCAAAATAAGAACCATACGGTGATTAGATTTTTATTGGCTCTGACAGATACCAAGCGTTTTTCAAAAATTAAACATTACTTCCCTGTAAGAGGCCACTCATTTTTTTACCCAGTGACCAAGACTTTGGTGTTATAAAGAAAAAAATTAAAAAGTGTGACTGCATATATGTTCCTCAGGAATATTATACCATTATGTCGGAAGCAAGTCCAAAGTTTACCGTCTTTATGTTGTCAACAAGTCAGATTATGGAGTTCTCAAAATGGTGGACCATATATTATAAAAGAACATGTTTATCCAATGAAAGTTTTGGAAAAAAATATACCTAAGGAACGCAAAATATCATTCTCACCATGTTCTTATACGGCATTCCACTATGACCACAATAAAAAAGGAGTTGTAGTTACTGAAGAATATATTGACGGTTTAACTTGCCACACATTTAATCTAGCTCGAAATAGAGCTCTCGATATATCCCTACCGACCGTAAAGGCTTATCCCAGTGGCAATGTTCCTATAAACCCCCAAAAAATAGAAAATATTAAGCAAGTTAGAAATAGTATCCTTGAACAGCATATTCCATTTTATGACGGGATTTTCCACTGGCCTACCGCGGAAGGACAGAACCAGGAAGAATATTATGTCGAAAATGACCACGAGTTTGATTATGTGCCTTAATTAATTATTAAAATCAGGAATATTATTGTTTGTTTGTATTTTGAAGCATTTTTAATAAACCCTTTTGACAGTTTGTTGACTTGTTTTCTTTTAAAGAAGGAAAATGATAACTTCAAAATTATATTCAGTGCAAAAACCACCTAAGTCTCAAGAAAAAAAAATTTTTTTCTTAATAACAACGAAAATAAACTACATGTATTATGTGATAAACTATGTAACTACTTAAATAATTTGAATTAAATTAAATTTTTTCCTCTTATAAAGGATAGTTTTAGTTTAATAAAGTTTTTTTTTTCGCCTACTGAAAATTTTACTTTTTTGACTTATGTGGTTTTTGAAATGAACGATTCAATTGAAGATTTTACACTTCAGAAATCTCGAAAGAAACCATTACCATCGACGTAACGAAAAACTTCCCATATGGCTGTACAGGTTTCATTAACTACGGCTAATACCGTTCTGCTCCCCATCAAATAATCAAAGGTAACTCTTCAAAATTTTTACCAGTTGCCAGGAATCTGAAAAAAGTTATAAAATAACATTAATTTACATTTCAGGTGCTGATTTAAAGAAAAAATGGACACACATAAGAGACTACTTTCGAAGAGACTTTCAATAAAATCAAAATACTCCTACGGGCAATGCGGCTAAAAAGATTACAAAATATGTTTATGCAGATCTCGGTATTCGATAAAAGAAATACCGAAGGTAACTATTAAACCAAGGATTTTGAGATTTATTCACAAGAACGGGAATCCGAAACACAAGAAGGACAACACGTTGAACAATTAAATGATACAAATTTAATAGAACTTCCATCACCTGTATCAACTCCACCTGCACGTAGTTTAAAGCGAAACAAACAAGATGTCCCCACCCAAATACCCAATATACTACATCAGAATCAACAGAAAGCCAATCACAAACAACAAGAAGTAGAAAACGATAACACAAAATTTTTATTGAGCTTTAGAACACATATGAAACATATGAACGAAAATCAAAAAATTGATTTCAAATTGGGAATGCTGCAATTGGTGAAAAAAATGCTGTTCATCTTCTCCACTGAATTATGACAACTTCAGTGACCGTTCAGTAACGTCAGTATCAAGCCATGAATATTCCCCCTGTGTTTCATATATTCCTGCACCGGAAAATTCACCTCATATGTTATATAAAACTCCAACCCCATTGGCAACATTTAGTTCATCTTCTCTGCAAAATAATACCACTAAGTATCATTCTGCTCCAAACAATTCTAGACTGGTTACTAACTCTATTACACATCTACCACCGCTTCAACCTTCTGTTAGTTATGTTCAGCGTGATGGACCTCGGCGCGCTGAACATGAAAAAAGCAATATACATCATCACTATACACAACCTTCTACATCTCTACACGATGCTAATCTTCAACATGCCGAGGATACCGAGACTGCAACTGTTATAGTTCTACAATCTCAATAGGAAGAAAATATTGAAAAATACCTTAACTTTAAAGTTAGTAAATAAGATAGTCGATTTGATTTTTTGTTTTTGTTTTTATAAATTAGTAAGTATAAATAGAGAGAACTTACCTCAAGGTGATGGTCAGTTTTTCTTCCGTATCCAAAGATAATCTCATGCAGGTATTTTGCTTTCTTAATTTATCACGTATGCCATTTTGAAGTTCATCAAAAGATTTTATTGACATCCTGTAGAAATCAAAGAATTTATCTGGGTGTGCTCGTAATTTTGCTCAAAACGAATGTGTGCGCCCAGCCTTAGACTTAAGCCGGTACTACACGATGCGTCCAATACTTCCAACGTTGGACGCTGGTATGATTGGACGCATCGTGTAGTCGTAGTGCGCATGTCATTGGACGAATGCTTTGCGTCCAACGTTGGCATTGGAACGTTTGCCATCGAAAGTCGGTCTCCGTGACCCGCGTCAAAGGAGTGTCCAACGTTGGAAGGACTTGGAACCAACACTTGTGGTACAACTACACACGTGGTTGTCTCCTTGCGCGTAAATGCTGTGTGTTTTATGTTTTGTTTCTGGACTGTTAATACTACGGACTGTTAATACTACGTTTTCATTTCTATAGGTAAGTTTAAATCCCAATAATTGCTTTTACAATGTGTTATTTTAATTCTTTTATACATATATACAATTACGAGAGTATTTACAATACACTTTTCACCAGTTCTGGGATGTATAAAAGAATGGAATTTCAATTTAATATTTTCAAATGAAAAGGATTGCGGTACAAGAGCCATGACGACAGATTACCTTCTTATTTATCTTGGATGTTTATTTCGTTTATAGGAAGTATGGAGTGGAGTAATGAACAGGCCCTCGAATTTATCGAACTTTATGAGAAGTATCCTATTCTGTGGAATAGTAGGCATCCAGGCCATAAGAACAAAAATCTTCTGCTGGATGCTTGGATGAAACTAGCGAATGAATTCAGTACAGAAGTACCAGTTGTGACACTAAAGAAGAAAAAGGAATCGCTCATGTCGACATACCGGAACTTAAGAAAGAAAGTCCTTGATTCAGAAATTACCGAAAGCGGAACAGAAGATGTGTATCATCCTACCTGGTTTGCGTACCATGCCCTGGATCGATTTATAAGACCTATGGAAGAGAAGAGACCATCGCTGAATTCAGAAGTAAGTTTATTTTCAACAGGTACATCCCAAAACAATTAAACTAGGAAATACTATTCTGCCATGGTACTGCTCTGCTTGTCATTAAATATTCTGTAAACTCCTTTTGAATGTCCTTTACGTCGTTAGTGGACCTCCTAGGTGTTCTTCCAAGTGGAGGGAATGTACCATCCTCTTCACGATCAAATGTCCCAGGGGGAGTGTAAAGTTTCCCTAACGTTGTACTTTTTCGTAGAAAATTATGAAGTAAAGCGCAAGTCATGGTTATTTTAGCAGCTTTATCAGGTTCTAGGAGCATTGGTGATCTGAATACTCGAAAAACTGATGCCAAAATACCGAAAGCATTCTCTACAACTCTGCGTGCGCGACAAAGACGGTAATTGAAAATGCGCTCTAAGCTACCTTTACGATGAGTTCCCGGATAGGGTTTCAAAAGACTATTACTCATAGGAAAAGCGTCGTCACCTATGAACACATAAGGCATATTTTTCTGGCGTCCTCCTAAAGGCTCAGGTGATGGATGGTGAAGTTCATTACACTGTATTTTCTTATAAACACTCGTGTTTGCATAAATACCAGCGTCATTCATTCTCTTAGCCGCGAGGCCAACGTCGCAGGAAAAACAGCAGATTCATTGTATGGGCAGCTATTAGCCGCAAAATTGCGCATGTTATCTCCCCGGACTCGTCTACTTATCCAGAATAAAATTGATAATTTGGTTTTTTTGCAGCAGAGCTCGAAGAATTAGATGCCAGGGTACAACGTCATCCCAGTGCTTCATCTGTTAGTCAGTCACTAGGCCATTACATCTCCCTTGAATCTCTCCACACAAGGTACCCAATTCATAATCCAACTTCTTCATGTTCTACTGCTTCTCCTTCATCCTACACATATTCACATTCTCCTTCCCCACGTCTCCACTGTTTATACAACCACCTACTCCTGAGTCAACCTGCACACAAGGAGCTACTGAAACTCTACAGAATCTAAGTATGCCAGGAAGAAGAGACACTCTTCTTAACTTTTATTCAACTGCTGATGGGTTTCTGGCCCAGGAAACTTGTAATAAGCAAACATGCGAAACTAGTACTACTTCTGTACAGCTGCCATAATTATATGTACTTGCAACCCTTGTAATTCTGTTCATTACTTTTTTTGGTAGAATAAATAGACTATTATTCAAGTATACTTTCTTACCTGTATTTCATCTTTCAGCGCATCCATGATGGTTTCACAAACATCTGGCACAATGCGGGTTATCGCTTGCTGTGATATCTTAAATAGATACGCAATACTAGTAAAGGAATCACCACTAGCTAAGAATCGAAGAGCGACTGCTAACCGCTCTTGAATTGGTATTGCTTTCCTCATGTTGGTATCTTCTTTCCTTATTTTTGGTCCAATTTTTGGGAGGATAAATTCAAAATCTTCTGTTGACATTCGACAAAAGTTATTGAATTTTCCTGACGGTTCTTTCTTCAGATCCTGCAGCATGTCTGAGCCATTGTACCTAGAAAATTGAATACGTAAATGCACTGCGAGAAATCTACAGTTGAGCTTTCATGTTTTCTAGCATGTGAACTTTACTTACCGTTGTCTGCTTTTGTTGAACGATAACATCCACCACCTCCTTGCACGTCTCTTTTTCTGTTTCTGTGCAAGTAATAATTTCGTACACGATAGAACAATTACCGTCGCAGCAACTGCAACCGTGTCATCATCCATTTTTCTCTTCTGTTGTCACAATTTGAAACTTTACACAACGCAAGTTTTCTATGCACACCAGTATCGGCAACTCGCACACTAAACACTCACAATTTTTTTCCTGAGCATCCACTCTACAGTGCTGCGTCTAGCCTTTGTGTTTGGCCAACGCTGGAAGGTGAATGTTGGAACAAACGTTGGGCGCATCGTGTAGTTGCAACACTGCGTCCAGCCCTTGTTCCAATGTTTGGCCAACGTTGGAAGGCGAATGTTGGAACAAACGTTGGACGCATTGTGTAGTACCGGCTTTACGCTCTATCATGTGGGATTGAAGCGCCCCGTCCCAATCACGCGTGAGACTGCTAGTTTAAATGCGATTAATCGCCCGGTTTTTGGACGTGTTAAGACCCGCAATACTTTCTCCAGTGATTTCGCACAGTTGAGTTTTGTGAATTTTGTTTTAATTTACTTTCACGCGATTTAGTTCGTACAGTTTAAATTTATAAAGTAAAGGACGGTACTTTTTAATTACTTGATTATGTAGATATGTAAAAGTAACTTCATATACATATGTCTTGTTTTACAGGTAACATGACAGATTCACGGTATTGGTCTAAAGAAATTTTATTAAAATATATAAATCTCATCCATATTTATGAAAAATTAAATCTCGAAATTATACAAACCGAAATTTAAAAAATACAGCGTACGATAAACTAGTGGAATTTTGTAAAACATTTAATTCAGAAGCAACTCGTGATTATGTAGTATTAAAAAGATTTTCGTGGTTCTTTCCGAAAGGAAATGAAAAAGATGAAGGGATCAAAACGGAGTGGAGCTGGTACAGACGAAATTTATACCCGAACACTATGGTACTTCGACCTGCTACTGTTTACAATTGACCAGGAGCTACAAACACCGAGTATATCTAACATTGGACACCAGGAAATTGAAGTTGGAATGGAAAATGACTATGGAAGAATTTTCTTCCAATTTGAGTTCCTTGAAAATTTCTTGTAATGCTAATATAAATAGTTTTGAGCTCATGGAATCTCCCCATATGTGTATATATCACATCACCTCACCTCAGGGGCTAGGGGAATCCCAGGATTCTCCTAGTACGGGCATTGACGATCCTGAGGTACCTGAGTCATGTTGTGCTGTCTTGAGTTGTCCAGATTATGTGTAACAAAAACACAAGGTGTTTCCCGTGCCGAGAAGATGAATGGCTCAGCGTTTATGAGTCGCGAACAGTTCCCTAATACCGGGCGCCCTCCGGAAGTAAGTAGCCTTGCTGTGGCATCCAGGCTCTGCCGCAGGCGACCCTTCTTTCCTAGGATACTCGTGGGAACACTATGTCGTATAATAATAATTATAATAGTGATAATAGCAGGGTGATGAGGAGGCGGACCCCTGTCGTACAAACAGCTACAGCACCACCGCTACAACAACCACAGACGATCCAAACAACCGCCTCCCGATAGTTTTACCAGAAATTGTAGGTGATGGAAATTGCCTTTTCCGTGCAGTTAGCTTACCCTTATATGGCCACCAAAACCATCATGAAATACTCCGAGAGGTTGCTCTAAGATATATACAACAAAACTGGTCGGAACTTCAGACATTTTCATTAATTGAAGACGATGATATGAAAGACTTCAATAACTACTATACCTATATGAGGAAAAATGACGCTTTTCAATTTACACTAGCAGTTTTATCATCCAGTACAGACTACCGACTAAAACTGTGCGACTAAAGCGTTGCAAAATTTTTAAGGACAGATGTTTAGGACGCGATACTTTTGGCCGCGCGAAAATACTCGTGATTAGAACGCGGCATTTCAATCGCACGTGACTAAGTGTGAGTGTAAAGGTACCTATGGTTTGGTCGATAAAACGTTTGTGCAATTCCAGCGTGTAGACGCTTGTCAGTTTTAGATGTTTTTTATGAGCTCATTTCCATCTGTCGTGTGTCTCTGCGAGCTTGCAGTCAGTCAGTCATCACTTGTTTACAGAATTTATTGACGTATACAGAATCCTGGTGTACTGGCAAGTTAAATCAAGCGATTACAGTGATAGAGAGAAAAAAAAAATCAAGCATATGTCGTTTTGGTTAAGAAGTGCCAGGAGGTGGATCCCACGGCGACGAAGGTACTGTAACTAAAAAAAATTAACTCTTTTCGTTCAGTTTATCGTAAAGAGTTGCAGAAAGTAAAGAAATCAGCGCGTTCTGGTGCGGGTACAGATGATATTTATAAACCATCTCTTCGGTATTTTAAGCTACTTTCCGTTCTCAATGATCAAGAAACTCCAAGGGGAACTATAAGCAACATACACGATAACGATTTACAAGAACAAGAAGTAAGTTAAGCTTCATTTATTTCATAAAAGACATAATCCGTAACGACCAAAAAAACTACAAGTACACAAATAATATTACAGTTAATTATAATTTATAGACTAACGGCCTTGCACATGGCACAGATCCTTCATTATTACAATATAACTTGAGAAGATTTCTTACTGTTTTCGCATTTTCCATAACTAACCCGCATCTGCCAAGTTGAAGATTATGTATATCTGGATTACATCTCTCTCCTAATATTACGGAACCGCCTTCTATATTTTCATGATCTAGTACCTCAGGAGCCGTATAACTCTGAGGACACATTTTTCTCAAAAAGTTATGTAATACACAGCAGGTAATAACTACTATGTCAATGTTCTTCATATTTAAATTAATTTCAGTTTGAAGAACTCTAAATCGAGATGCCATTATACCGAACATATTTTCAACCACGCGTCGACTTCTTGATAAACGATAATTAAAAATTCTTGTATCTTTAGTTAGCTTATCCCTTGGGTAGGGTTTTAAAGTCACAACGTAATCCAAAAGCTTCATCACCTACAAAAACGTAAGTAAGTAACGTAAGTAAACTTTCACTGTTTGGCATTTTATTTGGCTTAGGAATTTTCAGATCTCCCTGTACTAATTTCTCAAAAAAAAAATCATGTTTGCAGTAACTCCTCCATCTGATGTTCTGCCATTTGTGCCCATATCGCAGTAAACAAACTCACAATTTGCATTTACAGTTACCATAAGTACAATGCTCTGCGTTTTTTTTATAGTTATAATAATAGGAACCACTTTGTGGTAGCGGTACAATTCTGATATGTTTTCCGTCTACTGCACCTAGACAGTGAAGGAATTGCCACTATGTTTCGAATCCACTGGCGATTTCAATCTATCCTTCTGTCGTCGAGAACTAAAAATAGAAAAAATAGAGAGATTGGTAATATTTATTTTAAAATGTATCAGCTGTTTTCTGTTAACATCAACTGTTTTAGACAGAGAATGAACTATCTAAGGAAGAACGAGAACATTCGTTGTCAGAATTATCACTCCCTCCTACTCCTACAACGGTAGGGAAGCTTTCCACGTTTTCAAGACCAGCCTCATCTTCTTCCACTTTGCTGTCGTCCAGGAAACGCAAGCAAGGCGAGAATAATGATAAAACTGGTGAGGTGTTTTAAAACAAAAGATTCATTCGATGTCTTTGGAAAGCACATTGCAAATAAATTACGAGGTCTCACGGTAAAGCAGAATATATTTGCTCAAAAGTTAATCAATGATGTAGTTTTTGAGGCAAAAATGGAAGCTTTGAGCAAGGATTTCAAATTACCATATGAAATTGTCTAGTATTTATATATCAGTTAAAACACTACTCTTATAAAAACTTGATATTGGTTGTAATAAATAGGCCAAAGATAAGTACACTTGTCCATTTACATTTTCTTAGTAATTTTTAGTTGTTACAATGCGAAATCAAGATACTACATCTGAGCAAATTTCCTCTATTTCTGCAGAATGGTTGAAACATGCGAAACAACGAGTACACAGATAATCAGAGTAAATTTAAAAAATAGTATATACACGTTTGTTTCTTTCGAGAGAATAGCGATTCTACGTGACATTCTGCCCGAGTCTAATACAATTTATCAATCATTACTTACTAAAAGAAAAATATATTTTATTTACATATGTAATAATAATTGCATAGGAGTGACCCGATTGACAACATTATGATTAACACATCAATAACCCCGATACCACACTTTTAGTTAATTATACTAATGACTCCTGCACACAGACGCAGCAATAGAATTTCTCGTGTGATTCTGCTAAAACTACAGTTTCTGTTCCCTTGTGTCACTCTTATTAAAGGGTCTCTAGCTACCATTTATTTGTAATATATTAAGCTATAAGATATCTAAACTGGCAACAACTATTTTTATTTTTATTTCAATACATATAACTTTCCGATTTATACTTTATATGTACTGGTACTTAGTACTTTAAATAATGATAGTTTTATGGGTAATTACTTATTTCAGAAAAAGCAAAAAACATGGAGAAGCTATGCCTCCATTATGTTCCGCCAATTCAGAAATGGAGGACTCTCTTTGAAAAACCGTAATGCCTGGCTTACACGGGTAGAGTAATGAGTAGAGTAGAGCGGCAAGTAGAGTAACTCTACCCGTAAAAACCCCCTCTCTCTGTCCGAGTAGAGTAGAGTAGCGAGTAGCTGGTAGAGTAGAGTACTATACTGCGCGCAATATAGTGGACTCTACTCTACTTACCCCCACCACTGCCCCACTCTACTATACTACCTACTCTACCTGTATAAACACCCCACTCTACTCGTTTTTCAAGCAAGTAGCCCGTAGTGTCCAGTTGCGGTGAATTTTGCAATCAGTTTGTTTTGTTTAATTTTTAAAAATGTCTAAATTCACTGAAGAAGAAACGGAAATGCTGGTTGGTTTATATGTAGATGAAGAGGTTCTGTGGAATTTGAGTAGTTCAAATTACAGAAATAAAAACATGAGGATGGCCGCGGAAAAAAATATTATTCTGAAACTTGGAAGAAGTGGATTTGGGTTGGGTGAACTTAAACAAAAAATTAAAAACTTGCAGTGTACCTACAGGCAAGAATGTGTTAAAATTAAAAAAATCAATTAAATGAGGTGCAGGGACAGAAGATATATATGTTCCAAATATAAAATGGTTTGATGCCTTTGACCGAATCATGAAGATTGCAAAAAAACTGAAGATTCTGTGGTAAGTGTTTATATTTATATATACCTATAACATAGGATAATTAAAAAACATTTTTGTACTGCCATGGAACAGCTCCTTCATTGTTGAAGTAATCTTTAAACTTTTCCGTCATTTTTTTGGCCATGTCGGTTGACCTTCTGCCCCCATAACGTTCAATATTCCGTAGATCGGAGATTTCATGGCGCCACTGACCCGGGATTATCTCCCCAGTTTCTATATCTTCGTTATCAACACTACCATAGGGCAAATATGAGCGTTAACTTGTTTTTGTCAACCAATTGTGCAGTGAACAGGCTGCATGTACGATTTTGTTTACTGTTGATAACTTTATAGCCAAACACCTTTCAAAAACCCTAAAACGACTCACTAATATGCCACATGCATTTTCCGATATTCTTCTTGCCCTACTCCGGCGATAGTTAATTACTTGTTCAGGTATACTTAGAGAAGTATGTCTGGGTGTGTGGTATGGCTTCATTAAATATTTTTTAAGGGGAAATGCGTCATCTTCTACAATAACAAACCCAGCAGGGAGTAGATTATTTTCTAGTTGTTCATATAGTTCGCAGTTTTGAAAAACGCCTCCATCTGCATTTGATCCTTTAAAGCCAACATTAATGTACGAGAAGCAGTATTTATCATCAACAAGAGCCATAAGCACGATACTATGTTGCCCTTTATAATTATAATATTCACTCCCTGCATTTGGAGGAGCTTTTATTAAAACATGCTTTCCATCAATCGCTCCACAGCAATTCGGAAAGTTCCACCGTTTATTAAATCCTGCTTCCAGAATGTTCCACTCGTCTGCTTCAGGCATCTGAAACAATTTTTTTTATTTTAGGAAACTGCCATTTCTCAAAATATAAATTCACTTGAAGACGGAGAAGAAGAGGGAACTACCCATGAACCATTTTCTCCGCAGGGCCAGAGCGGCAAATCTCCAAAAGTTGCACCAAAAACCCCTGTATCAGAAAAGGCTCCAGCATCCAAAAGAAGTAAAGTTGACAATCTACCAAATGCAGTTGAACAGCTACGGGAAGTCATTGCAAGTATTCAAGACAGTAATTGTAACGAGCATGATGCGTTTGGAAATTTTGTTGCTGCAACTCTGAATAATTTACAAAAATCTAGTGCACTTATGGCCCAGAATGAAATTCAGGGAATTCTCTTAAAGTACAGGCTGAGAGATGTTGGCCTCCCAAAATTTCTATTTATGAAAACCAGAATTCAGTAACTCAAACACCACAGTGCAGTCGACGTGATTCACATGATAATAATTCCCTTCAATCTGCCTACACAAATTATTCCTCGAGTTGCTCAAGTACCGCTTGCTCTGCGTATGTTGATAATAATCAAGTACAACAATATGATGTTACTGATTCACAAGTTTGTTTAACTGATGTTGCTATTGCAAATTCAGAAAATATAATTGTACAAGTCTTCAAAATAGCAGGAGATTTGGAACAATAATAATGTTTTAACACTTTTGTGCTAAGTTTCAATAAGCTACATAGTATTATTTAAGCAATAATAATATTAAAAATTTTTCTTTATTCACAATTGATTGATTTTTACCTACCTTGACAGTATCCAAAACTTCAGAGATAGCATCACACACTTCGGGAATAAATTTAGAAATAGCAGATCTTGACACCCTAAAAAAAATGTGAAAGGCTTCTGTAGGAGTTTCCTGTAGCTAAAAAGTTCAATATAACTTGTAGTTTCACTTCAGCTGTTATAGCATCCCTCATCATCGTATCTTCACGTTGAATTTTGTTTTTCAACATGCCCAACAGATGTTCAAAATTTTCTGGGGTAAGTCTAAGACATCGCGTGTATTCCAAGTGATCCTCTATAACCAACTCTTTTAGTAGAAGCGATGTTCCTCCAAGTGAATTTCTTCTTTTCAGCCATTCTTTCATCCACTCTTTTTTTTTTTCTATTTGCCTCCTCATGAATTACTTCAGCAACTTCCCTAACCAGTTCTTTTAAAATTGGTGCCAAACATTCTTTTAATTTCTTTTTAAAATTCATATTTACGAAGATATACCATTCAAACACCTAGACAACTTACTCTTGACTGCTATATACTCTACTTAGTACTTGCTTCGTGTGAACGCAAAAAATCAAAAAATGGTAGAGCGGCAAGTAGAGTAAACTCTACTTGCCGCTCTACTCTACTCATTACTCTCCCGTGTAAACTAGGCTTTACCGTAAAACCATTATAAAATGAATAAGCACTTGAGTCTATCTTTCTTTGAATCTCTCACTTTTGTTCGATACAAACCAGCGTCGTTTCGTTGCGTCTCGTTGTGATTGTGATTGTTTGTATTGATTGATCGTGTGTACTCAACAGTTTTTATTATAAAACAAAACACTCACTACCTACCTCTGTTAAATTCTCACTAAGTGTAGACTTTAAAAGTGAAAGAATTCTTTCTTGAAATTTTTCTATAAGTATTTATTTCATAAAAATCCATCAAAAAGGAATTAAATCAGTAGGTAAGTAATAAAATTTATCTAAGCTAATTATTCCAATCGATGAGATTTCTGATCATGTAAGAACTAGACTAGCGCGGACCCAGTTATTTATACACAATGATATTTTAAGGAAAGATAGGTTATATCTGCTCTCATACATATAGGCATTTATCTAAACCTAATATTATAAAGAGAAAAGATTTGTTTGTGTGTTTGTTTGCAATGGATAAACTCAAAAACTACTTAACCGATTTTAACATTCATTTGTTTACATTCCTGTACATTACAAAATCGTTTGAAAAGGAAGACGAAATTAAAACCATCAATACAAAAAGTGACATCTAATTTTCGATACTTGCGACACATTACCGAATTGTGTAAAAAAGAAGGCATAATTGAGAAAATAAATAAAAAAGAGACAACTATTTATCATAGTAGTATATCAGGCGGGGTCCTGTGACCGAGGATGGCATGTGTCCTTCTGAAGCCTACCATGACCCGAGGAATGCCCTTGAAAGAGCTGAAGAATGCCCTTGAAAGAGTGTAAGAATGCCCTTGAAGAGCTGAAGATGAAGAAGTGTTTTTCAACGACTTCACATACCAGAGGCTGTTGAAAACTGTGTGGGCGTGGTCACGAAGAGTTTTAGTAATGCGAAGAAGTGTCAATGACGTGACATCCGGAGGTTGTTGAAGACTTGGGCGTGTTGTTAAGATGAGGGGGTAGATTATGTCAAAAGGTCCTTATTAAGAAAAAGGGGTGGTTTTTAGGGGAATGATTTTTAGGGGTAGTTTTGATATGGTTTAAAAAAGGCAAAACTAAAAAATTTTTCTTTAAGAGGTTAATTTACCCTATTTTTTGGTAAATTATTTGAATGAAAAAAATTCTCGACTGATTTAGCTAGAATACGAACCGTGGACCCTTGTGATAGAGTTCTGTTGTATTAGCATTTACGCTACTGATGCTTCATGAAATAATGTGTAAATGAAAGGTATATATAAAAAAAGAAATGTGTATTGGATAAGTAAAAAAAATGACTTGTAGAAGTTGGGAAAAACGTTTTATATTATAAAGTTTAGAAAAAATGAATGGTATTTTTACTAGTAATATTATTATTAATTTAGTGTTTTGCTTCATTAATAAAATATAAATTAGCCTAGCCTAGCCTAGCCTAACCTGTATAGATTTGTTTTTTGGGTAAATAAAACACAAGTATGAGCAGATTTAAGAAAATATATATTAAGAATAATTTTACATTACAACAAAAGTTATAAATTGTTAATAAATAATATTAGTTTGTTAAACAAGAAATTTTGTTGAAAAATTGTACAAGAAGTAGTCGACACTGACGTCACAAGTCCAGTCCCTGTTGAAACAGTGCCCTTTTGGCAACATTAGATGTTGAAAATGTCGTTATAGAGACAGAATAGGTTTAAATAAGTGCAAATAGGTGTAAATATATTGGTTAAGAGTCTGCAAGAAGTGGTCGTCAATGATGTCACACGTCCAGTAGATGTTGAAACAATATCTTTTTGGCAAGAAATTAGGATTTAACGTCATGTTTATCGTATTGGTAAATGTTTTACCGTAACGTAATTAGGTAGTTGGCAATAGAGCTGATTTTAGCAGGGTACCTTAACTTCATTAAAACTTCTTTAAACTTTCATTTGAGAAGAAGTTGGGTAGAGTAAAATGGTGTAAAAGTGGTTCAATAGGTAATATTTTCGTAGTAAATGTGTGCAAAAAGGCCTTATTTGTATGTTTTTTAAGTGTAAAAATTGGTAAATATTCACCTATTTAGTTGTTTGGCGCCGTAAAGTCGGTAAAAAAATGTTCAACTTAAGGTAAAATGTAAACAAAATGTGCGATTCATGTTAATTTTCTGGAAGTAAAAGCAAGTAAATACTGCGTAATATTCTAAAAATAGAAATGACGTGACCCAATAAGTGTTCTAAATGGGTTGAGAGCTCACAAAAAAAATAGATAAGAAAGGTTAAAAATTGGTGATGTATGTAATTGAGTAAAATGTATTGTAGAGTTGTAAAATTTGTTAAATTTACCAAATAACTATGAAATAAGCTTAAATTAATCTAAAAAAAAAAAAAAAAAAAAAACGTTTTTTTGGACTCGTTTGAAATGTTGTTGGAACTCGTTGGATTTTGCTATATGATAATGAAGAGGAGAGTTAAATAAAACACAAGTATGAGCAGATTTAAGAAAATATATAAATATATATATATATATATATATATATATATATATATATATATATATATATATATATATATATATATATATACGTGTATATTAAGAATAATTTTACATTACAAAAAAAAAAGTTATAAAGTGTTAATAAATAATTTTATTTTGTTAAAAAAAATTATCTGTTTCTATTTCGTTCGTTGGCTTCTCTTGCGATTCCTCTTCTTTCTTTACTGGACAAATACGAAGAAGGTAAATGTTTTGCACCATCTCTTGTTTTAAACAATTCCTGAACTTCACATGTCAAACATTTTTGATTATACAGGTCTGTTTCACCTTTACATTTGGCACATTTTACTCTTACAACTGGCATTTTTTTTTTTTTTTGTTTTTAATGTTCTCTCAGACTCTTGTTTTTTAAAATTAAGTTTATATTGATACATCTTGCCCTTATATATAAAATCTGTCCCTACTGTTATTATTACTTACTATTCATTATTCTTATCGATCCAACTATTGTGTTTATTTTGACAACAAAAAAAATTAATAACAAGGTGTTACTAAAAAATAATTTCTAGAGTTTGTTGTTGTTTTATAAAATACAAGTAAAAAACTGAAATATACCTTGAAAAGAAATACAATTTACTCTTAAGAAATAGCTGTAAATATAAAAAACTAAAATTTGCCTTTAGCAAGTGAAAATTGGTATATTTCCAGTAAAGTATATATTTAATATTTACTGCGTAATAGTTTAAAAATAGAAATGACGACATAATGCAAAGATGTTGAGTAAATACATTGACAAGTAGTCCATTTCTTATTTTTTGTTAATGGAATGCAATTAAAAAATAATTACGTTTACATAAAGTTGTTTGCTTATAAAATATTGTTTATTAGTTAGTATTTTTTTTTAGTAGAGAATCGTTTGATCCTAATAGGATGCACTAAAAATAAGCATGTAACAAAAAAATTCTTATTTTAATAGGATGCAATTAAAAAAATAATTACGTTTACACAAAGTTGTTTGCTAAAATAGTCATTTTAAATGAGATAATAAAAAAATAATTTCTTTTACAAAATTGTTTATACAATAAAACGAAAATTATTTATATAATAAAATCGTTATTTGAAATGAGATAATTAAAAAATAATTGCTTTTATTAAGTTGTCCATACAATAAAACTAAAATTAAAAAATAATTACTTTTAAACGGTTGTTTAAAAGCATTCCAAAATATTTATGTTAATAGGTGTTACGAGGCAATTAAAAATAATTGCTTTCCAAAGTTGTTTATAGTAATAATAATAATAAATGAATAGCGCAATATTTTTTCTGTATTTACTATATATATATATATATATATATATATATATATATATATATATATATATATATATATATATATATATATATACACATATATAACCGGTAAGTTCTTACTCCGAGTCAATTCAAGGGTGATGGAATTTATATAAATCTTACATACACTCCAAATCATAAAACCTTAAGGTATAAATTTGGTAATTTACCCATTAAATATCTACGAACAAAAATGGAGAAGATGGATAAGGATCTCAATTTATTTAATCTTAAAGCCCCTTTAGTATCACCACCTACAGGGATTTCTTCCAATTGGATTCAAGAAGAAGAAGAAGGGAGCAGCAACAAACCTGTAAACAAGAAGAAAAAGCTTGTACCTGTAAGTACTCTCTTGATAATGTTGAAAAAAAAAAAATTGTGAGAAAATTTCCTATAAGTTTAATAGTAATTTGATTTATATTATACTAATACTGTGTTATTCTCATCTTTTATTAGTTAAAATTTGACAAGATTAAGAAGAGCCCATATCATATGTGCGTTACACCTGAATATTTAGGTGATGGAATATGGACACCAGGCAAACTATCAAATATTAGTGCAAACGTAGTAAGTTATCAATTTAATGGACAAATAGATATTAATACATTAGAAATACCAGAGTCATGTAAAAACTTATTTCTAACAGTTTTGCAAAAATCATTTTGGTTGTGAATTTGATGATTAAACTTTGTGTGTATAGAGAAATATTGTTATTTTTTAATTAAAAAAAACTCAAACTCCATATAGAATTTATGTTAACAAAAGTAATATTTTAAAGAAATGTAAAAATGTAAATGTAAATACATAATTATAGAAATTGTTGGAAAATAAAGAACTCTTGTTATTTTAATCACATTTACAACAATAAACTGTTTAAATTTATTGTTAAAGCTATGACGGAACATCAATTCAGTTCAAGAAGTTCATTTAAAACTGTTATAGAAAATAGGAGAATTAATTATTAAAATTTATTTCTTTTGGAAACTAATTTTGTACTTTTTTTTAGTTGTTAAAACATTTCCATGCAAAAGTATATTTAATATTTACTGCGTAATAGTTTAAAAATAGAAATGCCGACATGATGCAATTAGTCTTCTAAAACAGATAATGAGTTGATGAAAATGCATTGTATAGCGTAAAATTTGGTATATTTACAAAAAAAAAAATAGTAAAATATATATGAACCTAAATTACTTTAAACGAGTTTGGATTCGTTGTTGAAACGATTTTCGTTGGTTTTGCTATGTGATGAGAGAGAGTTAAATAAAACAGATGATTGCACTATTGCAGGATGCACTAAAAAAATAAGCATGTAACCAAAATGTTTGCTAAAAAAATAGTTATTTTAACTGAGATAAATAAAAAAAATAATTACTTTACAAAATTGTTTATATAATAAAACGAAAATTAAAAAATAATTACTTTTAAACAGTTGTTTAAAATAGTAAAAGAATGAATTAAATATGATATATAAAAAATAACTTATAATTTGAAAAAGTACGTAGTAAATTGTTCCTAAAGTTAAATATGATTATTATTTATTACAAAAAAGTTCTTCTTTCTCACATTTGGTCAATGTGGTTCCATGTTTGGCTGACGGGCGCAAACCAAGTCAGCACAAACGCATTACCATTGTGTATTAAGGAATGACCTGACAATGTTACATGTTTTCAAAATCACTGACTTCTGAATGTTTTTGTGTATGTTTGTCTTGAGTCCTAATTGTACTAAGTGTGGTGTGAATGTTGTTGGTGTGAGGCCTGTGGCTGATATAATGAGGGGGACAATGATGACTTTTTCTTGTTTCCATAGCCTTTTTATTTCCGTTGCAAAGTCTATGTATTTGGAAATTTTTTCTGTGTATTTCGTTTGGATGTTTGTGTCGTTGGGGACAGCTATGTCAATTAGATAGGTGACTTTTTCTTTTTTGCACTGAAAAGTAATATCGAGTCTATTGGCGGAGACTGTTTTATCTGTATGGATACTGATGTCCCAGTAGAGTTTGTAATCTTTATTTTCAAGTACGGATGTTGGTGTGTATTTGTAGTAGGGACCTGTGTTTTCTATGAGCTTGTATGTTGTGGCTAGTGCTTGGTGAACTACTTTTGCCGCTGAGTCATGTCTGGCTGTGTATTCCGTTCCGGCCAATATTTTACATCCGCTCGTTATGTGTTCGATCGTTTCTTTCTGCTGGTGGCATTTCCTACATCTGTCCTCTGCAATAGTCGGATCTTTGATGATATGCTTTTGGTAGTTTCTGGTTAATATGACTTTATCCTGGATAGCAAGTAAGAAGCCTTCTGTTTCAGGGAATAGCTGCCCATCCTGTAACCAGGTGTATGATTGTTTTTTATTGACGTGGTCTTGTTCTATGTGGTATCTGTGTTTTCCGTGGAGTGTTTTCTCTGACCACGTTTTCATCTTTTCCTGTTGTAATTGGGTGTGACTGTGTGTGTCTGCTGAGTGGTCTGCCCGGGATAAGTCGAGAGGTGTGTAGTTTTTGTCTGCTTTCACTGTCGCTGTGTGGAGGCTGGTTTGATTGCTGTGAAAGAATTTCCTAAGTGCTTGTATTTGTTTTGTGTGTAATGATCTGATGTCTATAATTCCTCTTCCTCCTGCCTTCCTCTCGATGGTAAGTCTTTCTTTGCATGCGTTGGGGTGTAATTTCCTGTATTTGGTGAATTGAGATCGTATAAGGATGTGAATATTTTCTATGTCTGTTTGTGACCATTTGATGATACCAAATGAATATGTGAGTATAGGTATAGCGAACGTGTTGATGGCTTTAGTGAGATTCTTAGAGTTGAGTTTTGTTTGCAAGAGTTTCGTCAGTCTGTTTTTGAATTCGGTTCTGAGCTCTGTTTTGATGTGAGTGTGGTTGAGTTTGGTGCTTTGTTGGAAGCCTAGATATTTGTATGTTTCTTTGTCGAACATGTTATCGAGTGTTTCATTGTTGATGGTTTCTGTCTCATGGTGACACTTCCATTGGCCTTTGTTGATGTGGAGCACTTTGCATTTACTTATACCAAATTCCATATTGACATCTAAGGTGAATTTTTCTGTGATTTTGAGGAGTTCTTTTAGGTGTGTTTGTGTGGCAGCGTAGAGTTTTATGTCGTCCATATATAGGAGGTGGTTTATTTTATGTTGATTCACTTTTTGGTGTCTGATATTGAAGCCATGCTCTGTTCTGTTTAGTATATTTGAGAGTGGATTGAGACAGAGGCAAAACCATAGAGCGCTGAGCGAGTCTCTCTGAAATATACCCCGTCTGATGTACAGCTCTTCTGTTTGGATGCGTTCGGTTTGTGTTTCTAGGCATATTTTGGTTTTCCATGTTTTTATTATTATTATTATTATTACAAAAAGTTCTTCTTTCTCACATTTGATCAATGTGGTTCCATGTTTGGCTGACGGGCCAAAACCAAGTCAGCACAAACGCTATTACCATTCCGTATTAAGGAATGACCTGACAATGTTACATGTTTTCAAAATCACTGACTTCTGAATGTTTCTGTGTATGTCTGTGTTGAGTCCTAATTGTACTAAATGTGGTGTGAATGTTATTGGTGTAAGGCCTGTCGCCGTTGCAAGGTCTGGGTATTTGGAAATTTTTTCTGTGTATTTCGTTTGGATGTTTGTGTCGTTGGGGACAGCTATGTCAATTAGATAGGTGACTTTTCCTTTTTTGCACTGAAAAGTAATATCGGGTCTATTGGCGGAGACTGTCTTGTCTGTATGGATACCGATGTCCCAGTAGAGCTTGTAATCTTCATTTTCAAGTATGGATGTTGGCGTGTATTTGTAGTAGGGATCTGTGTTTTCTATGAGTTTGTATGTTGTGGCTAGTGCTTGGTGAACTACTTTGGCAGCGGAATCATGCCTGGCTGTGTACTCTGTTCCGGCCAATATTTTACATCCGCTCGTTATGTGTTCGATTTATTATTATTATTATTTATTACAAAAAGTTCTTCTTTCTCACATTTGATCAATGTGGTTCCATGTTTGGCTGACGGGCCAAAACCAAGTCAGCACAAACGCTATTACCATTCCGTATTAAGGAATGACCTGACAATGTTACATGTTTTCAAAATCACTGACTTCTGAATGTTTCTGTGTATGTCCGTGTTGAGTCCCAATTGCACTAAATGTGGTGTGAATGTTATTGGTGTAAGGCCTGTGGCTGATATAATGAGGGGGACAATGATGACTTTTTCCTGTCTCCATAGCCTTTTTATTTCCGTTGCAAGGTCTGTGTATTTGGAAATTTTTTCTGTGTATTTCGCTTGGATGTTTGTGTCGCTGGGGACAGCTATGTCAATCAGATAGGTGACTTTTCCTTTTTTGCACTGAAAAGTAATATCGGGTCTATTGGCGGAGACTGTTTTATCTGTATGGATACCGATATCCCAGTAGAGCTTGTAATCTTCATTTTCAAGTATGGATGTTGGCGTGTATTTGTAGTAGGGATCTGTGTTTTCTATGAGTCTGTATGTTGTGGCTAGTGCTTGGTGAACCACTTTGGCAGCTGAATCATGCCTGGCTGTGTACTCCGTTCCGGCCAATATTTTACATCCGCTCGTTATGTGTTCGATCGTTTCTTTCTGCTGGTGGCATTTCCTACATTTGTCCTCTGCAATAGTCGGGTCTTTGATGATATGCTTTTGGTAGTTTCTGGTTATTATTATTATTAGTCTCGGAATATATATATATATATATATATATATATATATATATATATATATATATATATACATATATATATATATATATATATATATATATATATATATATATATATATATATATATATATATATATAACTAAATGTAATTAATATTTTTTAGAAAAAACAAAACACACCAAAGCAATTTTCAAAATCTCTTATGAAAAGTAAGGAAGAATAAACTGTCGACTGTAGTGCGAGTGTGTTACATAAATAACTTTATCTTTTAAATTGCTATATAATTAAAGGTTACAAATTCATAACAACAATGTTGCAAAACATTATTTTTTATGTATCATTACTTATCATTTTATTTTTTTAACAGAGTACGATCAAAGGTAATTATAATCTTAACATCAACAACAATGTTGCAAAACATTATTTTTTAAGTAGTAGCACTTAAAGATAATGAGTTTTATAACAACCCATTAATTACAAGCATGTCTAGTAAATAATACTACACAAAAAAATACTCACTTGATTAAATTTTTTTGATAGTACCAATATATCCTCTACTGTTAATTTAAACACATTAACCTGTTTTTAATAATAATATTACTAATAATGATGATGACTGAAGAAGAATATATTGAAGATTTAAATAGAAAACATGATGAGTTATTAAAATTATTGGAAAATAGAGAAAAAGAAATGGTTGAAATGGAACAGGAAAGCGAAGAGTTACCTTTAAATATCTGGAGAGAACGATTGTTAAAAGAACAACAACAACAAGAAGAAGAAGGAGAAGGAAATGTACCTCTTGCAATATTGCGAGAGAGATGGTTGTTAGAGCAACAACAAGAACAAGAACAACAACAACAAAAAGATGGGAATGATAAGACAGAAACTTATTCAGAGGGCGTAGACTTCTATGATGCTCATGATGATAATGAGGATGAATACATGAGTTGGGAAGATGTAGTTAAGTTAGGTGATATAACATTATCGTATATATTATTTTAATAAAAGTCTAATAAATAGATTTAATTCTCTAATTGTCCATTTGCGTACTATTTTACAATAAAGTATAGGTATCCTGTTTTTACCAATATCAATACTACTAAAAAACAAAAAGTTTATTTAGAAAATCAATTAAGTAAATACAACTCTAACAATTTTCCTCACAAATTTTTTTTCTCTCTATGGTAAATCATCATCAATGCTGATAATTACTTGTTGCATCACCCATAACGTCATAAGTTGTATCAGTTTGTATGCACTATTTTTTTTATAAAATTTAGTTGTAAAGTAATTGTGACACAATGAAGTTGGCTGTTCTCGATATTCAGGGATTTACCTTTTTATTTGCTGCCGATGATACTAATGATGAGGTTTATGTAGAAGAATTCCATGCTAAGAAAATTACGATATAAAATGGTTTACAGACAAGTCATTACGTGTTAAAACCGAAAGTTGCATTTGCATAATTATCTCAACTCAATAAAAGAACTGTTCGTAAGACTGAAAAGGAACTTGGTTTACGATATTCTTCCGGATATGTAAATTATAATTTAATTAGAGAAATTTTGGATAGAGCATTGACCGATTGTGATGTAATGTATGTGAAAGGAAAACATATATTTCGATTCGTTCAAGATAATATTGCTGCTACTACTTATCCTACTAATCCCAATTTCAAAATGGTAGATGTAGATACTCTAAATGTATGGCAAATGCCATCATTCAAACCTGTTTAGATCATCAGCATATAGCCTACAACAACGATAAAGTTCAGTGTAGTACCATAAATTGTTTGGCACTATTAACATGGCTCACAATATTCATCCCATAATGTCTATCAGCATCAACCACTACCAAGAAGATAATACTATATTCAATCTTTCGTCTTATTCATTGAAACAATGGGAAGAACAATGTATTTAATAATAAACTTAGATTTAAGAAATTTGTAACCAATGTTAAAAAACGAACAATTTGTAGAAAAATCGATGATAGTTTTGTTATTAATAAAAAATATTTTAAACTTTAGTATGTGTTTTTATATCGTCCTCATCATCATCTTATTAAATCATTCAGTTAAGATATTTTTAATTGCTATAAAGACAAAACTAAAACACAAAAAAACATAGTAGTAATTATATTGTTTATTCATATATAACTGTAGAAATATACATAAATAATTAAACCACCATTCTCACTTAAAAACAAAATATTTTTTTCAAGCATCCTGTATATAAAGGTAGTAAGAATACAAGGAATTTATTACGAAAAAATGTACATTAAAACTAAATATATACATAAACACCACAATTCTTACTTAAAAAAAAAGTCCTGTATATAAAGATACTAAAAAAATATTGTGTAGGAACTTTTTAATGAATATTTAGTATAGTAGAACAAAGTAAATTATTTATTACGAAACATGTACAAAGTAACATGTATTTTCATTCCATTGCGGTTACTGGAACATACTCAATGGTCTCTTTGAGGTCTTGGTTCTCGTTGTTGTTGTTGATTTTGTCGATTCTCCTCACCAATGGGTCGTGGAGTATGAGCTCTGACAGATTTCAGCACATTTGGTATGCATTTTTTGTCCCGCTAGAAGGTTTTCATTTACACCGCATGCCCTGCATCCACCATTTTGATATAATCCTACTAATAATTTACCAGAAGTCAATTCAACAAAATCACGATTAATCCGAATCTTACACTGACGTCCAGTAACTAAACTTCTCTTTGTTATTAGACCAACTAGATTTTCGTCCATTTTCTCTTTTTTTTTTTTGTTTTTGTTGATAGACTGAAAAAAATCATTCAAAATAATTAGTTTAAATAAAGTAACAAATTGTTTGTTATGAGTAGTATTATACTACTGTTATCCATCTAACCATGTCAAATAACCTCATACAACAAAGTATGGGTGATATTGGTCGATTTAAATTAAATTTACAGTGTCCATTGTGTGGTTTGAAAACTACAGAATGGTGTGATTGGAAGGTAAATTATATTATACCTAAAGAACGATTTAAACAATGTAAAAAGTGTTTCCAATTAGTACCACATTTACAACAAACTGTTAAAATTTATTGTCAAGAGATTAATAATGCAACTGGAGCACATCTTGGTTGGTGTTAATGTATCCTCTTCGGATCTCCCGACTATAAAAATGAAGCCTACATGGATGGCTGATTTCAAAGATCAAATT
Source organism: Pachyrhynchus sulphureomaculatus (assembly GCA_019049505.1). Classification (NCBI taxonomy): domain Eukaryota; kingdom Metazoa; phylum Arthropoda; class Insecta; order Coleoptera; family Curculionidae; genus Pachyrhynchus; species Pachyrhynchus sulphureomaculatus. The sequence continues at coordinate 88,864,238 of CM032446.1, read as the reverse complement.
GCATCCATACCGATAATAATAATAATAAATCCCATTTTCAAGATTATTTTTTCAAACTTTGACTTTATTATGATAAAAATATTTAAAAAAAAAAACTGTTAAGAGAATAGGAAATTATAACTTCTTGCATTCTTTGTGTATTTGAACAAATATTTTATAGTATAGGTGCCATTTTAGTGTCATTTATAATCATATTTAAGTTGTTTTTTTAAAAAATTTGTTATTAAAATTGGTATTTGTTTTGTCTATTTACGTCATCTTATTTAAAATTATTACTTTCTCCAATAGTCAACAGCTTATCTGTTTTTGCTGAACTCTTATTATATTTATTAGAGATTAATATACGTAGCAATTATTACGTTCTGCAATACATTTTAGTCAACAAGTTATCACATCAATCTTTCTTATCTGATTTTGCTGACCTCTCAACAAATTTAATATTTGATAAAAATCTAATAATAGTTAAAAAAAATGGAAGTTGAAGAATTGAACTTTATATATTTAAAGTGTGGTTGTCAAGTTAAAAAATATATAAATAGGTACTATAGAGATCGAGTTAGAATACTCAAATATTGCAAATACTGCTTAATTAATTATGTATATGGGAAAAATAGTCTAATTTGCATGATTATAACTAGTGAGCAGAACAGATTAAAAACTTATCACATAGTCATCAACATCAGTAGTAGGAAGTCCCCGTCTTATGTAATTTCCTTCGGTAATAAATAAAGAAGAGGAATCGAAAAGAAGAAGACTATGAAGATGAACACTTAAGTTATAGAGAATATTGTAAAAGATATAATGTGTCTGTTAAATACTAGAATAGTAATATTGTATTTTTTAAAATTATAATAAAAAAATATTTAAAATATATGTTGTCAAAAACCATTTATCCCTCCTAATATTTTCTTTCATATATAAAACATCACATTAATAAAATTTTTTTTTATCATTTTAACAAACTTCTTATGAAGTATGTATATGATCGTAGTGCAAAAAAAAATGATTAGTAAATTTATATTGCCAATTTGTTGTGTTCTTCATATAGTTGTTAGTATTGAAAATAACAATTGTGATAACTTAAAAGATAATTATGAATACTTATTAGAAGATTATAAATCACTCTATAATATGTACTAATTCACTTGATTATTATAAAGAATTGTACGATAATGAACTAGCTGTCAATATTTGTTTGGAAAAATTTGAAGAATATAAACGCATTAATGAAAATTTAACCAACTCAATAAATTATACCAGATATGTTTCTCTTCTTAAACAAAATATTCAATTAGAATCAGATTTATATTTATTGACAACAAAAAAATTAAAAAGAAAAAATTCTAACCTAAGTAGTAGTAGTAGTAGTAATAATTAGTGTTATTTAGTACTATTTTATATTCATATTTACATATATAAGAAAGTTAGTAAAATTCTTTAAGTTGTTGTTTATTTACACCTATAAATCTTAGTAAACAATTTTTGGAAAAAAATAGTTTAAAAATATATTATATATTAATAGTTTCTTTTTTAAATACAGTGGAAACTAATCAAAATATTTGTTTTTTTTTTAAATTTATTTACAGAGCCTCAGTGTCTTAAACAGTATATAAAATAAAATTAAAAAAATATAAAATAAGAAAAAAAACTTACTGTTAAAAATTGGTCTGATACCACTTTAATATCTCTTACTGGAAATTTTATTTTATCTTCGGTAAATATCACCAACGTGCATGGAGTATCAGACTTTCTTTTTTAACTAGGTTGAAACTGAACTGAAAACGAACTGTGCATACTTCTAAAAAGTTATTTTTTAAGTTGCTATATATTTTACATTAATTGTGTACATAAAGGTAATTATTCATAACAACAATGTTGCAAAACATTATTTTTTATGCGTCATTACTTATCATTATTTACAAACTTGCAAAAGTCATTATTATTTTTAATGGAGTACATGATAAAAAAGGTAATTATAATCTTAGCAACAATGTTGCAAAACATTATTTTTTAAGTAGTAGTAGCACTTAAAGATGAGTTTTATAATAACTCATTAATTACAAGCCTGTCTACTAAATAATACTAATTATCATAAGTGCATATGTAAACAGGACATATAAATAGGACGATTTATCAAGTCAAAATATCATAACAGTATAGAATTTTTGTAAAACACAGTTTTTTCAAATAAAATAGTATACAGTAGTGAATAACAAGTGTTTCCTCCGAAGCTGTCCGCAAGACTGAATTGGTAAGTAGATTACTTAATATTATTATTTATATCTAAAAGCAGCAGCAAGACAACTGTGTGTGCTATCTACAACGAACTCACTATCTAACTAACTAACTGTTAATCTGGAGGCTGGGTACGATGCATTGATCATAATTGTTTATCGTTGCATTATCCAAAAAATATAGATTTAATTGCTATGTATAATTTTCTTTACTAATAACTATATAAATTCGAGAGCGAGAGAGAGATAGAGTTCAGTAAAAACAGATAAGAAAGTTCAAAATTTACCAGATAAGGAGTTGATTTAAATGCATTGAGAATGTAATAATTTAAACCCAATTTACCGTATATCGTAACGTTAAATGACTTTGTTGTTTTTTTCTTAAGTTACTATAGTAATATTATGAAACGAGTGATATAATCAAACTTTGTTTCCAAAAGAACTAAGATTTAAATAAATAAACTGAAATAGCCTGTAAATGAAAAAAAAAAAAACTATAAAAATATGACTAAATCAGAGTTCTTTATTTCCAACAATTTCGATAATTATATAGTAGTTTTACATTGGATAATGCACAATGCCATGGATTAATATTTTTATAAAAATAACACTCTGGAATCATCTTAAATTGACTTAATCTAGGTTCTTGTTGAATGGGAATGTTGTGTATATAGTTCTCATTTAAGAATTTCTTTAAAATGTTCACTTTTGTGTTTCCTTTAAATTCGATATGGAGTTTGATAAATTTTCAATACATCTTGTAAAATGTGCTCGATATCATTTATTTCAACAAATCCACTTGACCAACATAAACCATGATATTGTTCTGACCAATCAACCAATTTTTGATCTTCAGCAGATAACATAGTTCTTGAGAATGGTGGTTTAAATAAATAATTTGCACAACGAATACCATCATAAATTGCGAATTCTTTGGACACATATCCAAACGAACAATTATATCCCTGAATGTCAATAAACACATCTGATTCAATCATGATTTATCGAATGACTGAATAAAACTGAATACACATAGGTATATATATTCATTTTGATGTATTTCTCATACTTCCCAAGTGTAACAATCATTTTAAGCCCTAGAGATTTCTTCCCCCAGGATCAGTCAGATCAATATATTTATTGATCTGACTGATCTATTCTTAACACATAAAAAATATATGAGTTTATTAGAGTAGTATAATAAATAACTGGTAATTTTCCAATTTAAACTGTTGCATTTATACTGATAAAAATGTGTAATTAGCATAAATATATTCATAAAAAAAATCAATTGCGTAGCAGATGATTAACAGAGATTATTTACTGTATTTAATATATAAACAAGTCTTATGCCGCGTCAATTACAATTTTTGTTTGTAGATTCGCTCGCTAGTTTGATGAAAACAAAAATGATCTTCTTCATAGTCGAATTAATAGATGATAATTTATCTCTAGACATATTGCAAGTGTTACTCAAAGAGTTCTTCAAGAGAGTATATTTTTTACTATTCACATATCTATTATTTTCGGAAAAATTTCACTTGTTTCTCGTCTAACATATTATTATTATTTCAGAGATAGTCTGCAAATAAATATAGTAAAGGAAATGATTCATATATACTTAGAGGAGGAACCGACACGAAAAAAATGGGAGCAATTTGATAAGCTTTCGGTAAAAATAGTTTTTTATGAAAAAATATGTATTTAGTCTCTTAAATAAATCCAAAAATCTTATAAACAATGTGTTATATTATATCTCAACTATCAATTTACTAGGTTAAACTATCTACTAATCTGGTGTTTGTACTACTTATCAAATTTTTAAACCATTTTATTGTACATTCAATCCACTTTCGTCAACATCTTACCTGGTAAATTTTGAACTTTCTTATCGAATAGGACCTCTCGTTCATACATGTTTAGGGATTTTGTTGTTATAAAAAGATTGAATTGGTAAATACAAGCATCAGTAGTCATATTCACTCACAATACATATCTCTATATATTGTTTTTTGTTTTTTTTTTTGTTTTGTGTGTAATTAATTGATCAGGCGAGTCCTGGATTTCTCTAAAACAAACCACATCATATCTAATTCGAATTGTTGTTTGCAGTATGTTGTCGTCATCATCATCATCATCTTCAGTAAACGAATCTACTCCAAAACCCTCAACTAGGACGACGACTGCAACAACAAGTAAAACATCTAATCTCATGATTGATATGGAGGCAACACCATCAGAACAAATTCCTACTACTACTACTACTACTACTACTATACATAAAACCAAAGAAATATATCCACTTTGCAAAAATATATTTTTGGATGGCGTTACAAACGCGTATATAGGACAAATGAATTTTCTAAAGAAATATTCAAATGTACACCTTTATAATTATGTTAAACAACAACAAAATAGTAGTGAAACACCAAAGTCCTTTAAGCAAAATCTTTACAATTTAACAATTATGAATAAAATATAAAATGAAACAGATAAATATCTATTTGAAGGTTCACCACTCTCTCAGTTGTATTTTTCGTTAATATTTTGATGAAAAGCATATGATCGCTAATATAAAGGAAATTCCCATAGAACTTGTTGAACAATTTCCATCGGTAATTCTCATCCCTAATAAGTCAAATATTAAGAATATTGTTTGGAAAATGATGAAAAAACAAGATAATCAAATAGATTTAAGTTCTAACATAAAATATATAAAGGCTCAAATTGATTTTTTCACCTTATTGTCAAAATACAACTTTTTCAACGAATATATATTTTTACCCTATTATCCCCAAATGTATAATAAAGCTTATTTTTCCGACTTGTATGTACGTATAGAAAAAGCAATTCAAACAATCGACGACTGTAATGCGAAAGCAGATATAATTATTCCGGGAAATAATTCTTGTTGGAAAGCCTATAAATCAGATGCAGGTTTCGATCTTTGTATTAAACAGGATACATTTTGTCCCGCAGGGAAAGCCACAAAGATTGAACCAATTGAAAGAGTAAATATTCCTATAGGATTCTATGGACAAATTGTTGCAAGATTCTCTACGAATGCTATAGGAACTATACGGACAGGCATTGTAGATGCAACTTATAATGGACCTCTGATTATTTATTTTATCTCGGATGAAAATATTATATTGGAAAAATATAGAAAAATTGCTCAATTAGTTATATGTCCTTTGATAAATGCGTCAATTGAAAGACATATTACAAGTGTAAGGAGTAGTTTTATAAGAAATACCAATAATTTTGGTTCTTCGGGAAAATATAAAATTCCCGCTGCCCAATTATTTCGACAATATTGTGCACAGCCTCAAACAGATGTTGAAATTGCTGAATATAATCGATGTTCTAGTTTGTATGTACTAGTCTTTTCCGATTCTGAATAAATTAGATATTTTTAATTACCAAATTTTTAGTTGTTACCACCTAACACATATATTTTATTAACATTTTGTAACTATGTGTAATGTGTGTGTGTATTGTTAAATTAATACATTTTCAACGAGTTTTATTCAAACTCATTTAAGCTAGGCTACTTTAATTTTGTAAATATATTTCTTAAATCTGTGTATATGCTTATACTTGTGGTTTATTTAACTCGCTCTCATCTTCATCATATAACATTTAGCAAAATCCAACGAGTTCCAACAACATTTCAAACGAGTCCAAAAAAACTCGTTTTAATGTCAGATTTATAGAAATGTTTTTTTTTTTTCTTCTTCCAGCCGCTCAATCCATTATTCAATCCCTACAGTTGGGTTTTATTTTACACAGGCTAGACTAAAATACTCATTTTTTTTTTAACTCTGATATTAAAAATAATATTTGTTTTTTTACTTTTCAGGAAGTGTTGTAATATTAAAGTTTCATTGCCGTTGGTCTATTAAAAAAAGAAAAATTATGCCTGTCCCGGTGAATCCAAAATGCCCCCTTTGTCAGGGGAGAAACGGAAGGAATAATAGATACAGCTCCATGTAAAGGGTCTTCCATGTGGGACTTGACAACTTTGAAATTTCACTGTGAACGCACCCTTAAGCCAATCACCGAACTGTCAACGTCAAAACATTCAGTAAAGTCAACATTTTCATCATGGTGAAGTACACGAACGAACAACGTTTACAAATAATTAAAATTTACTACCAAAATTTGGAGTCGGTGACTGCAACTTTAAAAGCGTTAACGCCAATTTTTGGTCGTAATTCTCGTCCCAGTAGACAAGCAATTCACAGTCTAGTGAAAAAATTTGAGTTAACATATTTGCTGCTGGATGTTCCCGTGCCAGTGAGACAACGGGTTGGTCGAAGTGGCCAGAATATTGCTGCCGTTCAAGCGTCCATCTCAAACGAACCAAAACAGTCGATTTCACGGCATTCTCAAGAATTGGGCATCGCTCAGACCACACTATGGCGAATTTTGCGAAAGGATCTTGGCCTGCACCCTTATAAGTTAAAGTTAACTCAAGAACTAAAGCCACTCGATCATATGAAGCGACGTACGTTCTCGAATTGGGTTCTAGAAATGTTGGAAGAAGATGACCAATTTCATCGCAAAATTATCTTTAGTGATGAAGCGCATTTTTGGATAAACGGCTTGGTCAACAAACATAATATGCGTTATTGGTCTGGTGAAAACCCTCATGTGCTTGAAAAAACATCACTTCATCCACAAAAAATACTGTTTGGTGCAGTTTTCATGCCGGTGGTGTCATTGGGCCGTTCTTTTTCGTTGATGAAAATAACCGTCACGTTACAGTCAATGGAGATCGCTACAGAGGCATGTTGCAACGTTATTTATTTGATCAATTGCATGGGCTAGACATTAATGTGGTTTCAACAAGACGGCGCCACAAGCCACACAGCGGGTGTCACAATCGACTTACTGCAATCTAAATTCGGTGAACGTGTTATATCGAGAAATGGTCCCGTCGAATGGCCGCCTAGATCGTGTGATTTAACACCTCTAGACTTCTTTTTATGGGGGTACGTTAAATCATTGGTCTATGCTAACAAGCCTGCGTCGTTAGAGGAGCTCAGAGCCAATATTGAAAAAAAGATAGCGGCCGTTTCCGTCGAAATGTGTGGCCGAGTCATCGAAAATTGGGTTCAACGAATCGACCGCTGCAAACGTGCCCGTGATGGACATATGAATGAAGTCGAATTCCATACATAAATGTTTTGATTGTACTTCAAGCCGATAGTAAAATTTTCGAAATGTCTCAAATGGGTTGCGTTTTATTTCAAAAAAAAGTTGTCAAGTCCTTAATGGAAGACCCGATACAAACTGTCTAAGAGAAGGTATTTTACGAAATTTAGAAGGTCAGAAACATGTTATAGGATACTTTACACCGTATCAAGAATTAGAAGGAGCTGCTAGATGGAAAGAACAAAATAATGTTAATAATAATAATCAACAAAATAATGTTAATAATAATAATAATAATAAACCTGCCAAAAGTGTTGTGTTGGCGACTAAGCCGACACCCACCAAGGCGGGAAAAAATCACAGCAGCGCATGAGTTGCACCACAGGAATCAACGAACACGCCATGCGTTGCTGTAATGAAAACACAAAACCTGACAAAGAAATCACTGAGAAGAGAATCACTCGCCGCTTGGACCCACCAACATCAATCCCAAGCGCAACCGACGTAGATACGGGACAAACACAACCACCAAAGCCAGGCCAGGGCCCGTATGTATTGCAAGGACAACATGCAACTACCAAGGCTGGAAAACCAAGACAGCGATTAAAGTGGACGGATGAGATGAATAGGACGGTGATGCGCTGTTACTACACCGCCACCAAACTCGAAACAATAACATCGGGCTACAGACAGCAACTGCACAGACTTTTCTTGACCGAATATCCACATCTGCAATTACTTGTTTCAGAACAGAGAGTAGTAGACCAAAAAAGAGTTATTACCAAGAACAATCGTCTCACACCTCTCGAATTGCAAACCATCAAGGACACAGTGGCTGTTGAACTGAACACAGACCAACCAAACAATAGAAACAATAAAGCAGATTCCGAACCAGCCTCACACACACAACCACCCAGTCGAACACAACAATACCCACCACCCAGGAGGAGCATAACGCAAAATAATATTGCGAGTACCGCGCAACACCATATCACAGACAACAACATGAATCACTCGCCACCCTCAACGACATCCACACAACATCACCCCGAATCACCTCTCATACAAACACTTAAAGCAAAAATGGAGTCACATCTAGCTCGATGGTCAGGCACCGACCCCACAACAAGAAATCCCATCCCTCGTTTAATCTTCAGACAGAGCACGCAACCAATCCTCAACACACTAAACAAGCACATAATACCTCAGTATATAACAGACTCAAGCACAATCGAAGACATTCACACAATAATATACGCAGCAGCAATCACCACTCTAACACAAAATAATCAAAAACTCCCTCAACGACAAGGAAACCCCAACAGGACAAAACCAAAATTCAAATGGCAAATAAGAATAGAAAACAAAATCAACAACATCAGGAGAGATCTAGGACATCTTACCCAGTTTATAAGCGGGAACGCGTCCAAACGTGTCACACAGGGGGCAAACAAGATCAAATCTAAGTCTCCCAACAGAACACTGCCAGAAATCCTCGATACCTTGAAACAAAAACTATCTGTATATGCCGCAAGACTCCGTAGATACAAAGAATCAAATGAGAGGAAAGACACCAACAACCTCTTCCGAAGAAGCGAAAAACAGTTCTACCGGAAAACTATGTACAACAAACAGATAGCAGTGACTGAACCACCAAACAAACAAGAACTCACAGATTATTGGAAAAGTATCTGGTCAGAACCCAAACAACATAATAATAACACCCCCTGGATCAAAGCCGAAGAAGACAAACATAAACATGTGACAGAACAAGAAAATACCACATTTAATACACAAGAAATTACAGAAACTATCAAACACACACACAACTGGAAATGTCCTGGAATAGACAATATACAAAACTTCTGGTACAAACAGTTTACCACCACACACGAAGCACTCACACACCAAATCAACAAAGCCATTCTACAACCACACACATTTCCCACTTTCCTCACACAAGGAATAACATACGTTAAACCCAAAAGCTCAGACACCACAAACCCGTCAAACTACCTACCTATCACCTGTCTTCCAACCCTATACAAGATCATCACAGCCACAATATCGAAGAAAATAGAACAACACCTAACAGACAACAATATCCTCACAGAAGAGCAGAAGGGATGCAGGAAAAATAGTCGAGGATGCAAAGAGCAGCTGATTATAGATAGCGTGATTATGGGACAAACCAGAAAAGAACACAGAAACCTTCACATCGGTTACATAGACTATAAAAAAGCCTTCGACTCCATACCCCACAGCTGGTTAATCAGGGCCCTAGAAATCTATAAAATCAACCAACACCTCAGGCAGTTTCTCGCGCAAATTATGAAAACATGGAAAACCAAAATACGCCTAGAAACACAAACCGAACGGATCCAAACAGAAGAGCTGTACATCAGACGGGGTATATTTCAGGGAGACTCGCTCAGTGCTCTATGGTTTTGCCTCTGTCTCAATCCACTCTCAAATATACTAAACAGAACAGAGCATGGCTTCAATATTAGACACCAAAAAGAGAATCAACATAAAATAAACCACCTCCTATATATGGACGACATAAAACTCTACGCTGCCACACAAACACAGCTGAAAGAACTCCTCAAAATCACAGAAATATTCACCTTAGATGTCAATATGGAATTTGGTATAAGTAAATGCAAAGTGCTCCACATCAACAAAGGCCAATGGAAGCACCACCATGAGACAGAAACCATCAACAATGAAACGCTCGATAACATGTTCGATAAAGAAACATACAAATATCTAGGCTTCCAACAAAGCACCAAACTCAACCACACTCACATCAAAACAGAGCTCAGAACCGAATTCAAAAACAGACTGACGAAACTTTTGCAAACAAAACTCAACTCTAAGAATCTCACTAAAGCCATCAACACGTTCGCTATACCTATACTCACATATTCATTTGGTATCATCAAATGGTCACAAACAGACATAGAAAATATTCACATCCTTATACGATCTCAATTCACCAAATACAGGAAATTACACCCCAACGCATGCAAAGAAAGACTTACCATCGAGAGGAAGGCGGGAGGAAGAGGAATTATAGACATCAGATCATTACACACAAAACAAATACAAACACTTAGGAAATTCTTTCACAGCAAGCAAACCAGCCTCCACACAGCGACAGTGAAAGCAGACAAAAACTACACACCTCTCGACTTAGCCCGGGCAGAACACTCAGCAGACACACACAGTCACACCCAATTACAACAGGAAAAGATGAAAACGTGGTCAGAGAAAACACTCCACGGAAAACACAGATACCACATAGAACAAGACCACGTAAATAAAAAACAATCATACACCTGGTTACGGGATGGGCAGCTATTCCCTGAGACTGAAGGCTTCTTACTTGCCATCCAGGATAAAGTCATATTAACCAGAAACTACCAAAAGCATATCATCAAAGACCCGACTATTGCAGAGGACAGATGTAGGAAATGCCACCAGCAGAAAGAAACGATCGAACACATAACGAGCGGATGTAAAATATTGGCCGGAACGGAGTACACAGCCAGGCATGATTCAGCTGCCAAAGTGGTTCACCAAGCACTAGCCACAACATACAGACTCATAGAAAACACAGATCCCTACTACAAATACACGCCAACATCCATACTTGAAAATGAATATTACAAGCTCTACTGGGATATCGGTATCCATACAGATAAAACAGTCTCCGCCAATAGACCCGATATTACTTTTCAGTGCAAAAAAGGAAAAGTCACCTATCTGATTGACATAGCTGTCCCCAACGACACAAACATCCAAGCGAAATACACAGAAAAAATTTCCAAATACACAGACCTTGCAACGGAAATAAAAAGGCTATGGAGACAGGAAAAAGTCATCATTGTCCCCCTCATTATATCAGCCACAGGCCTTACACCAATAACATTCACACCACATTTAGTGCAATTGGGACTCAACACGGACATACACAGAAACATTCAGAAGTCAGTGATTTTGAAAACATGTAACATTGTCAGGTCATTCCTTAATACGGAATGGTAATAGCGTTTGTGCTGACTTGGTTTTGGCCCGTCAGCCAAACATGGAACCACATTGATCAAATGTGAGAAAGAAGAACTTTTTGTAATAATAATAAGATTACAAGCTCTACTGGGATATCGGTATCCATACAGATAAAACAGTCTCCGCCAATAGACCCGATATTACTTTTCAGTGCAAAAAAGGAAAAGTCACCTATCTGATTGACATAGCTGTCCCCAACGACACAAACATCCAAGCGAAATACACAGAAAAAATTTCCAAATACACAGACCTTGCAACGGAAATAAAAAGGCTATGGAGACAGGAAAAAGTCATCATTGTCCCCCTCATTATATCAGCCACAGGCCTTACACCAATAACATTCACACCACATTTAGTGCAATTGGGACTCAACACGGACATACACAGAAACATTCAGAAGTCAGTGATTTTGAAAACATGTAACATTGTCAGGTCATTCCTTAATACGGAATGGTAATAGCGTTTGTGCTGACTTGGTTTTGGCCCGTCAGCCAAACATGGAACCACATTGATCAAATGTGAGAAAGAAGAACTTTTTGTAATAAATAATAATAATAATAATAATTCTCTTCCGAAGAAGCGAAAAACAGTTCTACCGGAAAACTATGTACAACAAACAGATAGCAGTGACTGAACCACCAAACAGACACGAACTCACAGATTATTGGGAACCCAAACTACACAATAATAACACCCCCTGGATCAAAGCCGAAGAAGACAAACATAAACATGTGACAGAACAAGAAAATCCCACATTAAATACACAAGAAATTACAGAAACTATCAAACACACACACAACTGGAAATGTCCTGGAATAGACAATATACAAAACTTCTGGTACAAACAGTTTACCACCACACACGAAGCACTCACACACCAAATCAACAAAGCCATTCTACAACCACACACATTTCCCACTTTCCTTACACAAGGAATAACATACGTTAAACCCAAAAGCTCAGACACCACAAACCCGTCAAACTACCGACCTATCACCTGTCTTCCAACCCTATACAAGATCATCACAGCCACAATTTCAAAGAAAATAGAACAACACCTAACAGACAACAATATTCTCAGAGAAGAGCAGAAGGGATGCAGGAAAAATAGTCGCGGATGCAAAGAGCAGCTGATTATAGATAGCGTGATTATGGGACAAACCAGAAAAGAGCACAGAAACCTTCACATCGGTTACATAGACTATAAAAAAGCCTTCGACTCCATACCCCACAGCTGGTTAATCAGAGCCCTAGAAATCTATAAAATCAACCAATACCTCAGGCAGTTTCTCGCGCAAATTATGAAAACATGGAAAACCAAAATACGCCTAGAAACACAAACCGAACGGATCCAAACAGAAGAGCTGTACATCAGACGGGGTATATTTGAGGGAGACTCGCTCAGTGCTCTATGGTTTTGCCTCTGTCTCAATCCACTCTCAAATATACTAAACAGAACAGAGCATGGCTTCAATATCAGACACCATAAAATAAACCACCTCCTATATATGGACGACATAAAACTCGCTGCCACACAAACACAGCTGAGAGAACTCCTCAAAATCACAGAAATATTCACCTCAGATGTCAATATGGAATTTGGTATAAGTAAATGCAAAGTGCTCCACTTCAACAAAGGCCAATGGAAGTGCCACCATGAGACAAAAACCATCAATAATGAAACACTCGATAACATGTTCGACAAAGAAACATACAAATATCTAGGCTTCCAACAAAGCACCAAACTCAACCACACTCACATCAAAATAGAGCTCAGAACCGAATTTAAAAACAGACTGACGAAACTTTTGCAAACAAAACTCAACTCTAAGAATCTCACTAAAGCCATCAACACGTTCGCTATACCTATACTCACATATTCATTTGGTATCATCAAATGGGCACAAACAGACATAGAAAATATTCACATCCTTATACGATCTCAATTCACCAAATACAGGAAATTACACCCCAACGCATGCAAAGAAAGACTTACCATCGAGAGGAAGGCAGGAGGAAGAGGAATTATAGACATCAGATCATTACACACAAAACAAATACAAGCACTTAGGAAATTCTTTCACAGCAAGCAAACCAGCCTCCACACAGCGACAGTGAAAGCAGACAAAAACTACACACCTCCCGACTTAGCCCGGGTAGACCACTCAGCAGACACACACAGTCACACCCAATTACAACAGGAAAAGATGAAAACGTGGTCAGAGAAAACACTCCACGGAAAACACAGATACCACATAGAACAAGACCACGTAAATAAAAAACAATCATACACCTGGTTACAGGATGGGCAGCTATTCCCTGAAACAGAAGGCTTCTTACTTGCCATCCAGGATAAAGTCATATTAACCAGAAACTACCAAAAGCATATCATCAAAGACCCGGCTATTGCAGAGGACAGATGTAGGAAATGCCACCAGCAGAAAGAAACGATCGAACACATAACGAGCGGATGTAAAATATTGGCCGGAACAGAGTACACAGCCAGGCATGATTCAGCTGCCAAAGTAGTTCACCAAGCACTAGCCACAACATACAAACTCATAGAAAACACAGATCCCTACTACAAATACACGCCAACATCCATACTTGAAAATGAAGATTACAAGCTTTACTGGGACATCGGTATCCATACAGATAAAACAGTCTCCGCCAATAGACCCGATATTACTTTTCAGTGCAAAAAAGGAAAAGTCACCTATCTAATTGACATAGCTGTCCCCAACGACACAAACATCTAAACGAAATACACAGAAAAAATTTCCAAATACACAGACCGTGCAACGGAAATAAAAAGGCTATGGAGACAAGAAAAAGTCATCATTGTCCCCCTCATTATATCAGCCACAGGCCTTACACCAATAACATTCACACCACATTTAGTACAATTAGGACTCAACACAAACATGCACAAAAACATTCAGAAGTCAGTGATTTTGAAAAACATGTAACATTGTCAGGTCATTCCTTAATACGGAATGGTAATAGCGTTTGTGCTGACTTGGTTTTGGCCCGTCAGCCAAACATGGAACCACATTGATCAAATGTGAGAAAGAAGAACTTTTTATAATAATAACAATTAGTGCCCCCCTTTGTCAGGGAGAAACGGAAGGAATATTAAATACAGCTCCATGTACGAATTGTCTAAGAGCAAATATATTACGAAACTTAGAAGGTTAGACACATCTTATAGGATACTTTTACACCATACCAAAACAAAAAATGTAAATGTATGTTTTATATATAGAATTCTGTACTGTTATGATCAAATCAATATACCAAATACTTTATGAAACTTGTGATTTTTTTTTTATACAGGTTAGGCTGGGCTAGGCTAGGCTAATTTATATTTTATTAACAAAGCAAAACTAAAATAATAATATTACTAGTAAAAATACCATTCATTTTTTTTAAACTTTATAATATAAAACGTTTTTTCCCAACTTCTACAAGTCATTTTTTTTACTTATCCAATACACATTCCTTTTTTTTATATATACCTTTCATTTACACATTATTTTACGAAGCATCAGTAGCGTAAATGCTAATACAACAGAACTCTATCACAAGGGTCCACGGTTCGTATTCTAGCTAAATCAGTCGAGACTTTTTTTCATTTAAATAATTTACTAAAATATAGGGTAAATTATCCTCTTAAAGAAATATTTTAGTTTTGCCTTTTTAAAATCATATCAAAAACTACCCCTAAAAATCAACAACCTCTGGATGTCACGTCATTGACACTTCTTCGCATTACTAAAACTCTTCGTGACCACGCCCACAGTGTTCAACAGCCTCTGGTATGTGAAGTCATTGAAAAACACTTCTTCATCTTCAGCTCTTTAAGGGCATTCTTACACTCTTTCAAGGGCATTCTTCAGCTCTTTCAAGGGCATTCTTCGGGTAATGGTAGGCTTCTGGACTCATGCCATCCTCGGTCACAAGACCCCGCTTGATATACTACTTATCATAATTTGCGCGTGATGCACGTGTTGCACATTTATCATGGACTAACTAGCACTTCACTTTTGGAGCACTTTCACAACCCATCCTTCTATAAAATATCATTGGTATTGGTTAGGAGAACGCTACTAATGATTCTCAGTCCCATCTCACACTCACAATTTCATAAAGAATCTTTGAAAAATAAAATGCCATATCATTGGTACATGTAAATCACAATACAGCATAATCTCACAAATTCGAACAGTCACAAATTCGAACCGTCCAGAAATTAGAACCGGCCATTTCAATGTATTGGACGCTCTGAAATTAGAATCTGTGGTTATAATTTCTGGAAGTGTTGTTTTTTTTGGTTTTTATTTCCACTAGGAAATATTTTTTTTTCTATGATTTTGAACTAAATAGGCGAAAAACCAAATTAAACGCTCTAAAATTAGAATAGGGGGTTCTAATTTCTGGAAGTTTTTTTACTTTTTTTTGTATTTTCACTACAAATTATTTTTTTTCGCTCATTGAAGTAAAAATAAAACGGGGAATCATCACCGAGTTATTCGTGGTGTGTACAATTCGGTCATATGCGTGTGAAATTTGATATGCTTGTACAAATTTGGGTCAGTTGATGACTGAAGGTCAAAGTGAAGTGTTCATACGTGTGAAAGTTAAAAAAAAATGCCAAACAAACGTAAAAAAAATACCTTATCTTTGGATACTAAGGTTAAAATATTAAAAAGACTTAATGAAGGCGTTAGTGGAAATCGTTTAGCTCAAGATTTTAATGTGACAAAATCTTCCATCAGCTACATAAAATCAAAAAAAAACAAGAAATAATAGATGCAGTTACCAGCATCTATCAGGAAGCAAAAAAAATCTTTACATAAGGCAGAATATGAGGAAATGGAAAAGCGCCTTTATAAGTGGTTTTTAAATCAACGTGAAAAGAAGAACACAGTGACAGGACCCGTATTAAAAGCAAAAGCTAAGTCAATTTTTAGTGAAGTGTACCCCGATAAAGATGAAAACGCATTTACTGCAAGTGATGGATGGTTTTCCAAATTTAAAACCCGTTATGGAATACGGTTTTTAAAAATTGGTGGTGAAATACTTTCTCCTGTAAACTCGAAATAAATGATCTAAGAAAATGGAGCTTTCCGATGAACGATGCATATCGTCATGATTCACATTGGAAATAGCGGCAATTTCAACGATCTGTTGAAATTATTATCTAAATATGATTTGACTCTTCGTGACCATTTAAATCGTATTAATAAAAAAAACAGCTAAATCAACATTATTTAAGTACGCAAATTCAAAACGAACTTATCTCGTTAATGTCACAAGCGATTGTTAACCCTTAAGTACCTACCTGGAGTCTCTCAGACTCTAGCGGAATTTATTTTGGTTATAACTAGTCGCATGTACATCTTTACTGGTCACCTGTCCCTGTACCTTCCGCATTCTATCCGTAGTATCACGTCTGTGCTCGTCGATGATACAGGTGATCCCGGCTCGCTCTTGAACGGCTATAAAAGTTTTTTTCGAGTCTGAGAGACTCCAGGTAGGTACTTACGGCACTTTTTTCAATAATATGATTTATATTATTTTAGCAAAAGCAGCATCTTATATTAGAATTTATATTTTAAATTAAATAATTTTTATTGTTTTAGTAAAAAATGACATCTATTAATATTATTGAGCGTTGGTTGGAAGAAGAGCTTAGCGACGAAGAATTACCAAATGCAGAATATAGCGACGTGGAAGTCGATATGGGTGACGATTTTGTGGTGGGGTGAAGTGTCCGAATCGGATTCAGAAATAGGCAGCGAAGACCTGATGGATTTAGTGGAAGAAAATGATGAATGGTCAGACGAAGATGAAATTCCCTTGCACCAATTGAGATCTAGACCTAGAAAAAGAAATTATTTTGGCAAAAACCGTTTTCGTTGGTCATTATTACCACCTTCTTCTCACACAAGAACATTGCAACATAATATTGTGCAGCAAACAGAAGGCCTACAAGCATCGTATGAAAACGTACTCAACTCTTTCTCTTCTCCGCTTGACATTTGGAGTTAGTATTTCACTGATGAAATGCTTGGAGTAATTGTGCAGCGTACGAATGAAAAAATTCAAGCTATAAGACCAAAATACAAGAAACAAACTTGTGTTCAAGATATAGATATTGTAGAACTGAAAGCATTCATTGGTATATCATTCTATACTGCCGTGTTCAAAGAAAACCACGAATGTAATTGGTCTTGGTATAGTACTGATGGTACCGGTAGAGAAATTTATCGA
>CM032446.1:88641379-88846397 GCA_019049505.1 Pachyrhynchus sulphureomaculatus | reverse complement strand
CGTCACATACCAGAGGTTGTTGAAGATTTCTTGTGGGCGAAGAGGTGTTCGACAATAAGTCATAATGTCCAGTGGTTGTTGTCGCTCCAAATGTCTCCTGCAAGAAGTCTTGACGTCACACACACACACAGATATACATATAGTTAGTTGTTTAGTTATATGAATATAATTAAAAAAAGTTATGTCTGTTGTAGGATTCGAACCTTCGTATCTTCGGGGTTTCAATACTGTAAAACGAGCGCCTTGACGACTGAACCAAATAGGCTATCGTATGAGAAAGTGTTGTAACTGGGATGACATAGTGTGGGCTATGACGTTATCGTCAAAGAATTTTCCCATAACGTTTGTCTTAGCTTGTGTGAAGAAGTCACGTGACCAAATTACCAATGACGTCATCGCCGAAAATAGTCTGTTTTCCAAAAAATATAACAGATTAGCTTGTGTAAACAAAAAATAGGTTGACGTCATCAGATTTCCGAGAATTGAAACATAGAATAGAAGAATTGACCAATCAATGACGTCATCGCTGAAAATAGTCTGTTTTCCAAGAAAAATACTAATAGATTAGCTTGTGTAAACAAAAAAATAGGTTGACGTCATCAGAATTCCGAAAACTGAAACAAAGAAGAGAAGAATTGACCAATCAAAGACGTCATCGCTGAAAATAGTCGGTTTTCCAAGAAAAATACTATTAGATTAGCTTGTGTAAACAAAAAATAGGTTGACGTCATCACATTTTCTAGAATTGAAACAAAGAAGAACTGACCAATCACAGATCGAGTTTGTCGCAATGCAATGAGTCTAGTTCTATTAGCATTTACGCTACTGATGCTCCTTGGAATAATGTGGAAATGAAAGGTACACATAAAAAAAGAACTGTCTGTTGGATAAGAATAAAATGACTTGTAGACGTGGGAAAAAAAACGTTGTATATTATAAAGTTTAGAAATAAAACGGTAAATATATATATGAATGCCATAAAACACAAATTAAAAATTCTCTCTTATATTAATTTGATCATAATAGTACAGCGTGTGTGTGTTATCTGAAATAGTTTTACACACACACAATTATTTACTTCCCCTAGTATGTTATTTATCAATTGCGTAGTTTTAATTTGACTTCTTAAAGCCTATAAGAAAAAAAAATGGTCAAGATAAGCGAAAAGAGTAAACAGTTTGGTTCCATGTAGTTTATAAGTTACGAAATAAAATAAAATAAGTTCTACTGGTTGGTTTGATTTGTTTTTTGGGTAAATAAAACACACAAGTATGAGCAGATTTAAGAAAATATATTAAGAATAATTTTTTACATTACAACAAAAAAAGTTATAAAGTGTTAATAAATAATTTTATTTTGTTAAAATTATCTGTTTCTATTTCGTTCGTTGGCTTCTCTTTCGATTCCTCTTCTTTCTTTACTGGACAAATACGAGGAAGGTAAATGTTTTGCATCATCTTTTGCTTTAAACAATTCCTTAACTTCACATGTCAAACATCTTTCATTATACAGGTCTGTTTCACCTTTACATTTGGGACATTTTACTCTTGATACATCTCGACCTTATATATATATATATAAAATCTTTTCCTACTGTTATTATTACTTACTATTGTGAACATTATTCTTATCGATCCAACAATTGTGTTTATTTTGACAACAAAATTATTTATAACAAAATGTTACTAAAAAAAAAATAATTTCTAGAGTTGTTTTATAAAAAACAAGTAAAAACTAAAATATACCTTAAAAAAAAAAGTACAATTTACTCCTAAGAAATAGCTGTAAATATTAAAAAAAAAAATGCCTTTAGCAAGTGAAAATTGGTATATTTCCAGTAAAGTATATATTTAATATTTACTGCTTAATAATTTAAAAATAGAAATGACGACATGATCCAAAGATGTTGAGTGAATACATTGACAAGTAGCCATTCTTATTTTTAAAAAAAAAAAAAGAGGCGAACCTCTTTATGGCATTGGAACAAAGCCAACTAGCCAGCATCTCTATTTAATAAATATACACATTTTTCTTTAAACCTAAACTAACCCTAAAGACACACACAAACACCCAGCATTCCAAGGCGGAATCGAACCGCCGACCCTTCGATTCATAGTAGGATTCATTACCTACTCCTCTAAAGGTATCACCCATTCTTATTTTAATGGAATGCAATTAAAAAAATAAGTACCTTTATATAAAGTTGTTTGCTTATGAAATATTGTTTATAAGTTAGTATTTTTTTTTAGTAGAGAATCGTTTGATCCTAATAGGATGCACTAAAAAATAAACATGTAACCAAATCATTCTTTTTTAATAGGATGCAATTAAAAAAAATAATAATTATGTTTACACAAAGTTGTTTGCTAATCTAGTTATTTTAAGAGGTAATTAAAAAATAATTGCTTTTACAAAATTGTATATGGAATAAAAACGAAAATTGTTTATATAATAAAATAGTTATTTTAATGAGGTAATTAAAAAATAATTAGTTTTACAAAATTGTATACGCAATAAAAACAGAAATTGTTTATATAATAAAATAATTATTTTAATGAGGTTATTAAAAAATAATTGCTTTGGCAAAATTGTTTATACAATAAAACGAAAATTGTTTATATAATAAAATCGTTATTTTAATGAGATAATTAAAAAATAATTGCTTTTACAAAATTGTTTATACAATAAAACGAAAATTAAACGTTTATTTAAAAGCATTCCCAAATTTTTATGTTAATAGGTGTTAGAGGCAATTAAAACTGATTGCTTTTCCAAAGTTGTTTATAGTAATAATAAAATGAATAACGCAATTTTTTTTCTGTATTTACTATATATAACCGGTAAAGTTCTTACTCCGAGTCAATTCAAAGGTAATCGAATTTATATAAATCTTACCTACACTCCAAATCATAAAATCTTAAGGTATAAATTTGATAATTTACCCATTCAATATTTACGAACAAAAAAAAATGTAGAAGATGGATAAGGATCTCAATTTATTTAACCTTAAAGCACCTCTACCACCATCACCTACAGGGATTTCTTCCAATTCGACTCAAGAAGAAGGAAGGAAACCCGTAAACAAGAAGAAAAGGCCTGAGCCTGTAAGTACTCTTGATAATGTTAAAAAAAAATTATGAGAAAAAAGTTTAATAGTAATTTGATTTATATTATACTAATACTGTGTTATTCTCTTCTTTTATTAGTTAAAATTTGACAAGATTAAGGAAAGCCCATATCATATGTGCGTTACACCTGAAATTTAGGTGATGAAATATGGACACCAGGCAAACTATCAAATATTAGTGCAAACGTAGTAAGTTATCAATTTAATAGACAATGCCAGAGTCATGTAAAGACTTAGTTCATACACAGTTTCGCCAAAAAGCATTTTGGTTGTGAATTTGATGATTAAACTTTGTGTGTATAGAAAAATATTGTTATTTTTTTAATTAAAAAACAAACTCAAACTCCATATAGAATTTATGCTAACAGAAGTGAGTATTTTAAAGAAATGTAAAATATAAATGTAAATATATATAATTATACAAATTGTTGGAAAATAAAGAACTCTTGTTATTTTAATCACAGTTACAACAACAACCTATTCAAATTTATTGTCAAAGCTATGACTGAACATCAACCCAGTTCAAGATGTTCATTTAAAACTGTTATAGAAAATATAGGAAATTATTATAAAAATTTATTTCTCTTGGAAACAAATTTTGTATTTTTTTCGTTGTTAAAACATTCTCCATGCAAAAGTATATTTAATATTTACTGCGTAATACTTTAAAAATAGAAATGACGACATGATCCAATTAGTTTTCTAAATTGGTTCAGAGTTCATCAAAAACAGATAAGAAAAGTTAAAATTTGGTGACAATGAGTTGATGAAAAATGCATTGTATAGCGTAAAATTTGATATATTTACAAAAAAAAAAAAATAGTGAAATATATATGAACTTTAATCAGTCTAAACGAGTTTAGATTCGTTGTTGTTGTTCAAACGATTTTTGTTAGTTTTGCTATATGATGAGAGAGAGTTAAATAAAACACAACCTAATAGGATGCACTAAAAATAAGCATGTAACCAAAAAATTCTTATTTCAATAGGATGCTTAAAAAAATAATAAGTTTACACAAAGTTTACACAAAGTTGTTTGCTAAAATAGTTACTTTAAATGAGATAGTTAAAAAATAATAGTTTTAAAAAAATTGTTTATACAATAAAACGAAAATTAAAAAATGTTGTTTGCTAAAATAGTTATTTTAACTGAGATAATTAAAAAAATAATTGCTTTTACAAAATTGTTTATACAATAAAAAACGAAAATTAAAAAATAATTACTTTTAAACAGTTGTTTAAAATAGTAAGAGAATGAATTAAATAGGATATATAAACAAATAACTTATAATTTGAAAAAGTATATAGTAAATTGTTCCTAAAGTTAAATATGATTATTATTATTAGTCTCGGAATATATATATATATATATATATATATATATATATATATATATATATATATATATATATATGTAGATATATTGAATTATTCTTAGAGGAACAGCTGGCTTCTGGCTGAGCTTCTTCTTCGTCTGGGGGAGCATCGTCTCCATCCTCCGACACTGGTTCTTGTAGTTGTTGTTGTTGTTGTTGTGGTAGCAGCAAATCTGCTAAAGTTGGTTCACGCGGTGGACCTAAATCGTACATACCATTATCGTCAGACCATGGATGATCGACGATATCAGTAGGTTCCGGCGTCGGTGTGTACCCTGTATGCGGTTCTGGAGTTACGGGCACCCAATCACTCTCATCATCATCATCGCTTTTCTCATTCCATTCAAGCTCCTCATCAGATATATCAGCTAAAATTCCCTCATCATTATCGTTGCGATTCATTTTTTTTTTTCGGTTTTTACTTATATACATAACTAAATGTAATTAATATTTTTTAGAAAAAACAAAACACACTGTGCAATTTTTAAAAATCTCTTATGAAAAGTAAAATATCAACTGTAAGGAAGAATAAAACTATCGACTGTAGTGCGAGTGTGGTACTTTAAGTAGTATGCAAAATACTTATTTAAAAAAAAAAAATAAACGCGTTTCTAAACAAAAATGAAATAAAATAAACAATATTCCTAAGTTTGGATTTTTTTAGTAGGAACGTATGCAACTGAAAAAATGTAGTGGTATCGTGTGCAAAACAAGCAGTTAAAACATAATAACTTTTTTTATGAAGTTGCATTCCAAAATATTTATGTTAATAGGTGTTAGAAGCAATTAAAACTAATTGCTTTTCCAAAGTTGTTTATAGTAATAATAAATGAATACCGCAATAGTAATAGTCCTAGAACCACTGTACAAATTTTGATTGATTTGCAGAAATGACTCTCAAGGAACGAGCATTACGTTTGAACAGTAGGTACTATGGATCTAGGACTATAAACAATTGTCAAGTTTCTAAATTTTATATTTTTTGGACAATGCAACGATAAACAATTATGATCAATGCATCGTACTCAGCCTCCAGATTAACATTTTAGTTACTTAGTTAGTGAGTTCGTTGTAGATAGTATACACAGTTGTCATGATGCTGCTTTCAGATATAAATAATATAAAATTATGATTCATACTCTGATTTTCTGGAGATAAACTAAACTTACCAATAGATCATTTTTTGAAACAGTTATTCCAGTAAGTAGTTTTTTTTCTCTTTATATTGTAACTAGGTTTTAACACTAATGCAAAATAAAATTCAATATCCATATAACCCTTTTTTTACTGATCTGACACATGAAATCTATCAATTAGATAACGATTTGTCAAAACTATTTAATATTTAGAAATTTGTATATTATCATCATAGAGACACATATATTCATAGAAACAACATTGCGCTGTTAACATGAATGTTACTTATTTATGTAGTGGTTGCTGGAGAGAAACAAAATGTATCCCAATTCAAGCGCGTCTAGCTCAATTAAATTTAATCATTAGGTGTAATAATTCTGTTTATCAGATTACACCTCGAAAAAGACTAATGGACTATTGTAACAAGTGTGAACGTACGACAATTTGGCACATCATTGAGGAATAAAAAAAGGTTTAGAAGAAGAAGACAATACTATTTGGAGGAATTTATTATGTAATTTAAATAAAACGTCTATTTTGTTTTTTCCTAAAATTTTCTTATTAGCTGTATATTGAAGAATAACGTGTATAAGATTGCAATGATGTAAGGAAATAAAAGAATTAAAAACAAAGTTAAACACCTAACCGGTATCATCCAGGCTATATCTGATAACTTTTGTCAAATTTACATGCACCTGTTGTTGAGTAATTTCAATCTTTTTTTCAGATCACGTCTGAAAATAAATATAAAATCCTGAATTTTTTTTTCAGAATATAGAAATTTCAACACCAGAATGTAGTAAAAATAAAAACATAAAGAAAATACTCACTTGAATAAATTTTTGATCGTACCAATATATCCTCTACTGTTAATTTGAACACGTTAACATGTTTTAATAATAATAATATTACTAATAATGATGACTGAAGAAGAATATATTGAGGATTTAAATAAAAGACATGATGAGTTATTAAAATTATTGGAAAATAGAGAAAAAGAAATGGTTGAAATGGAACAGGAAAGCGAAGAAGTTTTACCTTTAAATATCTGGAGAAAGCGATTGTTAAAAGAACAAGAACAAGCAAACTATGAAAATGAAGAAGAAAAAGAAGAAAATGTACCTGTTGTTAGAACAACAACAAAAATATGATAATGATAAGATGGAAACGGATTCAGAGGGTGCAGACTCCTATGATGCTGATGATGAGGATGAATACATGAGTTGGGAAGATGTAGTTAAGATAGGTTATATAACATTATAATATATATATATATATATATATATATATATATATATATATATATATATATATATATATATTATATATGTATATATATATATATATATATATATATATATATATATATATATATATATGTATTATATATATTTAATAACTAGATTTATCCTCCAAAAAAAAAAAAAAAAATTATGTCAATGTCCATTTGCGTACTATTTTTACAATAAATCAATTAGGTAAATACAACTCTAACAATTTTCCTCACAAATGTTTTCTCTCTCTCTCTACGGTAAATCATCATCAATGCTGATAATTAATTGTTGCATCATCCATAACGTCATAAGTTGTATTAGTTTGTATGTACTATTTTTTTTATAAAATTTAGTTGTAAAGTAGCTTTGACACGATGAAGTTGGCTGTTCTCGATATTCAAGGATTTAACTTTTTATTTTCTGCCGATGATGCTAATGATGAGGTTTATGTGGAAGAATTCCATGCTAAAGAAATTACAATATAAAATGGTTTACAGACAAGTCATTATGTGCTGAGACCAAAATTGCATTTGCGCAGTTATCTCAACTCAATAAAAGAGCTGTTCGTAAGACTGAGAAGGAACTTGGTTTACGATACGGATACGTAAATTATAATTTAATTGGAGAAATTTTGGATAGAGCACTGGCCGATTGTGATGTATTATATGTGAAAGGAAAACATATATTTCGACTCGTTCAAAATCATATTGCTGCTACTACTTATCCTACTAATCCCAATTTCAAAATGGTAGATGTAGATACTCTAAATGTATGGGAAATGCCATCATTCAATCCGAAAAAGCCTTCATGTTTAGACCATCAGCATATAGCCTACAACGATAAGGTTCGGTGTAGTACCACAAATTGTTTGGCACTATTGACATGGCTCACAATATTCATCCCATAATAATGTCTATCAACATCAACCACCACCACCAAGAAGATACTATATTCAATCTTTCGTCTTATTCGTTGAAACAATGGGAAGACAATGTATTTAATAATAAACTTAGATTTAAGAAATTTGTAACCAATGTTAAAAAACGAATAATTTGTAGAAAATTGATGATAGTTTTCGTAATAAAAAATATTTTTAAGTCAAACTTGTGTGTGTTTTATTAGACAGAAGAAATCATTCTCATCTCCTATTACGACGTTTTAACTGGACCAAAAAACCTATAAAAAGCTCTTAAAAACACAAAAAACATAGTAGTAGTAATAACATTTTTAACGATTGTCATCTTATTGCAAATACGACAAATTCATTCAGTCAAGATGATAATGATATAGTACGTAAAACCTATAAAAAAATCGATAGTTTTGTTAAGAAATTATCGTGTTGTGAATCTAAGGTTGGATTGATCTCTTATCGAGAATATTTAACACCTTATATCGATCGCAAGCAAATTACAACAAGTTTAGGGGGACAACTACATTACGTTTCATGTGTATGGTCACAACCTGGAGTTTAAGAAGGTCCTGATACAAGTGAATGTTTCCATGTTCGTATAGTACTACGACGTGTCAACGAATAATTGTTTTTTTAATGAATGTTACAATGCACAATGTAGTGTTCATTGCAATAATAGTAATAGTCTGATGGATCAGTTATCGAAACTAGTGTGCTGTTTTAAAAAATAATTTTTAAGACAATTTTTGCAAATAGTTATTACTGTAGAACTCGAATAAATATTGCAAATAATGCTCAAGTAATTAAGTATATGATAGGAAAATAGCATAAATATGACATATTAAAAACTTTATTATGTATTTGATCGAAAGGATCCTTTTGACTTCACCCGTACAAATACCACCACCACAATTTCTAGACTTCTTGTTCTAGTAAACTATTTTAAGCTTTTTAATTAGTTTAAAAAAATCTATTGGTACCCTTAATGAAATATATGAACCATTGAAAATATTTTGGTACCCTTAATAAATTATTACATCAGCCAAAATTTTCCAATCACCAGATAGTGTTGTTATTAAAAACATGTTTATTTGTATGTGTGTTACGCAGTTTGTTTGTTTTTGAAATAAAAAGTTATCGCTAATTAAGTCATCCAAATTTTCCAATCACCAGATATTTGTTATTAAAACATGTTTTCTGTTTACTTCTTTTCTTATCATTTTTGGATTGAATCCACTTGTTTACTTTTTTAGAGACTAATTGACTCCATGCATCATAACAGTTTAGTTTTGAAATATTACAAGTTATCTATTTATGACCTTTTCTGTTTAATTTATTTGTATATATTTGATTAACTCATTCAAAGTAATTAGTAAAGTAACAAGTTGTTTTTTGTTATCAGAAGTATTATACTACTGTTATCCATCTAACCATGTCAAATAACCTCATGCAACAAAGTATGGGTGATATTGGTCGATTTACATTAAATTTACAATGTCCAGTGTGTGGATTGAAAACTACAGAATGCTGTGATTGGAGGGTAAATTATATTATACCTAAAGAACGATTTAAACAATGTAAAAGGTGTTTCCAATTAGTACCACATTTACAACAAACTGTTCAAATTTATTGTCAAGAGATTAATAATGTGACTGGAGAACATCTTCGTTGGCGTCAATGTATCATCTTCGGATCTCCCGACTATAAAAATGAAGCCTACATGGATGGCTGATTTCAAAAAATCAAAATGCATCCATACCGATAATAAACTTAGACTTTATTATGAAAAAATTATTTTTCTTTAAAAAACTGTTAGAGAATAGGAAATTATAATTTCTTGCATTCTTTATGTATTTGAACAAATATTTTATAGTATAGGTGCCATTTTAGTACCATTTATATTCATATTTAAGTTTTTTTTTTTAATTTTGTTATTAAAATTTGTATTTGTTTTGTCTGTTTACGTCATCTTATTTAAAATTATTACTTTCTCCACTACACAGTTAGTAAACAGCTTATCACATAAATTTGATCTTTCGTATCTGTTTTTTTTTTTTTGCTGAACTGTATTACATTTATTAGAGATTATTATACATAACAATTATTACGTTCTTTAATACATTTTAGTCAACAACTTGTTTTTTTTTGCTGACCTCTCAACAAATTTAATATTTGATAAAAATCTGATAATAGCTAAAAAAATGGAGGTTGAAGAATTGAACTTTATATGTTTAAAGTGTGGTGTCAAGTTAAAAAATATATAAATAGGTACTATAGAGATAGACTTAGAATACTCAAAGATTGCAAATACTGCTTAATTAATTATGTATATGGGAAAAATAGTCTAATTTCCATAATTATAACTAGTGAGCAGAATTGATTAGAAACCTATCACATCACCTTCATCATTAGTAACAGGACGTCCAGTCTCACATAATTTCCTTCGGTAATAAAGAAAGAAGAGGAATCGAAAAGAAGAAGATAAAAAAATGAAGAAAGTGAAGACCATGAAGATGAACACAAGTTATAGAGAATATTGTAAAAGATATAATGTGTCTGTTAATCCTTATAGTATGTGTGTTAATCTTTAGATATTAGAATGGTAAATTTGTATTTTTTAAAATTATAATAAAAATTATTTAAAATATATGTTGTCAAAAAAACATTTACCCCTCCTAATATTTTTCTTATATAATACATCACATTAATAAAAATTTTTATCATTTTAACAAACTTCTTATAAAGTACATGATCGTAGTGCAAAAATTATTAGTAAATTTATATTGCCAATTTGTTGTCTTCTTCATATAGTTGTTAGTATTGAAAATAACAATTGTGATAACTTAAAAGATAATTATGAATACTTATTAGAAGACCATAAATCACTCTATAATACAAGTCTGAATTTATATCAGGAGTACTAATTCACTTGATTATTATAAGGAATTGTACGATAATGAACTAGCTGTCAATGATATTTGTTTGGAAAAATTTGAAGAATATGAACGCATTAATGAAAATTTAACCAGCTCAATAAATTATACCAGATATATTTCTCTTCTTAAACAAAATATTCAATTAGATATCAGATTTATATTTATTGAGAGCAAATCTAACGGAAAAACTAAATAGATGTGAAGAGAGGCACAAAGTTTCATATTCAATAATATCTGATTTAAATAGTGAAATTGCAAATTTAAAAAGTAATTTCACCAATTTGGTTCATGAAGTCTATCAACTGGATGGTGACCTGAAAGAATGTGGAAGAAATTTGGAAAAACAACTGGTCGAGCAATCGAGGACTTTTACAAATCTTAAATCCTGTGTCGAACAAGAAGAAAATCTGTTGAATAGTTCAAACAAACATGTTAATCGCTTAGTGACATATAGAAAAAATAATAAAAAAATTAAAAGGAAAAAATTCTAACCTAAGTAGTAGTAGTAGTAGTTAGTGTTATTTAGTACTATTTTATATTTCATATTTATGTAAGAAAGTTAGTAAAATTCTTTAAGTTGTTGTCTATTTACACCTATATATCTTAGTAAACAACTAAGTTTTAACGTAACGACAAAGAATTAAATGGTGAATAAAACAAGGTGTTACAAATGATAATATATTTTTTTACTTTAGTTTCTAACTAAAATTACCTTTATAACAATCAGACTTCTTAATACATACTATTATCTTTATTCAACATCTATCCAATATAGCCTAGACTACGTAGAGTTTGCCATGAAGCTTTCTTATAATATTGAATACAATTGGAACAATAGTTATTCTCGTTATAAGGTTTGGGACCTATATGTATATATATATATATATATATATATATATATATATATATATATATATATATATATATCATTTCAGTCGGACATCTCCAACTCCTTGTATACGAGGATGAGAAGGAATTCATTTTACTCAATCTCTCGTTCTCTCGACTGAACAACACCTCTTATGGATACTGATTTACGAAATAAGTTTGGCAACTTGTTACTCTTATTTTACATTACTCCTACTACTAGTACTACCTAATTCATTTTCCCTACCCCATTTACATATATATCTGTGTTTTGTTTTTATAAAGGGAAAATACTTGAGCAAAGAACAAGGAAATATCAAATAAAATAAAGTTAAATGTTTGTTTTCTTAATGAAGTATATGTATTGTTTAAAATATAAGTTTTTACTGAAGGCTATTTTTCGAGGGTTTGTAGGAAAATTTTTTCTTCCTCTTCATCTGAGGCTATGACCTGTATGTATTTGACCGGTATCATCCATGTGATATCCTCCAATTTGATGGGTGGAATTTCTTCTTCCACATGGATATGTACCTGGTTCTGATGTTGTTTGATGGTTTTTCACACCACGTCTGAAAATAATTAAAATATAAAGTTTTAAGAGAAAACAAAGACTTTAAGTATGTAATTTAAAGAAAAAAACGTCTATATGAGATGTATAGTGAAGATGATGATGATGATGCTTATTTGTCTAAGCGCGTCGGCAACAAGCCTATTTGAGAATAATGTTTAGAAAAATTCTGAATTATTTTTTTATGAATAAAGTTCACTATAACTACAGAATATAGTAAAAAAAATACTCACTTGAATAAATTTTTAAGAATGACATTAACATCTGCGTTGATAATAAGTTCAACTCTTCGGATTCAAAAATGTACAAAAACATTTTGCTTAATAAAAAGTCAAAAAAAAAGCAAAAAGGTAATTATTAAGTTTTACACACAGAGATGTAATTGACTCGGAGTAAGAACTTTACCGGTTATATATAGTAAATGCAGAAAAAAAAATTGGGTTATTCATTTTATTATTACTATAAACAACTTTGGAAAAGCAATTAGTTTTAATTGCCTCTAACACCTATTAACATAAATACTTGGGAATGCTTTTAAACAAACGTTTAATTTTCGTTTTATTGTATAAACAATTATGTAAAAGCAATTATTTTTTAATTACCTCATTAAAATAACGATTTTATTATATAAACAATTTTCTTTTTATTGTATAAACAATTTTGTAAAGGCAATTATTTTTTAATTACTTCATTAAAATAACTATTTTATTATATAAACAATTTTCGTTTTTATTGCGTAAATAATTTTGTAAAAAGCAATTATTTTTTAATAACCTCATTAAAATAACTATTTTAGCAAACAATTTTGTGTAAACATAATTATTTTGTTTAAATTGCATCCTATTAAAATAAGAATGATTTGGTTGCAAGTTTATTTTTTAGTGCATCCTATTAGAATCAAACGATTCTCTACTAAAAACAAATACTAAGTTATAAACAATATTTCATAAGCAAACAACTTTATGTAAACGTAATTATTTTTTTAATTGCATTCCATTAAAATAAGAATGGCTACTTGTCAATGTATTCACCCAACATCTTTGCATCATGTCGTCATTTCTATTTTTAAGCTATTACGCAGTAAATATTAAATATATACTTTACTGGAAATATACCAATTTTCACTTGCTGAAGGCAAATTTTAGTTTTTTTTTTCTTAGGAGTAAATTGTACTTTTTTTTTTAAGGTATATTTTAGTTTTTACTTGTATTTTATAAAACAACAACTCTAGAAATTATAATTTTTTTAATAACATTTTGTTATAAATTTTTTTCAAATCGATATTCCGAAATTAAATTTCGGAATATGGTTTGTTATTTGATTGGTCACTACAACAGAAACCTCGAGAATTTGCAAATGAATATAGCATTCATGGGATCTTTATTTGTTGGTCATTTTGCATTTGCAAATTCTCGACATTTCTGTTGTAGTGACCAATCAAGTAACAAACCATATTCCGAAATTTTATTTCGGAATATCGATTTGATTTATCCTTCCTAACAATGTTAGGTTTATATAGTTGAGCAAACTTTCGAAGTTCGAAACGCTCAACAGATGGCGCAAAAGTCTATATATTGCCCAACGAGTAGTACCTCGTTTATATAAAGTACCATGATTGCTATAAGCCAGCGAGAGTCATTCCAACTTGCTCTCCACGGTACTCCGGTCTTCACGATCGATACCGTTGCCTAAAGCCTACCTGATGAAGAGTATAGGCTCAGAAACTATAGTCGTAGGAGGAAAGGCATAAAATATAGCATTCATGGGATCTTTATTTGTTGGTCATTTTGCATTTGCAAATTCTCGACGTTTCTATAAATTTTTTTGTTGTCAAAATAAACACAATAGTTGGATCGATAAGAATAATGTTCACAATAGTAAGTAATAATAACAGTAGGGAAAGATTTTATATATATAAGAACGAGATGTATCAATATAAACTTCATTTTAAAAAATGAGAGTCTGAGAGAGCATTAAAAAAATGCCAGTTGTAAGAGTAAAATGTCCCAAATGTAAAGGTGAAACAGAGCTGTATAATGAAAGATGTTTGACATGTGAAGTTAAAGAATTGTTTAAAACAAAAGATGGTGCAAAACATTTACCTTCTTCGTTTTGTCCAGTAAAGAAAGAAGAGGAATCGAAAGAGAAGCCAACGAACGATATAGAAACAGATAATTTTAACAAAATAAAATTATTTATTAACACTTTATAACTTTTTTTGTTGTAAGGTAAAAATTATTCTTAATATATTTTCTTAAATCTGCATCCTTGTGCGTTTTATTTACCCAAAAAACAAATCAAACCAACCAGTAGAAGTAATTTTATTTTATTTTGTAACGTATAAACTACATGGAACCAATTGTTTACTCGTTTCGCTTATCTTGACCATTTTTTTTTCTTATAGGCTTTAAGAAGCCAAATTAAAACTACACAATTGATAAATAACATTCTAGGGGAAGTAAATAATTGTGTGTGTAAAACTATTTCAGACAATACACACACGCTGTACTATTATGATCAAATTAATATGAGAAAGAATTTTTAATTTGTGTTTTATTGCATTCATATATATATATATATATATATATATATATATATATATATATATATATATATATATATATATATATATATATATAGATATATATAGATATATATATATATATATATATATATATATATATATATATATATATATATATATATATATATATATATACATACATATATATACATATAGATATATATATACATATATATATATATATATATATATATATATATATATATATATATATATATATATTATTTTACCGTTTTATTTCTTAACTTTATAATATACAACGTTTTTTTCACTTTTACAAGTCATTTTATTCTTATCCAACAGACAATTCTTTTTTTTTATGTGTACCTTTCATTTCCACATTATTCCAAGGAGAATCAGTGGCGTAAATGCTAATAGAACCGTATTTATCCTGTATAGATATGTATGTAATATATAGCAATTAGTTATAAGGTGACATTGTAACGTATTTATAACATTTGAATAAAGATTTTTAGAGAGAGAACTAGACTCTATGACAAGGGTCGAAGGTTCATATTCTCGCTAAGTGAACTTGGACTTTTCTTAATTTAAATAAAATACCAAAAAATAGGGTAAATTACCCTCATACAGAAAAATTTTATTTTTGCCTTTTTACACCATATGAAAACTACCCCTAAAAAAACTACCCCTTTTTGGAAATAAGGACTTTTTGGCCTATTCTACACCTCATCTTCATAACAACAAACAATTCATGCACAGAGCACCATTTTTTCCGAGATCTGATGACGTCACATGACCATATTAGGGCATCTTACAAAAACTCGCTCGCTGATTGGTCAGTTCTTCTCTTCTTTGTTTCAATTCTTGAAATATCTGATGACGTCACATGCCCATATTAGGGCATCGCGACAAACTCGATCTGTGATTGGTCAGTTTCTTTGTTTTAATTCTAGGAAATGTGATGACGTCAACCTATTTTTTTTTTACACAAGCTAATCTATTAGTATTTTTCTTGGAAAACAGACTATTCTCAGCGATGACGTAATTGATTGGTCAATTCTTTTATTCTTTGTTTTAATTCTCCGAAATCTGATGACGTCAACCGATTTTTTGTTTACACAAGCTAATCTATTATTATTTTTCTTGGAAAACAGACTATTTTCGGCGATGACCTCATTGGTAATTTGGTCATGTGACTTCTTCACAGCAGCTAAGACAAACGTTTTGGAAAAATTCTTTGACAATGACGTCATTGCCCACACTTCTTCGCGACAAAAAACTCTTTGGTAACAAGTCTTCAACAGCCTCTGGTATATGACGTTATTGACGACCACTTCTTGCAGACCTTTCAACAAATTTCACCACTTTTTGCAAGACAAGTCACAGCCTTTTTTTATGTCATCCCAATTACAACACTTTCTCATACGATAGCCTATTTGATTCAATCGTCAAGGCGCTCGTTTTACAGTATTGAAACCCCGAAGATACGAAGGTTCGAATCCTACAACAGACATCACTTTTTTAAATTATATTCATATAACCAACAACTAACTATATGTATATGTGTGTGTGTGTGTGTGTGTGTGACGTCAAGACTTCTTGCGGAAGAAATTTGGAGTGGCAAAAAGGCACTGGTGAACAACCACTGGACATTATGACTCACTGTCGAACACTTCTTCGCCCACAAGAAATCCTTAACAACCTCTGGTATGTGACGTCATTGACACTTCTTCGCGATACATAAAGAAGATGCCAAAAAGGCACTGGTCAACAGCCACTGGACTGTGACGTCATTGTCGACCATTTCTTCGAGTAAGAACTTGACCACGCCCACACACGTCTTCAATAGCCTCTGTATTGTCGACAACTTCTTCAGCTCCTTACGGTCATTCTTCGGCTTTTTCAAGGTCATTCTTCGGGGATTGGTCAACTGCGGATGGAACATGCCATCCGCAGTCATAGAACCCCGCCAGGTATACTACTTACATATTAGTACAAATTTTTTTTATTTTTTATATTTTTTTACCTAAACAACGATATATATCTATTTACAACTATATTTTAGGTTTTATTTTTTGAATGCATTAAAGTTATTAATTTTACTTTCTTTTAGAAAAATATTGTTTAATATATATATATATATATATATATATATATATATATATATATATATATATATATATATATATATATATATATATATATGTATATATATATGTATATATATATATATATATATATATATATA
This sequence comes from Pachyrhynchus sulphureomaculatus, assembly GCA_019049505.1. NCBI lineage: Eukaryota > Metazoa > Arthropoda > Insecta > Coleoptera > Curculionidae > Pachyrhynchus > Pachyrhynchus sulphureomaculatus. The sequence continues at coordinate 88,829,409 of CM032446.1, read as the reverse complement.
TATATATATATATATATATATATATATAGGGTTACAGGGAAAGTCGTTCTAGATAATTAAGGACGTTATAGTTTAGGTCGTTTCTGACCGATTTGACTCTATGACATGATGTCCTAAACTTAACCGTTTTCGAGATATTGAAGTTTAAAGATTTTCTAAAAAAAAAACATGTTTTTTTTGCTTTTATATCGATTTTTTTTATTAGAGGTTCTCGAGTGCGATTTTCTGGTTATTTTTAGTTAGTCTGTATGTCAAGTATCAAAAATCATCAAAAAAATTTGAACTAGTTACTAACAGTTTCAAATGGCGGCTTGTTAATGTTTCTAAATTATGACTTTTTACCAAGTGTTTCGTACTTTAAATCAATAAAGAGAAAAAAAAAATGTATGGAAGTTATTCTGCAAATTATTTTAAAAACTTTTACGTCTTTTTAGCTATCTAAAACGGTATAATATCTACTGGATCTATTGAAAATTCTAAGAAAATGAGATTTCAATAGGCCCAAATGTAGAGTAACATAATAATAGAATTTAGATACTACCAATTACCGGTTTACTACCTGCACCTTCAAACAATAAAAAGGGTTGGGTAAGCATTTTTTCCGGTCGGGGTACTCTCTGTGCGAGTGACATTTTCTGTTCACTAAACATTATTGAATGATTTTTAGTCTGCTCATGCAACTCGTCCGTGGTAGATGTGCTATACCGTGCTTTTCAAAAATATGTGTTTCATCTTCTGACTGTGTGAATTGGCTGGTAAATGGATTTTGATCTCTACTTGTGAATATGGCAACGTATACCAACGAGGAATATGCTGACATCCTAATGTGTTACGGATTTTGCGAAGGAGTGTCGTCGCGTGCACGTGATGAATACATACTGCGATATCCTACTCGTCGTGTACCTGATGTTAGCGTATTTGATGGAACTTATCGAAGACTACGAGAAACTGGTTCCGTACAAAGACGGCGGACTGACATGGGACGACCACGTATCTTTGACGAAGACGAAGAAAACGAAATACGACGTCTCTTTGAGGTGGACTCAACCACATCTACAAATGTTGTCGCACAACAGCTTGGTATTTCGCAGTGGAAGGTATGGTTTGTAATGCATACTGTTGGGCAACACCCTTACCACTATACGCCCGTGCAAGTCATTGAAGAAGGGATCCGTTGCGACGATTAGAATTCTGCAGATTTATGCTCAATACCGATGTCGAAGATGCATCTTTTTTTAAGAAAGTCCTATGGACTGACGAGTCGAAATTCGACAAAGACGGTCTTACAAACTACCACAATGCCCACTATTGGGCTTCTAAAGAGGAAGGCAACCCAAACAAAAAAAGAACGAAAGGATCACGAACAAGATTCAGCTTAAATGTGTGGATGGGTATAATTTTCTCTTTATTGATTTAAAGTAGGAAACACTTGGTAAAAATTCGTAATTTAGAAACATTAACAAGCCGCCATTTGAAACTGTTAGTAACTAGTTCAAATTTTTTTTTGATGATTTTTGATACTTGACATACAGACTAACTAAAAATAACCAAAAAATCGCACTCGAGAACCTCTAATAAAAAAAATCGATATAAAAGCAAATCTTTAAACTTCAATATCTCGAAAACGGTTAAGTTTAGGACATCATGTCATAGAGTCAAATCGGTCAGAAACGACCTAAACTATAACGTCCTTAGTTATCTAGGACGACTTTCCCTGTAACCCTGTATATATATAATATATTGTTTATATATATATATATATATATATATATATATATATATATATATATATATATATATATATATATATTATATATATATATATATATATATATATATATATATATATATATATATATATATATATATATATATAATATATATATATATATATATATATATATATATATATATATATATATATATATATATATATATATATATATATATTTACAGCTATATCTTAGGATTAAATAGTAACTTAAATCTATTTAATATATCACATTTTTATGAGGTTCACCTTGTACCCTCCTCGTACCAACCCTTTCAAAATTCTCTTTTATATAATTTAATCGTAATTTCTAATTAAACCAAAATCGATATCAAGTGATTTTGGAACTTCATTTCTATCTCTGTCTTTATTTTTTTCAATTGCCTAATCGATAAATGTTTTTAGGTCCTAAACAACGAAGGTGTTCCTCTCAGACGTCTGGAGAAAGTTTCTCTAACTTGCTTAGAATGGGCGAATATGCATTTGACAAGTATTTTTTAAATAATCAATCTACATCGCTTAATAATTCTGGATAAGTGAAAAAGTATAATTCAACGAATTGTTTTTTTTTTTAAACTTCAACTTCTCACCAAGAAAATTAAATCAACTCCTCTACTTCCCGAAGTTGTTAGAACTCCTGAGTTAAGCAACTCTACCGAAAGTTTACATAGAACATACAAAGTACAAGAATATCTAAATAGGCTTGCCAATGAGACTTTATATGAATCTGTATGTTCAGATTATGCCAAGTTAGAATTGACAGATATTGAATCATTGGACGCAGAAGCCTTCCTACTGAAACCCAATATATAAAATAGATTTAGGCATCTTTCATCTGACAATGAAATTCTTTTAGCTGATCTGTTACAAACGTCCAAACTAAAGTCTGAAACATTATCCAACTTAAGGTCTGAAACAACAGGAGAAATAAAAAGAAGTTATAGCCTCGGTTAAATATTTGATCGATGAACCAAAAAACTTGTTGACAATTATAAATTCTATGAGAAAGGTTAATATGAAAGCTTAATGAAAATGATGATTAAAATTTTGTAGAAATGTACCTTTTTTACGCCTAAAAGTTGATATGACTTTTGGACATAAATAAGCTTTATTAGAGTAACCAATAATTTGTTCTCGTTTGGTTTTTAACGCCACTAAAAATTGGAAAATCTAATACATAATTTTAAAAAATGCTGCTGGAGGTGAAACATAAACAAAAGCGGAATTTATTAAAGAAAACGTTATTACGGATTTTCTGTAAAAATATGCACTGCGGAAATTTTTTGCAAAAAGTAGCAATACAATTTGTTTATTAAAAAGGGCCTAACAAATAACTCACAACATATTGAATTCATGTAGTTTGACACGATAACCCCTTTAATGGAAAATTAAAGAATTCAGCTAATTTGAGCTAATAAGATTATACAAAAATAAAGAGAAATTGACTGATTGGCCAATGCCATAAAACATATAAACAGAAGCGTGTTTTAAGTATTTTCCTGTACCAACAATTTTTATACAGAAACATTTTTTTGAACTTTGTACCATTTCCCAGCTGTTGCTCGATGGTTCATCTAATTATTTTCTTTCAATTATAGCAGTCATTAGAACGTCAAGACGCTATTATGATATGGCTGAAATTGAAACAATTGCTGAAAACTCTATATATCATTCAGTGGTATTGCTAATCCAAAATGAAATTAAAAAATCGTAGGAATCTGAATATAATGAGCACAAGGTCTTAATAGCTGCCCTGGGTAATGAGCAACTAAAAATACGCTTCTTCTACTGTAAATATTTAACTGAACTTTTATTCCCAATTAAAAAAAGATATTTTTAAAATTGAAGGTACCCAAAAATCTATTTTTTAAAACGTAATGGTTTTTTAACTGTTCTGTTCTATTAAACGTAAATTAAAAGAGTTGTTATTATAGTAAAATATTATAATTAATTTCAGTTACAGTTAATTCGAATATCAGAAAACATTAAATAAGACATTAGCTAAACATCAGTACATTCAGTAGGTTAATTCATTAAAATTTTTTTTTTCAATTTCAATTACCCGTAAATAATGAGCATGGTAACCGATATACATTGCCATACTACGATTTTCAACGTCCTCAATGCCGGAAAATCTTAGGTGCCATTGTAAAGATCACCAGTCAATTAGAAGTAGGTCTGATACTTTTGCTAGAAGATCATTATCACTTCACAATGAAGTACATCAAAAAAAAAAAAAAACTAACAACCAGTCAAAGAAATCAACTGCACTAGAAGGTTCTACAGCATCAACTTTTCCTTCTCATGAAAAATCACAGATCATTACCAGACAATTTCAACCAATCAGGGCAAGAAGATGATAAAAAAAAAATAGGATTTTTGTCCTCGAGGCCATCATCGAGCAGGCGGAAAAGGCAATGAAATTTGGCTCACGTAGAACTCATGGTTTCATCGATAGCCCTGCGCATCTGGAGACTGAACGGACGCTACTTGTATCGAGAAAGTTTTAAAAAATTATTATGTAACCGTACACCTATTTTAGAGAAGTACACGTAAATCATTTTTACTTGAGAATGACGAGAAAATCACCTTACTATGTAAGTAATTATTATAATAGTTTATATTTTCTACTTTGCTTAGATAACAATAATAATAATGTAATTCTATGTTTTCCTTTAGTAAATTTCCATATTATGTGTTATGTATATGTTTGCTCTATAATTACATCGAATTCCCTTTTATCATAAAAAAAAAACGAGAAACAATCACATAATTTATATAAACTACGAAGAAACCAAAATAATAACTTTAGTTTACCATATATTATTAAATTGTATTAAAACATTCTACACAATTCTATTACAAATTTACATAATAACAAAGTTTATAAGAAAACATAAAATTATTCTGAATACACAATAGATATCTGAATGCTAACTTACACCATCATCCTTCTCAAAAACATTCTATTTTAACTGAGGCGTGGCATTGCAAAACTGTCAATATCCATTTTTTACATAAATTTAGATGGCGGTGAATTCTAATATCCTCGATCTCGAATAAAATAACATATTGTTGACGTCTCAAAACTCATTTTATCCCTGTTAAAAATGTGTTTAATATACACGTGTCGCTGCAAAACTCACTATATTTCACTGTACTGACGATGCAAAACTAACTATATCTTTATAGCCAATGATATTGCTAGGCATGATCACATGACCGGTGAAGACCATTTTAAAATACATCCAGGCCTCCGAAGTGAAAAGAGGACCACCAGTTAAGAAAGTTGTTTTTTTTTTCAAAAATTGCATCCAGTTTTTTGTTAAAAAATATGGAACTCGAAATTAATCAGCAGAAACTTTGGCGCATATATAATAACTTTCAAGAGCCTGAAATGAAAGTCAAGAGAATGTTTTTTAGAAATTTTTTTTTTAATTAGAATACTATATTGGCTGACGCCTGCTCAACATACATAGAATTAAAATCAAAAATAAAAATATAATGATGATAAAATACGTAATCCCAAAAATGAGGGCTAAAGCCTTTTTTAGGAAATTCAAAGAAGAAAAAGATGGCTTCTTAACGTGTCACTTGATTGCCAAAAAAACCTCGTTTTGTCCAAATTGCAGGACTAGAGTGCATATTACAGCAGATAGCTGTATGTGTACACCATCGTGGATGGATCTTCCAAAAGCGCTCTTACACCTGCCAATGTTTTTTGCTACACATGGATGGAACATGAGCACAGAAAGAGTTCTAACGAAATTTTGTCAGCAGTTTTTTCACCTCTTTACACAATTAGACTTGGCTTCGTTTTCATTTTTCGTATTTTCTTTTTAAAAGAGCAGTAAACCACATCAATTCCATTGAACTCATTTTTTTTCGGTCACTGGCCACTCATTTCTATCACCTGATCTAGTTTTTGCTTGAAAAAAGCTGAGATATCTGCCAGTTATTATCAAACCTTCAGAATATCATTCGCAGCACATTTTTACCCTAGGGGAAGATGTCAAGGTATACGACTGGAGAAGCTTGAACACAATCTACTTCAAGAAGCCTGACGACTGGCATTTCAAGTTCAGTAAGGCTAAGCGCTTCATATTCAAAGAATCGTCATAGAATGTATCTCTAAAAGGAGAGTACTTGTACAACACAGACACAGGTCAGTTTAACTTCGTTACAAAGCGGGGCATCAGGATGCCAACTGTCCCCGTGGAACGCCTGTAAAACCAGCCAAACTTAAAATAATTTTAAACAACTGTTATGCAAATATTTTGGAAACGAGTGGCATAAACAAGGAGAGGGCGAGTTTTACTTTTCTATTGTTGACAATGCAGTAGTTGGAGATGATACAGGTGAAGTTGATGAATATTGTGAAGGTCGTCAGGAGGATCGTTCTTTAAGAGTCTAAATAAGCTTTTTTTTAATTTTATTTTTTTTTCTTTACATACTTAATTTTTTTAACTTTATTCATTTAACTTTAAATCTTTTTTTTTGTGAACATGTTTTATTATTAATAATAAACATGTGAACATGTTTTATTATTAATAATAATCATAATAAAACAATTGGTTTTTAATTAATTAATAACTAGTGTGTCAGAAAAATGTTGGCCTAATTGGGTTGTGTCGCTGCAAAAATGCTAATATGCCTCGCGACGCACTGCAAAACTATCAATATCCCATTTTGTCCAGGAGACTTAGCATTTTGCTGCCGATTTTGAGATAATAAGCTATAAATTGGTGTATACCTTCGTTTTGGCATTGTTTATGTGTAGTCAAAAGTCACCGATGATAGCTTGTTCGGTTCATCAAAAAAACGAAGGTCAAAGGTCACAAAAATTGGTTTTTTTTTCAACAATATCTCGTTTTTTATGCTCTAAATCACTTTGGGACCTATTATAAAAGTTGTAGAGCATAAAATTCTCTACAAGATTGGTCTAAGGTATTTTTTTCTAAGTCTAACCGTCTTTGAAATAGAGCGCGGAGAGTAGGAAGTATTTGGTCGTATGCATGATAACGCTACGTTAGCTGCATAATGCAATACGTTGTGCAGTTTATACGTTAATAATTTACTAAAAATGTTTAAATAATCAACGAATTTCAATTATTTACTTGAAAATAAATGATATTTGTTTATAATATTTAGAAATAACATGTGTTTGATTAAATTTACTAAATATTAGCTTAATTGCATTCTCATTATATTTTTATTTTCTCTGCTATGAAGTTGTAGAGATTTTCAAAATCGTTCTCCGAATTATTTATAATAAACGGATGGAATCATACTACTTTATGGCAGGATCTATGTAGTCAATTAAGGACCGTATAATTTCAAAAAATGTTGGGTCCCTCATAGATACAATGCAGGTACATTTGCACTAATCAGTTTTAAATTTCGGTGATTTGTGCGATGTCGTAAATTTACAGTTTCGAGCGGATGATAATTCTAATTTATGGAGCTTATGCATATTATAATTTGAGAAATTTTAATATATACATAGGAAGTATTCGGATTAGTTAGTCTAGGGACTGCTCTGTAAAACCAATCAGCGGTGTGCACCACCAAGCAGCCATCCCCCTCTATTGAGTGGTTGCAAGAGAGCGAAAATACGAGAATATAAGTTCAAGAATTTTACCTTCTTAAGGCATTAGTGCGTGAAGCTTCGAAGAGCTAGAGTTTCTTCAAATTCACGTATATTCTCATATATTCTCTCTATACATCTTTACGATCAATGTGTGCACGTATGTGTGTCGTCGACTACCTGTGTAATAGTTCACGTGTTATAGACGTAGAGGGCCACGCTTGACAGAGGGGGGCCTCTACCAACGGTCTTTTATGTTTTCATATAGTGAGTTGGGACAGATGTTACATAAGACTTGTACCGTTCTCAAGGCTTCTCCTTTTATTTAGTTTCACTAGACTTCTCTTCAGTGTAAAACTGAATTTTGGCAAATACAGACATACGATTTCGGGTAAAATGGCTGAATTGTGTTTTATATGTGAAAAGTTACTATCAGATGACAAAACTGTGAATGTTTCGCGTGGCTTACAAGTTTTAAAAAATGCAAGTATTCAAAGAAATGACGGTAAAATTGACTATTTGAACACTTTAAGTTCTGTAAAAGTGCATATTAACTGCAGGAAACAGTACACCAGTGAACATAGTATAACTGCATATAAGCGACGCCTGGAAGATGATGAACCTTCGACATCAAGTTCACCTCGTAGACTAAGAACTGAGCCTTTTGACTTCGCAAAATTGTGCTTGATTTGTGGCCAAACAGCTGATGAAGGAGAAGAAAAACGTAAACATCAAAAGTATAAGCGCGTCATTAGTAAGGTACAAACTATAAATATGAAAGACAATATAATTAAAAGAGCAGTTGAACGAGGTGATTCTTTTGGAGAATTAGTGAAAAGTCGCGTAATTAGTGAATTTGACTTGATTGCTGCCGGAGCAAAATATCACACTATTTGCATGACTAAATTCTTTCATTCAAAGCCGTCTAAACATGAAGAGCCGAGCCGAAAAGATGAAATCGAAGTAGCAATGCAAGAAATTTTTTGTTTTATTGAAAATAACGAAGATTCACAATTTACATTGAAAGAGCTTCGAGATGTCCCTACGCAGTATTTGCCCGATGATGCTACTATTATTTCCAATTTAAGACAGAAATATTTAAGTAATATAGTAATCACGGTGAAGAATAGATCATTCACTATTATAAGTTTTCGCGACACGCAAGCTGATCTATTATCACAAAAGTGGTATGAAAATAAAAAAAAAACTCCGGAAGAAGAACGGTTGCGAATAGTAGAAGCTGCTGCAGCGATTATCAGAGAAGACATTCGTACATCTATAGTTGAAACCAAGTCTTATCCGCCTCCAAGTAAAATGCTAAACGATATTAATAGTGAAATACCTAAAACTTTATTATATTTTTATACAAGAAGTTATAATGAAAAATAAAAAAAATTCGACCGAAAACTTGAATACTAAATGCACAGCTATAAGTCATGCTATTATGGCTGCGTCGCGACCACGGTCATTTTCATCTCAGCTGTTATTAGGACTATCTGTATTTCTCCATAGAAGATTTGGATCTAGGAGACTAATAGATATTTTGTATAGCTTGGGATTTTGTGCGTCGTATAATGAATGTATGAAGTATGAATTTTCAGCAGTTTCTCACCCACAGCCTCGTATTCTATCAGAGTCGCTAATACAATATGTAGGAGATAATGCTGATATAAATGTTAATAGTCTTGACGGTCACAATACTCTTCATATAATGGGTATGATCAAAATAGTAACGCCAAAAAGTGCTGTTATTTTAGATGAACGCATAAAAGTATGTACAACTAAGCCAAGTGCGAAAGAGTTGGCAGCGTTATCACATGTACCCCTTTTAATATATGAAAAGCCAATTGTACCTGGATACAGTAAAATTCAAGTCCAAAATTTGAATAACGAAGTAATTGAACAGATGTTGAATAAAGTTGATTTTTTGTGGCTATACGGAAAGTGGAGGAATATTTCATCGTTGCCAGGGTGGAATGGATATCTCGAGCAGCTTACGAAATATAATACGAATTATTCAACTTCTCAAGTTATGTTTCTTCCTTTCATTAATAATCCTGCCAGTAATCATGACACAATTTACACCACATTACATTGCGCTCTAAATACTGCTAAAAAACATGGACAAAAAACATGTGTAATTACATTTGATCAACCTCTCTACTCCAAAGCTCGTGAAATGATAGCTGCATTCGATGATAACTCAGACTTTTCCAAAATAGTTATAAAACTAGGAGGTTTTCATACTCTTATGTCCTTTCTTGGATGCATAGGATATATAATGGACGGAAGTGGAATTAAAGAAGCTCTCAGTAAAATATATGCTTTGAAATCTATCGACAAAATGATGGATGGTCACGCTTATTCAAGAAGTATCAGAGCTCATACATTATTACGTCTTGCATTATCGAAGATAATTTTAGAAGATATGAAGTTCGAAAGTGATTTGCTTGATACTTTAACTGAACAGATAACCACTCGTATTATTTCGTACGAAGATTTAGAGGAATGTATCGATACTTCGAGCTCATCTATTGAAAAATTTGAAAAGAAACTGAATGAGTTGAAAGCTCGTGGTCCCACAGCACAGTTATGGATACAATATTTCGAATTAGTTACAATTGCACTCGATTTTATTCGCGCTGAAAGACTGGGCCTTTTTGACGAACATCTTGTTGCATTGAAAAAAATGCTCCCGTATTTTCACGCAAGCGGTCACTTTTTATATGCAAAATCGGCACATTTATATCTTCAAGACATGATTCAATTAAAAAATACAATGGATCAGCAGGCTTTTCATAATTTCAAAAATGGGTTTTTCACAGTGAGAAGAACAGAAAAATTTAATTCCGGAACATGGACCGACATGATTATTGAGCAAAGTCTTATGAAATCTATGAAGACGGAAGGAGGCATATCTCGAGGCCGAAGTACGAAAGAAAGTGTTTTATCTACGTGGATACATTGTATGTATGCCACGAATATTATTTGCTATGAAATCGAGAAGTTTTGTGATATATATCTTTAAATTCTGGGGAACAACACGTTGATGCTCGAGACTCGCGAATAACAAGAGATAATAATGATGTGAGTAAGCTTGTTGATTGGTCTACTCTGCATAATCCTTTCCCAATTACGGAACAAGTGGTGTCTATAGCTTCTGGAGTTGTGGGAAATGACCAAATTAATTGTCATAAAGCCCACGAAATTGGTCTACAATCAATGGCAAAAATGACTGGCATTAACTTCAATGAAGTTAAATTAAAACGCATCGACAAAGTTTTACCAATTTCAGCAGTTAACAAGTCTATCAAAATTAAAGATTGTAAAGTTATTGTTGATCCATTATTACTCTTTCAGAGAATAACAGTGAACAAAAAATTTGAAAGTAATCTTAAAGACTATTTACAATATGAACTGAGTCCGTATCCGACATCTTTATTTGATAATGATGGCATGAGAAAAACAACTAAATCAAAATTATATAAATATATGGAACCTGTTCATGTCGAACTTGATGAAGATAATATAATATACATTGTCGATGGTGGATTTCTTATGCATCGCGTGGTATGGAGCAAAGATGACACTTTTTCTATTGTTTTAGATAAATACGTCAAATATTTGCAAACGCATTATGGCTCGAGTATTGTTGTTGTATTCGACGGTTATTCAGACTACTGTAAAAACATTAAAGCAATGGAACAACAAAGAAGAACTGCTGCTCTTTCAATATCTTATGAAGTTTCTGTTGATGAATCGATGATTGTGCCAATCAGCCAAGAAAAGTTCTTGTCGAACCGATCTAATAAAAAGAAGCTCATTGAAATGCTCGTTGAGAAATTAAAGACGGCCAACATCGCTACAAAACAAGCCAAAAATGATGCTGATGTTCTCATCGTCGAAACAGCCATTGCAGAATCTGAACATCAAAAGACTGTCGTTATAGTAGGAGATGATATCGATTTACTAGTGATTTTGATAGGACGTACGCAATCACATCAGCAAACTATTTTCTTTAAGAAAATTGGTAAAGGCAATGTGGAGACAAAAATGTATTCATCGAAAAGCTTCGAAAAATATCCTCGATGTAAAAAGCATGTATTATTTTTGCACGCATTCAGTGGATGCGACACAACTTCTGCGCTTTTCAGAAAAGGAAAATTGGCAGTTATCAAAATGTTCGAGAAAAACTCCAATTTAGATCAATTAGCTGAACTATTTCAGCAAAAAAACAGCCATCCACAATTATTATTTGAAAATGGAGAACAAATTTTATTACAAATGTACAATGCTCCAAAATTAGAAGGAAGCATCGACAATTTGCGGTATACGCAATTTATTAAATTGACGAAATCAAATAAACCGGTGCAATTATCATCTCTTCCACCGACAAGCGCTGCAGCTCGACAGCATATCAACAGAGTATACTATCAAACTCAAATTTGGTTGGGGAATGATTTAGGGCCCCAGGACTGGGGATGGTCATTGCAAAATGAGACCCTGGGACCAGTAGCAACATTGTTACCACCAGCACCCGAAGAGTTGCTGAATAGTATATTCTGCAATTGTAAGAAAGGTTGTAGTTTGAGTTGCGGGTGCAGAAAAGTAGGCTTGCAATGCTCCTCTGCGTGTGGTCATTGTAAAGGGCAAGCATGCCTCAATGCTCCATTGTATTCATATGACCAAGATGATGATAATGCGACGGATATATTTGAGATGCTAGAAACAACTATAAATACGGACGACGAAAATGATGATGACGATCAATTTGATTTGCAAATTGAGCAGTTGGAAGAAGAAGAAGAAGAAGACGACGAAGAATGAACGATTTAATAAAATAATATATATAAAAAATATGTAGAGGACTCTCACATTTTATTGTGATAAATATTGTATGTGTATATATATATATATATATATATATATATATATATATATATATATATATATATATATATATATATATATTATTAATAATAAAGTATTCAATTTTTTCTATTTTGAATAATATAAGGAAGTTCTTAAAATGTATTTGAGTTTATTCATTTCAATATCTTTTTTTAAACTACTATTTCCTAATTTAAATCAAACACATGTTATTTCTAAATATTATAAACAAATATCATTTATTTTCAAGTAAATAATTGAAATTCGTTGATTATTTAAACATTTTTAGTAAATTATTAACGTATAAATTGCACAACGTATTGCATTATGCAGCTAACGTAGCGTTATCATGCATACGACCAAATACTTCCTACTCTCCGCGCTCTATTTCAAAAACGGTTAGACTTAGAAAAAAATACCTTAGACCAATCTTGTAGAGAATTTTATGCTCTACAACTTTTATAATAGGTCCCAAAGTGATTTAGAGCATAAAAAAACGAGATATTGTTGAAAAACCAATTTTTGTGACCTTTGATCTTCGTTTTTTTGATGAACCGAACAAGCTATCATCGGTGACTTTTGACTACACATAAACAATGCCAAAACGAAGGTATACACCAATTTATAGCTTATTATCTCAAAATCGGCAGATAGGCTCTTTTTTCAGCTATATTGCCTGCAAAACTCACTCAATTTAAAATTTGGAGCGCCATAATTAATAAAAATCAACACTTTCGTTAATTTTTTTTTATTTAGAGCTTCTATATCAGTCAATAGATTAATTTAAAAAAAACACCGTAACCTTTTCGTGGCTCAGAAACTGTTTTTTAATGATATCTGAAAAAGCAAAAAAATAGATATTGTGAGTTTTGCAAAGTCACACCTCAACTCTAGTATTTAGGGCTTTGTCATCATATATGATGAACAATTTGTCATTTCATCAGAAACGGATAAACTAACCAGTCTTCTAAAAAGTAACAGATTTTTTACTGCTTATATTAAATATCCGTTCAACTGTTTTAAAACCCAACTCCCAGACAAGATTGTAATAAAGATCCACCAGTATATAGTGTTCTCGTTTTTCGTTTGTTTTTTTTTTTTTTGATTAAAATGACAGACGAACAATTGATCGAGTCTCTAAAACGATACCCTGTTTTATATAATACGAGTTTAGTCCAATACAGGGATTATAATATACGAAATAATGCATGGGAGGAAATTGCCGAGCAAGTGAATACAACCGGTAAGTTTATAATAATTTTGTTGGTATTATACAGAAATTGATCTATGAACTTAGAACCTACCTTAATATATATTTTTTTTACTTGGCTTATAGTGACTTTTGGAAATGGTGTTATAAAGTTTTTAATTTATTCTTCCTCTCCTAACCATATCAAGCTGCCAGGGAACTAGTCCTTCATTGCAAACGTACTCCTTGAATTTATTTCGAACAGAAAATGCATACTGTGGAGAATATCTACGAATTGGATTTAAGTCTTCGAAAGCTGTAGGTTCTCTCTGATTCGCCTGTTGTGGGTCACAATCTGATGGCAAATTATCTGTGCCCAAATAATTATGTAAGCAACATGTTGCCAAAATTATTTTGTCTACCATGTCAGGTTGTACTACCATAGAATACCTAAAGAATTTTCGACTATACGTCGGGCACGACTGAGCCGGTTATTGAATATTTTATTGGGTTCATTGTTCCGAACATCATTCTTGCTGTAAGGTCGTATCAAAAATGACTTTAAGGGAAAAGCTTCGTCTGCAACTATCACATGTGGCAATGAGTCTGATTCTGAAATTAAAGACTTATTAGCAGGCAATTCTAAATTTCCAGATTGTAATAGTTTTCCAGGTTGTGATTTCTCAAATATCCCACCATCGCTGTTTTTGCCATATGATCCGACATCTACAACCAAGAATCTATATTTTTTGTCCTTCATAATTCCAATAATTGGAGCCACCAGTTATTGGACAAATGATGTTTACATGTTTTCCATTGAGTGCCCCGCAACAATTGGGAAAATTCCAATAACTGCTAAAACCATTTTCCGATTCTTTCCAGAATTCAGTTGTTGGTTTTGGCATATATATTGGGCCCATATTTTTCCAAATTGCAATCAACATCTTGAACTATTTCTCGTATGGTACTGAAACCGATTCGATAGTTGAACCCCAATGATCTAAATGAATTGCCCGTGGCAAAAAACCTGCAACAGACAATAAATTTCCTAATTAATTTTTCCGTTCCAGTTAAAGACGTCAAAAATAAATCGGCAAAATTGAGGAACTGGTTCACCAATGCATTAAGAAGACGCCGCACGAAAAGTGGTCAAGCAGCAACCAATATTACTCCATGGAAGTTTGAAAAACAAATGGAATTCTTGTTGCCACACTTAAAAAGTAGATAGACTATTACAAACTTATCATCTGATGAAAATAATATGATGAATGATGATTCTACGCAAGATTCGGAATTACAATTTTCTGAAGAATCCATATCTTCACCACCTCCTACTTTTCGTACTCCTACTCCAAGTTTTTTCCGCAGTGGCAACTTCTTCACATGCTGCAGCTTTTAAAACTTCTACTCCAAGTACTTCGGCAAGTTCCAAGACGTAGCAACAAAAACGATGATGACATCATCGCAAGACATGAGACTCAAGAAAGCATCAGACATGGATGAAAATGATTATTTCTTTTTATCCATGAGTAAACAGTTAAAGAAATTACCTAAAATTAATCAAGCTGATATTAAACTTCAAATCCATAATGAGAATGTTAAAGAATCGTGAAAGAATTCTAAACACTCCAATAAATAAATCAAGTAACAGAGTTATAGAAAATGTAAATAATCGGATGATTGTAAAACCAAACCTAAGTACATATCTAAGGACACAAGAACAAAAAAAAAACACTCCGATAAATGTAACACCTACTCAAAATACATTTATACGTAACTAAAGAACATATCAGACGTCAAATCCAATGCTGGCTCAACATAATGATAATCAACAGTCATTGCTAGTACAAAACGAAGTTTCAAAAGTACAAGCAGAAAAAATAGTGAATGAGAGTTTAAGTGTGAGAAACTATTATGACAATTTTGGTAATTATTGCAGAAATTTCAAATTGAAACATTACAGTGTTAATATTAATAAGTTTAATTAAAAAAGAAAGAATAAATAAACATAAAAGTGATCGCAAAAATACATTCTTTTAATACAAACCTCAGACAAACAGCAAGTCTTTCTATTGTGTCGATGGCTTCGCGAAACATTGTTCTCTTCTTGTACATGTCATTTTTTACAAATTCATGTATTTCTTCAAATTGTGTTTTAGTCATTCGGAAATATTTATGATACCCTTCGCTGTCTTGAAGCAAGTCTGGATATAGAGTATGATATTCACCAATCGCAGCTCTCTTTCTATTTATTTCATGCACCCAGTAACGTCTAGTTATTCTTTTTTTCTTCTGTTGTTTAAGTATCAAATAAGTGCACAAAATTTGCATCAAATCTTCTTCAGTATCTTCATCTGATTCGTTATTCAAAAGTATATCCACAGGTCACAACCACACACTCCGACTGCTGATGTTGAAGAGTGACATCAAAAATGGCTAATGTGTCATGGCGTCGCGTGTTATAAATATGAACCCGTTTCACATCGCGTTTTAAAAGTATGTTCCCGCCGTTATTCTTTCTTTTTCAGAAATACGAAGGCATGCTCTTGTCAATTCCCTATACTCGCATTTTTGCAAGAAGTTCTCTCAATGAAACCCTTGAAAGAATTACCATCGAACACATAAAGTGTAGCCTGAATATCATAAGAAATTTTCACTCTCCAGAACAGTATTATGTATGTATACTAGAACACAAAACAACTGTTTGTAGTACTAGAATCGCTGCTCCCAACAGAACAGGCTGGATAGACTTTGGAAGATGTTTCATATTTGAAAATGGTACCAACATATCTAATATCAAAATAGAGTTCCACACCATACAGTTTTCTCAAAAATCTCAGAACTGTTTTAATTTGCCATTTTTAAGGCCTGCGATAAAGTTACCCAAAGACTCAAATTGAAATTATGAATAGAAAAAATGAGAGAAATTTCCTTGTAGCCACGGTGATAGATTTATGGACCACAAGTTGACTGCTTCGATTCAGACAACCATAAAATGGCCAGACACCTTAAGGGAATTTTTGACCATTCGTATCGAAAAATATGACCATCCGGCAATCTGGAACAGGCAGTGGTGTGTCTTAGCGGATGATAAGCTGAAATACCACACTGATGAGATGAACTGTAAACCAATTGGCACCTTAAATTTAGGGACTTGGAGAATTGCTGTAAAGAAACTCACCGAAGATATTTAAGGCAGAGGGTCTTAGCTTTATCTATTACAGATGAGTATGAAATTTATTATATAAGCTCTGATAGACCAAAAGAATTTATTCAATAGCATAAACACGTAGACATAACTCTAAAGTTAGTAAAAGAAAGGACCTTGCTTTAAGCTACATAGTAAACATTTACAAGATTTATTATATAGGTCCTGATACTGCCGAAGAACTTATTCAATGGCATAAACACATAGACATAACTCTAAAGTTAACAAAAGAAAGGAACTTGTTTTAAGCTAAAATAGAAAACATGTACAAACTTTATTATATAAGTCCTGATACTGCCGACGAATTTATTCAGTGGCATAAACATTGAGGCATAACTCTAGAGTTAATAAAAAATGGAACTTGTTTTAAGGTAAAATAGTAAACCTATTGTTATTATCTCATCTTCAATTATTAGAGGCTTACAAGGTTTAAAATCAAATTTGTATGTGTAAAATCCTAGCCTACTCCTCTATTATAAGGTGCGGAGCTAGCTGAACTTGCTGAAATCGACCATAGTTGGATTTGTCAACAAAGATCGATTCATAGCGACTTGCTGAGTTATATTATAGGACTGTGCATAATTCCATTTACCATGGATTTTGTTGATTTAATATATATATATATATATATATATATATATATATATATATATATATATATATATATATATGTATATATATATATTGTCATTTACTTCCTGTATGGGGGTGGCCACGGGTGGTTGTCTCAGGTGAAGTAATTAATTAATAATGTTTTCAACAACCAAGGTTCTCAATCACATCCCTGTTTTAAATCTGGATTTTATAATTTTATCTACTGTATTATAGAGTGTATTTTTATGAATTAACTAACGTTTTTATGTATAAAATACCTACGGCCATTCAGGCTAACTCAACTTCACACTACTAGTACTGTGAGTTTTTGACTTTGTTATGATTAATATTTTATTCTTATTTTACACTAGTTTTATTAATAATAACTTAAATACATCATTAAATTAAAATTGTCCCAAGCTCTATCAGGGAATATGTTTTGTTCTCCATTTCAGTTCCCTGAAGAAGGTCCCAATCTAGAACCGAAATATTGGCATAATGAAAACTGTGTGATCTCTTATCACGCCCTTTTTGCCGAGTTCCCCAACTAAGATTTTATTTTTAAGAATTTTGGTAGATACGACAATCTTTTGCTTTCTTTCTTTATTCTATATATATATATATATATATATATATATATATATATATATATATATATATATATATATATATATATATATATAAGTAGTATATAGGGCGGGGTACTGGGACTGCGGATGGCATGTGTCCCATTACCCGAAGAATGACCTTGAAAGAGCCGAAGAATGACCTTGAAAGAGCTGAAGAATGACCTTGAAAGAGCTGAAGAATGACCTTGAAAGACCTGAAGAATGACCTTGAAAGATCTGAAGAATGACCTTGAAAGAGCTGAAGAATGACCTTGAAAGACCTGAAGAATGACCTTGAAAGAGCTGAAGAAGTGTTCAATGACGTCACAGTCCAGTGGTTGTTGATCAGTGCCCTTTTGGCATCATTGGATGTCGTAAAGCTTAAGAGAGAGATAGATTAGATGAGCCTCGATGTGTTGGATTATCTTCTGCAAGAAGAGGTCTTCACTGACGTCACACACGATACATACGTCACATATCCACACATTAGGTTGTGGACTTATGATTTAAATATAAATAAAAAAAGCTAATGTCTATAGCAGGATTCGAACCTTTATTTCCCATACTGCAAAACCAGCGCCTTAACCCACTGAGCCACAGAGGATTGTTACGAGATAGTGTTAGTAAAGGTATCATATTAAAAAAGATCTGACTATTAGTAGTAGTAGTCTTTGGATGCTGGTATAATTAAATGACGTAGTAAACAAGCTGAGATATTGATGAAAGGAAAAAAAAGTGTGTTTTTATTTTTGGTGTCACCTCGATGGCATGTGTCCATCCGAAGCGGCGTACCAAGAGCCGAAGAATGACCTTGGAAGAGCTGAAGAATGACCTTGAAGTGTAACATGAAAAAAAGTGTCTGTTTTTTGGTGGTACCTCGATGGCATGTGTCCATCCGAAGCGGCGTACCAAGAGCCGAAGAATGACCTTGGAAGAGCTGAAGAATGACCTTGAAGTGTAACATGAAAAAAAGTGTCTGTTTTTTTTTTTTTTGGTGGCACCTCGATGGCATGTGTCCATCCGAAGCGGCGTACCAAGAGCCGAAGAAGACGAAGAATGATGACCTTGGAAGAGCTGAAGAATGACCTTGAAAGAGGTGAATAATAGTAAAAGAAACAAAGAACTTGGGTGTGTTGTTAAGAAGATGAGGGTGTAAATTAGGCCAAAAAGTCCTTATTTCCAAAAAAGGGTTGGTATTTAGGGGGTAGTTTTTTAGGGGTAGTTTTGGTATGTTGTAAAAAAGGCAAAAATAAAATTTTTCTGTACTAGGGTAATTTTCCCTATTTTTTTGGAAATTATTTAAATGAAAAAAAGTCTAAAGTGATCTAGCTAGAATACGAACCGTCGACCCATGTGATGGAGTTCTGTTGTATTAGCATTTAGTCTATTGAAGCTTCGTGAAATAAGGAGTAACTAAAAGGTATATATAAAAAAAGAATTGTTTGTTGGATAAGTAGAAAATGACTTGTAGAAGTTGGGGAAAATGTTGTAAATTGAAAAGTTTAGAAATAAAATAAATTTTATTTACTAGTAGAACTTATATATATATATATATATATATATATATATATATTTTTTTTAATTTCCTTTTTATTCTAAGGGATTAGCCGATTGTCGTTTGCCTAACTTAATTTAATAAAAATAATATTTGTTCTGACTTGTCCTAACCACCTGTCTGTCTCTGTGTGGTGAGAGGAGGAAGTGTGGTGATATGACTTTATTCTAACAAACAAAAAAAACAAAACAAAATGAAATGAAATGAGCCTAGCCTAGCCTCGCCTCACCTCATATGTATAAAGCATTAGCCTAGCCTAACCTGTATAAAAAAATAAAAAAAAAAAACACAAGTTTCATAAATTATTTGGTATATTGATTTGATCATAACAGTACAGAATTCTATATATATAAAACATACATTTACATTTTTTTTTGTTTTGATATGGTGTAAAAGTATCCTATAACATGTGTTTAACCTTCTAAATTTCGTAAAATACTTTCTCTTAGATAGTTGGAACATGGAACTGTATTGAATATTCCTTTCGTTTCTCCCCCCTGACAAAGGGGACATTAATTGTTATTATTATTATTATTATTATTGTTAACATTGTTTTGTTGATTATTATTATTATTATTGTTATTATTAACATTATTTTGTTCTTCCAATCTAGCAGCTCCTTCTAATTCTTGATACGTTGTAAAGTATTCTATAACATGTTTCTGACCTTCTAAATTTCGTAAAATACCTTCTCTCATACAATTTGTACATGGATCTGCATCTATTATTCCTTCTGTTTCTCCCTGACAAAGGGGGCATTTTAGATTCACCGGGACAGGCATAATAATTTTTTTTTAACAATAAACTTTTAATACTACAATAAAACTTCCTGAAAAAAAAAAAAAAAACAAATATTATTTTTAATATTAGAGTTAAAAAAAGAAATTGAGTATTTTAGTCTAGCCTGTGTGTGTGTGTGTGTAAAATAAAACCCAACTGTAAGGATTGGATAATGGATTGAACGGATGGAAGAAGAAGAAGAAAAAAAAACATTTCTATGAATCTGACATGAAAATATATTAATTTAACAACACATACACACACATTACACAAAGTTATAAAATGTTAATAAAATATATGTATTAGGTGGTAACAACTAAAAAATTTGGTAATTAAAAAAATATCTAATTTATTCAGAATCGGAAGAATCGGAAAAGACTAAATTTCTAGTACATCGATTATATTCAGCAATTTCAACATCTGTTTGAGGTTGTGCACAATATTGTCGAAAGAATTGGGCAGCGGGAATTTTATATTTTCCCGAAGAACCAAAATTATTGGATTTTCTTATAAAACTACTCTTCAGACTTGTAATATTTCTTTCAATTGACGCATTTACCAAAGGACATATAACTAATTGAGCAATTTTTCTATATTTTTCCAACATAATATTTTCATCCGAGATAAAATAAATAATTAGAGGTCCGTTATAGGTTGCATCTACAATGCCTGTCCGTATAGTTCCTATAGCATTCGTAGAGGATCTTGCAACAATTTGTCCATAGAATCCTATAGGAATATTTACTCTTTCAATTAGTTCAATCTTCGTGGCTTTCCCTGCGGGACAAAATGTATCCTGTTTAATACAAAGATCGAAACCTGCATCTGAATTATAGGCTTTCCAACAAGAATTATTTCCCGGAATAATTATATCTGCTTTTGCATTACAGTTGTCGATTGTTTGAATTGCTTTTTCTATACGCACATACAAGTTGGAAAAATAAGCTTTATTATACATTTGGGGATAATAGGGTAAAAATATATATTCATTGAAAAAGTTGTATTTTGACAATAAGGTGAAAAAATCAATTTGAGTCTTTATATATTTTACGTTAGAACTTAAATCTATTTGATTCTCTTGTTTTTTCATCATTTTCCAAACAATATCCTTAATATTTGACTTATTAGGGATGAGAATTACCGATGGAAATTGTTCAAAAAGTTCTATGGGAATTTCCTTTATATTAGCGATCATATGTTTTTCATCGAAATTTTCCGCCGATTCAAATATTAACGAAAAATACAACTGAGAGAGTGGTGAACGTTCAAATAGATATCTATCTGTTTCTTTTTGTATTTTATGCATAATTGTTAAATTGTAAAGATTTTGCTTAAAGGATTTTGGTGTTTCACTACTATTTTGTTGTTGTTGTTGTTGTTGTTTAACATAATTATAAAGGTGTACATTTGAATATTTCTTTAGAAAATTGGCTTGTCCTATATATGTAACACCATCCAAAAATATATTTTTGCAAAGTCGATATATTTCTTTAGTTTTATGTATAGTAGTAGTAGTAGTAGTAGTAGTAGTAGTAGTAGGAATTTGTTCTGATGATGTTGCCTCCATATCAATCATGAGATTAGATGTTTTACTTGTGTTGCAGTCATCGTCCTAGTTGAGAGTTTTGGAGTAGATTCGTTTACTGAAGATGATGATGATGATGATGACAACATACTGCAAACAACAATTCGAATTAGATATGATGTGGTTTGTTATAGAGAAACCCAGGACACACCTGATCAATTAATTACACAAAAAAAAACAAAAAACAATATATATATATATATATATATATATATATATATATATATATATATATATATATATATATATATATATAGAGATATGTATTGTGAGTGAATATGACTACTGATGATTGTATTTACCAATTCAATCTTTTTATAACAACAACAAGAACAACAAAATCCCTAAATATGTATGAACGAGAGGTCCTATTCGATAAGAAAGTTTTACTGCTGCTTTTAGATATAAATAAAAATAATAATAATATTAAGTAATTTACTTACCAATTCAGTCTTGCGGATGGCTTCGGAGGAAACTTTATCTAACACTTGTTATTCACTACTGTATACTATTTTATTTGAAATTATGTTTTTTTAGAAAATTCTGTACTGTTAGGATAATTTGACTTGATAAATGGTCCTATTTATATGTCCTGTTTATATATGCACTTATGATAATTAGTACTATTTAGTAGACAGACATGTAATTAATGGGTTGTTATAAAACTCATTATCTATAAGTGCTACTACTATTTAAAAAATAATAATGACTTTTGCATGTTTTTTTTATTAAATAATTATAAGTAATGACGCATAAAAAATAATGTTTGCAACATTGTTGTTAAGATTATAATTACCTTTTTATCGTGTATTTCATTAAAAATAATAATTACTTTTGCAAGTTTGTAAATAATGATAAGTAATGACGCAAAAAAATAATGTTTTGCAACATTGTTGTTAAGATTATAATTACCTTTATGTTCACAACAGGTCGTTTTCAGTTCAGTTTTATGGTGATATTTACTGAAGATAAAAAATAAAATTACCAATAAAGTGGTATCAGACCAACTTTTTCCAGTAAGTTTTTTTTCTTATTTTATATTTTTCTTATTTTATTTTATATATCGTTCAAGACACTGAGGCTCTGTAAATAAATTTAAAAAAAAAAATACACAAAAGTTGCATGAGGTGACAAGGTTAGATGGATAACAGTAGTATAATAATACTACTACTGATAATAAACAATTTGTTACTTTATTTAAATTAATTATTTTGAATGATTTTTTTTCAGTCTATCAACAAAACAAAAGAAGAGAAAATGGACAATGATCTAGTTGGTATAATAACAAAGAGAAGTTTAGTTACTGGACGTCCGTGTACGATTTGGATTAATCGTGATTTTGTTAAATTGACTCCTGGTAAATTATTAGGAGTAGGATTATATCAAAATGGTGGATGCAGAGCATGTGGTGTAAATGAAAATCTTTTAGCTGGACAAAAAATGCATACCAAATGTGCTGAAATCTGGACATCAGGTACAACTGATATTGTAGATAAATATGTCAGAGCTCATACTCCACGACCCATTGGTGAGGAGAATCGACAAAATCAACAACAACAACGAGAACCAAGACCTCAAAGAGACCATTGAGTATGTTCCAGTAACCGCAATGGAATGAAAATATATGTTACTTTGTACATGTTTCGTAATAAATAATTTACTTTGTTCTACTATACTCAATATTCATTAAAAAGTTCCTACACAATATTTTTTTGTTTTACTATCTTTATATACAGGACTTTTTTAAGTAAGAATTGTGGTGTTTATGTATATATTTAGTTTTCGTAATAAATTCCTTGTATTTTTACTACCTTTATACAGGGTGCTTGAAAAAAAAATATATTTTGTTTTAAGTGAGAATGGTGGTTTAATTATTTATGTATATTTCTACAATTATATATGAATAAACAATATAATTACTACTACTATGTTTTTGTGTTTTAGTTTTTTTTTCTTTATAGCAATTAAAAATATCTTAACTGAATGATTCAATAAGATGATAAAGATGAGGACGATATAAAAAACACATACTAAAGTTTAAAATATTTTTTTATTAATAACAAAACTATCATCGATTTTTCTACAAGTTATTCGTTTTTTGTTAACATTGCTTACAAATTTCTTAAATCTAAGTTTATTATTAAATACATTGTCTTCCCATTGTTTCAGTGAATAAGACGAAAGATTGAATATAATATTATCTTCTTGGTGGTAGTGATGGTGGTTGATGCTGATAGACATTATTATAATGGGATGAATATTGAGAGCCATGTCAATAGTGTCAAACAATTTGTGGTACTACACTGAACCTTATCGTTATAGGTGGCTATATGCTGATGATCTAAACATGAAGGCTTTTTCGGTTTGAATGATGGCATATCCCACACATTTAGAGTATCTACATCTACCATTTTAAAATGGGGATTAGTAGGATAAGTAGTAGCAGCAGCAGCAGCAGCAGCAGCAAATATGATCTTGAACGAATCGAAATATATGTTTTCCTTTCACGTACAATACATCACAATCGGCCTGTGCTCTATCTAAAATTTCTCCAATTAAATTATAATTTACGTATCCGGAAGAATATCGTAAACCAAGTTCCTTTTCAGTCTTACGAACAGTTCTTTTATTGAGTCGAGATAATTGTGTAAATGCAATTTTCGGTTTCAACACATAATGACTTGTCTGTAAACCATTTGATATTGTAATTTCTTTAGCATGGAATTCTTCCACATAAACCTCAACATTAGCATCATCATCGGCAGAAAATAAAAAATTAAAACCTTGAATATCGAGAACAGCCAGCTTCATAGTGTCACAGTTACTTTACAACTAAATTTTTTTTAAAAAAAAATAGTACATACAAACTAATACAGTGGATGATGCAACAATTAATTATCAGTATTGATGATGATGATGATGATGATTTACCATAGAGAGAAAAAAAAATATGAGGAAAATTGTTAGAGTTGTATTTACTTAATTGATTTTTTTAGTAGTATTGAGTTAAATTTAAAAAAATAGTACGCAAATGGACAATTAGAGAAATAAATCTATTTATTAGTTAAGTCAAATGAAAAAGTTTTCGTTAAAGGATTAATTAAGAAAATGTGGTTGAAAAATATAATTCCTAAAAATATTATTATTATAGACCTATTAGAATTAAATTGTCCTAAGTTACAAACTTTAAGTAAAGAAACTAGTTCTAATTATCATTGTAATAGTCATGGACAGAATAATTTTAATATATGCTCCACAAAATGTATTGTTAGTGAGAGGTTGGTTTTTTAAATTGTGTAATGATAAATAAAAAAAAAGGTAACTATATTTTAAAATTTTAGACTTTTATTTAATACTCTGTTTTATTTATAAAATCAATATTTACTTGTACTTGCTTGGGGTTGTTCTGCTACTTTTTTCTTTTTCTTTTTTGGTTCATCATCATCATCATCATCATTATTATCCAACAATAGCGATTCTTCGTTTGTTTTCTCAATATTATTACCAACATCTTCCTCATCATCATCATCATCATCACTAATTATTAATTCTTCTTGAATTGTTAGTTGTTTTAGTTTTTTTGGCATTACTGGTGGTTGTGGTGCTGTTTCTACATCTTCATCCAAAAAATTAATTTTATATCTTTTTACTATCCGTTCTAAGATTTTAAATTCTTCCTCGTTATCTATTTTTGTCCTCATATAACGGACAGGTAAATTACCAAATTTTCGCTTCAGTGTTATCGTTTTTGGGCTATATTTTAAATAAATATAAACCCTATCAGTTTTTTCTACAATATCTCTTACCCCAAATCTTAAAAAAAAAAGAAAAAACACAGGTTAGGACAAGTTAGGACAAATATTATTAAATTAAGTTAGGCAAACTAATGTGCTATTTTTACAAATACCGAAAATTTAATTAATTCCATAAACTATACAAATTATATTAGGTTATTTCAAGAAAATATAAATAAAATAATAAACTCAAATTAAAAGAAACAGAAAAAAAATAATCTGCTATTTTTACAAATACCGAGGATTTAACTAATTCCATAAATTATACAAATTATATTAGGCTATTACAAGAAAGTCTAAATAAAATAATAAACTCAAATTAAAAGAAAAAAATAAATACTTACTGGAAGAGCTGTTTTACTGCAACCATTAAATCTCTTATCGGAAATCTAATTTTATCTTCAGTAAAAAGAACCAAGGTACATGGAACATCTGACATTGTATTTTTATTTTTTTAAAAACTTTTTTAGAGAAGAGAAACAACGATTGCTATAGTGACACTGTTCGTTCACAAATGTTGGCTGTTGTGTGTATGTGTTCAAATTTTATATTTTTCTTTTCTTTTCAATTACTACCTATTTAAGTAATATGTAACTATCTTATTTTTCTTGTTAATTACTACCTATTTAAGTAATTATTTATTTAATGAGCATTAATTGCTTAAATTTCTTCCTCTTTCAACATTAAAAAATATTCTCCATCAAATTACTACCTATTTAAGTACTATGTAACTATTTTATTTTTTTCTTGTTACAGAACTACTTATTTAAGTAATTATTTTTTTTCAGCAAGCTTAAATTTCTTCCTCTTTACACATTAAAAATTAAATGCAGGAAAACAAAAAAACATATATTTGAACTTTATCTCACATTTTTTCTGTTTATGTGTCTGTGTAACTATTTTATTTTTCTTGTTAATTACTACCTATTTAAGTAATTATTTTTTTTATTGAACATTGCAACTTTGTAGAAGTTAGTATTTTCTTAATTGGGTAGACAATTAAGATAATTAGTATGTATAGCTATTTACTAGAAAAATGCTTTTAAGATAATTAGTATGTAATTTATTTTTCTTGTTAATTATTGCCTATTTATGTAAGTACTTTTTAATAGGTATCAATCACTTGCAACTTTGTAGAAACAATTATTTTTCTAATTGGGTAGATAATTGAACTGTGTATGTATTTAACAATCTTGCAAAAGTTATTTTTTTTTTAATGAGATAGGCTAATTACTAATATTACTACTACTACTTACATACATTTGTTACAATGTATGAGGTAATTATATTGCAGCACAACCTATTAAGTGCAGAACGTAATACCAAGTGTCATACATACGTAAACCGATCTTATAAATAGGACTCGATAACAAGTCAAGCTACCAGAACAGTACAGAATTTTGTGTAAAATAACAGTTCAAACCTTAGAATAACAGTTTGTTTTAAAAAAAAAATAGAAATGGCCTCCAGTAAACAAGTGATGGATCAAGTATCTTCAGAAGCCGTCCGCAAGACTGAATTGGTAAGTAGATTACTTAAAACAAAAGAAGAATATAAAAGGCATATATCTATTTTAAAAAAAACTATTAAGATTTTAGAAAAAAGTTTAAAACATAAAGTCTGTGTAAATAATTTAAATAGAGTGGAATCTAATTTATCTATTTTAAAAAATTATTTACAAAATTTTAAATTTACTATTAAAACTAATAAAAGTTTGGCTAGAAAAAAATTAATTTGGCAAAATGTAAATTCATGTTTTCAAGGAAGAATAAAAACCGGAATTATAACCAATCTTAAATTTAAAGAGCCTAAGGAATTTTTAAGGCAAGCGTTTCGTGTATTTTCCTTAAGAATTAAGAAGGAACTAAAACAAACCGCTCTGATCAAAGCAAACGTTGTTTTCTCAGGTCTATTTATTAAACCTAGTAATCTTGAAAAATCTGTTAAACATTTTTCTACTAAAAATGAAATAATTGACCTTAATACAAACTTGACTGATTGGTATAAGGTGAATGTAATTGATAAAATTTTAGTTAAATTAGAGTCTTTTCAAGAGAAAGACAGTGGCTGGGCGTTATGTGAGATATGGTATTTAAAAGTAAATTTAAATAAATATAATCCAATAAGTGGTGGTTTGTCTACATATGTGGATCTACCTACATTCATTAAAAATACTAAAAGTGTTGTGAATATTAAAAATAACGACCCTTATTGCTTTCTATGATCTATTGTATGTGCTTTATATCCAGCTGCCGAGTATAAAAATGTTAGCCGCATTTCATCTTATCCACATTTCAGCCAAGTATTAAAATATGATGGTATTTCATTTCCCATTGCTTTGAAAGACATTTCACGATTTGAAACTCTAAATATTTTAACTATAAATGTTTTTTGTGTACAAAAGAAGGAGATTTTACCTTTAATGCTGAGTAAAACAAATTTTTCGACTAAAATTAATTTACTTATTTTACCTAGTAATAATAATAATTTGTATGTTGATGATGATGATGAAATTGACTATTCAAACTCTAAAATTAAAACAATTTTCCACTTTGCATATATTAAGAACTTAAGTCGTTTATTAAACAATCAAGTTGGAAACATTCAAAATAAGAAATGGTTTTGCGAGAGATGTTTTAATCATTTTAAAAGCGAAACAAACTTAAAGAAGCACTTGGATGATTGCAGGTTACTAAATAAGTCGAAAACTACTTTACCTAAGGAAAATGAGAATATATTAACTTTTAAAAATTTTTCCAATAAATTAGTGGTTCCATTTGTGATTTATGCAGATTTAGAGAGTATGTTGACACAATATATTGATACAAATAGAACTAATAAATCTAAAAAATATCAAAAACATGAACCTTTCAGTATTGCATATTATATCAAATGTGCTTATGATGATTCATTATCGAACTTTAAACTGTACACTGGTGAAGACTGTCAAATATGGTTTGTTAAAGAACTTGAAAATATTGCACATCGGTTTAATTCAATATATTCAAATATTATTCCTTTAAAATCATTGACGAAACAGGAAAATGATACTTTTTTCAATTCGAAAACTTGTCATATTTGTGATAAACCTTTCTCAGAAGATGATTTCAAGGTACGAGATCATTGTCATTTAACTGGAACTTTTAGGGGTGCAGCCCATAACTCTTGCAATTTAAATTTTAAAGATAAGCATATAATACCAGTTGTTTTTCACAACCTTTCCGGATACGACAGTCACTTTTTAATTAGAGCCCTATGCACAGAAATTAAAGGTCGAATCACTTTACTTCCTATTAACAAAGAAAAATATATATCTTTCACAAAATACATTGAAAATACTTCTATTCAATTTAGATTTTTAGACTCATACAGATTTATGGCTAGTAGTTTAGATAAGCTAGCTTCATATCTCGATGACGATCAAAAAATTATTACAAAAAAATTCTATGACGATGACGAACATTTTAAATTAGTTACAAGGAAAGGGGTTTTTCCTTATGAATATATTAACAGCTGGGAAAGACTTCAAGAAACTACTCTACCAACTAGAGAGAAATTTTTTAGCAAAATTAATAATTCTGAAATAACTGTGGAACAATATGCCCATGCTTGTAAAGTATGGGATACTTTCAAAATAAATAATCTTCAAAAATATGCTGAACTCTATTTGAAAACTGACGTCTTACTTCTTGCTGACGTTTTTGAAAATTTTAGGAAACTTTGTTTAAACACTTACAAATTAGACAGTCTTCACTATTTTACAGCGCCCGGATTGGCATTTGACAGCATGTTGAAGATAACCGAAGTAAAATTAGAATTATTAACTGACATCGACATGATCATGTTTATCGAAAGAGGTATTAGGGGAGGTATTTCACAGTGTTCTAATAGATATGGTAAAGCCAACAATAAATACATGAACACAGAATATAATCCAAATGAACCTACAACATATCTTATGTATTTTGATGTAAATAACATGTATGGCGCAGCCATGAGTTATCCATTACCTACGGGAGACTTCCAGTGGGTCGAGGATATTTATCAAGAGTGTAATATTTTGGAAATTCCACGTGATAACGATTACGGTTACATTTTTGAAGTAGACCTTGACTATCCTAAAGATCTATTCACGCTTCATAAAGATCTTCCACTCTGTCCTGAGCATCTAGTTCCACCAACTGCAGACTCTCCTATTCCCAAGCTATTAACAACTTTTTACAGTAAAAAAAAGTACGTTATTCACTATTTGAATCTACAACAAGCTATTAAATTGGGTCTTAAAGTTAGGAAAATTCACCGGTGTTTAAAATTCAAACAATCTCCCTGGATGAAAAAATATATTGATTTAAATACTGAGCTTCGTAAATTAAGCAAAAATGATTTCGATAAAAATTTATTTAAATTAATGAATCTCGCTCCTTTCGGCAAATCCATCGAAAACGTTAGAAAGTATAGAGATGTAAAGTTGGTAACTAGATGGTCAGGACGATTTGGTGCAAATTATTATATTTCTCAACCAAATTTTCATAGTTGTGAAATTTTCGGTAAAGATATGATACTTATTGAAATGCAAAGATTAAAAGTAAAATTCAGTAAACCTATTTATCTTGGTATGACAATTTTAGATATTTCAAAAACAATTTTATATCATTTTCATTACAATTATATAAAACAAAAATTTGGACCCGATGCAAAATTATTATATACAGACACAGATAGTCTTATATACCAAATTAACGTACATGATATTTATAGTCATATTAAAGAAGATATTCATATGTTTGATACTTCAGACTATCCGGAAGACAATATCTATAATATTCCACTTAAAAATAAAAAAATTTACGGCTTAATGAAGGATGAAAATAATGGCAATATTATGACAGAGTTTATAGGTTTACGTTCTAAAATGTATACTTTCAAAATACTTAATCACAATACTAATATTATTAATAATATACTTGCCCTCTCGGAAACACAAAATAGCAACTTTCATATCTTCTCAAAACAACGAAGAACAAGACATACAAAAATAACTTTTACGGACAGACCAACAATAATAAGCACGGGAAAATACAACAAAACCATTTACCTTCTACTAACAGGCAACCCAATGTCGGGACACTTTGAGCTTCTGACACCACAAAACACTGAAAACATTCCAGAGAACAACAGACCAATAAAAGAAGCATCGGGCGAGCGACGTAACGGTCGAGGACGTCGCGGGAAATGGCAGCTCGACCAAAACGATGAAGACCAGGCAACCGAAAATGGACCTGCCAAAAGTGTTGTGTTGGCGACTAAGCCGACACCCACCAAGGCGGGAAAATCACAGCAGCGCATGAGTTGCACCACAGGAATCAACGAACACGCCATGCGTTGCTGTAATGAAAACACAAAACCTGACAAAGAAATCACTGAGAAGAGAATCACTCGCCGCTTGGACCCACCAACATCAATCCCAAGCGCAACCGACGTAGATACGGGACAAACACAACCACCAAATCCAGGCCAGGGCCCGTATGTATTGCAAGGACAACATGCAACTACCAAGGCTGGAAAACCAAGACAGCGGTTAAAGTGGACGGATGAGATGAATAGGACGGTGATGCGCTGTTACTACACCGCCACCAAACTCGAAACAATAACATCGGGCTACAGACAGCAACTGCACAGACTTTTCTTGACCGAATATCCACATCTGCAATTACTTGTTTCAGAACAGAGAGTAGTAGACCAAAAAAGAGTTATTACCAAGAACAATCGTCTCACACCTCTCGAATTGCAAACCATCAAGGACACAGTGGCTGTTGAACTGAACACAGACCAACCAAACAATAGAAACAATAAAGCTGATTCCGAACCAGCCTCACACACACAACCACCCAGTCGAACACAACAATACCCACCACCCAGGAGGAGCATAACGCAAAATAATATTGCGAGTACCGCGCAACACCATATCACAGACAACAACATGAATCACTCGCCACCCTCAACGACATCCACACAACATCACCCCGAATCACCTCTCATACAAACACTTAAAGCAAAAATGGAGTCACATCTAGCTCGATGGTCAGGCACCGACCCCACAACAAGAAATCCCATCCCTCGTTTAATCTTCAGACAGAGCACGCAACCAATCCTCAACACACTAAACAAGCACATAATACCTCAGTATATAACAGACTCAAGCACAATCGAAGACATTCACACAATAATATACGCAGCTGCAATCACCACTCTAACACAAAATAATCAAAAACTCCCTCAACGACAAGGAAACCCCAACAGGACAAAACCAAAATTCAAATGGCAAATAAGAATAGAAAACAAAATCAACAACATCAGGAGAGATCTAGGACATCTTACCCAGTTTATAAGCGGGAACGCGTCCAAACGTGTCACACAGGGGGCAAACAAGATCAAATCTAAGTCTCCCAACAGAACACTGCCAGAAATCCTCGATACCTTGAAACAAAAACTATCTGTATATGCCGCAAGACTCCGTAGATACAAAGAATCAAATGAGAGGAAAGACACCAACAACCTCTTCCGAAGAAGCGAAAAACAGTTCTACCGGAAAACTATGTACAACAAACAAATAGCAGTGACTGAACCACCAAACAAACAAGAACTCACAGATTATTGGAAAAGTATCTGGTCAGAACCCAAACAACACAATAATAACACCCCCTGGATCAAAGCCGAAGAAGACAAACATAAACATGTGACAGAACAAGAAAATACCACATTTAATACACAAGAAATTACAGAAACTATCAAACACACACACAACTGGAAATGTCCTGGAATAGACAATATACAAAACTTCTGGTACAAACAGTTTACCACCACACACGAAGCACTCACACACCAAATCAACAAAGCCATTCTACAACCACACACATTTCCCACTTTCCTCACACAAGGAATAACATACGTTAAACCCAAAAGCTCAGACACCACAAACCCGTCAAACTACCGACCTATCACCTGTCTTCCAACCCTATACAAGATCATCACAGCTACAATATCGAAGAAAATAGAACAACACCTAACAGACAACAATATCCTCACAGAAGAGCAGAAGGGATGCAGGAAAAATAGTCGAGGATGCAAAGAGCAGCTGATTATAGATAGCGTGATTATGGGACAAACCAGAAAAGAACACAGAAACCTTCACATCGGTTACATAGACTATAAAAAAGCCTTCGACTCCATACCCCACAGCTGGTTAATCAGGGCCCTAGAAATCTATAAAATCAACCAACACCTCAGGCAGTTTCTCGCGCAAATTATGAAAACATGGAAAACCAAAATACGCCTAGAAACACAAACCGAACGGATCCAAACAGAAGAGCTGTACATCAGACGGGGTATATTTCAGGGAGACTCGCTCAGTGCACTATGGTTTTGCCTCTGTCTCAATCCACTCTCAAATATACTAAACAGAACAGAGCATGGCTTCAATATCAGACACCAAAAAGAGAATCAACATAAAATAAACCACCTCCTATATATGGACGACATAAAACTCTACGCTGCCACACAAACACAGCTGAAAGAACTCCTCAAAATCACAGAAATATTCACCTTAGATGTCAATATGGAATTTGGTATAAGTAAATGCAAAGTGCTCCACATCAACAAAGGCCAATGGAAGCACCACCATGAGACAGAAACCATCAACAATGAAACGCTCGATAACATGTTCGATAAAGAAACATACAAATATCTAGGCTTCCAACAAAGCACCAAACTCAACCACACTCACATCAAAACAGAGCTCAGAACCGAATTCAAAAACAGACTGGCGAAACTTTTGCAAACAAAACTCAACTCTAAGAATCTCACTAAAGCCATCAACACGTTCGCTATACCTATACTCACATATTCATTTGGTATCATCAAATGGTCACAAACAGACATAGAAAATATTCACATCCTTATACGATCTCAATTCACCAAATACAGGAAATTACACCCCAACGCATGCAAAGAAAGACTTACCATCGAGAGGAAGGCAGGAGGAAGAGGAATTATAGACATCAGATCATTACACACAAAAACAAATACAAACACTTAGGAAATTCTTTCACAGCAAGCAAACCAGCCTCCACACAGCGACAGTGAAAGCAGACAAAAACTACACACCTCTCGACTTAGCCCGGGCAGACCACTCAGCAGACACACACAGTCACACCCAATTACAACAGGAAAAGATGAAAACGTGGTCAGAGAAAACACTCCACGGAAAACACAGATACCACATAGAACAAGACCACGTAAATAAAAAACAATCATACACCTGGTTACGGGATGGGCAGCTATTCCCTGAGACTGAAGGCTTCTTACTTGCCATCCAGGATAAAGTCATATTAACCAGAAACTACCAAAAGCATATCATCAAAGACCCGACTATTGCAGAGGACAGATGTAGGAAATGCCACCAGCAGAAAGAAACGATCGAACACATAACGAGCGGATGTAAAATATTGGCCGGAACGGAGTACACAGCCAGGCATGATTCAGCTGCCAAAGTGGTTCACCAAGCACTAGCCACAACATACAGACTCATAGAAAACACAGATCCCTACTACAAATACACGCCAACATCCGTACTTGAAAATGAAGATTACAAGCTCTACTGGGATATCGGTATCCATACAGATAAAACAGTCTCCGCCAATAGACCCGATATTACTTTTCAGTGCAAAAAAGGAAAAGTCACCTATCTGATTGACATAGCTGTCCCCAACGACACAAACATCCAAGCGAAATACACAGAAAAAATTTCCAAATACACAGACCTTGCAACGGAAATAAAAAGGCTATGGAGACAGGAAAAAGTCATCATTGTCCCCCTCATTATATCAGCCACAGGCCTTACACCAATAACATTCACACCACATTTAGTGCAATTGGGACTCAACACGGACATACACAGAAACATTCAGAAGTCAGTGATTTTGAAAACATGTAACATTGTCAGGTCATTCCTTAATACGGAATGGTAATAGCGTTTGTGCTGACTTGGTTTTGGCCCGTCAGCCAAACATGGAACCACATTGATCAAATGTGAGAAAGAAGAACTTTTTGTAATACATAATAATAATATTAATGACAAACCTAGAAATAATAAATTTATTATTTCAAATATTGGAGTAATTAAAAAGGCTAAAGGTATTCAATCTTCAGCATTAAAGCTTATTTCTTTTGATGATTATTATCAATGCTTATTTAACAATACCCAGATTGAGGTACCTCAAAATTATATACGGTCTAAAAAACACAACGTGTTTACAATAGAACAGACTAAAACAGCTTTAAGCCCTTATGACGACAAACGAATTGTAAATTATATTTACACAGACACTTTACCTTGGGGTTATTTAGATTAATTATTTTTTATCTTCTTCTTATTCTTCTTCTTTTGTATTAGGTAATTTACCTGTTCAGTTCTATAACTATATGTTCTAATGAGAACAGCAGCAGGTAATGAAAAAAAAATGATAGAATATAACTAATACAATATATATTGTTTTCAGACTCTTCCCAACAACAACAACAACAACAAATCCAAATCTCCAATGGAACAGATTAGATTAGATCAACCGTGGATAACAATAGATCCGTCTACCGGTGATCCATGGTTAAACTACTATGATCCGGATCTATTTGTAGATTTGGAAAAACTGATAAAACCACACATTATTATCAAGAAGAGTTGCGAACACAATATAACAATCATTTACAATGAGAAGAAGAAGAAGAACTGATAAAAAAAAAATGGTTTTTTCAGTCCATCGAACAAACAAATTACCCTCTATACAAAAATCATGGAAGTAAGATCTGCCAGAGATGTAAAATAGTTTTCTGTTTTTGCGAAAACTCACTAGCTATACATCAACATGGATTGAACCACACACCAAAAGTTAAAGTTTTGGATCTCTATTGTTATGAAAAAATGCCAGAGTCATAACAATGTTTTCTTCTTCTTCTTCTTCCAGCCGCTCATCCATTTTCCAATTCCAACATCAACCCAGTTTAAAAATATAAAGGACACAATAGTCACAGAACAATATGATTACGTATTTTCATTATACCAAAGCCAACCAATGTTTGACGATGAGTGGCAACGTATGGAGGACATGTTTCACTTTGCCTTTGTAAGTGATGCTGTAACAGAAGAATACTGGGAAAGAATAAAAAATGAAGTGAATTATAATATTATCCAATTTAACTATTATTCAATTTCAAAGAGAAAAAGGAAATAAAAAAAATTATTTAAACTGTGTTTATGTGTGTTTCATTTCAACTAGAACAAGCCAAGTGTAAAATTATTTATATATGTATATATAAGGACAAAATAAATACAAAAAAATTGAATTGGGTATTTTATTTTTTTTGCTTTATACATATGAGGTGAGGCGAGGCTAGGCTAGGCTCATTTCATTTCATTTTGTTTTGTTTTTTTTGTTTGTTAGAATAAAGTCATATCACCACACTTCCTCCTCTCACCACACAGAGACAGACAGGTGGTTAGGACAAGTCAGAACAAATATTATTTTTATTAAATTAAGTTAGGCAAACGACAATCGGCTAATCTCTTAGAATAAAAAGGAAATTAAAAAAAATATATATATATATAAGTTCTACTAGTAAAACATTTTCCCCAACTTCTACAAGTCATTTTCTACTTATCCAACAAACAATTCTTTTTTTATATATACCTTTTAGTTACTTCTTATTTCACGAAGCTTCAATAGACTAAATGCTAATACAACAGAACTCCATCACATGGGTCGACGGTTCGTATTCTAGCTAGATCACTTTAGACTTTTTTTCATTTAAATAATTTCCAAAAAAATAGGGAAAATTACCCTAGTACAGAAAAATTTTATTTTTGCCTTTTTTACAACATACCAAAACTACCCCTAAAAAACTACCCCCTAAATACCAACCCTTTTTTGGAAATAAGGACTTTTTGGCCTAATTTACACCCTCATCTTCTTCTTAACAACACACCCAAGTTCTTTGTTTCTTTTACTATTATTCACCTCTTTCAAGGTCATTCTTCAGCTCTTCCAAGGTCATCATTCTTCGTCTTCTTCGGCTCTTGGTACGCCGCTTCGGATGGACACATGCCATCGAGGTGCCACCAAAAAACACAGACACTTTTTTTCATGTTACACTTCAAGGTCATTCTTCAGCTCTTCCAAGGTCATTCTTCGGCTCTTGGTACGCCGCTTCGGATGGACACATGCCATCGAGGTACCACCAAAAAAACAGACACTTTTTTTCATGTTACACTTCAAGGTCATTCTTCAGCTCTTCCAAGGTCATTCTTCGGCTCTTGGTACGCCGCTTCGGATGGACACATGCCATCGAGGTGACACCAAAAATAAAAAACACACTTTTTTTTTTCCTTTCTTAAAACATCAATATCTCAGCTTGTTTACTACGTCATTTAATTATACCAGCATCCAAAGACTACTACTACTAATAGTCAGATCTTTTTTAATATGATACCTTTACTAACACTATCTCGTAACAATCCTCTGTGGCTCAGTGGGTTAAGGCGCTGGTTTTGCAGTATGGGAAATAAAGGTTCGAATCCTGCTATAGACATTTGCTTTTTTTATTTATTTATATTTAAATTCATACAAGTCCACAACCTAATGTGTGGATATGTGACGTATGTATCGGTGTGACGTCAGTGAAGACCTCTTCTTGCAGAAGATAATCCAACACATCGAGGCTCACCTAATCTATCTCTCTCTTAAGCTTTACGACATCCAATGATGCCAAAAGGGCACTGATCAACAACCACTGGACTGTGACGTCATTGAACAGTTCTTCAGCTCTTTCAAGGTCATTCTTCAGGTCTTTCAAGGTCATTCTTCAGCTCTTTCAAGGTCATTCTTCAGATCTTTCAAGGTCATTCTTCAGGTCTTTCAAGGTCATTCTTCAGCTCTTTCAAGGTCATTCTTCAGCTCTTTCAAGGTCATTCTTCGGCTCTTTCAAGGTCATTCTTCGGGTAATGGGACACATGCCATCCGCAGTCCCAGTACCCCGCCCGCCCTATATACTACTTATATATATATATATATATATATATATATATATATATATATATATATATATATATATATATATATATATATATATTTAGAGTGACCGGATCTCATAGAGGGGGAAAAAAAATGTCGGAATCTTGTTTGTCTAGACCCCACAAAACGATTCCCCTTTCCAGATATCGAGATAGCTGAAATTTGAGCTCGATTAAACGACGTTAACCCGTGCCGCTCGTCGCTCAAAGTTTGAAAAAATCCAAATTTTTGGCCAAAAAGCTGACATATGGAGCCATAACTGCAGAACGGTAAATAATAGAAACACGCTTAATATCTCAAAAGAAAGCTAATGTTGTTCTTCATAATTTATATTCTATACATAATTGTTATTTTAAGTCAAACCGAGTTACAACAGCCTTTAGCCCCAAAAACGTGACCTGGTACCACTAGGAGCATACTTCGTATATTTTGTTATTAAGTGATAAATTTTGCTTTTTTTTGGTATATTTTTGAGTTTAAAGTAGAAATATAATAAAAAAACAAGTAATACTGATAAGTCTAATGACATTTTTTATTTCAAAATATAAAAATTAGATATATAATACATACAAAACAGACACAGAAAAGATACAGACGTAGTACCTACATGAGTTGATAATTTTACATAGTTATCTAATCTATTCTAGAGCTTTTGTTAAAGTAGTTTTTGAAACGTCAGGATATAATGCTCGGCATTTACTTACAACTTGCAGGACATATTGCTTTTGGTCTTCATCTTTTGTCAGAAGGTCGTTAAAGTCGGTTATTAATTTAACACCACGCTCAGCCATATCATTAACTACTTTTAATGTTTTGACAATTTTCAATCCTTCTTGGAAGTCATTATTTTGAGGCCAGGTGTTTGGATGTTGTCTTAGGAAATCTGTTTTTATATTAAATTGGTCAAAGAATGTAAACGTTTCTTTGGTAAGTAAATTTACCAATCCTCGATCAACTACCTCTTTTAAGTTTTCTTTCCTAACTTTTGGATTTACAACCCTAGCGTGCTGTGATGGTTCATCTGTGCTACTGAGCAATTTATTAGCCATTAACAACTTTTCATCGTCTGTAATGGTGGGATCAAAAAACGATAATTCCACCAACTTTGCTTTCAAATACCACAAATGGTTCGAAAATTTGGTCAGGGCTATTTCTGCAATGTCGTTGTCACATTCTTTATAGTCTAACAGACTATGCAAAATACATAAATCTTGCTTTGGTGCAAGATGAGCTTTTGGAGCATTGAACCAAGCTTTACAATAAATTTTAACTAGGAAAACAGAAATGGCACGCACAGAACTTTCTTCTTCTTTAGACATCTTAAATTGACGACGAAAAATAAACATTTTTTTAAGCAGTAAATAGCCTTTGCCATCCACCTAGCGTGATGAATGGCTCCTGGAGTTCTAAAACCCACAATATTGCCGTCTAGTGATCCAACAAATACGAGAACCAACTGCAATAGCTCCTTGTAGTCATCTCTGGGGTGGCTCTCAGTTAATTTGGTCTCGAATTCAGCAGTAATATTTGCAATTACTTCTGGAGTTAGCTGCTTTTGTATTAGATTGTCACTGATACCTATGTCGTATTTTCCTTTGTCTCTCTTGGGCCACGCAGTGAGGAATCTCTTGAAAATGTCTGGATGAGATCCAGTGGTTGATCCCATTTTTGTGTCGAATACGCCTTTTAACAGAATTTCCAAGATATGGTGACGGCAAGCTAGGTATAACAATTCTCTTCCTAACATTTGCTCCAATATGACGCATGCTCCTTTGAGTCTTCCCGTGTTGGATGCTGTAGTGTCGAAGCACATCGCCTTGACGGTGTTGAGAAGACTCCATTCATGTAGGCATTCATATACGGCTACGGCTTGCTCCTCTCCAGAGCTGTTTGCTGTTACAGGAACTCCCAGCAGCTGTTCCTTTCGCCATATGAAATAGCTATAGCTATTCGCTCACATTGTTCATTTTTTAAAACACCCGGTAAAAGTTTACCGTCCCAATGTTTACTTTATCAAAATTTTTTTTATTATATTGTTCTCTGAACATTTGCCTTCTATCATGTAATAAAGTTTTCGAGACTTTGTACTCAAGAGGGTCAAGGTTTAGTGCTTCTAGAGTAGCTATTAAAATTCTCGTGGCATTTCTGTCGGATACCTTACATCGATCTAATAAAATGGACAATTTCATGTTTAAAATCTCTTTAACGCCCCTTGCAAATGAAACTTTCATCCTCTTGCTCTCAGATGGTCCTGGATCTTCTACAGCTTCTTCAGGGATGTCCATTTCCTCCAAGCTCTCAAGTTCCTGGTAGATGCTGTCCTCTTCAGTGTCTTAAAATATCTTCACTAGATAATTGTTCGATCTAACCAGCTCAAAGGCACTTTAGAAACTAAACTGAATAAATAAAAGGTCGGTTGTACGCTGAAGTAAAATCACCATCCCTAATAGAATTAGATTCACCCTCCTTTTTACCTGTCAAACGGGTCTTTCTTTGGTAAACTAGTCAGGTAATCCCCATATAATAAAAGATTAAATTTGAACAAAAGGCTCTTTATGTTTGAAAATTGAGTTTCAAAATACTTTTTAACAAAAAAATGTTAATTCCGAGACACATTATGTAAAAACCCGTAAAATTCTTAGAATACTCCCAAACTGGCTCCTACTGGTACCAGGTCACGTTTTTGGGGCTAAAGGCTGTTGTAACTCGGTTTGACTTAAAATAACAACAATTATGTATAGCATATAAATTTTGAAGAACATTAGCTTTCTTTTGAGATATTAAGCGTGTTTCTGTTATTTACTGTTCTGGAGTTATGGCTCCATATGTCAGCTTTTTGGCCAAAAATTTGGATTTTTTCAAACTTTGAGCGACGAGCGGCACGGGTTAACGTCGTTTAATCGAGCTCAAATTTCAGCTATCTCAATATCTGGAAAGAGGAATCGTTTTGTGGGGTCCAGACGAACAAAATTCCGACATCGATTTTTTGCGGTCACCCTAATATATATATATATATATATATATATATATATATATATATATATATATATATATATATATATATATATATATATATATATATATGTGTAGGTAAAAATACCAGAGCAGTTCAGTTGTATCTCAGTCTTAAATAAAGTTTTTAAAAATTTAAATTCCCAAGGAAAGAATTTAATTCATATACAAAATTTATTATGCAAGTCCTGATGCTGCCGAATAAAGATCATGTCTTGATCATTACGCCAGTTTTCTAAATTTAATTGACCATTTATCTCGGTATCAAGAGAAGCAGGAGGTGTATAAAGTGTACAAGAAGAATCCTGTCTTAAAAAGTTATACAAATGAACATAGGCTTTCTTAAAACTCTAAAAACTGACGACATAATTCCAAAAACGTTTTCAACAATCCGCCGTGCCCTACTCGAGCGATAATTAAAAATTTTTCCCATCGATCTTTTAATGTGTGTTTGCCCGGGGTAAGGTTTCATAACATTTTCGAGTAAAGGGAATTCAGAATCACCAAGAATAAAATATGGCAACGCTTTGTTTCGTCCTGGCAAAGGTTCCGGCATCGCCAATTGAAGACTGCCATTTTCAATTATTTCGTAAAGACGACTATTTTTAAACACCCCACCATCTGAGATTCTTCCTTGGCAACCAACATCCACAAATAAAATATTGTAATTTGCATCCACTACAGCAAACAAAACTATGCTAAAAGTAGATTTATAGATATAAAATTCTGATCCACTATTCAAAGGTGCTTGTATGATTATGTGTTTCCCGTCCATTGCACCCTCGCACAAACAATCAAAGTCTTCGGAAACTATTTTCCACTCTTGTGGATTGTTTGGCATCTGTAAAAAATATTTCATTTTATTTTACACTGTAATTTTGTTATTTTTAGATAACGCGTGACAATAAGGACAACAATGATGAAGATAGCACAAATGAAGAAACTACAGTACCACAACCACCAAAGAAAGTTCCGAAACAAGACCCAAAGCTAGTTATGTTGAAGGAAGCCTTTGGAGTTTTAAAGTCGGTGTCGGCGAGCTTAAGCAATGCAAATGACGAAATTAAGAGTTTCTTGTCATCTATAGAAAACAAAATGAAGAGGTACAATGTGCATACAAAAAATATTGTGCAACAAGCCATTTGCGAAATAGTTTTTAAAGCAGATAGTGGTTATTACGATCAAAATTCTTTTGGCTATTACTATGGAGCATATAATGCTCAACCAGCTTATGCGGCTCCCATGCATCAATCCAATCGATCGATTTCAATGTCTCAACCACCTTATGCGGCTCCCATGCCTCAATCCAATCAATCGATTCCAATGTCTCAACCATCTCACGCACCTCCCTTATCTACTGATACAGCTCCCAAGCCTCAAAAAACTGTTACAGCCCACCCTGCATATTCATTTTCAGAGATGCCTGTATCTCCTGATATAGTAACTCCGCCTGTAGCACCTCTATCTCAAGATTGTTCATGCAGTGAAGCGTCTAACGATTACAATTTTAATGAATACACTTAATGTCTCGTTTCTTAATAAATAATGCACTTTTTATTTAAACTAAGTCTTAACTACTAAAAGAATATGTGCTTTTATTTTACATGTATTTTACAATAAAATACTACTTACCTTAATGTTGTCTTCTAATTCACTGATAATTGATTTACAAACTTGTGGTACAAATTTACTGATGGCTTGCTTCGATATTCTAAAGAGACATTGCATGCTCGTAAAAAACTGTCTTCGGTGGCAAAAAAATCTTAGAGTAAGTGCCAATTTGTCTTGAAATGATATAGCTTTCCTAAATTTCGTGTCTCTTGTCTTTATTTTTGGTCCTAGTAACTTCAATAAATATTCAAAATCGGGCGATGACATACGAATGAAATTTTTGTATTGTCCACTTATTTCTTGAGATTTTAAATCCAAAAGTAAATTGACATCTTTCTTTTTTTTATAAAATTCAAGCTGCCACCAACGACGGGGACTTTTGTAATCCTCGATAAGATAATGCAATAATATATACGCAGAACTCGCGACTAATAATTTGTCAGACGACATGGTTGTAATGATGCGTACTGATCGATATCAACGAACATACTGCGTGCTGCTTTGTGTTCGTCGGAATACCGACAACCAGCAAGAGACAACCGCGCCTCGCGAAGAACGGTTTCAGCAACGGAGCTTTAAGCTAAGCGCACACTAGGACGGAGCAGAGCGCAGCGCGAAAATCCGACTGGATCGCTTACACAGGTCTTACCGAGTAGCGCACATTACTGTCGGCTCGAATCGCGGCGGATCGGAGCGGATCGTGGAATCGCTTCCTAGGCGAATTTTTCGGTCAGGCCGCTCCGCCGCGCTCCGTCCCGACCCAGTGTGCGATAGGACACGGACCGTCTCGGAACAAAATAAATAGTGCGACCATCTCTTTCGACACCACCGCTTCAGGTAAGATTTATTTACTGCTTTTGTAAAAAATTTCATGCATGTGTTGAGCTATTGACATCAAATTCTTGATATTCACCAATCGTAAACGTTGTTTTCTTGTAGACTGCATGAAAAAATGGACGAGGAGCTTTTGATTTCAACAGTGTCAGGGTACCAAGAGCTTTATGATTTGCAGCATGCGAAATATGATGATAATGTAAGAAGAAACAATATATGGGAGGAAATAGAATCGGTATTAAAACAACCAGGTATTACTTATTAAATACATTTAATAGCTTCTTTTCTTCCCTTTCGTAATGCTGGCCCCCTGCCAGTTCACCAAGCCATTGTGTGACATGAAATATTTTTTAAATTGATCTCGAACATTAATAGCTTCTTGGGCAGCATGGTAGCCTGTGTGAGGCAATGCCTGAAATGTTTATGACTGCAGAGTCTTCCAAAATTTCTTCTTCGTTCAGGTGACAAATTTCATCCGTTAAAAAGTTGTGAAGATAGCATGTAGCTAAAGCTATTTTATTTACGTGATTAGGCAACACAACAACAGACAGCCTTCTTTCATAAAGTCGAAATCGTTTTACTAGAATTCCGAAGGCATTTTCGCTTACCCTCCTTGCTCTACTGAGCCGGTAATTAAATATTTTTTTATCGTCATCACTATTTAATTGGTTTCCAGGATAGGGCCTCATCAAATGCCTGGTCAGCGGAAAGGCTTCGTCCCCAACTATTACGTATGGCACTTTTAAATCGGTTCCTGGAATGAAGCCATCAGCTGGCAAATTCAATTGTCCACTTTTTAGAGCCTTGCCAAATTTACTGTTAGCAAATAGATTTCCATCTGAATTTTTTCCACGTCCATCGATGTCCACAATAACAAAACGATAGTCAGCATCCACTAATGCAAGTAAGATGATGGAAAATACTTTCTTGTAACAAAAGTAAAGTGATCCACTATTCGGTGGAGCTTCAATAATAATTTGTTTCCCATCCAATGCTCCAACGCAATGCGGAAAATTCCATTTCAGTTTAAATCCTGTTTCTAGTTCCTTCCATTTCTCCTCTGTAGGTGTAGGCATCACAATTGGTGATAGTTTTTGGTAAATGCACTGCATGTTTCATAAACAATGCTTCGGACTGTTGATTCCCCCATGCGAAAAGTAAAGGCCATGGATCTAAATGAATTGCCTGTTGCTAGAAATCTGAAAAGAAAAATATATATGTACAATTTATGTATTTTTAAGGTGCAAAGTGCAGGGAGAAGTGGAGAAGAATCAGAGACAATTATAGAAAAGCCAAAAGATTAAGAATAACAAAAAGTGGTCAAGCTGCTACAAAAATGAAGAAAATTAAATATGAAGAAATAGTTTCTTTCTTAAATCCATATGTTGAATCGTTCGATACGGAAACCAACTTCAGCCCACCGACCGAGGATATGATTA
This sequence comes from Pachyrhynchus sulphureomaculatus, assembly GCA_019049505.1. Classification (NCBI taxonomy): domain Eukaryota; kingdom Metazoa; phylum Arthropoda; class Insecta; order Coleoptera; family Curculionidae; genus Pachyrhynchus; species Pachyrhynchus sulphureomaculatus. Next base: position 88,784,830 of record CM032446.1, on the reverse strand, counting down.
GAGCAGGGAAGAGGAGGAGGAGGAGGAGGAGGAAAAGAGCCAAGAAAATTCTTCAGCTTCTTGCAGCAGTGCCCCTTCCACATCTACATCCAGCAGGCGCCCTTACCAAATGAATGAAAGAAAACGGCATGAACCCCAGTCGAATACAACCTCCTTATTTGAAAAGTACTTAGAACGAAAATATGGTTCTTCTTTAACACACAATAGCCATACCGTTAAGTTTTTCACCAGTTTGGGGGAAAGAGTGGAAACATTTCCTGGATCAATTAAAATAAGAATTAAACGGCAAGTTCTTCAATTGGTTAGTCAAGGGGAAGAAGAGCTATTACTTTTGAATAGTGGTCAAGGAGTGGCACCAGCACTTTCAACTCCATCTCTTCTTCAGCAGTCACAACCAATTCAGGATATTCCACCAACACTTGGCCAATCGCAACAGAGCATAGCATCACAACAACCACTCACCGAACTTTTATTCTTTCCAAAACACATATAATTGTCAATTTTCTTGTTTCATTTAAAATTGTAATAAACTTATTTCTGTCTGTCGTATATTATATTTATCAACATCCCATTATTACGCCAATAAACAGTCTAAATTTCTCCCATTGTGTATTCTATTTTATTTCCCTCGGTCTTATTCACATTTAACAATATATATTTTTTAGTTAGGTTATAAAAATAATCATAAAAATCAAATTAATAATACGTTTATTGAATAATATTTTGTATTTGAACTTACCTTAAACTAACAGCCAATCAGGACTGATTGATTTTCTAAATCTTGAATTATCTTTTTGTAGATCATCTTTTAACATGAATAGTAATTCGTAAAATTTCTCCACCGGCATTCGGTAATACTGGAAAAAAATTTTCCTGTCTCTCAGCAAATCTTCTTTTAGGGTATGAAATTTGCCGAAATGTTCCCGTTTCGAGCAGATGTCATGGCTCCATTGTCTTTTTTTTCTTATTTTTTTTCTTCCCTTCCTCTTCAAAAAGTGTTAGGAACACGAGCTCTTCATCAGACGTATCCATGTTTTGTTCTTGAAGATTGTCCCTGACTGAGCGTGGCAGCGTAGAAATGCGACTCGCTACGTCCCGATCCAACTGAGTGTGCGCAGTCCACAATCCAGACGGATTTTTGCGCTGCGCTGCGCTCCGCCCTAGTCTGCGCTTAGCTTAAGACGTACACATTAGGTTGCAGCAACCGTTACGTTGCACGTTGCAGGCCATAGTGAGTACCCGGCTTAAGACATCTTGATCATCTCACTATGCCACAACATCAGTCTGCTTTACTCCGGCGTTGCTTTACTTATAACGCTGTGTCTCTTTATAATTCATAGATCAGGAGTTGAGATTGTGCAATAAAAATAGTTTGCGCTCGAGATATAAATCTCGCTTACTAGGTCTACAACATGTGTAGTGTTGTACCAAGGATTGCAGAATTTTTCTATAAACTTTGGCTATACATGGTTTACAGATATTTATAATATGTAATATAGTGTATAGGGTTTGGATTCTTATTGTATTATCTAAGTTTTCTGTATGTCTTTTTTTTCTCTTATTTTATTTTTTTGGTATTGCGTTTTCTTTTGTTTTTACATTGGATCGGGCTTAAATAAGGACTGAAATGGTTGAGTGTAAATGTAGCCTATGGCTAAACTCCGCCATTTATACATATATATATATATATATATATATATATATATATATATATATATATATATATATATATATATATATATATATATTGTTTTGTAATACCTTTATTTTGATTTTGTGGATACCGAATTAAAGACGATATTTATTTATTTATTTAATTTGAAGAACCTAAGGCTTAGTCATTGTAATAAAGAAGAAAATAATGTCATAAGGAAACTCGCGTACGAATATAGAGATATATTCTACTGTGACGAAGTATCCCTGACCTTCACGAATCAAATCAAACGGACGCATCTGGAAAAAGGAAGTGGAGATTAGTCGTAGATTACAGAAAACTAAACGAAAAAAGCCTATCTGATCGCTATAGCCTTCCCAATATCACCGACATCCTTGACAAACTTGGAAAAAAAGTCAATAATTCACTACCCTAGACTTAGCAAATGGATTGCATAAAATTGAAATGGAAAAAAAGGATATACCCAAAACAGTTTTCTCAACCGAAAACGGATATTATGAATTTAGAAGAGTGCCCTTTGAACTAAAGAATGATTCATCAACATTCCAAAGAGTAATGGATAATATACTGAAAGGACAACAAAACGAAGAATGTTTAATATACCTGGATAATATAATGATATTCACCACATCTCTTCAAGAACATATAGAAAGACTACGAAAAGTATTTGAAAGATTAAGATAAGCAAATTTTAAGATATAACTCGATAAATCAGAATTCTTCGGAAAAGAATTTAGAGGACATATAACAACAAACGAAGGCGTTAAACCAAACCCAGACAAAATTAGTGCTATCAGAAAATTCCCAGTACCCAGAACGAGAAAAGAAATTAAAAGTTTTCTAGGACTAGTAGGATACTATAGAATATTTAAATTATAAGAACCAAATAGTAAACTAGTACGTTGGAGATTAAAACTAGAAGAATTTGACGATATAATATACGAAAAAGGCAAAATGAACACTAACGCCGATGCTTTATCAAAAATAAGGATCAACGCAAATGAATCGATGATAAACAACTCTGGAGATATTGATCAAGAACAATTCGACTCACTGGAATACCTTAAAAAATTTAGCCGAAACTTTCCCCACGAATGAAACAAATCAACCCTCTACGCCAAAATCTAATAAAAAGGAAAAAATAAAAATACTATCTGATATACAAATTCGACCACCACGAAATCAACCCTCTACTTCACAAACTGAGCACTCTACTCAGAATCCAACTACTAACGATGGAATAAAAATTTACGACGAAATTATCAACAAAAAAGTGAACCAAATAATAGTATTGCCAAATGCCTACCCCATATAAAACAAGAAACATACGAACACCATAAAATTACAACTGTGAAAATTCCTAAACCGACAACGAAAAGTTTATCTTACAATTTTTAAAGGATTACACAATATCTCAAAAAACATACTACATATATTTCCATACTGAAGACTTCTATAATCAATTTAATCAAATTTGTTTGACTCATTTCTCCGAAAAAGGACCAAAACTAATACGTAGTACAAAATTAATCAATAGAATTCAGGATAAAGAAAAACAAATCATGTTAATCAGAAATCACCATGAAGGAAAATAAAAATCACAGAGGAATTAATGAGACCCTCGAATATCTTAAAAGAAATGACTATTGGATAAACATGAAAGCAAATATATCAACTCCTGTGACACCTGTCAACGAGCTAAATATGCTAGGAAGAAACCATACGTCCCTTTAATGTCAACTGATACTCCTACGAAACCCTTTCAAATCGTATATTCGACATATTCTTCTATGACAATCAAATATATCTAACTTTGGTGGATTCCTTCACAAAATTTGCCCAAGCGATACAAATCCCCGGAAAAAATGCAATTACTATAACTAATGCCTTAATTAAATATTTCACATTCTGTGGAATACCGGAACAAATAATAGCTGACAAGGGGACTTCAATGATGATACTTTAAAAGAAATTTTAAAAAATACATAAAATTAAAATACATCACTACATTTACTACTTCTCAACACCACGAATCCAATGGAGTAATAGAACCCTTTCATTCTACCATAACTGGACATCTACGCTTACTAAAAGAAAGTTTTCTCAACGATACCGGCAACCTCATGGATTATGCTCTCATAGCATATAATAATTCTATACATAATACAACCGGATACACACCCTTTGAACTGACACATGGACACACTAATGTGAAGTCTAAATGACATATTTATCCCTAAAGAATTCTTCAGCGACTATGCAGAAAATCATAAAAAAAATTAAAAAACATATATCAACAAATAAAAAATAGAATCGAAACCAATAAAGGACAACCACCAAGTTAAATATACAGGGAGATCAAAATAACGAATTTAAACTAGGACAAACTGTGTATAAACAGAACCTCCAACAAAGAAGTAAAAGAAGCAACAAATTTATAGGACCTTATATTATCAATGAAATGATTGAAAGAAACCGAGTTATATCACTAAAAGATATCCCTCAAAAGAAAGAGATAATACACATCAAGGAATTAAAGAAACCAAATGTTATTTCAGATACCTCGTCTAAGAACAGCGTGAATTAGAGCCACCCATATATCACAAAATGACCAATAAACCAGGATGGCTAGAATATTAGTGCAAATTAAACAATTAAACCCTTCTATAGAAATAAGGCAAAAAAGAGGTTTAATAAACGGTCTAGGTTCAATAATAAAAGGAATAACAGGTAACATAGATCAATCTGACGCTAAGAAATATAACGAAGCAATTGAAACATTGCAGCACAATCAAAACAAGATAAAAATCATTGTCCAAAATCAAATATCCTTATTAGGAAAATCAATAAATACATTTCAAACAAATATCCAAAATTTAACCCACATTCAAATATTACTTGAGCAAAAGATTAATCAAATTAAAAATCTGATACAAGAACTAGAACCCCAAAATATAGGTACTTACTACTACTTCTATATAGAAGATAATATCCCTAAAGAATTCTTCAGCGACTATGCAGAAAATCATAAAAAAAATTAAAAAACATATATCAACAAATAAAAAATAGAATCGAAACCAATAAAGGACAACCACCAAGTTAAATATACAGGGAGATCAAAATAACGAATTTAAACTAGGACAAACTGTGTATAAACAGAACCTCCAACAAAGAAGTAAAAGAAGCAACAAATTTATAGGACCTTATATTATCAATGAAATGATTGAAAGAAACCGAGTTATATCACTAAAAAGATATCCCTCAAAAGAAAGAGATAATACACATCAAGGAATTAAAGAAACCAAATGTTATTTCAGATACCTCGTCTAAGAACAGCGTGAATTAGAGCCACCCATATATCACAAAATGACCAATAAACCAGGATGGCTAGAATATTAGTGCAAATTAAACAATTAAACCCTTCTATAGAAATAAGGCAAAAAAGAGGTTTAATAAACGGTCTAGGTTCAATAATAAAAGGAATAACAGGTAACATAGATCAATCTGACGCTAAGAAATATAACGAAGCAATTGAAACATTGCAGCACAATCAAAACAAGATAAAAATCATTGTCCAAAATCAAATATCCTTATTAGGAAAATCAATAAATACATTTCAATTAATATCCAAAATTTAACCCACATTCAAATATTACTTGAGCAAAAGATTAATCAAATTAAAAATCTGATACAAGAACTAGAACCCCAAAATATAGGTACTTACTACTACTTCTATATAGAAGATAATGTCTCAAATAATTACCGAATTCCAGTTAATTTACGATTTACTCGAAAAAATAGAAATAGCGATAACCTTCTCCAAACTAAATACCCTTCATAATTCAATAATCGAACCTAACGAATTACTAAGAGAAATTGAATCGATATCTCAATATTTAGTAGAGATACAATTACCCTTCGAACCTAAATTGGAAAACTTACTTCTTTTCGAGAAAACAATAGAAATAAAAAGTTACAGCAAACACAACCAAATAATCTTCATTAAAAAATTTGTACTTCTAATCAATCTTACATCTTGCCCATTTCCCAAAATAACATATTTCAATCAATAATTCCCAATTCTAATTACTTAATAATAAATGAGCAAGATTACTTTGTTTTCAATACACCTTGTAAAGAGCTTACCCCCGAAGCATTCATCTGTTACGAGGTCAACCCAACAGGAATCACGGAAAATTCCCCGTGTGATGTTCAAATTCTAAAATTTTCAAACTCTACCGAAAATTGTCGAGTGATAACCCTAAAAATTGAAAATGTAAAAATCCAAAAAAATAACCCAAAATAAATGGATCGGAGTAACCCCTAAATTAATTGTGGCTAATGAAAAATGTGGAAAAGACATTGAAGACATTCCTTTAACCGGAACATACTTGATTGAAATGAACTCTAAATGTGAGATAAAAATAAATTCAATTCAAAATTTCCAAAATAATAATCTTAAATACAAAAAATTAAAATTAGTGGACATATAACCTACCCTTTTTATAAACTAGAAAATAGTAAACCACTAAAACTGGACAATATTGACTTTAAGACATGGAAATTGATGCAGATTAAACAGGTACCGCTTTTGTTAGCAGGAATAGCAACACCAGAAATAAGAAGTATGGTAGCAACATTGGAGGAAATAGTTACAAGATAGGCAATCCTGCAGGCAGTGATGAGTTAAATATCAAGAAAGACATACATTGCTGCTGAGTCCGTGATACGAAGCAGTGCGATTATTCAGAGTGTTGACGAGAATTTTTCACGAATACCGAGCGTGTTTACAAAAAAAATAAATGTTTTCTTTTTGTTGCTATTTTTTACTAACATTTTGTGTTTCCTTATCCAAATATTGGTAAGTTTGAACAAAATAAATACAGTATAAGAAACCTTAAATAAAATTTAATATTCAATAAGGGTATGGACAACACCGAAGACCCCGGAGGGGGCGTAAAAATTAAAAAATTTAGTATTAATAACAATAAATCCCCAGACCCTAATGAATTAAAAACATTTTTCCCTTCCTCTTCAAAACGTGAAGATAAATCTACAGATCCAATAAATTCGGGAATTTAGACATTTTCAGAGAAAAAATAACATCAACCAAGACTGATAAAGATAAATGAAAATAAGAGCTCAAAGATACTACTCTATCTCCGACAAGGGACCCTTTATAGCTTTCATCGAATCTACAGAAAAATCCGGAAACAATATCGGTAAATTTAATCACCTCAGGATTGCAAAAGAAATATTTAATTTAAATTTGAAAGATGTTTAAAAATTTTCATGAAGCAAACAACTTTGCAAACAATGCGGAACTTAAAACAAAGGGTATAACATTTTCATTCCCTATAATTATGTTTCATCAAAAGGCATTATAAGACTCCTCTTAGAGGAGTACATTCTTCAATTTTCACCGAAGAAATCCAACAGAATAGATATTCAAAAATAAAAATCCTTGATGCTATTAGATTAGACCGTAAAGAAATCAACAAAACTAACAACACTACAGAGTATGTCCCCACGAATACCATTCTTTTAACATTCCAAGGTACAACTTTACCGAGATACATTAATATCTACGGACTAGACATACCGATAATCCCATACATTGCTCCAGTCACCATATGCTTCAACTGCTTAAGATTCGGACATTATAAAAACAAATTGCAAAAGCAAAAGTAAATGATGTTTCCATTGCCGTGAATCAAACGAACATCTAATATCAGATACAAATGCGCTTTCATGCAAATCTAAATGGACACAGTGCCTTCAAGATCACAGATCTTCATCTAAAACATGTTCCGAATACGAGAGACAAAAAAGTATTCGCCAGTTAATGGCTTATGAAAATCTTACATTTTATGATGCTAAAGTACTATGCAAAAAAATTACAGGTCCAAAGAGACAAATGATTATTCATATCATCCATCCGAATTTCCCCAATTACAAAACAAAGAAATATCCAAACAATCCATATCAAAGGGGCAATGTATCTTCTTCACAAGACAACATAAACATCTCTCAAAGGAGAATAGTCTAATATAATGAAAATAATAAAAGATCCTATCAGCAGATAACAACCGAACCTCCTAGGAAACCTCCCCCCCCCCAAAGAGGGTTCGATAAGAATAAACATGAAGAAGCTTTAATGTTCCCAAGCGGGAGAACGTCCAATCAAAATTATAATAATTACAATTCATTTATACAACACAATTCATTGGATTCTTATTCACAACTGCCTTCTAGTGCCCATCAAACATCCAAAATCTCTGAATTTTCTAATACTTCAATATTTAAGAACTTCTTCGATTGGATTGCAACAATTCCAGTCGAGGAAGGTCTCAAAATAAGTAAATTCATCACAGATAAATTTTCTCAAATTCATCAAGTAAACTTAGAACCAGATATTTAAATTCAAGGACACAACGATACAAAAAAATTTAATAATTTTACAATGGAATCTGAGAAACCTAGATTCTAACGGAGGGAATTTAGTTTCATTTATCAAAAAAATAAAACTAAAAATAATATTGCTTAATGAAACCTGGTTAAAAAAAGAATTCAACTTTAATTTAAAAGGTTTTAAAATCGTTAAGCAAGATAGGGAAGATGGTTATGGTGGAATTGCCACTTGTATAAATGAACACATTAAATATTTAACAATAAAAAATGAAAACAATAATGGAACTCAAATCATAACGATAAAAATATAAAACATAAACATCATCAACATATACTCAGATCCAAATAACCACATAAATAAAAATGACATCATAAACATTTTTGATAAATTACAAAGAAATTCTATCATGATGGGAGATCTCGATGTCCTACACATAGACTGGGGTAGCAGAGTAACAAATCGATCAGGGAAAGCTCTGATAGAATTCTTAGAAGAAACGGATTACATCTTTCTCAGTTGTGGAAATCCAACCAGAGTATCGTCGAAAAGAGGTAATGCTTTGGACATAACTATTACAAGCAATGAGCTCGGACAGATATCTTCATGGTCGGCATGGAGGTATTGTGGATTCAGTGAACACTTCCCTACATTATGTGAAATCAACTGGCAGAATCAGAAAAATTTTTTCTGCAAAAATTACAAATTAAGGAATAAAAAGCTATGTAAAAAGAGAACGAAATAATATTCGCGATCGAAATTCCTCTAGTAGAAAAGAGAACTTACAATATTTTTCAAATGTTTCCTTTACCTGTAAAGAATAAAAATCTATATAAAGTAATTATTCCAGCTTTCGAATATTTATTGATAACTGACGAAAAATTCAGTCATACTAATCAACCATGTAAAAATGTTATTGACTATGAATACATATGCTCACATATACAACCAGGAAGCTTTATCAAAACTACCCCGTGTGAAATACAACTTTTAAAATATAATACATCGAATTGTAATCTGATACTTATAAAAATCAATCAAATGCAAATACAGAAAATAGATGAAAACAAATATATTCTAACCACGGTTAACGAACTCATTGCGATAGAAAATTGTATATAATATTCTATTAAACGAGACTTATTTAATAGAGTTAGAATTCCCATGTAGTTTAAAAATAAATAATGTAACTTTAAAAACTTATAAAAATACAAAACATATATTCCAAAATCGAACTAAATTTTAGTACACCTATACACAAAGAAGTAAAACCGTTCAATTTAAATAAAGTGAATTTTAACGAACTAAATGAAATTCAAAAACAAATTAAGATGCAACAACTAGATAATGAAAAATTACTAATTGATCATATATATTACGATAAGACAAGTTCTTGGACAATTTTACTATATATATATTGATAAGCATAATAATATTAATAATGATTGTGAGGTATCTAAGACCTATCTATTTAAAAAGAAAGAATAATTCTCAAAATTCTGATGAAATAATTATATAGGTCATAGAAACCATAAAAAGGTTTATATGCCCCTCTAAGGGTGGAGGAGTTACGACCCTCCTACACCCTCATTCTACTGATTCAAGGATTAGTCACAAGTTAGATAAGAAAATGTTATATAAACCCTAAATTAAGATGATTAAGATACTACTGGTGTTACTATTGTAAACGCTGTAAATCTGTATTTTTCGAAAAAGCTTCCAATAAATTTTGTTGTACGTTTCCAATAAAGATTCTTTTTTCTAAAGCAAAAAGTGTTTTTTAAAAAGAAGTCCCATCGGTCCGACGTATAACTCGGGTGCAAGTATGCATCTAACCCCGAATAAAAGTTGGCCAAAAAACGCAAAACGATCAGAAATATGCGAGATTGTGGTGGCAAATAAATCGCGGGTTTCAGTAGACTCTTCGGGGGATTTGGATTTTACGACTGTTATAAAAAACTTAACACTTGATGTTACAATTAAGGATGTTTTGTGTGTTCCTCAGTTAACGACAAACTTGTTTTCTGTTAGTCAGTTGATTAACAATGGATATGAAGTGGTTTTTGAAGCTACTGAATGCAAAATATACAATCCACAAAGGCAACTAGCAGGTGTGACAATCCTAGAAAATAATGTGTATAAATTACAAGCCAAGGTAAATACAGAGTGTTTGTCGAGTAAATTATTGGCTACGTCATGTGAAACGTGGCATAGAAGATTCGGACATTTAAATAGCAAGGACATGATAAAGATGAGAAATGGTGTAGTCGATGGTATGCAATGCATAGATGAAATTAGAATAGGCCGACAAAATTGTGAAACATGCAATGAAAGTAAACAAGTTAGATTATCATTTCCTCAAAAAGGCTCAAGGGTAAATTGTATGCTAGAGCTAATACATGCTGATATATGTGGCCCGATGGAAGTCAGATCCGTTGGTGGGGCTAAATATTTTTTAATCTTGGAGGACGATTTTGGTAGAATGGCTTTTGTATATTTTTTAAAGACAAAAAATGAAATGGTCAGAAGATTTCAAGAGTTTAAAAATATGGCAGAAAAAACCAACAGGACGAGAAAATTAAGACACTAATAACAGAAAATGGTGGTGAATTTTGCAGTACAGATTTCGAAAATTATTTAAAATCGGGATAATACACCAGAAAACATCTCTGTATACCCCAGAACAAAATGGATCTTCTGAAAGAATGAATAGAACTGTAGTTGAGCGTGCCAGATGTCTGCTATTTAATGCCAAATTAGAAAAACGTTTTTGGGCAGAGGCAGTTAACACAGCTATTTATTTAAGAAATAGATCAACCACTTCGGGTGTAGTTGATAAAACACCTTTTGGAATTTGGACAGGAAGAAAACCAGATATAAGTCATTTGAGAATTTTTGGTAGTCCAGCAATGGTACAAATTCCCATAGAAGAGATTAAAGTGGGATAAAAAGTCAAAAAGGATGATATTGGTTGGGTATTCTGACACGACAAAAGGATACAGATTGTATAATCCTAATATAAATGACGTTATAATAAGCCAGAATGTTATTATTGTGAAAAAAGTTAATGAGGAAATCAAGGTCATAATCGGTGACTCCCAAACTGAAGGCCAAGAACTTACATGACAGTATAGAGGATAAAAAGGTGCCAGATTTAGTGGGGGATTTAAATGAAGATGATAACGACTCATACGACTCGGCTAAAAGTACCATTTCCGAAAGCGAGGCTAGTGATGAAGTTGTTTCAATAAATAATAACACTTTAGCAAATCAAAATACCGGTCATGTGAGAAAGTGAAGTAGAATACCAAAGCCATTTTAAAGATTATGTGACCTATCTTTGCGAAGGTGCGATGAAGTTCCAAATACAGTAGAGGAAGCGTTCTCCCAATGCGATGCAGAAAAATGGAAAAGTGCAGTTCAAGAAGAGCTACGAGGAAAATGATTCGTAGGTATTTGAAGACTTACCAGAAGATGCAACCTTAGTGAAGTGTAAGTGGGTTTTCACAAGAAAAATAAACTGCGATGGTGAGGTAAAATATCGTGCGCGATCGGTGGCCAAAGGATTTACCCAGAGACCCGGAATAGATTATGATGAGATTTTTTCACCTGTTGTCAAGATATTCTACATTAAAACTGCTTATTGCTTTGTCAGCGCAATTAGATTTAGATATACAACACTTAGCTGTTAAGAACACTTTCTTGAATGGGTATCTCAAAGAAAAAGTTTATACGGGAATCCCAGAAGGGATGATTTGGGAATAACATTTTAATTAATTTGGGTTACAAAAAGGTCAAAATTTCAACTATGTTTATTTATTAAATGCAGATGTAGCGATATGACCATCATTGCACTTTATGTTGACGATTTTTTTATTGTTTCCAACAATGAGCAAGAAGTTAATTTTATGAAACAGGAATTGGGTACAAGATTTAAAATATAAGACCTAGGTAGAGCCAGGGAGTGCAGATTAAACTAGATAAACAAAACAACACAATAAAGTTAAACCAGGAAAGGTATATTGACAATTTACTAAACATATTTAACATGAATGATTGTAAACCAATGAAAACGCCATTGGAAAGTAAGGTAGATTTACTAGAGACAGGTGTAAAAGTTGATGTACCATATCAGCGCCTTGTAAGTAGCCTTATGTACTTAGCAGTTCTTACAAGACCTGATATAGCTTTTAGTGTTAGTTTTTTAAGTCCTGCTACACCAGTGTTCATTGGAAATATGCTAAAAGAGTATTAAGATATCTTAAAGGAACTAAAAATTATTGTTTGTGACATTCAGGAGAAAATATAAACTTCAAGGTTTTGTTGATGTCGATTGGGTTAGTAATACTTTAGATCGTAAATCCTACACAGGATAGAGTTTTAAATTGAATGGATCTGTAATATCTTATGAAAGTGTCAAACAAAAGACTAATGCTTTATCTAGCATGGAAGCGGAATATATGGCTTTGTCTGAAGCGCACAGTGATTCGGCAAGAACATGCTAGCGGGACAATATTCATGACGTAATTTCCAGGAACCACTGATAACGACTTGTAAACAACCCCCCCCCCCATTTAACGAATTCCAAGAATTAATTTATTTATCACCTCATAAAGGTATCTTATCAGGGGGTCAAAGTAACCCTTATAAGAGAGGTCATTTTCATTTGCAAATCAGTTGCATTTTATGCACACTTGTGATAACATATTTTAAAATTGGTAGCAAAGTGAAACGAGTTTTTTGTGATGGAATATTCTGTTGAAGGTATGTACTCTATTATGACTTATATTTTTTATAAAAAATATGTATACTTTTGGTGTAATATCAATTTGTAAATGTATAGATAAATCCAGCAAATTTTACATTAATTGTAAACTTTAAAAGTAGCAACTTTTTTTATCCACATATATCCACCTAGATTTTTCTATATGTAATACCTACAACATTCAGGCACAGATTCATATATATTATAGACCCCGAAAAGGCCCGAAAGTAAAATTATTTTATTTTTTTCAGAACGAGTCGTGACTATGACGAAAATGGAGTTTTTTGAAGAATGGCTAAAACATGACAAAACTGAACGAAACAGTGGCATTGTTTATTATATAACTGAAAAATTCAATATGTCTGATGTTTCTGACGATTCTCTAAAACGACTCAAAATGAAAATATCAAGCCTTTCAGCAAAATTCAATCAAAAGTGGACTTCTTTAAAGTGTAACAAAAAAATGTTTCTAATCAAACATAAAGATTGGTTAGAGGGATCCGGAATCGAAATAAAGATGTGTGTTAACCAGCCGTGTACTTCAACATCATCAGCGGCTCTTTCCCTAGGGCGATCCAGAAAATCATTTGAAGACTCATCAACGAAAACGAAGAGACGGAGAGTAGAAGATCTTTTGGAATCGCGAAGTGCAAGTGAGCTTATTACAGCAGCTGAGTTAGCTACTCGAAAAGAAGGGCATCGAAGTGTTGCTAAACAGATCCATAACGTCGCGGTCAGTGAAACTAGAGAAAAGAATAAGTGTTCTGAACAAAGTCGGCAGTTAACACCAGACGAAGCTTTAGCTTATTATGTGGACTCGAAAATCGACTTCTCACTCATATAAACAAACAAGAAAATGATCAATGAAAGCGGGACATCAAGTGTATCCATCGTTTTATAGTTTAGGTAAGTCCAAAGCTTCTTGTTGTCCTTCTGACGAATATATTTTCTGTGACTGAATCTCGAGCTGAAATTAAACTTCAGGCGATTTTGGATAAAAACGGCTGAACGATTAGGTAAAGCTCAGACGGAAGTCATTAGAAGTGTGTTACCTCGTTCACATTATACGTTGGTAAGCAAATGGGGCTGTGATGGGGCATAGCATGTATAAGCAGAAATTTGAGAACACTAACGCTACAGACGAATTTTTGTTCGTATACTCATTTGTCCCTTTGAGACTGCTTGATGGCGAAACTGTGATCTGGCAAAATCCAAGACCTTCCTCTACTTTATATTGCCGTCCTATTAAGTTTATTTTTGCCAAGGAGACAAAAGAGTTTTACGAAAGAAGGAACTTCTAAAATTTTAGATGAAGTAAGTCAGCTTCTTCCAACATTATGTAACGTTGTTGGATCTCAAATCTCTGTTAAACTCGATTTGTTGTTGACAATGACTGATGGCAAAGTGTGCAATGCCTTAACAGACACAAGTTCAACACAAAAGTGTTATATTTGCGGTGCCACCCCGTCTACTATGAACGAGGAGTCAAAGAAATATCCCAGCAACGAAGAACGCCTTGCATTTGCTTTATCTACTTTACATGCATGGATCCGCACGTTTGAATGTTTGCTTCACATCAGCTATCGTTTAGAAATAAAAAAGTGGCAAGTTAGGGGAGATAACGACAAAGCTATTGTGAAGCAACGCTCACAAGAGATACAAAAAGTGTTTAAAGATCGTATGGGTCTCATTGTAGATAAACCAAAACCTGGGTATGGTAACACAAACGATGGAAATACAGCACGTAGATTTTTTTCCAAAGCTGAATTGAGCAGCGAAATTACAGGATTAGACGTAAACCTTATTCGTAGATTTCATGTAATTTTAAGAACTTTGTCATCGGGATATGACATAAATTATATAGAATTCGAAAAAGTTTTGTGTTGATACTAGAAAATTATACCTTGATCTGTATTCGTGATATTCCATGCCCGTAACTGTGCATAAAATTCTTGTACACAGCGCGGAAGTTATAAAGTCTTTTCTTCTTCCCATTGGACAACTCTCCGAAGAAGCCTAGGAGGCAAGAAATAAAGACTGTCGTAGATTCCGTGAACGGCACACCAGGAAGCGGTCACGTATTGCCACAAATACAGATCTTTTGAGAATACTTTTAATTACGTCTGATCCTGTTATCAACTCGTATAGAGAATTACCGCGAAAAAAATTTACTTCTTTGCCATCAGAGGTTCTGCAGTTGATTATCCCACCTTCATTGCCATCCGAAACACCATCAGTAAGTCATCATCACGAATTAAATGAGGAGGATTATTTACTCTCTGAATATTCTACTGAATGGGAGAGCGACTCATCTGATGGTGATTAGTAGGTTTAAGTATTTTTTTATTGTAATTATTATTCTTATTTTATTGTGTGTTGTAGTTGCTTATAATTCATGCCTTAGTATATAAGTTATTTAATATTATATTTCTTTTACTTATACACCTTGTTATTGTAAATAATTGATATATAGATACTGTTATTGTACTAATTTATTTTAAAAGAAATAATATATTTTGTAAATTAATAAATGTGGGTACTATCATTATGATTTTTATTTTTTTCCTAGAAATTTCTTTGTAAACAAACATGATTGTGCTTTTCACACATAATGAGTAGGTAGACGTATGTAGCTAATTAAAGAACAATTAGCGACAATAGTGAACAAATGAGACACATTAGTAAACCACTTCCGTCTTGCAGCTACATATTTCGATTAATACACATACAGTACACATTTTCAACTTTTTTTTTTCTTAAAATAGCTTAAGATACCTGGAATATACATAAACAATTGAAATAAGTGAAGAAATAATATTGTCCCGCTAGCTTGTACTAGTCGAGACACTGTGAAGCGGCTAAAGAAGCCACTTACCTTAAAAATTTGTTAAAAGAATTAACAGGGAATGAAATATTTGTAAAACTGTACAACGACAACCAGAGTGCATTAAATTTGTCAGTAAATTCAGTTTTTCATAAAAAAGGACTAAACATATAGATATACGTCACCATTTTATAAGAGAGGCAATTGCTTATAGAACTATTGAGGTTGGGTATTCGCAGATAGAAATGATGTGCGCTGATTTACTTACCAAAGGTTTAAATTGTGAAAAACATTGCAGATTTTTAGAGTTAATTGGTATGAAGCATTTTTGAGGTTTTTGAGTGGGGGTGTTAAAGTATAAGCAACAACCTAAAAATGAATCTAATATATGTGTGGCCCTCTATTATCATGTAAATGAACTATTGTATTTTGTCTTTTACTAATGGATAATAAAGTCGAGTCAGTCTTGTGCTGAATGTTCAAACAATAACAGCGTATTATTTCTAACACATATGACCTCCGAAGTCGATCATCATGTAGTCATATTTATGTAATATATACGTAAAAATCTAACGTCATCGTGACATCAATTTTATATCATACTTACATCATAAAGATCATAATGACGTCATAAATACATCTTTTCTGTTACATCAGCATCTTAAGTAAAAAAGTGTGAAATAATGAGTCACATATGATTCATATATGACACATATCTTATGTGTGACGTAAAAGTGTTTTCTGGGTTCCAAGAAATTGGCTTTGCACCCTCATCACCAGATCTCTTCCATGTTGACCAACTGACTTTCTTCGCTCGGTACGTAACAGATGAAGAGCCTATTGATTTTTTTGCAGTTTGTCTATAGAGGAGCTCAATATACAGCAAATACTGTTTTGAACTTTTTGGAAAGCCTTGATATTCCAATAATGGAATATGGTAGGCAGAAGAGCTACGATAATGTAGAAGATATGGCGAGAAGATATTCTGGTCTTCAAGCAAGAATCAAAGAATAATGTGAATTTGCCCATGTGCCGCAAATTTACTGAATTTAGTAGGTATTCAGGCGGTTGGATGTGTTTCATAAGCAGTAGCGTACTTCCAGTTCGTCTAAAAATTGTTCAATTTTTTTCTGAGATTCGACCAAGTGATGGAAAATATTGACAGAATTTTTAGGTGCAGTTCTGAAGACCCTCTCTGAAAAATAGATCTATACACTCTGATGGTGTTAACGCTTTGCGTAATGGTTACAATCATATTTTTGAAGCTTTAACATCAATTGCCAGAAACACCGATCAACCAGAAGAAACAAAAACGAGGCTCAAGGCCTTGCCAAAAAAAATGAAAAAAATTGGAGATCATTCTAACGGAGATATGGAATGACCTTCTAGGAATTATCAATAAAACAAGCATAAGCTTACAGAATAAGACCATAACAATGGACGTTGCAACAAAACTTTTTGCATCTCTTGCCGATTATATCAGTACAAATCGGCTGCCAAAGAAAAAATCCAAATGCTGGCTATAAAAATAATTCTTAAGGAAAAAGAATTGGCAGCATACGCAACACTTTTTGGAAGGACCATCAGAGACTGTGCAGTTAAATGGTAAAGAAAAATTTCATATGGAAAAGGTTCTTCCTATAATCGACACATTGGATACTTATTTTAAGCAACGATCGAATCATCCAAGGAAGTTAACAAATGTGTTAGTTAAAAATAATCGATCCTAACCAGTTGAGGATATAAAAAAGAAACCATTACCATCGACGTAACGAAAAACTTCCCATATAGCTGTACAGGTTTCATTAACTAGGGCTGATACCGTTCTGCTCCCCATCAAATAATCAAAGTGTAACTCTTCAAAATTTTTACCAGTTGCCAGGAATCTGAAAAAAGTTATAAAATAACATTAATTTACATTTCAGGTGCTGATTTAAAGAAAAAATGGACACACATAAGAGACTACTTTCGAAGAGACTTTCAATAAAATCAAAATACTCCTACGGGCAATGCGGCTAAAAAGATTACAAAATATGTTTATGCAGATCTCGGTATTCGATAAAAGAAATACCGAAGGTAACTATCAAACCAAGGATTTTGAAATTTATTCACAAGAACGGGAATCCGAAACACAAGAAGGACAACACGTTGAACAATTAGATGATACAAATTTAATAGAACTTCCATCACCTGTATCAACTCCACCTGCACGTAGTTTAAAGCGAAACAAACAAGATGTCCCCACCCAAATACTCAATATACTACATCAGAATCAACAGAAAGCCAATCAGAAATGACAAGAAGTAGAAAACGATAACACAAAATTTTTATTGAGCTTTAGAACACATATGAAACATATGAACGAAAATCAAAAAATTGATTTTAAATTGGGAATGCTGCAATTGGTGAAAAAAATCAATACTGAATAATGCTGTTCATCTTCTCCACTGAATTATGACAACTTCAGTGACCGTTCAGTAACGTCAGTATCAAGCCATGAATATTCCCCCTATGTTTCATATATTCCTGCACCGGAAAATTCACCTCATATGTTATATAAAACTCCAACCCCATTGGCAACATTTAGTTCATCTTCTCTGCAAAATAATACCACTAAGTATCATTCTGCTCCAAACAATTCTAGACTGGTTACTAACTCTATTACACATCTACCACCGCTTCAACCTTCTGTTAGTTATGTTCAGCCTGATGGACCTCGGCGCGTTGAACATGAAAAAAGCAATATACATCATCACTATACACAACCTTCTACATCTCTACATGATGCTAATCTTCAACATGCCGAGGATACCGAGACTGCAACTGTTATAGTTCTACAATCTCAATAGGAAGAAAATATTGAAAAATACCTTAATTTTAAAGTTAGTAAATAAGATAGTCGATTTGATTTTTTGTTTTTGTTTTTATAAATCAGTAAGTATAAATAAAGAGAACTTACCTCAAGGTGATGGTCAGTTGTTCTTCCGTATCCAAAGATAATCTCATGCAGGTATTTTGCTTTCTTAATTTTATCACGTATGCCATTATGAAGTTCATCAAAAGATTTTATTGACATCCTGTAGAAATCAAAGAATTTATCTGGGTGTGTGCTCGTAATTTTGCTCAAAACGAATGTGTGCGCCCAGCCTTAGACTTAAGCCGGTACTACACAATGCGTCCAATACTTCCAACGTTGGACGCTGGTATGATTGGACGCATCGTGTAGTCGTAGTGCGCATGTCATTGGACGAATGTTTTGCGTCCAACGTTGGCATTGGAACGTTTGCCATCGAAAGTCGGTCTCCGTGACCCGCGTCAAAGGAGTGTCCAACGTTGGAAGGACTTGGAACCAACACTTGTAGTACAACTACACACGTGGTTGTCTCCTTGCGCGTGAATGCTGTGTGTTTTATGCTTTGTTTCTGGACTGTTAATACTACGGACTGTTAATACTACCACGTTTTCATTTCTATAGGTAAGTTTAAATCCCAATAGTTGCTTTTTACAATTCTTCTATTACATATATACAATTACGAGAGTATTTACAATACACTTTTCACCAGTTCTGGGATGTATAAAAGAATGGAATTTCAATTTAATATTTTCAAATGAAAAGGATTGCGGTACAAGAGCCATGACGACAGATTACCTTCTTATTTATCTTGGATGTTTATTTCGTTTATAGGAAGTATGGAGTGGAGTAATGAACAGGCCCTCGAATTTATCGAACTTTATGAGAAGTATCCTATTCTGTGGAATAGTAGGCATCCAGGCCATAAGAACAAAAATCTTCTGCTGGATGCTTGGATGAAACTAGCGAATGAATTCAGTACAGAAGTACCAGTTGTGACACTAAGAAGAAAAAGGAATCGCTCATGTCGACATACCGGAACTTAAGAAAGAAAGTCCTTGATTCAGAAATTACCGGAAGCGGGACAGAAGATGTGTATCATCCTACCTGGTTTGCGTACCATGCCCTGGATCCATTTATAAGACCTATGGGAGAGAAGAGACCATCGCTGAATTCAGAAGTAAGTTTATTTTCAACAGGTACATCCCAAAACAATTAAACTAGGAAATACTATTCTGCCATGGTACTGCTCTGCTTGTCATTAAATATTCTGTAAACTCCTTTTGAATGTCCTTTACGTCGTTAGTGGACCTCCTAGGTGTTCTTCCAAGTGGAGGGAATGTACCATCCTCTTCACGATCAAATGTCCCAGGGGGAGTGTAAAGTTTCCCTAACGTTGTACTTTTTCGTAGAAAATTATGAAGTAAAGCGCAAGTCATGGTTATTTTAGCAGCTTTATCAGGTTCTAGGAGCATTTGTGATCTGAATACTCGAAAAACTGATGCCAAAATACCGAAAGCATTCTCTACAACTCTGCGTGCGCGACAAAGACGGTAATTGAAAATGCGCTCTAAGCTACCTTTACGATGAGTTCCCGGATAGGGTTTCAAAAGACTATTACTCATAGGAAAAGCGTCGTCACCTATGAACACATAAGGCATATTTTTCTGGCGTCCTCCTAAAGGCTCAGGTGATGGATGGTGAAGTTCATTACACTGTATTTTCTTATAAACACTCGTGTTTGCATAAATACCAGCGTCATTCATTCTTTTAGCCGCGAGGCCAACGTCGCAGGAAAAACAGCAGATTCATTGTATGGGCAGCTATTAGCCGCAAAATTGCGCATGTTATCTCCCCGGACTCGTCTACTTATCCAGAATAAAATTGATAATTTGGTTTTTGCAGCAGAGCTCGAAGAATTAGATGCCAGGGTACAACGTCATCCCAGTGCTTCATCTGTTAGTCAGTCACTAGGCCATTACATCTCCCTTGAATCTCTCCACCTTGTAATTCTGTTCATTACTTTTTTTGGTAGAATAAATAGACTATTATTCAAGTATACTTTCTTACCTGTATTTCATCTTTCAGCGCATCCATGATGGTTTCACAAACATCTGGTACAATGCGGGTTATCGCTTGCTGTGATATCTTAAATAGATACGCAAGACTAGTAAAGGAATCACCACTAGCTAAGAATCGAAGAGTGACTGCTAACCGCTCTTGAATTGGTATTGCTTTCCTCATGTTGGTATCTTCTTTCCTTATTTTTGGTCCAATTTTCGGGAGGATAAATTCAAAATCTTCTGTTGACATTCGACAAAAGTTATTGAATTTTCCTGACGGTTCTTTCTTCAGATCCTGCAGCATGTCTGAGCCATTGTACCTAGAAAATTGAATACGTAAATGCACTGCAAGAAATCTACAGTTGAGCTTTCATGTTTTCTAGCATGTGAACTTTACTTACCGTTGTCTGCTTTTGTTGAACGATAACATCCACCACCTCCTTGCACGTCTCTTTTTCTGTGTCTGTGCAAGTAATAATTTCGTACACGATAGAACAATTACCGTCGCAGCAACTGCAACCGTGTCATCATCCATTTTTCTCTTCTGTTGTCACAATTTGAAACTTTACACAATGCAAGTTTTCTATGCACACCAGTATCGGCAACTCGCACACTAAACACTCACAATTTTTTCCCGAGCATCCACTCTACAGTGCTGCGTCTAGCCTTTGTGTTTGGCCAACGCTGGAAGGTGAATGTTGGAACAAACGTTGGGCGCATCGTGTAGTTGCAACACTGCGTCCAGCCCTTGTTCCAATGTTTGGCCAACGTTGGAAGGCGAATGTTGGAACAAACGTTGGACGCATTGTGTAGTACCGGCTTTACGCTCTATCATGTGGGATTGAAGCGCCCCGTCCAATCACGCGTGAGACTGCTAGTTTAAATGCGATTAATCGCCCGGTTTTTGGACGTGTTAAGACCCGCAATACTTTCTCCAGTGATTTCGCACAGTTGAAGAGTTTTGGGAATTTTGTTTTAATTTACTTTCACGCGATTTAGTTCGTACAGTTTAAATTTATAAAGTAAAGGACGGTACTTTTTAATTACTTGATTATGTAGATATGTAAAAGTAACTTCATATACATATGTCTTGTTTTACAGGTAACATGACAGATTCACGGTATTGGTCTAAAGAAATTTTATTAAAATATATAAATCTCATCCATATTTATGGAAAATTAAATCTCGAAATTATACAAACCGAAATTTAAAAAATACAGCGTACGATAAACTAGTGGAATTTTGTAAAACATTTAATTCAGAAGCAACTCGTGATTATGTAGTATTAAAAAGATTTTCGTGGTTCTTTCCGAAAGGAAATGAAAAAGATGAAGGGATCAAAACGGAGTGGAGCTGGTACAGACGAAATTTATACCCCAACACTATGGTACTTCGACCTGCTACTGTTTACAATTGACCAGGAGCTACAAACACCGAGTATATCTAACACTGGACACCAGGAAATTGAAGTTGGAATGGAAAATGAGTATAGAAGAATTTTCTTCCAATTTGAGTTCCTTGAAAATTTCTTGTAATGCTAATATAAATAGTTTTGAGCTCATGGAATCTCCCCATATGTGTATATATCACATCACCTCACCTCAGGGGCTAGGGGAATCCCAGGATTCTCCTAGTACGGGCATTGACGATCCTGAGGTACCTGAGTCATGTTGTGCTGTCTTGAGTTGTCCAGATTATGTGTAACAAAAACACAAGGTGTTTCCCGTGCCGAGAAGATGAATGGCTCAGCGTTTATGAGTCGCGAACAGTTCCCTGATACCGGGCGCCCTCCGGAAGTAAGTAGCCTTGCTGTGGCATCCAGGCTCTGCCGCAGTCGACCCTTCTTTCCTAGGATACTCGTGGGAACATTATGTCGTATAATAATAATTATAATAGTGATAATAGCAGGGTGATGAGGAGGCGGACCCCTGTCGTACAAACAGCTACAGCACCACCGCTACAACAACCACAGACGAACCAAACAACCGCCTCCCGATAGTTTTACCAGAAATTGTAGGTGATGGAAATTGCCTTTTCCGTGCAGTTAGCTTACCCTTATATGGCCACCAAAACCATCATAAAATACTCCGAGAGGTTGCTCTAAGATATATACAACAAAACTGGTCGGAACTTCAGACATTTTCATTAATTGAAGACGATGATATGAAAGACTTCAATAACTACTATACCTATATGAGGAAAAAAATGACGCTTTTCAATTTACACTAGCAGTTTTATCATCCAGTACAGACTACCGACTAAAATTGTGCGACTAAAGCGTTGCAAAATTTTTAAGGACAGATGTTTAGGACGCGACACTTTTGGCCGCGCGAAAATACTCGTGATTAAAACGCGGCATTTCAATCGCACGTGACTAAGTGTGAGTATAAAGGTACCTATTGTTTGGTCGATAAAACGTTCGTGCAATTCCAGCGTGTAGACGCTTGTCAGTTTTAGATGTTTTTTATGAGCTCATTTCCATCGGTCGTGTGTCTCTGCGAGCTTGCAGTCAGTCAGTCATCACTTGTTTACAGAATTTATTGACGTATACAGAATCCTGGTGTACTGGCAAGTTAAATCAAGCGATTACAGTGATAGAGAGAAAAAAAAAATCAAGCATATGTCGTTTTGGTTAAGAAGTGCCAGGAGGTGGATCCCACGGCGACGAAGGTACTGTAACTAAAAAAATTAACTCTTTTCGTTCAGTTTATCGTAAAGAGTTGCAGAAAGTAAAGAAATCAGCGCGTTCTGGTGCGGGTACAGATGATATTTATAAACCATCTCTTCGGTATTTTAAGCTACTTTCCGTTCTCAATGATCAAGAAACTCCAAGGGGAACTATAAGCAACATACACGATAACGATTTACAAGAACAAGAAGTAAGTTGCGCATCTGCCAAGTTGAAGATTATGTATATCTGGATTACATCTCTCTCCTAATATTACGGAACCGCCTTCTATATTTTCATGATCTAGTACCTCAGGAGCCGTATAACTCTGAGGACACATTTTTCTCAAAAAGTTATGTAATACACAGCAGGTAATAACTACTATGTCAATGTTCTTCATATTTAAATTAATTTCAGTTTGAAGAACTCTAAATCGAGATGCCATTATACCGAACATATTTTCAACCACGCGTCGACTTCTTGATAAACGATAATTAAAAATTCTTGTATCTTTAGTTAGCTTATCCCTTGGGTAGGGTTTTAAAGTCACAACGTAATCCGAAAGCTTCATCACCTACAAAAACGTAAGTAAGTAACGTAAGTAAACTTTCACTGTTTGGCATTTTATTTGGCTTAGGAATTTTCAGATCTCCCTGTACTAATTTCTCAAAAAAAAATCGTGTTTGCAGTAACTCCTCCATCTGATGTTCTGCCATTTGTGCCCATATCGCAGTAAACAAACTCACAATTTGCATTTACAGTTACCATAAGTACAATGCTCTGCGTTTTTTTTTATAGTTATAATAATAGGAACCACTTTGTGGTAGCGGTACAATTCTGATATGTTTTCCGTCTACTGCACCTAGACAGTGAAGGAATTGCCACTATGTTTCGAATCCACTGGCGATTTCAATCTATCCTTCTGTCGTCGAGAACTAAAAATAGAAAAAATAGAGAGATTGGTAATTATTTTAAAATGTATCACCTGTTTTCTGTTAACATCAACTGTTTTAGACAGAGAATGAACTATCTAAGGAAGAACGAGAACATTCGTTGTCAGAATTATCACTCCCTCCTACTCCTACAACGGTAGGGAAGCTTTCCACGTTTTCAAGACCAGCCTCATCTTCTTCCACTTTGCTGTCGTCCAGGAAACGCAAGCAAGGCGAGAATAATGATAAAACTGGTGAGGTGTTTTAAAACAAAAGATTCATTCGATGTCTTTGGAAAGCACATTGCAAATAAATTACGAGGTCTCACGGTAAAGCAGAATATATTTGCTCAAAAGTTAATCAATGATGTAGTTTTTGAGGCAAAAATGGAAGCTTTGAGCAAGGATTTCAAATTATCATATGAAATTGTCTAGTATTTATATATCAGTTAAAAACACTACTCTTATAAAAACTTGATATTGGTTGTAATAAATAGGCCAAAGATAAGTACACTTCTCCATTTACATTTTCTTAGTAATTTTTAGTTGTTACAATGGGAAATCAAGATACTACATCTGAGCAAATTTCCTCTATTTCTGCAGAATGGTTGAAACATGCGAAACAACGAGTACACAGACAATCAGAGTAAATTTAAAAAATAGTATATACACGTTTGTTTCTTTCGAGAGAATAGCGATTCTACGTGACATTCTGCCCGAGTCTAATACAATTTATCAATCATTACTTACTAAAAGAAAAATATATTTTATTTACATATGTAATAATAATTGCATAGGAGTGACCCGATTGACAGCATTATGATTAACACATCAATAACCCCGATACCACACTTTTAGTTAATTATACTAATGACTCCTGCACACAGACGCAGCAATAGAATTTCTCGTGTGATTCTGCTAAAACTACAGTTTCTGTTCCCTTGTGTCACTCTTATTAAAGGGTCTCTAGCTACCATTTATTTGTAATATATTAAGCTATAAGATATCTAAACTGGCAACAACTATTTTTATTTTTATTTCAATACATATAACTTTCCGATTTATACTTTATATGTACTGGTACTTAGTACTTTAAATAATGATAGTTTTATGGGTAATTACTTATTTCAGAAAAAGCAAAAAACATGGAGAAGCTATGCCTCCATTATGTTCCGCCAATTCAGAAATGGAGGACTCTCCTTGAAAAACCGTAATGCCTGGTTTACACGGGTAGAGTAATGAGTAGAGTAGAGCGGCAAGTAGAGTAACTCTACCCGTAGAAACCCCCTCTCTCTGTCCGAGTAGAGTAGAGTAGCGAGTAGCTGGTAGAGTAATATACTGCGCGCAATATAGTGGACTCTACTCTACTTACCCCCACCACTGCCCCACTCTACTATACTACCTACTCTACCTGTATAAACACCCCCACTCTACTCGTTTTTCAAGCAAGTAGCCCGTAGTGTCCAGTTGCGGTGAATTTTGCAATCAGTTTGTTTTGTTTTAATTTTTAAAAATGTCTAAATTCACTGAAGAAGAAACGGAAATGCTGGTTGGTTTATATGTAGATGAAGAGGTTCTCTGGAATTTGAGTAGTTCAAATTACAGAAATAAAAACATGAGGATGGCCGCGGAAAAAAATATTATTCTGAAACTTGGAAGAAGTGGATTTGGGTTGGGTGAACTTAAACAAAAAATTAAAAACTTGCAGTATACCTACAGGCAAGAATGTGTTAAAATTAAAAAATCAATTAAATGAGGTGCAGGGACAGAAGATATATATGTTCCAAATATAAAATGGTTTGATGCCTTTGACCGAATCATGAAGATTGCAAAAAAACTGAAGATTCTGTGGTAAGTGTTTATATTTATATATACCTATAACATAGGATAATTAAAAAACATTTTTGTACTGCCATGGAACAGCTCCTTCATTGTTGAAGTAATCTTTAAACTTTTCCCTCATTTTTTTGGCCATGTCGGTTGACCTTCTGCCCCCATAACGTTCAATATTCCGTAGATCGGAGATTTCATGGCGCCACTGACCCGGGATTATCTCCCCAGTTTCTATATCTTCGTTATCAACACTACCATAGGGCAAATATGAGCGTTGACTTGTTTTTGTCAACCAATTGTGCAGTGAACAGGCTGCATGTACGATTTTGTTTACTGTTGATAACTTTATAGCCAAACACCTTTCAAAAACCCTAAAACGACTCACTAATATGCCACATGCATTTTCCGATATTCTTCTTGCCCTACTCAGGCGATAGTTAATTACTTGTTCAGGTATACTTAGAGAAGTATGTCTGGGTTTGTGGTATGGCTTCATTAAATATTTTTTAAGGGGAAATGCGTCATCTCCTACAATAACAAACCCAGCAGGGAGTAGATTATTTTCTAGTTGTTCATATAGTTCGCAGTTTTGAAAAAACGCCTCCATCTGCATTTGATCCTTTAAAGCCAACATTAATGTACGAGAAGCAGTATTTATCATCAACAAGAGCCATAAGCACGATACTATGTTGCACTTTATAATTATAATATTCACTCCCTGCATTTGGAGGAGCTTTTATTAAAACATGCTTTCCATCAATCGCTCCACAGCAATTCGGAAAGTTCCACCATTTATTAAATCCTGCTTCCAGAATGTTCCACTCGTCTGCTTCAGGCATCTGAAACAATTTTTTTTTATTTTTTAGGAAACTGCCATTTCTCAAAATATAAATTCACTTGAAGACGGAGAAGAAGAGGGAACTACCCATGAACCATTTTCTCCGCAGGGCCAGAGCGGCAAATCTCCAAAAGTTGCACCAAAAACCCCTGTATCAGAAAAGGCTCCAGCATCCAAAAGAAGTAAAGTTGACAATCTACCAAATGCAGTTGAACAGCTACGGGAAGTCATTGCAAGTATTCAAGACAGTAATTGTAACGAGCATGATGCGTTTGGAAATTTTGTTGCTGCAACTCTGAATAATTTACAAAAATCTAGTGCACTTATGGCCCAGAATGAAATTCAGGGAATTCTCTTAAAGTACAGGCTGAGAGATGTTGGGCCTCCCAAAATTTCTATTTATGAAAACCAGAATTCAGTAACTCAAACACCACAGTGCAGTCGACGTGATTCACATGATAATAATTCCCTTCAATCTGCCTACACAAATTATTCCTCGAGTTGCTCAAGTACCGCTTGCTCTGCGTATGTTGATAATAATCAAGTACAACAATATGATGTTACTGATTCACAAGTTTGTTTAACTGATGTTGCTATTGCAAATTCAGAAAATATAATTGTACAAGTCTTCATAATAGAAGGAGATTTGGAACAATAATAATGTTTTAACACTTTTGTGCTAAGTTTCAATAAGCTACATAGTATTATTTAAGCAATAATAATATTAAAAATTTTTCTTTATTCACAATTGATTGATTTTTACCTACCTTGACAGTATCCAAAACTTCAGAGATAGCATCACACACTTCGGGAATAAATTTAGAAATAGCAGATCTTGACACCCTAAAAAAATGTGAAAGGCTTCTGTAGGAGTTTCCTGTAGCTAAAAAGTTCAATATAACTTGTAGTTTCACTTCAGCTGTTATAGCATCCCTCATCATCGTATCTTCACGTTGAATTTTGTTTTTCAACATGCCCAACAGATGTTCAAAATTTTCTGGGGTAAGTCTAAGACATCGCGTGTATTCCAAGTGATCCTCTATAGCCAACTCTTTTAGTAGAAGCGATGTTCCTCCAAGTGAATTTCTTCTTTTCAGCCATTCTTTCATCCACTCTTTTTTTTTTTCTATTTCCCTCCTCATGAATTACTTCAGCAACTTCCCTAACCAGTTCTTTTAAAATTGGTGCCAAACATTCTTTTAATTCCTTTTTAAAATTCATATTTACGAAGATATACCATTCAAACACCTAGACAACTTACTCTTGACTGCTATATACTCTACTTAGTACTTGCTTCGTGTGAACGCAAAAAATCAAAAAATGGTAGAGCGGCAAGTAGAGTAAACTCTACTTGCCGCTCTACTCTACTCATTACTCTCCCCGTGTAAACTAGGCTTTACCGTAAAACCATTATAAAATGAATAAGCACTTGAGTCTATCTTTCTTTGAATCTCTCACTTTTGTTCGATACAAACCAGCGTCGTTTCGTTGCGTCTCGTTGTGATTGTGATTGTTTGTATTGATTGATCGTGTGTACTCAACAGTTTTTATTATAAAACAAAACACTCACTACCTATGTTAAATTCTCACTAAGTGTAGACTTTAAAAGTGAAAGAATTCTTTCTTGAAATTTTTCTATAAGTATTTATTTCATAAAAATCAATCAAAAAGGAATTAAATCAGTAGGTAAGTAATAAAATTTATCTAAGCTAATTATTCCAATCGATGAGATTTCTGATCATGTAAGAACTAGACTAGCGCGGACCCAGTTATTTATACACAATGATATTTTAAGGAAAGATAGGTTATATCTGCTCTCATACATATAGGCATTTATCTAAACCTAATATTATAAAGAGAAAAGATTTGTTTGTGTGTTTGTTTGCAATGGATAAACTCAAAAACTACTTAACCGATTTTAACATTCATTTGTTTACATTCCTGTACATTACAAAATTGTTTGAAAAGGAAGACGAAATTAAAACCATCAATACAAAAAGTGACATCTAATTTTCGATACTTGCGACACATTACCGAATTGTGTAAAAAAGAAGGCATAATTGAGAAAATAAATAAAAAAGAGACAACTATTTATCATAGTAGTATATCAGGCGGGGTCCTGTGACCGAGGATGGCATGTGTCCTTCTGAAGCCTACCATGACCCGAGGAATGCCCTTGAAAGAGCTGAAGAATGCCCTTGAAAGAGTGTAAGAATGCCCGTGAAGAGCTGAAGATGAAGAAGTGTTTTTCAACGACTTCACATACCAGAGGCTGTTGAAAACTGTGTGGGCGTGGTCACGAAGAGTTTTAGTAATGCGAAGAAGTGACAATGACGTGACATCCGGAGGTTGTTGAAGACTTGAGCGTGTTGTTAAGATGAGGGGGTAGATTATGTCAAAAGGTCCTTATTAAGAAAAAGGGGTGGTTTTTAGGGGAATGATTTTTAGGGGTAGTTTTGATATGGTTTAAAAAAGGCAAAACTAAAAAATTTTTCTTTAAGAGGTTAATTTACCCTATTTTTTGGTAAATTATTTGAATGAAAAAAAGTCTCGACTGATTTAGCTAGAATACGAACCGTGGACCCTTGTGATAGAGTTCTGCTGTATTAGCATTTACGCTACTGATGCTTCATGAAATAATGTGTAAATGAAAGGTATATATAAAAAAAGAAATGTGTATTGGATAAGTAAAAAAAAATGACTTGTAGAAGTTGGGAAAAACGTTTTATATTATAAAGTTTAGAAAAAATGAATGGTATTTTTACTAGTAATATTATTATTAATTTAGTGTTTTGCTTCATTAATAAAATATAAATTAGCCTAGCCTAGCCTAGCCTAACCTGTATAGATTTTGTTTTTTTGGGTAAATAAAACACAAGTATGAGCAGATTTAAGAAAATATATATTAAGAATAATTTTACATTACAACAAAAGTTATAAATTGTTAATAAATAATATTAGTTTGTTAAACAAGAAATTTTGTTGAAAAATTGTACAAGAAGTAGTCGACACTGACGTCACAAGTCCAGTCCCTGTTGAAACAGTGCCCTTTTGGCAACATTAGATGTTGAAAATGTCGTTATAGAGACAGAATAGGTTTAAATAAGTGCAAATAGGTGTAAATATATTGGTTAAGAGTCTGCAAGAAGTGGTCGTCAATGATGTCACACGTCCAGTAGATGTTGAAACAATATCCTTTTGGCAAGAAATTAGGATTTAACGTCATGTTTATCGTATTGGTAAATGTTTTACCGTAACGTAATTAGGTAGTTGGCAATAGAGCTGATTTTAGCAGGGTACCTTAACTTCATTAAAACTTCTTTAAACTTTCATTTGAGAAGAAGTTGGGTAGAGTAAAATGGTGTAAAAGTGGTTCAACAGGTAATATTTTCGTAGTAAATGTGTGCAAAAAGGCCTTATTTGTATGTTTTTTAAGTGTAAAAAATTGGTAAATATTCACCTATTTAGTTGTTTGGCGCCGTAAAGTCGGTAAAAAAATGTTCAACTTAAGGTAAAATGTAAACAAAATGTGCGATTCATGTTAATTTTCTGGAAGTAAAAGCAAGTAAATACTGCGTAATATTCTAAAAATGGAAATGACGTGACCCAATAAGTGTTCTAAATGGGTTGAGAGCTCACAAAAAAAATAGATAAGAAAGGTTAAAAATTGGTGATGTATGTAATTGAGTAAAATGTATTGAAGAGTTGTAAAAATTTGTTAAATTTACCAAATAACTATGAAATAAGCTTAAATTAGTCTAAAAAAAATAAAAAAAAAAAAACGTTTTTTGGACTCGTTTGAAATGTTGTTGGAACTCGTTGGATTTTGCTATATGATAATGAAGAGGAGAGTTAAATAAAACACAAGTATGAGCAGATTTAAGAAAATATATAAATATATATATATATATATATATATATATATATATATATATATATATATATATATATATATATATATATACGTGTATATTAAGAATAATTTTACATTACAAAAAAAAAAGTTATAAAGTGTTAATAAATAATTTTATTTTGTTAAAAAAAAATTATCTGTTTCTATTTCGTTCGTTGGCTTCTCTTGCGATTCCTCTTCTTTCTTTACTGGACAAATACGAAGAAGGTAAATGTTTTGCACCATCTCTTGTTTTAAACAATTCCTGAACTTCACATGTCAAACATTTTTGATTATACAGGTCTGTTTCACCTTTACATTTGGCATATTTTACTCTTACAACTGGCATTTTTTTTTTTTTTGTTTTTAATGTTCTCTCAG
The DNA here is from genome assembly GCA_019049505.1 of Pachyrhynchus sulphureomaculatus. NCBI lineage: Eukaryota > Metazoa > Arthropoda > Insecta > Coleoptera > Curculionidae > Pachyrhynchus > Pachyrhynchus sulphureomaculatus. The sequence goes on along the minus strand of CM032446.1, from coordinate 88,753,700 downwards.
ACTCTTGTTTTTTAAAATTAAGTTTATATTGATACATCTTGCCCTTATATATAAAAGCTGTCCCTACTGTTATTATTACTTACTATTCATTATTCTTATCGATCCAACTATTGTGTTTATTTTGACAACAAAAAAAATTAATAACAAGGTGTTACTAAAAAATAATTTCTAGAGTTGTTGTTGTTTTATAAAATACAAGTAAAAAACTGAAATATACCTTGAAAAAAAATACAATTTACTCTTAAGAAATAGCTGTAAATATAAAAAACTAAAATTTGCCTTTAGCAAGTGAAAATTGGTATATTTCCAGTAAAGTATATATTTAATATTTACTGCGTAATAGTTTAAAAATAGAAATGACGACATAATGCAAAGATGTTGAGTAAATACATTGACAAGTAGTCCATTTCTTATTTTTTGTTAATGGAATGCAATTAAAAAATAATTACGTTTACATAAAGTTGTTTGCTTATAAAATATTGTTTATTAGTTAGTATTTTTTTAGTAGAGAATCGTTTGATCCTAATAGGATGCACTAAAAATAAGCATGTAACAAAAAAATTCTTATTTTAATAGGATGCAATTAAAAAAATAATTACGTTTACACAAAGTTGTTTGCTAAAATAGTCATTTTAAATGAGATAATAAAAAAATAATTTCTTTTACAAAATTGTTTATACAATAAAACGAAAATTATTTATATAATAAAATCGTTATTTGAAATGAGATAATTAAAAAATAATTGCTTTTATTAAGTTGTTCATACAATAAAACTAAAATTAAAAAATAATTACTTTTAAACGGTTGTTTAAAAGCATTCCAAAATATTTATGTTAATAGGTGTTACGAGGCAATTAAAAATAATTGCTTTCCAAAGTTGTTTATAGTAATAATAATAATAAATGAATAGCGCAATATTTTTTCTGTATTTACTATATATATATATATATATATATATATATATATATATATATATATATATATATATATATATATATATATATATATATATATATATACATATATAACCGGTAAGTTCTTACTCCGAGTCAATTCAAGGGTGATGGAATTTATATAAATCTTACATACACTCCAAATCATAAAACCTTAAGGTATAAATTTGGTAATTTACCCATTAAATATCTACGAACAAAAATGGAGAAGATGGATAAGGATCTCAATTTATTTAATCTTAAAGCCCCTTTAGTATCACCACCTACAGGGATTTCTTCCAATTGGATTCAAGAAGAAGAAGAAGGGAGCAGCAACAAACCTGTAAACAAGAAGAAAAAGCTTGTACCTGTAAGTACTCTCTTGATAATGTTGAAAAAAAAAAAATTGTGAGAAAATTTCCTATAAGTTTAATAGTAATTTGATTTATATTATACTAATACTGTGTTATTCTCATCTTTTATTAGTTAAAATTTGACAAGATTAAGAAGAGCCCATATCATATGTGCGTTACACCTGAATATTTAGGTGATGGAATATGGACACCAGGCAAACTATCAAATATTAGTGCAAACGTAGTAAGTTATCAATTTAATGGACAAATAGATATTAATACATTAGAAATACCAGAGTCATGTAAAAACTTATTTCTAACAGTTTTGCAAAAATCATTTTGGTTGTGAATTTGATGATTAAACTTTGTGTGTATAGAGAAATATTGTTATTTTTTAATTAAAAAAAACTCAAACTCCATATAGAATTTATGTTAACAAAAGTAATATTTTAAAGAAATGTAAAAAATGTAAATGTAAATACATAATTATAGAAATTGTTGGAAAATAAAGAACTCTTGTTATTTTAATCACATTTACAACAATAAACTGTTTAAATTTATTGTTAAAGCTATGACGGAACATCAATTCAGTTCAAGAAGTTCATTTAAAACTGTTATAGAAAATAGGAGAATTAATTATTAAAATTTATTTCTTTTGGAAACTAATTTTTACTTTTTTTTAGTTGTTAAAACATTTCCATGCAAAAGTATATTTAATATTTACTGCGTAATAGTTTAAAAATAGAAATGCCGACATGATGCAATTAGTCTTCTAAAACAGATAATGAGTTGATGAAAATGCATTGTATAGCGTAAAATTTGGTATATTTACAAAAAAAAAATAGTCAAATATATATGAACCTAAATTACTTTAAACGAGTTTGGATTCGTTGTTGAAACGATTTTCGTTGGTTTTGCTATGTGATGAGAGAGAGTTAAATAAAACAGATGATTGCACTATTGCAGGATGCACTAAAAAAATAAGCATGTAACCAAAATGTTTGCTAAAAAAATAGTTATTTTAACTGAGATAAATAAAAAAAATAATTACTTTACAAAATTGTTTATATAATAAAACGAAAATTAAAAAATAATTACTTTTAAACAGTTGTTTAAAATAGTAAGAGAATGAATTAAATATGATATATAAAAAATAACTTATAATTTGAAAAAGTACGTAGTAAATTGTTCCTAAAGTTAAATATGATTATTATTTATTACAAAAAAGTTCTTCTTTCTCACATTTGGTCAATGTGGTTCCATGTTTGGCTGACGGGCGCAAACCAAGTCAGCACAAACGCATTACCATTGTGTATTAAGGAATGACCTGACAATGTTACATGTTTTCAAAATCACTGACTTCTGAATGTTTTTGTGTATGTTTGTCTTGAGTCCTAATTGTACTAAGTGTGGTGTGAATGTTGTTGGTGTGAGGCCTGTGGCTGATATAATGAGGGGGACAATGATGACTTTTTCTTGTTTCCATAGCCTTTTTATTTCCGTTGCAAAGTCTATGTATTTGGAAATTTTTTCTGTGTATTTCGTTTGGATGTTTGTGTCGTTGGGGACAGCTATGTCAATTAGATAGGTGACTTTTTCTTTTTTGCACTGAAAAGTAATATCGAGTCTATTGGCGGAGACTGTTTTATCTGTATGGATACTGATGTCCCAGTAGAGTTTGTAATCTTTATTTTCAAGTACGGATGTTGGTGTGTATTTGTAGTAGGGACCTGTGTTTTCTATGAACTTGTATGTTGTGGCTAGTGCTTGGTGAACTACTTTTGCCGCTGAGTCATGTCTGGCTGTGTATTCCGTTCCGGCCAATATTTTACATCCGCTCGTTATGTGTTCGATCGTTTCTTTCTGCTGGTGGCAATTCCTACATCTGTCCTCTGCAATAGTCGGATCTTTGATGATATGCTTTTGGTAGTTTCTGGTTAATATGACTTTATCCTGGATAGCAAGTAAGAAGCCTTCTGTTTCAGGGAATAGCTGCCCATCCTGTAACCAGGTGTATGATTGTTTTTTATTGACGTGGTCTTGTTCTATGTGGTATCTGTGTTTTCCGTGGAGTGTTTTCTCTGACCACGTTTTCATCTTTTCCTGTTGTAATTGGGTGTGACTGTGTGTGTCTGCTGAGTGGTCTGCCCGGGATAAGTCGAGAGGTGTGTAGTTTTTGTCTGCTTTCACTGTCGCTGTGTGGAGGCTGGTTTGATTGCTGTGAAAGAATTTCCTAAGTGCTTGTATTTGTTTTGTGTGTAATGATCTGATGTCTATAATTCCTCTTCCTCCTGCCTTCCTCTCGATGGTAAGTCTTTCTTTGCATGCGTTGGGGTGTAATTTCCTGTATTTGGTGAATTGAGATCGTATAAGGATGTGAATATTTTCTATGTCTGTTTGTGACCATTTGATGATACCAAATGAATATGTGAGTATAGGTATAGCGAACGTGTTGATGGCTTTAGTGAGATTCTTAGAGTTAAGTTTTGTTTGCAAGAGTTTCGTCAGTCTGTTTTTGAATTCGGTTCTGAGCTCTGTTTTGATGTGAGTGTGGTTGAGTTTGGTGCTTTGTTGGAAGCCTAGATATTTGTATCTTTCTTTGTCGAACATGTTATCGAGTGTTTCATTGTTGATGGTTTCTGTCTCATGGTGGCACTTCCATTGGCCTTTGTTGATGTGGAGCACTTTGCATTTACTTATACCAAATTCCATATTGACATCTAAGGTGAATTTTTCTGTGATTTTGAGGAGTTCTTTTAGGTGTGTTTGTGTGGCAGCGTAGAGTTTTATGTCGTCCATATATAGGAGGTGGTTTATTTTATGTTGATTCACTTTTTGGTGTCTGATATTGAAGCCATGCTCTGTTCTGTTTAGTATATTTGAGAGTGGATTGAGACAGAGGCAAAACCATAGAGCGCTGAGCGAGTCTCTCTGAAATATACCCCGTCTGATGTACAGCTCTTCTGTTTGGATGCGTTCGGTTTGTGTTTCTAGGCATATTTTGGTTTTCCATGTTTTTATTATTATTATTATTATTACAAAAAGTTCTTCTTTCTCACATTTGATCAATGTGGTTCCATGTTTGGCTGACGGGCCAAAACCAAGTCAGCACAAACGCTATTACCATTCCGTATTAAGGAATGACCTGACAATGTTACATGTTTTCAAAATCACTGACTTCTGAATGTTTCTGTGTATGTCTGTGTTGAGTCCTAATTGCACTAAATGTGGTGTGAATGTTATTGGTGTAAGGCCTGTCGCTGATATAATGAGGGGGACAATGATGACTTTTTCTTGTCTCCATAGCCTTTTTATTTCCGTTGCAAGGTCTGGGTATTTGGAAATTTTTTCTGTGTATTTCGTTTGGATGTTTGTGTCGTTGGGGACAGCTATGTCAATTAGATAGGTGACTTTTCCTTTTTTGCACTGAAAAGTAATATCGGGTCTATTGGCGGAGACTGTCTTGTCTGTATGGATACCGATGTCCCAGTAGACCTTGTAATCTTCATTTTCAAGTATGGATGTTGGCGTGTATTTGTAGTAGGGATCTGTGTTTTCTATGAGTTTGTATGTTGTGGCTAGTGCTTGGTGAACTACTTTGGCAGCTGAATCATGCCTGGCTGTGTACTCTGTTCCGGCCAATATTTTACATCCGCTCGTTATGTGTTCGATTTATTATTATTATTATTTATTACAAAAAAAGTTCTTCTTTCTCACATTTGATCAATGTGGTTCCATGTTTGGCTGACGGGCCAAAACCAAGTCAGCACAAACGCTATTACCATTCCGTATTAAGGAATGACCTGACAATGTTACATGTTTTCAAAATCACTGACTTCTGAATGTTTCTGTGTATGTCCGTGTTGAGTCCCAATTGCACTAAATGTGGTGTGAATGTTATTGGTGTAAGGCCTGTGGCTGATATAATGAGGGGGACAATGATGACTTTTTCCTGTCTCCATAGCCTTTTTATTTCCGTTGCAAGGTCTGTGTATTTGGAAATTTTTTCTGTGTATTTCGCTTGGATGTTTGTGTCGTTGGGGACAGCTATGTCAATCAGATAGGTGACTTTTCCTTTTTTGCACTGAAAAGTAATATCGGGTCTATTGGCGGAGACTGTTTTATCTGTATGGATACCGATATCCCAGTAGAGCTTGTAATCTTCATTTTCAAGTATGGATGTTGGCGTGTATTTGTAGTAGGGATCTGTGTTTTCTATGAGTCTGTATGTTGTGGCTAGTGCTTGGTGAACCACTTTGGCAGCTGAATCATGCCTGGCTGTGTACTCCGTTCCGGCCAATATTTTACATCCGCTCGTTATGTGTTCGATCGTTTCTTTCTGCTGGTGGCATTTCCTACATTTGTCCTCTGCAATAGTCGGGTCTTTGATGATATGCTTTTGGTAGTTTCTGGTTATTATTATTATTATTATTATTAGTCTCGGAATATATATATATATATATATATATATATATATATATATATATATATATATATATATATATATATATAACTAAATGTAATTAATATTTTTTAGAAAAAACAAAACACACCAAAGCAATTTTCAAAATCTCTTATGAAAAGTAAGGAAGAATAAACTGTCGACTGTAGTGCGAGTGTGTTACATAAATAACTTTATCTTTTAAATTGCTATATAATTAAAGGTTACAAATTCATAACAACAATGTTGCAAAACATTATTTTTTATGTATCATTACTTATCATTTTATTTTTTTAACAGAGTACGATCAAAGGTAATTATAATCTTAACATCAACAACAATGTTGCAAAACATTATTTTTTAAGTAGTAGCACTTAAAGATAATGAGTTTTATAACAACCCATTAATTACAAGCATGTCTAGTAAATAATACTACACAAAAAAATACTCACTTGATTAAATTTTTTTGATAGTACCAATATATCCTCTACTGTTAATTTAAACACATTAACCTGTTTTAATAATAATATTACTAATAATGATGATGACTGAAGAAGAATATATTGAAGATTTAAATAGAAAACATGATGAGTTATTAAAATTATTGGAAAATAGAGAAAAAGAAATGGTTGAAATGGAACAGGAAAGCGAAGAGTTACCTTTAAATATCTGGAGAGAACGATTGTTAAAAGAACAACAACAAGAAGAAGAAGGAGAAGGAAATGTACCTCTTGCAATATTGCGAGAGAGATGGTTGTTAGAGCAACAACAAGAACAAGAACAACAACAACAAAAAGATGGGAATGATAAGACAGAAACTTATTCAGAGGGCGTAGACTTCTATGATGCTCATGATGATAATGAGGATGAATACATGAGTTGGGAAGATGTAGTTAAGTTAGGTGATATAACATTATCGTATATATTATTTTAATAAAAGTCTAATAAATAGATTTAATTCTCTAATTGTCCATTTGCGTACTATTTTACAATAAAGTATAGGTATCCTATTTTTACCAATATCAATACTACTAAAAAACAAAAAGTTTATTTAGAAAATCAATTAAGTAAATACAACTCTAACAATTTTCCTCACAAATTTTTTTCTCTCTATGGTAAATCATCATCAATGCTGATAATTACTTGTTGCATCACCCATAACGTCATAAGTTGTATCAGTTTGTATGCACTATTTTTTTTATAAAATTTAGTTGTAAAGTAATTGTGACACAATGAAGTTGGCTGTTCTCGATATTCAGGGATTTACCTTTTTATTTGCTGCCGATGATACTAATGATGAGGTTTATGTAGAAAGAATTCCATGCTAAGAAAATTACGATATAAAATGGTTTACAGACAAGTCATTACGTGTTAAAACCGAAAGTTGCATTTGCATAATTATCTCAACTCAATAAAAGAACTGTTCGTAAGACTGAAAAGGAACTTGGTTTACGATATTCTTCCGGATATGTAAATTATAATTTAATTAGAGAAATTTTGGATAGAGCATTGACCGATTGTGATGTACTGTATGTGAAAGGAAAACATATATTTCGATTCGTTCAAGATAATATTGCTGCTACTACTTATCCTACTAATCCCAATTTCAAAATGGTAGATGTAGATACTCTAAATGTATGGCAAATGCCATCATTCAAACCTGTTTAGATCATCAGCATATAGCCTACAACAACGATAAAGTTCAGTGTAGTACCATAAATTGTTTGGCACTATTAACATGGCTCACAATATTCATCCCATAATGTCTATCAGCATCAACCACTACCAAGAAGATAATACTATATTCAATCTTTCGTCTTATTCATTGAAACAATGGGAAGACAATGTATTTAATAATAAACTTAGATTTAAGAAATTTGTAACCAATGTTAAAAAACGAACAATTTGTAGAAAAATCGATGATAGTTTTGTTATTAATAAAAAATATTTTAAACTTTAGTATGTGTTTTTATATCGTCCTCATCATCATCTTATTAAATCATTCAGTTAAGATATTTTTAATTGCTATAAAGACAAAACTAAAACACACAAAAAAACATAGTAGTAATTATATTGTTTATTCATATATAACTGTAGAAATATACATAAATAATTAAACCACCATTCTCACTTAAAAACAAAATATTTTTTTCAAGCATCCTGTATATAAAGGTAGTAAGAATACAAGGAATTTATTACGAAAAAATGTACATTAAAACTAAATATATACATAAACACCACAATTCTTACTTAAAAAAAAAGTCCTGTATATAAAGATACTAAAAAAATATTGTGTAGGAACTTTTTAATGAATATTTAGTATAGTAGAACAAAGTAAATTATTTATTACGAAACATGTACAAAGTAACATGTATTTTCATTCCATTGCGGTTACTGGAACATACTCAATGGTCTCTTTGAGGTCTTGGTTCTCGTTGTTGTTGATTTTGTCGATTCTCCTCACCAATGGGTCGTGGAGTATGAGCTCTGACAGATTTCAGCACATTTGGTATGCATTTTTTGTCCCGCTAGAAGGTTTTCATTTACACCGCATGCCCTGCATCCACCATTTTGATATAATCCTACTAATAATTTACCAGAAGTCAATTCAACAAAATCACGATTAATCCGAATCTTACACTGACGTCCAGTAACTAAACTTCTCTTTGTTATTAGACCAACTAGATTTTCGTCCATTTTCTCTTTTTTTTTTGTTTTTGTTGATAGACTGAAAAAAATCATTCAAAATAATTAGTTTAAATAAAGTAACAAATTGTTTGTTATGAGTAGTATTATACTACTGTTATCCATCTAACCATGTCAAATAACCTCATACAACAAAGTATGGGTGATATTGGTCGATTTAAATTAAATTTACAGTGTCCATTGTGTGGTTTGAAAACTACAGAATGGTGTGATTGGAAGGTAAATTATATTATACCTAAAGAACGATTTAAACAATGTAAAAAGTGTTTCCAATTAGTACCACATTTACAACAAACTGTTAAAATTTATTGTCAAGAGATTAATAATGCAACTGGAGCACATCTTGGTTGGTGTTAATGTATCCTCTTCGGATCTCCCGACTATAAAAATGAAGCCTACATGGATGGCTGATTTCAAAGATCAAATTGCATCCATACCGATAATAATAATAATAAATCCCATTTTCAAGATTATTTTTTCAAACTTTGACTTTATTATGATAAAAATATTTAAAAAAAAAAACTGTTAAGAGAATAGGAAATTATAACTTCTTGCATTCTTTGTGTATTTGAACAAATATTTTATAGTATAGGTGCCATTTTAGTGTCATTTATAATCATATTTAAGTTGTTTTTTTTAAAAAATTTGTTATTAAAATTGGTATTTGTTTTGTCTATTTACGTCATCTTATTTAAAATTATTACTTTCTCCAATAGTCAACAGCTTATCTGTTTTTGCTGAACTCTTATTATATTTATTAGAGATTAATATACGTAGCAATTATTACGTTCTGCAATACATTTTAGTCAACAAGTTATCACATCAATCTTTCTTATCTGATTTTGCTGACCTCTCAACAAATTTAATATTTGATAAAAATCTAATAATAGTTAAAAAAAAATGGAAGTTGAAGAATTGAACTTCATATATTTAAAGTGTGGTTGTCAAGTTAAAAAATATATAAATAGGTACTATAGAGATCGAGTTAGAATACTCAAATATTGCAAATACTGCTTAATTAATTATGTATATGGGAAAAATAGTCTAATTTGCATGATTATAACTAGTGAGCAGAACAGATTAAAAACTTATCACATAGTCATCAACATCAGTAGTAGGAAGTCCCCGTCTTATGTAATTTCCTTCGGTAATAAATAAAGAAGAGGAATCGAAAAGAAGAAGACTATGAAGATGAACACTTAAGTTATAGAGAATATTGTAAAAGATATAATGTGTCTGTTAAATACTAGAATAGTAATATTGTATTTTTTAAAATTATAATAAAAAAATATTTAAAATATATGTTGTCAAAAACCATTTATCCCTCCTAATATTTTCTTTCATATATAAAACATCACATTAATAAAATTTTTTATCATTTTAACAAACTTCTTATGAAGTATGTATATGATCGTAGTGCAAAAAAAAAATGATTAGTAAATTTATATTGCCAATTTGTTGTCTTCTTCATATAGTTGTTAGTATTGAAAATAACAATTGTGATAACTTAAAAGATAATTATGAATACTTATTAGAAGATTATAAATCACTCTATAATATGTACTAATTCACTTGATTATTATAAAGAATTGTACGATAATGAACTAGCTGTCAATATTTGTTTGGAAAAATTTGAAGAATATAAACGCATTAATGAAAATTTAACCAACTCAATAAATTATACCAGATATGTTTCTCTTCTTAAACAAAATATTCAATTAGAATCAGATTTATATTTATTGACAACAAAAAAAATTAAAAAGAAAAAATTCTAACCTAAGTAGTAGTAGTAGTAGTAATAATTAGTGTTATTTAGTACTATTTTATATTCATATTTACATATATAAGAAAGTTAGTAAAATTCTTTAAGTTGTTGTTTATTTACACCTATAAATCTTAGTAAACAATTTTTGGAAAAAAAATAGTTTAAAAATATATTATATATTAATAGTTTCTTTTTTAAATACAGTGGAAACTAATCAAAATATTTGTTTTTTTTTAAATTTATTTACAGAGCCTCAGTGTCTTAAACAGTATATAAAATAAAATTAAAAAAAAATAAAATAAGAAAAAAAAAACTTACTGTTAAAAATTGGTCTGATACCACTTTAATATCTCTTACTGGAAATTTTATTTTATCTTCGGTAAATATCACCAACGTGCATGGAGTATCAGACTTTCTTTTTTAACTAGGTTGAAACTGAACTGAAAACGAACTGTGCATACTTCTAAAAAGTTATTTTTTTAAGTTGCTATATATTTTACATTAATTGTGTACATAAAGGTAATTATTCATAACAACAATGTTGCAAAACATTATTTTTATGCGTCATTACTTATCATTATTTACAAACTTGCAAAAGTCATTATTATTTTTAATGGAGTACATGATAAAAAAGGTAATTATAATCTTAGCAACAATGTTGCAAAACATTATTTTTTTAAGTAGTAGTAGCACTTAAAGATGAGTTTTATAATAACTCATTAATTACAAGCCTGTCTACTAAATAATACTAATTATCATAAGTGCATATGTAAACAGGACATATAAATAGGACGATTTATCAAGTCAAAATATCATAACAGTATAGAATTTTTGTAAAAAACACAGTTTTTTCAAATAAAATAGTATACAGTAGTGAATAACAAGTGTTTCCTCCGAAGCTGTCCGCAAGACTGAATTGGTAAGTAGATTACTTAATATTATTATTTATATCTAAAAGCAGCAGCAAGACAACTGTGTGTGCTATCTACAACGAACTCACTATCTAACTAACTAACTGTTAATCTGGAGGCTGGGTACGATGCATTGATCATAATTGTTTATCGTTGCATTATCCAAAAAATATAGATTTAATTGCTATGTATAATTTTCTTTACTAATAACTATATAAATTCGAGAGCGAGAGAGAGATAGAGTTCAGTAAAAACAGATAAGAAAGTTCAAAATTTACCAGATAAGGAGTTGATTTAAATGCATTGAGAATGTAATAATTTAAACCCAATTTACCGTATATCGTAACGTTAAATGACTTTGTTGTTTTTTTCTTAAGTTACTATAGTAATATTATGAAACGAGTGATATAATCAAACTTTGTTTCCAAAAGAACTAAGATTTAAATAAATAAACTGAAATAGCCTGTAAATGAAAAAAAAAAACTATAAAAATATGACTAAATCAGAGTTCTTTATTTCCAACAATTTCGATAATTATATATAGTAGTTTTACATTGGATAATGCACAATGCCATGGATTAATATTTTTATAAAAATAACACTCTGGAATCATCTTAAATTGACTTAATTTAGGTTCTTGTTGAATGGGAATGTTGTGTATATAGTTCTCATTTAAGAATTTCTTTAAAATGTTCACTTTTGTGTTTCCTTTAAATTCGATATGGAGTTTGATAAATTTTCAATACATCTTGTAAAATGTGCTCGATATCATTTATTTCAACAAATCCACTTGACCAACATAAACCATGATATTGTTCTGACCAATCAACCAATTTTTGATCTTCAGCAGATAACATAGTTCGTGAGAATGGTGGTTTAAATAAATAATTTGCACAACGAATACCATCATAAATTGCGAATTCTTTGGACACATATCCAAACGAACAATTATATCCCTGAATGTCAATAAACACATCTGATTCAATCATGATTTATCGAATGACTGAATAAAACTGAATACACATAGGTATATATATTCATTTTGATGTATTTCTCATACTTCCCAAGTGTAACAATCATTTTAAGCCCTAGAGATTTCTTCCCCCAGGATCAGTCAGATCAATATATTTATTGATCTGACTGATCTATTCTTAACATATAAAATATATGAGTTTATTAGAGTAGTATAATAAATAACTGGTAATTTTCCAATTTAAACTGTTGCATTTATACTGATAAAAATGTGTAATTAGCATAAATATATTCATAAAAAAAAATCAATTGCGTAGCAGATGATTAACAGAGATTATTTACTGTATTTAATATATAAACAAGTCTTATGCCGCGTCAATTACAATTTTTGTTTGTAGATTCGCTCGCTAGTTTGATGAAAACAAAAATGATCTTCTTCATAGTCGAATTAATAGATGATAATTTATCTCTAGACATATTGCAAGTGTTACTCAAAGAGTTCTTCAAGAGAGTATATTTTTTACTATTCACATATCTATTATTTTCGGAAAAATTTCACTTGTTTCTCGTCTAACATATTATTATTATTTCAGAGATAGTCTGCAAATAAATATAGTAAAGGAAATGATTCATATATACTTAGAGGAGGAACCGACACGAAAAAAATGGGAGCAATTTGATAAGCTTTCGGTAAAAAATAGTTTTTTTTTTTATGAAAAAATATGTATTTAGTCTCTTAAATAAATCCAAAAATCTTATAAACAATGTGTTATATTATATCTCAACTATCAATTTACTAGGTTAAACTATCTACTAATCTGGTGTTTGTACTACTTATCAAATTTTAAACCATTTATTGTACATTCAATCCACTTTCGTCAACATCTTACCTGGTAAATTTTGAACTTTCTTATCGAATACATGTTTAGGGATTTTGTTGTTATAAAAAGATTGAATTGGTAAATACAAGCATCAGTAGTCATATTCACTCACAATACATATCTCTATATATTGTTTTTTGTTTTTTTTTTTTTTTGTGTGTAATTAATTGATCAGGTGAGTCCTGGATTTCTCTATAACAAACCACATCATATCTAATTCGAATTGTTGTTTGCAGTATGTTGTCGTCATCATCATCATCATCATCTTCAGTAAACGAATCTACTCCAAAACCCTCAACTAGGACGACGACTGCAACAACAAGTAAAACATCTAATCTCATGATTGATATGGAGGCAACACCATCAGAACAAATTCCTACTACTACTACTACTACTATACATAAAACCAAAGAAATATATCCACTTTGCAAAAATATATTTTTAGATGGCGTTACAAACGCGTATATAGGACAAATGAATTTTCTAAAGAAATATTCAAATGTACACCTTTATAATTATGTTAAACAACAACAAAATAGTAGTGAAACACCAAAGTCCTTTAAGCAAAATCTTTACAATTTAACAATTATGAATAAAATATAAAATGAAACAGATAAATATCTATTTGAAGGTTCACCACTCTCTCAGTTGTATTTTTCGTTAATATTTTGATGAAAAGCATATGATCGCTAATATAAAGGAAATTCCCATAGAACTTGTTGAACAATTTCCATCGGTAATTCTCATCCCTAATAAGTCAAATATTAAGAATATTGTTTGGAAAATGATGAAAAAAACAAGATAATCAAATAGATTTAAGTTCTAACATAAAATATATAAAGGCTCAAATTGATTTTTTCACCTTATTGTCAAAATACAACTTTTTCAACGAATATATATTTTTACCCTATTATCCCCAAATGTATAATAAAGCTTATTTTTCCGACTTGTATGTACGTATAGAAAAAGCAATTCAAACAATCGACGACTGTAATGCGAAAGCAGATATAATTATTCCGGGAAATAATTCTTGTTGGAAAGCCTATAAATCAGATGCAGGTTTCGATCTTTGTATTAAACAGGATACATTTTGTCCCGCAGGGAAAGCCACAAAGATTGAACCAATTGAAAGAGTAAATATTCCTATAGGATTCTATGGACAAATTGTTGCAAGATTCTCTACGAATGCTATAGGAACTATACGGACAGGCATTGTAGATGCAACTTATAATGGACCTCTGATTATTTATTTTATCTCGGATGAAAATATTATATTGGAAAAATATAGAAAAATTGCTCAATTAGTTATATGTCCTTTGATAAATGCGTCAATTGAAAGACATATTACAAGTGTAAGGAGTAGTTTTATAAGAAATACCAATAATTTTGGTTCTTCGGGAAAATATAAAATTCCCGCTGCCCAATTATTTCGACAATATTGTGCACAGCCTCAAACAGATGTTGAAATTGCTGAATATAATCGATGTACTAGTTTGTATGTACTAGTCTTTTCCGATTCTGAATAAATTAGATATTTTTAATTACCAAATTTTTAGTTGTTACCACCTAACACATATATTTTATTAACATTTTGTAACTATGTGTAATGTGTGTGTGTATTGTTAAATTAATACATTTTCAACGAGTTTTATTCAAACTCATTTAAGCTAGGCTACTTTAATTTTGTAAATATATTTCTTAAATCTGTGTATATGCTTATACTTGTGGTTTATTTAACTCGCTCTCATCTTCATCATATAACATTTAGCAAAATCCAACGAGTTCCAACAACATTTCAAACGAGTCCAAAAAAACTCGTTTTAATGTCAGATTCATAGAAATGTTTTTTTTTTCTTCTTCCAGCCGCTCAATCCATTATTCAATCCCTACAGTTGGGTTTTATTTTACACAGGCTAGACTAAAATACTCATTTTTTTTTTTAACTCTGATATTAAAAATAATATTTGTTTTTTTACTTTTCAGGAAGTGTTGTAATATTAAAGTTTCATTGCCGTTGGTCTATTAAAAAAAGAAAAATTATGCCTGTCCCGGTGAATCCAAAATGCCCCCTTTGTCAGGGAGAAAACGGAAGGAATAATAGATACAGCTCCATGTAAAGGGTCTTCCATGTGGGACTTGACAACTTTGAAATTTCACTGTGAACGCACCCTTAAGCCAATCACCGAACTGTCAACGTCAAAACATTCAGTAAATTCAACATTTTCATCATGGTGAAGTACACGAACGAACAACGTTTACAAATAATTAAAATTTACTACCAAAATTTGGAGTCGGTGACTGCAACTTTAAAAGCGTTAACGCCAATTTTTGGTCGTAATTCTCGTCCCAGTAGACAAGCAATTCACAGTCTAGTGAAAAAATTTGAGTTAACATATTTGCTGCTGGATGTTCCCGTGCCAGTGAGACAACGGGTTGGTCGAAGTGGCCAGAATATTGCTGCCGTTCAAGCGTCCATCTCAAACGAACCAAAACAGTCGATTTCACGGCGTTCTCAAGAATTGGGCATCGCTCAGACCACACTATGGCGAATTTTGCGAAAGGATCTTGGCCTGCACCCTTATAAGTTAAAGTTAACTCAAGAACTAAAGCCACTCGATCATATGAAGCGACGTACGTTCTCGAATTGGGTTCTAGAAATGTTGGAAGAAGATGACCAATTTCATCGCAAAATTATCTTTAGTGATGAAGCGCATTTTTGGATAAACGGCTTGGTCAACAAACATAATATGCGTTATTGGTCTGGTGAAAACCCTCATGTGCTTGAAAAAACATCACTTCATCCACAAAAAATACTGTTTGGTGCAGTTTTCATGCCGGTGGTGTCATTGGGCCGTTCTTTTTCGTTGATGAAAATAACCGTCACGTTACACTCAATGGAGATCGCTACAGAGGCATGTTGCAACGTTATTTATTTGATCAATTGCATGGGCTAGACATTAATGATATGTGGTTTCAACAAGACGGCGCCACAAGCCACACAGCGGGTGTCACAATCGACTTACTGCAATCTAAATTCGGTGAACGTGTTATATCGAGAAATGGTCCCGTCGAATGGCCGCCTAGATCGTGTGATTTAACACCTCTAGACTTCTTTTTATGGGGGTACGTTAAATCATTGGTCTATGCTAACAAGCCTGCGTCGTTAGTTAGAGGAGCTCAGAGCCAATATTGAAAAAAAGATAGCGGCCGTTTCCGTCGAAATGTGTGGCCGAGTCATCGAAAATTGGGTTCAACGAATCGACCGCTGCAAACGTGCCCGTGATGGACATATGAATGAAGTCGAATTCCATACATAAATGTTTTGATTGTACTTCAAGCCGATAGTAAAATTTTCGAAATGTCTCAAATGGGTTGCGTTTTATTTCAAAAAAAAGTTGTCAAGTCCTTAATGGAAGACCCGATACAAACTGTCTAAGAGAAGGTATTTTACGAAATTTAGAAGGTCAGAAACATGTTATAGGATACTTTACACCGTATCAAGAATTAGAAGGAGCTGCTAGATGGAAAGAACAAAATAATGTTAATAATAATAATCAACAAAATAATGTTAATAATAATAATAATAATAATAATAACAATTAGTGCCCCCTTTGTCAGGGAGAAACGGAAGGAATATTAAATACAGCTCCATGTACGAATTGTCTAAGAGCAAATATATTACGAAACTTAGAAGGTTAGACACATCTTATAGGATACTTTTACACCATACCAAAACAAAAAATGTAAATGTATGTTTTATATATAGAATTCTGTACTGTTATGATCAAATCAATATACCAAATACTTTATGAAACTTGTGATTTTTTTTTATACAGGTTAGGCTGGGCTAGGCTAGGCTAATTTATATTTTATTAACAAAGCAAAACTAAAATAATAATATTACTAGTAAAAATACCATTCATTTTTTTTAAACTTTATAATATAAAACGTTTTTCCCAACTTCTACAAGTCATTTTTTTTACTTATCCAATACACATTCCTTTTTTTATATATACCTTTCATTTACACATTATTTTACGAAGCATCAGTAGCGTAAATGCTAATACAACAGAACTCTATCACAAGGGTCCACGGTTCGTATTCTAGCTAAATCAGTCGAGACTTTTTTTCATTTAAATAATTTACTAAAATATAGGGTAAATTATCCTCTTAAAGAAATATTTTAGTTTTGCCTTTTTAAAATCATATCAAAACTACCCCTAAAAATCAACAACCTCTGGATGTCACGTCATTGACACTTCTTTGCATTACTAAAACTCTTCGTGACCACGCCCACAGTGTTCAACAGCCTCTGGTATGTGAAGTCATTGAAAAACACTTCTTCATCTTCAGCTCTTTAAGGGCATTCTTACACTCTTTCAAGGGCATTCTTCAGCTCTTTCAAGGGCATTCTTCGGGTAATGGTAGGCTTCTGGACTCATGCCATCCTCGGTCACAAGACCCCCGCTTGATATACTACTTATCATAATTTGCGCGTGATGCACGTGTTGCACATTTATCATGGACTAACTAGCACTTCACTTTTGGAGCACTTTCACAACTCATCCTTCTATAAAAATATCATTGGTATTGGTTAGGAGAACGCTACTAATGATTCTCAGTCCCATCTCACACTCACAATTTCATAAAGAATCTTTGAAAAATAAAATGCCATATCATTGGTACATGTAAATCACAATA
The DNA here is from genome assembly GCA_019049505.1 of Pachyrhynchus sulphureomaculatus. Lineage (NCBI taxonomy): Eukaryota > Metazoa > Arthropoda > Insecta > Coleoptera > Curculionidae > Pachyrhynchus > Pachyrhynchus sulphureomaculatus. The sequence continues at coordinate 88,736,038 of CM032446.1, read as the reverse complement.
CAGCAGAATCTCACAAATTCGAACAGTCACAAATTCGAACCGTCCAGAAATTAGAACCGGCCATTTCAATGTATTGGACGCTCTGAAATTAGAATCTGTGGTTATAATTTCTGGAAGTGTTGTTTTTTTTGGTTTTTATTTCCACTAGAAATATTTTTTTTCTATGATTTTGAACTAAATAGGCGAAAAAAAAACCAAGTCAAATTAAACGGAATAGGGGTTGGAAGTTTTTTTACTTTTTTTTGTATTTTCACTACAAATTATTTTTTTTCGCTCATTGAAGTAAAAATAAAACGGGGAATCATTTTCGTGGTGTGTACAATTCGGTCATGAAATTTGATATGCTTGTACAAATTTGGGTCAGTTGATGACTGAAGGTCAAAGTGAAGTGTTCATACGTGAAAGTTAAAAAAAAAATGCCAAACAAACGTAAAAAAAACCCCTTAAACGCTCTAAAATTAGAATAGGGGGTTCTAATTTCTGGGAAGTTTTTTTACTTTTTTTTGTATTTTCACTACAAATTATTTTTTTTCGCTCATTGAAGTAAAATTATAAAACGGGGAATCATCACCGAGTTATTCGTGGTGTGTACAATTCGGTCATATGCGTGTGAAATTTGATATGCTTGTACAAAATTTGGGTCAGTTGATGACTGAAGGTCAAAGTGAAGTGTTCATACGTGTGAAAGTTAAAAAAAAAATGCCAAACAAACGTAAAAAAAATACCTTATCTTTGGATACTAAGGTTAAAATATTAAAAAGACTTAATGAAGGCGTTAGTGGAAATCGTTTAGCTCAAGATTTTAATGTGACAAAATCTTCCATCAGCTACATAAAATCAAAAAAAAAACAAGAAATAATAGATGCAGTTACCAGCATCTATCAGGAAGCAAAAAAAAAATCTTTACATAAGGCAGAATATGAGGAAATGGAAAAAAGCGCCTTTATAAGTGGTTTTTAAATCAACGTGAAAAGAAGAACACAGTGACAGGACCCGTATTAAAAGCAAAAGCTAAGTCAATTTTTAGTGAAGTGTACCCCGATAAAGATGAAAACGCATTTACTGCAAGTGATGGATGGTTTTCCAAATTTAAAACCCGTTATGGAATACGGTTTTTAAAAATTGGTGGTGAAATACTTTCTCCTGTAAACTCGAAATAAATGATCTAAGAAAATGGAGCTTTCCGATGAACGATGCATATCGTCATGATTCACATTGGAAATAGCGGCAATTTCAACGATCTGTTGAAATTATTATCTAAATATGATTTGACTCTTCGTGACCATTTAAATCGTATTAATAAAAAAAAAGTACGCAAATTCAAAACGAACTTATCTCGTTAATGTCACAAGCGATTGTTAACCCTTAAGTACCTACCTGGAGTCTCTCAGACTCTAGCGGAATTTATTTTGGTTATAACTAGTCGCATGTACATCTTTACTGGTCACCTGTCCCTGTACCTTCCGCATTCTATCCGTAGTATCACGTCTGTGCTCGTCGATGATACAGGTGATCCCGGCTCGCTCTTGAACGGCTATAAAAGTTTTTTTCGAGTCTGAGAGACTCCAGGTAGGTACTTACGGCACTTTTTTCAATAATATGATTTATATTATTTTAGCAAAAGCAGCATCTTATATTAGAATTTATATTTTAAATTAAATAATTTTTATTGTTTTAGTAAAAAATGACATCTATTAATATTATTGAGCGTTGGTTGGAAGAAGAGCTTAGCGACGAAGAATTACCAAATGCAGAATATAGCGACGTGGAAGTCGATATGGGTGACGATTTTGTGGTGGGTGAAGTGTCCGAATCGGATTCAGAAATAGGCAGCGAAGACCTGATGGATTTAGTGGAAGAAAATGATGAATGGTCAGACGAAGATGAAATTCCCTTGCACCAATTGAGATCTAGACCTAGAAAAAGAAATTATTTTGGCAAAAAACCGTTTTCGTTGGTCATTATTACCACCTTCTTCTCACACAAGAACATTGCAACATAATATTGTGCAGCAAACAGAAGGCCTACAAGCATCGTATGAAAACGTACTCAACTCTTTCTCTTCTCCGCTTGACATTTGGAGTTAGTATTTCACTGATGAAATGCTTGGAGTAATTGTGCAGCGTACGAATGAAAAAATTCAAGCTATAAGACCAAAATACAAGAAACAAACTTGTGTTCAAGATATAGATATTGTAGAACTGAAAGCATTCATTGGTATATCATTCTATACTGCCGTGTTCAAAGAAAACCACGAATGTAATTGGTCTTGGTATAGTACTGATGGTACCGGTAGAGAAATTTATCGATGCATAATGAGTAAGAACAGATTCGAAATTTTACTAAATACTATTCGATTCGACGATTCTTCGACAAGAGAAACTCGACGAGAAACTGATGCATCTGCGCCAATATCTGAGTTGTTCGATCGTCAGACAATGTCAAAATGTCTATGCAATTGGAAGCTACGCTTGTATCGACGAAATGCTCGTGTCATTTCGTGGCAGGTACCGTTTTAAAATGTACATGCCGAAGAAACCACCTAAATACGGCGTTAAAATATTATGTCTCACTGATGCAAGAACAGGTTATCTTCTCAATGCGTATATCTACACAGGAAAAGACTCCAATGGGTTAAACCTACCTACAGAATATAGTCGGCTTAAGAAACCTACACAAGCAGTAATGCGTCTCATTCCTTGCACTGAAGGAACCAATAGGAATATATCGACAAACAACTGGTTTACGTCGATAGAGGTAGTAAATTTGCTGAAAGGAGAAAAAACTCACCCTAGTAGGTACCATGAGAAAAAACCAGCGAGACATACCACCTGAATTCTTGCCTTCCCGTCATCGACCAGTTGAATTTTCTATATTTGGTTTTACTAAAGACATAACAATTACATCGTTTGTGCCGAAGCAAAACAAAGCAGCCGTCTTAGTTTCGAGCATGCATCATACACCTGATGTTGACCATAACTCTAAGAAACCGGAAATTATATTTTTCTATAATCAAACTAAAATTGGAGTTGATTTACTAGATCAAAGGTGCTCCAATTATTCGACTGGCCGTCGGACACGCCGGTGGCCCCTGGCTATATTTTACAGGCTGTTGGACATATCAGCATCCAACTCGTATGTGGTTTACTTATCCACTCAACAGCAGCAAATCGAAATAGTACAGGAAATGAAGCATTTTGGCTTGCAATTTTTTCGTCCAGCATGGATTTACTTCACAGAAGGTAGGGAATAGCCCAAGGATCATTTTCTATATCATGCCGCTGTACGTTAAAACCTTGGGGGTGGTTGCCACCCCCATCTCGGGGGTGGAAATTTTTTATTACATTTTAACTATAGGAATCGATGGAAAAAGTAATTCTAAGAAAAAAATGTTCTTTACGTTTTCTTCGTAAAACTAATATTTTTCGAGTTATTCGCGGTTGAAAGTAACAGTTTTTCGACGAAAAAATCGACTTTTTTAAAGGGTTTTTTTGCGAATAACTCGAATAACTCGAAAAAATATGCATTTTATCAAAAAAAACTGTGTGTAGCTTTTAAAAAAACAAACAAAAATCCTTTTTTTATAATTTTTCTACGACCAATACGAACCGAGATACGGCATGTTAATGGTTAGCTTTTTTTCGTCAAATGCATAAAAATTGATTTGAAAGACGATTTTTTGCAATTTCGTATTTTTCACCCTTTTCTTCAAAATATCTCCGAAAATACTGGAGATACGAAAAAAATGATAGAGTACCAAATTATAACTTTTTTAATGACTAAAATTTCTCTGTGCGTAGATTTTCTGTACAATGAATATTTGGCGAGATATAGCCGTTTAAAACCTCTATTTACGAGCGAACACCAGTAGTAGAGGTAACGCGCTTCTGGGACTGCGGATGGCCATTTTGTCAAGAATCGGTGTCAAGAATTGACCACTAGCCGAAGAAGTGCTGAAAATCCCTGAAAAATTTGCAAGAATATCTGAAAAATTGGTGAATGCGCCGAAGAGTTGTCGTCAATGACGTTACAGTCCAGTGGCTGTTGAACAGTGTCCTTTTGGCACATTTGACCTTGAAGAAGTGTTTACTTGTATTCTATTTACCTGTATACCTGTATACCTGTACCTGTGTCACCTGTTTACCTGTAATTTACCTGTAATTTACCTGTAATAGCTGAAGAAGTGTTCAATGATGTAATTTGTCCAGTGGATGTAGCTCAGTGCCTTTTTGTCATTTTTGAGCTTGAGGACTTGGTCTTTAGAATAAATGTGTGTTAAATGTTGTGTATAAAATGAAATAAGTTAAAAAAAGTCATGTCTGTTGTAGGATTTGAACCTACATATGTTGGTTTCAATACTGCAAAAACTGGGGACTTAACCTACTTAGCCAAATAGGATTCTTAATAGAGAATGCAATAATTAGGATGACATAAAAAAAGGATTGGTGAATAATATGTGAAAAGTCTGCAAGAAGTGCTGAAAAATTGGTGAAGGCGAAGAAGTGTTGTCAATGACGTAAATTGTCCAGTGGATGTTGAATCAGTGCCTTTTTGTCAATATAAGTTGTTGAAAATGTCTTCCGAATAGGTGTAAATAGGTGTAAGATAGGTGTAAATAGGTGTGAATAGATGTCTTAAGAGCCTGCAAGAAGTGTCGTCAATGACGTAACGAGTCCAGTAGATGTGCAAACAGGGTATCTTAACTTCATTAAAACTTTAATAAACTTTCATTAGAGGAGAAGTTGCATTAGTTTAGATGCCTATTGGTGTGGTCTTATCAGAGTAGGCGTAACCTGATAAGAAAAGTGTTAATTTGATAGGTTGAATGTGTATGTAGTGTAAAAGGAAGATAAGAAACTTGTTGTTGGTTGGTTGACTATGTAAAATGGATTCCATAAGGCATGTATTTGATTGGTTTGTAGTGTATAGGTGTGATAAGAAACTTGTATTTGGTTGGTTGAATAGATGAAATGTGTGTTGATAGCACTTGTTTGTTATTTTGACTAGTAAAAGCTGTGGTGTGAAAGAGGATGAGTAGGTAATATATTAGTTGGAAATGTGTGCAAAAAGGCTTTATTAGGTAGTATATTTGATGTAAAATTTGTTAAATGTTCCCCTATAAAGTTGTTTGGCGTCTAAAAGTCGGTAAAAAAGCTTGAAAAAAGTAAACAAGTGGCGCCGTAAGTCTGTAAAAATGTGTGAGATAAGGCAAAATGTAAACAAAATGTATGAATAATGTGTGATTCATGGTACTTTTTGTAAGTAAAATTGAGTAAACAAGTGACTCGTTAGGTCAGCAAAGTAGATAAGAAAGGTCAAAAATAGTTGATAAGAGATGAGTGAATGTATGTGAGAATGTAAGAAATAGCAAAAAGTTGTATTAATAGGAAAATTCCATGCAAATAATTGAAAAATGGTGAACTCGTTGGAGATTTTGTTAGAAAGCCAAAGTTAAATAAATCACCTATTTGTCAAGAATAGTAAAATTTTAAATGAGCCTCGTCTTTTACTGTATAAAAGTAAAAGTTGTTGTTTGTTTTTCACAAAGAGTTAGTTTTGTTGAGCTTAGTTTGGTCTCGTTGTATTGTAAATTTTAGTAAAATATATATGTAGAGAGAGATGAGACTAGCCTAGCCTAGCCTGTACTCGTATTATGAGAGGGGAATAAAACACAAGTATGAGCAGATATTTAAGACAATATATTAATAATTCTACAAAATGTTACAAATTTATATTGTTAATATAATTCATTCAAATCATCTGTTTCCTTGTCTTTCGTTGGCTTCTCTGGCATTTCCTTGTTGTTCTTTACTGGTAATATACCTTGATGGCATGTGTTTTGCACCATCCATTAATTTGAAAATCTTTTTAGAATCACATGCCAAACATCTTTCATTATACAGATCTGTTTCTCCTCTACATTTGGGACATTTTATTCGTACAACAACTGGCATTTTTAATGATAGTTTTATCTCAGACACCTGTTATTGAACTAAGTTTTGTTAGATAAATGTCAATCTTATATAGAAAAATATTCCTACTACTACTACTTATTACTGAACATTAGTTTTATCGATCCAACTATTGTGTTTATTATCAAAACCTAACCATTTTACAAGTACTTTATTTCCTTGTCGTTTTATTACTTTTTCAACTAAATAAATATCTGGATATTTAACTTTTTGCAGTTGGAGTTCATAAAATCCACCTTTAATGTCTTGATTGTGTTCATCTTGAAGTAAATACGTAACGGGGTTTGTATATTGTACCTTTTTAATAGTAAATATTTCCGTAGACCAATTTGGTTTGTAATGTTTGTCAAAAACACCTCTAAGTTTTGATATGCGTACATGATCTCCTACTTTATATTTTGTTTGAAGTGTAGTCATCTTTATGTTATTATAAACCGTGTCAAGTAGAAATTTTTCATGTTTTTTAGTTACCTCACTAGGTTTTAGACCTATAGTTCTATGTTTTTTATTATTATAAATATGGATGATTTTCGGTAGTAATTTAACCCACTTATAGGATCCTTGAATACTAAATTCTTTCCACATCATACTCTTAAGGGTTCTGTTAACACGTTCCACAATTGATGCCTTCTTTTCACTGTAAACGACATAATGTAAAATATTATATTTTTTCAAAAGGTTTTGTACTTCCTTTCCCGTAAATTCTCCACCAGAATCTGTACACAAATTGATTGGAATCTGTTGTTTAAAAAACATTTTCAAGAGCATGTGCTACTTCATTAGATGTTTTTGTTTTTAATGGATAGGCCCATACATATTTGGAAAAACAATTAATTACAACTAATATGTATTTAAATCCTTTATTTTCTTTTTCAAATTCTCGCATTTCTACCAAATCGGCTTGCATTAGATCTAAAAGTGATTTTAAAATGACTCTTCTACGTTTAAAATTTTTCCTTGCAGGTCTATGAATTTCTTCAACAATTTGTTTCTTTACTTTAGTTGTATAGTTGGACATTATTCGATAATATTAGCTTCACGTAATTCTTCAATAATAGAGTTGATCTCGTTTGTGTGACTTGTATTGCCAGCTGTTTCAGAGGCAACTAATAATTTTAATCGTTCAACCAACTCGTTTGGATCATCCCAGTATACATAATCGATTGGATTATTTGTAACTTTCATAAACATACCATGTCCTACTCTTTCAGAGTTGTCTGATTCTTCTTCCTCCGAATCTGTTTCTATTTTATTTAAATTTGGTTTAATAATTTTCTTAAATTTGCTATGTTGTATAGTTTTAATATCTCTTATTGCACTTGAATCAGATAGAATTTCAGCATAATGTTTAGCATCATTTTTAGTATATTTATTTGGTGGATTTCTATTAAAAAGTAGTCCATATAAACCATTGGTACCTCTATATTTTTTAGATCCAATTATGAGATCGGGTCCATCGAAATTAATAGTTTGATTACCTATTGAAAATCGTTCAATGTCTTTATCAAATTTTACTCTAAATTTTCCCTCAGAATCACCTTTACCTTTCGGATTCTTAAGATACATTTTAATATATTTTGCAGGTAAAGGATTATATTGTTCATAATAATCTGATAAGGATTTTTCTTCTATGGTTTTATTTAATTGATCTTCGTAATTTTTTTGTCTTTTGGCTTCCTCATCGAAATGTTCCTTTTGAATATCTTTAACGAGATGTTTTCTTAAACTGTATGGCTTAGATGTTGTAGTAAAATGCAATTTTCTCTTGATAGGTACTGCTGCTGACATAGGTGGTTTAATTGCCATCATTCCTCTAGGTGTATCGGTGTAAGTTGAAGTTGTCGGGATGGGTTCAGATGCTATCGAATCTTTATCAGTTTCTTCCAGTTCATCATCATCATCATCATATTCATCTCCTTCATACTCATCATCTTCATAATCAGATTCTTCAGATTTTATATTTACCTCAGGAGGTGTTTCAAGAGTTTTTGTTGTTGGTATTTCATATTTTTTTGGATCCAATTTATTTTCAATATTTTGTAAATGTTTCGTTATTGGTTGAAATAAAGTTTCATGTGCAATTTGATCATGTTTTAAAAGATTTAATTTATTTTTGATATCTCTTCGTTTGTGTGTTAATTTTTGTTTAACACTCTTTTTACTTGAGCTTGTATTCTTCCTGTTAGCCATCTTGTCTGAGAGACGTTTAAGTGAATATTAATTGTATATAAACATTAATTTAAATATATATAACTGTCTAAACCATAACGATATCTTCCTTCATCAATTTTGTTGTCCTTAAAAATTGATAAGAATCCAAATGTGTTCTTCCAACAAAAAGAACAGATCTCTTTAAAACGTTGAAATGACATATCGGTACCAACATGATCGGAATAGACATGTCGTAAATTTAAATCATCCTGTTTGAATAAAATAAGTACATTGGCATTGTCTCGTATTAAATGTTTTGGGATTTTTGCATAGGTTTGACACAAATAAAAACAGTCAATGTTGTTGTGACGACCCATACTAAAATACTCTCGTATTACATCTTGTTTGTCACAGGCTACATCATCGAATATAAATACAGAATTACGTTTTGCCTCTGACGGTGTTATTATTTGTTCACTGTTATCGAATGCGAAATATCCTATTCCCCTGACAGGTTTTAATAATTGTTCCAAATAAATATATTTAGGTTGATATAACGATTTCGAATACAGGTAAACATTCTCAAATTTTAAACCATTCGGATGTTCAAGAAGACTTAACATAGTTGAAGTTTTTCCACAATTACTAGGACCTGAAATAATACATCGCATCGTAGAGGGTAATAAGATACTCTGTTTAACATTGTTCTTAAATTCTTGTAAATCGTGATTTTCAACTTTTAGTCTAGTTTTTTGTTGAACAATTCTCTTCATCTTACACAACACATTCAAAGTTAGAATAGAAATAAGTATAAAATAGGATGTTAGTTAAATTTATAGTTAGTATATAGTTTGTTTTCGAAAAATGAAATACTATTCTAGTGATAGTACGTTTCAAGGGAGTGGACTTTTAAATACTGTTATAAATAAACTTCCATTTGAAGTACATTTACCGGGTTATCAATTTTGTGGACCTAGTACAAAACTACAAGAACGTCTAGCTCGTGGTGATAAAGGTATTAATCCTCTCGATGAAGCTTGTAGAGAGCATGATATAGCCTATTCAAATTATACTGCCTTACCTGATCGTCATCAGGCTGATAAAATTTTACTTAAAAATGCTTTAACTCGAATTAATGCACAGGATGCATCTTGGAAGGAAAAAAATTGCAGCTATAGGTGTATCTGCTGCCATGGACAGTAAACTTAAGTTAGGTATGGGTTATAGTAGAAAAGGAAAGGATAGTAAACAAGATAAAATAAATGAAATGAGAATGATGAAAAAGAACTAAAACAGTATATTATGAATAAAACGAAGAAGAACATTAAACAAACCACAGGTATTTTTAAGCAAAAACGTGTAAAATCAACACAAAATTATCTAACAAAAATGGAAACGTTGTTAGAAAAGATCAATAACTTACCAAAAAATACCGATCCCACAACGACGACAACAAAAAAAAGAGATTTAACAAAAACGACGACAACAAAAACAGAGTCGAAAACGTAAATTAAATATTTCAGAAGAACCACCTACTACTAGTACTCCTACATTTGACATGGATATGGATACTAGTACTAGTCAAAAACGAAAACGACGTGATAGTATTAGCAGTGAAGAAGAATTTGATGAGGATTATAGTAAAAAATTTAAATTATAAATGCAGTTATATAGGAAAGTCTTATTAAATATAGTTTAGTTCATTACAAACCTTTCAACCAAAGGGAACACTTATTATTATGGCAGTCAGTAATAGTCGTAATCGTAGGAAAAGAAAAGAGATTAAATCTAAGAAGAGACAAAGGGGAGGAAAACGTAAAAAACAAAATAAGAAGGAAAAATAAGAAAAGATTAAGTTTTCAATCTGTGGCAAAGAAAATAAAGAGGAATATTTTAAAAGTAAAGCCTACAAGTATAAACAGTGCTCTTAATATTGCAATTAAAACGGTTAAAAATGAAAAAGGAAAAATCAACACACCTCGGGTTATTAAAATTCCTAAAACTGGGGGAATTTTACCCTTAATACCTATATTTGCAGGTCTTAGTGCCTTAGGGGCTTTGAGTGGAGGAGCAGCAGGAATAGCAAAGGCCGTTAATGATGCTCGATCAGCTAAACAACAATTACATGAAAGTCAACGTCATAATAAAACAATGGAGTCAATTGCTATGGGGAAAGGTCTCTATTTAAGACCCTATAAAACTGGAATGGGACTGTTTTTTCATCATCATCGTCCTCCTCACCGAAAGTACCAATAACATTACCCAATCGGGCTTTAACGAATATCGAAATGGAAATGTATGCAAAAAAGTTGAAAATTCCCCATTTTCGAGGAGTCTTTATGAAGGATAGGTTATCTAGAAAAATTTATAAATATGAATCAGGAGTTATTAATTTGGATAACGATTCTGGGCCTGGTACTAATTGGACTGCTTACAAAAAATATGGATCAATCATTTATTATTTTGATAGTTTTGGAAATTTGTTACCACCAATCGAAATACAACTGTATTTTCAATCCAAGGAACCAAGTACTATATATTATAATCATGCTTCTTATCAGTCTTATAATTCTATTATTTGTGGTCATTTATGTTTAAACTTTCTGTATAATCCTGTATGTTTAAAATAAAAGCAATTTACAAGTAGATATTGTGTTAGTTATTTATATTATTTTGAACTGATTAGAACTAATATTCAACAAAAAATGTCCTACACATTTACATTGTCAGGAAATGAATCTATATTGACAACAAATATTTATCCTCCTATTGTATTAAACGAAAACGAAGAGTTTGTTTTGGGGTTGATTAATTTTGCCAGTTATTATTCAATTCCAAATGTTGACAAAACCAATAATACCTTTCACTATGGGAAAGACAACACAGAGATTGTTTTACCAGAAGGATCGTACGAACTTAGAGATATATACAAATATTTACTCGAACAAATAAGCCTACAGTCTAAGGAAACAGTTAAACCGAAATTATTTCTTAGTGCAAACTTGAATACTCTCAAGTGTGAAATTAAATGTACAGTAAAAATTGATTTTACTCAAGAAAATTCTATAGGAAAACTATTGGGGTTTGGTAAAATTGTCCTACAACCGAATACACAGTACATATCTGAAAATCCTGTAGATATTTTCAAAGTGAATTCCATCTGTATCGAATGTAATTTAGTAAACAATTCGTATAATAATAAAGCGCATGTGCATATAATTCACATGTTTTATCCTAATGTAGAACCTGGATATAAAATATTGGAGAACCCATCAAATGTCATATATTTACCAATCAATACACGTTATATAGATGAAATTCAGCTTAAAATCACCGATCAACATGGTAATTTAGTTAATTTTAGAAAAGAGTTGGTCACAGCACGTTTACACTTAAAAAGAGTTTAAATATGGTATTTATATACAACCATAATTCATTTGACATATCATTCTGGGACTATAATCATCAACAAACTGAATATAAAACCTGTAGGAAGAAGGATAAACGTCTCAGTTTACAACGACCATTGAAAGAATTAACTCCTGAGAATAAAGCTGTTTTACATTCTTTGGGATTTAAATTGAAAAATTAATAAACAACATTGCAAACAAAATAAGACTATTTTGGTGTAGATTTAAGTTACAAATTAGTACAAGTATTGAGAGAATTTTCCTAATAATTAGGTGTAAGTGTAAATACAAGGACAAAGAAGAAGAAGAAAATGAGTTATAACATACTAAAAGTTGGAGAAAGTGTGTTACATGACGATGCAATTGTTAGTTATCAATATCATACTCATCAACCTTATTCGTCGTCAACTCTAAGTAACAACGATGAAATTAGAATACCTATTCAAACACAGGATCTTTATACGTTGCCCAGTCAAAGTTTTTTGTATATTGAAGGAAAATTGCTGAAAAATGATAATACCTATAGTGAAAATGTACATTTTATCAACAATGGTATAATGTATCTATTTGAAGAAATTCGTTATGAACTAGGAGGAGTAGTAATTGATCGTGTTAGAAATCCTGGAATAACTACAACCTTAAAAGGTCTCGTATCATTTACTCCAACTGATAGTAATAGATTACAAAATGCAGGATGGTGTGAAAAAGAGATTCCTGTTCTAGTAGATGGAAGTGGAAATTTCAGTGTTTGCATTCCACTAAAAATTATGATGGGTTTTGCTGAAGATTTTCATAAAATTGTAATGAATCTACGTCAAGAATTGATATTAATCAGAAGCAGTACAGATTTAAATGGTATTCAACAAATTGCAGATAAAAAGGAAAATTATAAAGTGACTTTGAACAAGGTGCTTTGGAAGATGCCACACATTTCAGTGAGCGATCATCAAAAGTTACGATTACTCAAACAATTTGAGAGCAACAAGGATTTAAATATGGCTTTTCGTAGTTGGGAATTACATGAATATCCACAGTTGCAACAAGCTAAAAATCATACTTGGGCTGTAAAATCTTCCAATCAATTGGAAAAACCACGTTTTATCATCATTGGTTTTCAAACAGCTATGAAAAACAAACTTGACAAAGATATGAGTACTTTTAATCACCTCAATTTGACTAATTTAAAAGTCTACTTAAATTCGGAGGTGTTTCCCTACGACAATTTAAACTTAGATTTTGACTCTAACAAATATTCAATTCTCTATGAAATGTATGCACAATTTCAAAAATCCTACTATTATACAACAATCAACGATCCATGTGTCTATCCTCTAAGATTTAAATCACATACACCTCTAGTGGTAATTGACTGTTCTCGACAGAGCGAAGATATATTGAAAGGAGGAGCTGTCGATATACGCATTGAATTTGAAACCAGTAAAAACGTATCCAAAGATACAACTGCCTATTGTTTAATCCTACACGATCGATTAGTTAGATATAACCCTCTAACCAGTACTGTTAAGGTTTTTTAAGAGAATATATTACAAGTCAATAAAACAACAAACTCTCTTATGTACTAAAATTTATTTTATTATTAAGAAAATGTTTTATACATACACATATATAAGTAAATAAATAAATATTATAAGAAAATTTGTATTATTTCCCATAGCATTCTTCTTATTATAGTAATAGTCAAATCTGGATATTTTAATCCCTATCTGAAACGTAAAACATTATTAAAATATGTATGAAAAATCCTATTTGATATTATTACCAATAGCAGTATCGAGTACATTTTCCTTATCAGAATCCTCTTCACTATCCGTATAAACTTCTTCAACGGTTAATTTAGTCTTTTTCCTTCGAGGTGGAGATGAGGAGGTTCCTTCCTCTAAAGCAGGAGAAGAAGTCTTCATTGTTGTTATCGATTGAGGTGCATCAGACTCTTCCTCATCGAGAAGATTAAATTTATACATCTTTGCAACTTTCTCCAATATCTTAAAATCTTCTTCATTATCAATTTTAGTACGCATATAACGCACAGGTAAATTTCCCAGCTTTTGTCTCAACTTGTTACCCTTAGGACAATAGGAAAGATAAACGTACACTTTATCCCCTCTGGTTTTAATGGATCTCACTCCGTATCTACAAATAACATGCACAATAAATAATATTTCTTATTAAAATCTGAGTTTTTAGTAAAAAATAAAACAATATTAGAAATTAAAAGAAATAAACTTACTGAAAGAGTTCCTTAACAACCACATTCAAATAACGAAGAGGAAAATTAATGGGATCCTCGGAGAAAAGAACAAGAGTACATGGAGTATTAGCCATAATGTAAAATTATTCACTGTACTGTTATAGCAATAATAATAATACCAAAAACAAATTGTAATCGCGCTTATATACTAGTTCCAAACTGTTTCGTCAGAAATCTCTAGTCACGTTGCAGACAACAAATGAAATAAAATATAAGATTGCATCATGCAAAATTTCCATTTGTTATTAAAAACATATTTTTCGATATTTATCTCGTATCATTATATTTTTATAGACTAATTGACTTGTTTTTGTTTTTTTACATAAATCAAAAACTAATTAAGTAAAAATATATTCTTGAAATAAAATATAAGATTGCATCATGCAAAATTTTCAATTTATTTCTTATTAAAAACATGTTTTTGTTTTTGCATAAATCAAAACTAATTAAGTAAGATAAATAGAACGATTTATTTAATATAGTCATCAGTTCAAACGTTTAACTTGAAGTAGTATATCGGTTATTATAATTTATTAAGAAACATGTCTTCTGCCAATAACAGTAGTTCCAAAGTTTTAGATTCCTATTCCACGGAAATCGTACGGTCGACCGAATTGGTAAGTAGATTACTTAAAACAAAGGAAGAATATAAAAGACATATAAATATCTTAAAGAAAAATATTGCTATTTTAACAAAGGGTTTAAAAAACAAAGTTTGTGTGAATAGTTTAAGTAAAGTGGAATCAAACTTATGCATTTTGAAAAATTATTTAGAAAAATTTAAAATTCATCTTAAAACTAATAAATCTTTAACAAATAGGAAATTGATTTGGCAAAATGTCGATTCCTGTTTTCAGGGACGCATAAAAACCGGAGTTATAACAAATTTGAAGTATAAAGAACCTAAGGAATTTTTACAAAAAGCTTTTCGTGTATTTTCTCTGCGAATTAGAAAGGAACTCAAACAACTGACTATGCTTAAAGTAAATGTTAACTTTTGTGGTCTATTTATAAAAACTCAAACTGCTGACACATCCATTAAACATTTTTCAACTAAAAACCAAATAATTGATCTGAATACCAATTTGACTGAGTGGTATAAAATGAATGTAGTTGATAAAATTTTAGGTAATTTAGAGGATTTTCAGGAAAAAGACAGCGGTTGGGCTTTATGTGAAATATGGCACTTGAAAGTAAATTTAAACAAATATAATCCCATAGGTGGAGGGTTTTCCACATATGTAACAATACCTAAATTCATTCAAAAAACTAAAAGTGTTGTGAATATTAAAAATAATGATCCTTATTGCTTTCTATGGTCCGTTGTATGTGCTTTAAATCCAGCACCCACTAATAAAAAAAAACCCTTTTCGTACTTCATCTTATCCATATTTTAGTCAAGTATTAAAATACGAAGGAATTACATTTCCTATAGTATTAAAAGATATTCCTCGATTTGAAGCACTTAATAAATTGGCTATAAATATTTTCTGTGTAAAAAACCAAGAAATTTTACCCTTAATGTTGACTAATACAAATTTTTCAACTAAAATCAATTTACTTATTTTAACTCTTGATAATGAAGATTCTGATGATTATGATGATGATTCCTTTGAAATTGATTATTCCAACCCTAATAATAAATTCCATTTTGCATATATTAAGAATTTAAGTCGTTTAGTAAACAAACAAGTCGGAAATATTCATCACAAAAAATGGTTTTGTGAGAGATGTTTTAATCACTTTATAAGCGAATCAAACCTGACTAAACATTTAACTGATTGTAAGATACTAAATAAATCTAAAATTACCTTACCCAAAGAAAACGAAAATATTTTAACTTTTAAGAATTTTTCAAACAAATTGAAGGTTCCATTTGCGATTTATGCAGATTTAGAAAGTATGCTTATAAATTACATTGATGAGCATACCACTAAGAAATCCAAAAAATATCAGAAACATGAACCTTTTAGTATTGCTTACTATTTAAAATGTTCCTATGATGATTCTCTTTCAAAATTTCAAATGTATACGGGTGAAAATTGTCAGGTATGGTTTGTTAGAGAACTGGAAAAAATTGCACAACAAGTACAGGCAATATATTCAAATCCTATTAAATTATCCTTAACGAAACAACAAAATGAGGAATTTTATCGTGCGAAAACTTGTCACATTTGTTCTAAACCCTTTTTAACAGATTCGATTGATTATAAAGTAAGAGATCATTGTCATTTAACTGGTGATTTTAGAGGGGCAGCTCACAACTCTTGCAATGTGAATTTTAAAAATAAAATAGTAATACCTGTTCTTTTTCACAACCTTTCCGGTTACGATAGTCATTTTTTGATTAGAGCCCTTTGTACAGAAATGAAAGGATCAATAAGTTTACTTCCAATCAACAAAGAAAAATATATATCATTTACAAAATATGTGGAAAATTCAAAGATTCAATTACGATTTTTAGATTCTTATCGGTTTATGGCGAGTAGTCTAGATAAATTAGCATCCTATCTTGATGATGATCAGAAAAGTATTACAAAAAGAGCTTATAAAGATGATACTCAATTTAAATTAGCTACGAGGAAAGGAGTCTTTCCTTATGAATATATTGACAGTTGGGAAAAATTACAAGAAAAGACTTTACCACCTATAGATAAATTTTTTAATAAAATTACAAATTCTAATATAACCGTACAACAGTATGAACATGCTTGCAAAGTATGGAATACTTTTAATATACAAAATCTTCAAGAATATGCTGAACTCTATTTGAAAACTGATGTCTTACTTCTGGCTGACGTGTTTGAAAATTTTCGAAAGCTCTGTTTAGATACTTATAAATTGGACAGCCTCCACTATTTTACAGCCCCCGGTTTGACCTTTGACAGTATGCTTCGAATAACCGACGTAAAATTAGAATTGTTAACTGACATCGATATGATTATGTTTATTGAAAAGGGTATTAGGGGAGGTATTTCACAATGTTCTAATAGATACGGTAAAGCAAATAATAAATACATGAATAACGAATATAATAGCAATGAACCTTCCACTTTTCTTATGTATTTTGATGTAAATAACCTCTATGGAGCAGCCATGAGTTTTCCATTGCCTACAGGACATTTTAAATGGGTAGATGATTTCTATCAAGAAGACAATATGTTGAATATTCCTCGGGATAACGATTACGGATATTTTTTGAAGTAGACCTTCATTATCCTAAAGAACTATTTAATCTTCATAAAGATCTACCACTTTGTCCTGAACATTTAGTACCACCAGTATCAGACTCTAATATTCCCAAACTACTAACAACTCTTTACAATAAGAAAAAAATATGTTATTCACTATTTAGCTCTCCAACAAGCTATGCAATTGGGATTAAAAGTTACAAAATTTCACAGGTGTTTAAAATTCAAACAATCTTCATGGTTAAAAAAATATATTGATTTAAATACTGAACTTCGTAAATTAAGTAAAAATGATTTTGACAAAAATTTCTTTAAATTAATGAATCTTGCTCCATACGGTAAAACGATTGAAAACGTTCGAAAATATAGAGATGTAAAATTGGTGAAAAAATGGTCAGGACGATTTGGTGCAAATTATTATATTTCTCAGCCTAATTTTCATAGTTGTGAGGTTTTTGGCAAAGACCTGGTTCTAATTGAAATGAAAAGATTAAATGTGAAATTCAATAAACCTATTTATCTTGGAATGTCAATTCTAGACATATCAAAAACTATTTTATATAATTTTCACTACAATTACATTAAACAAAAATTTGGTTCGAACTCAAAATTGTTATATACAGACACCGATAGTCTTATATACCAGTTCAACGTAGATGATATTTATACACATATTAAAGACGATATCCACATGTTTGATACTTCTGACTATCCTGAAAGTAATATTTATAATATACCGCTTAAAAATAAGAAAATCTATGGTCTCATGAAGGATGAAAATAATGGAAAAATCATGACTGAGTTTATTGGATTACGATCTAAAATGTATACTTTTAAAGTGCTTAATAACAACAATAATAATGTTATTGAACAACACAACTCGAAGATTATCTCAAATGTTGGAATAGTCAAAAAAGCCAAAGGTGTTCAATCTTCTGCTCTAAAATTAATTTCATTCGAAGATTATTATCAATGTTTATTTAACCACACCAAAATTGAAGTAACTCAAAATTCTATACGTAACGAAAAACATAACGTTTATACAGTCGAACAACAGAAAACAGGTTTAAGTCCCTATGATGACAAACGAATCGTTAATTATATTTACACAGACACTATACCCTGGGGTTATAATGATGATCCTTCGTATTCTTCCTTTTAAAAAGAGTAATCTATTTTACTATTTATTCGGTTTAACCGTTTTTCCCTCTAAATGATGCTACTCAACAAATGTAATAAAAATATTTCCAAGCAATATCAGTCTATAATAATAATATAATGCATATTTTCAGGCTCAACATCATTCTCCTTCTTTTGAAAGGGAACAACAATTTATTAACTTAATGCCAAATGCCTATAATCATCTTTATCGAAATGGTAGTCAATTTTGCAAACAATGTGCAAAATTTTTCTGTTTTTGTTCAAATTCCTTGACTCTTCATGGTATTATGGTTCCTACTACTACTACTACTACTACCAAAATATCTATGCAGGACTTGTACTGTTATGAGAAAATTCCTGATTCATAATTTTACTTATAGCAACTCTTTGATGTCGATATCCCAGCAAAGGAAAAATTGAAAATCATTGAAAACGAACTTGATACTAATTTCATCGAAGAGGTTTTTCTGATGTATCAAAGCCAACCGATGTACGACTGGGAATGGATTGAAATGCAACATCGTTTCCATTTAGCAGAATTATTTGATTCTGTTACACATTTATATTGGAAAAGAGTGAAAAAATGAACTCGACTACCAAGAATCAATATTTATTTATTATCAAAAATATTTCAATAACTACTTAAACAAAAAGAGAAAAAAGGACTGAACTGTGTTTTAACTGTATACAAAAAAATAAAGAAAATCTTGTTTTAAAATCTTATTGTAAGAAATTGAGCCATACATATGTTACTTATTAATATTTTACGTTTCAGATATTCAAATGTATTGACTGTCAGATTGATACATATGATTATAAGGAATGTGCTGGTTGTGAAGGATTACTAAGTATAATATGTGATAAATGCATAAAAAAACCTATTCAACCGAATTCAAAATGTAAATACTGTGGATTAACAACATCATACTGTTACTTTTTCCGCTCTCCAATTAAACCTTGGAAACCAACAAAATAACATATGAATAGCTCAATTATTTTATATAAGTATACTGTAAAGTTCTTTTAATATAATTCTTGAATCTACTTTATTTTAGTAACAATTTGTAGAATTATTAATATATTGTCTTAAATATCTGCTCATACTTGTGTTTTATTCTCCTCTCATAATACGAGTACAGGCTAGGCTAGGCTAGTCTCATCTCTCTCTACATATATATTTTACTAAAAATTTACAATACAACGAGACCAAACTAAGCTCAACAAAACTAACTCTTTGTGAAAAACAAACAACAACTTTTACTTTTATACAGTAAAAGACGAGGCTCATTTAAAATTTTACTATTCTTGACAAATAGGTGATTTATTTAACTTTGGCTTTCTAACAAAATCTCCAACGAGTTCACCATTTTTCAATTATTTGCATGGCATTTTCCTATTAATACAACTTTTTGCTATTTCTTACATTCTCACATACATTCACTCATCTCTTATCAACTATTTTTGACCTTTCTTATCTACTTTGCTGACCTAACGAGTCACTTGTTTACTCAATTTTACTTACAAAAAGTACCATGAATCACACATTATTCATACATTTTGTTTACATTTTGCCTTATCTCACACATTTTTACAGACTTACGGCGCCACTTGTTTACTTTTTCAAGCTTTTTTACCGACTTTTAGACGCCAAACAACTTTATAGGGGAACATTTAACAAATTTTACATCAAATATACTACCTAATAAAGCCTTTTTGCACACATTTCCAACTAATATATTACCTACTCATCCTCTTTCACACCACAGCTTTTACTAGTCAAAATAACAAACAAGTGCTATCAACACACATTTCATCTATTCAACCAGCCAAATACAAGTTTCTTATCACACCTATACACTACAAACCAATCAAATACATGCCTTATGGAATCCATTTTACATAGTCAACCAACCAACAACAAGTTTCTTATCTTCCTTTTACACTACATACACATTCAACCTATCAAATTAACACTTTTCTTATCAGGTTAGGCCTACTCTGATAAGACCACACCAATAGGCATCTAAACTAATGCAACTTCTCCTCTAATGAAAGTTTATTAAAGTTTTAATGAAGTTAAGATACCCTGTTTGCACATCTACTGGACTCGTTACGTCATTGACGACACTTCTTGCAGGCTCTTAAGACATCTATTCACACCTATTTACACCTATCTTACACCTATTTACACCTATTCGGAAGACATTTTCAACAACTTATATTGACAAAAAGGCACTGATTCAACATCCACTGGACAATTTACGTCATTGACAACACTTCTTCGCCTTCACCAATTTTTCAGCACTTCTTGCAGACTTTTCACATATTATTCACCAATCCTTTTTTTATGTCATCCCAATTATTGCATTCTCTATTAAGAATCCTATTTGGCTAAGTAGGTTAAGTCCCCAGTTTTTGCAGTATTGAAACCAACATATGTAGGTTCAAATCCTACAACAGACATGACTTTTTTTAACTTATTTCATTTTATACACAACATTTAACACACATTTATTCTAAAGACCAAGTCCTCAAGCTCAAAAATGACAAAAAGGCACTGAGCTACATCCACTGGACAAATTACATCATTGAACACTTCTTCAGCTATTACAGGTAAATTACAGGTAAATTACAGGTAAACAGGTGACACAGGTACAGGTATACAGGTAAATAGAATACAAGTAAACACTTCTTCAAGGTCAAATGTGCCAAAAGGACACTGTTCAACAGCCACTGGACTGTAACGTCATTGACGACAACTCTTCGGCGCCTTCACCAATTTTTCAGATATTCTTGCAAATTTTTCAGGGATTTTCAGCAATTCTTCGGCTAGTGGTCAATTCTTGACACCGATTCTTGACAAAATGGCCATCCGCAGTCCCAGAAGCGCGTTACCTCTACTACTAACACCACCTTATTCGAGCCCTTTAAACTCACCCCATTTAAAAATTAAGGGATCTTAAGGAATTTAATTCACATAGTCTTATAGCTCTTGAAAAGCCCTACAAAATCGTTTTTGAAAAAACTTTCTATCACTAAAAATGAAGGAGCTATGTTTAAAAAACCAATCAATTTTTTTTTTCTAAAGATTCGAATAGCCTGCTTCGGAGCGTAATAATCTACATAACCGGTATATTTGGCAGTAATACGTTATATGTTCCACTTTTTCCATTCAAATCGAAAGACAGAGAAGAAGAAACATCTGCTCATGTGTCTGCGTGTGTGAGTGTATATTTCGTTGATTCCTCACCCAGTGTTACCATACTGAGAAATTTTGACGGTAACAGGGAAACAGAGAATTTCGGGCGAAATCTGGGGAATTTTAACTCTTTTTATTCGATTTTGCGTTAAAATGTCATCTTCATTGTCGCCGAGATGTTGTAAAGTGTACAGGCAAAAGGATGCTGAAAAAAATAAATTGTTGGATATAATTCAAGAAAAGGATGATGATTTACGTAAAAAAGACAATTTAATTAGTATTTTAGTAACAAAAATGTATACAGAATAGTAAAAAAAAATTTTTTTATTTATTATATATTTATTTTACAAATTATTTTTTATTCATTAACCCTGTAACGTTCACATTGCATATCAATATATATGTTACTCTATGCTGGCATCAATGTTTTGCAATTGGGTTATAATGTTATCTGCTGCCAACACGTCGTTCATCCTGAGACGATTTTTGTAAGCTTCGAAACTTACGTCTTGTTGTCGTAACTGCTGTTTCAATACATTGAGTGGATTGATGCCATTTGGAATCTTGTCGAAAGCATATATCATGCCATGCCTCTTTCCTATTTCCATTGACAGGATCATAGTGTTCAGTAGCACGACGAAAATTCCGTTCTTGGACACGTACAAATGCAAAATCCAAGCCTTGTTTGTATACTCGTAAATGATGTTGTAAAGCTGGAACGGATGACATCACAGCTAATCGAGGACGATGTTTTAAAATACGTTCACATAAATGAGTGTTATTCTCAATAAGTTGTTGATTCTGAACAGTTATCATTTGAATGGTCTGTAGAAGTTGAGTTAATTGTGTATATGTAATTGTAGGTGATACGTATGCACCAGTACGATAAATGGAAGGTAAGACTTCCGAAGTAACCCAATGTCGTAATTCACGACCGTAGGGCTTGTGCTTGCACGATAGGCACAACGACCAGACGCCCGATTCGTTGATAAAAATTGTGTTCGATTGCCAGTTAGATGGTGTGTCGGCAAGGGGATCGCGATCGGCGATTAGCTTACTCCATTCAATTTTATCACGGCAATCAACATGATTTATAATTGCATCGGTGGTGTTTTTATATGCCAAAATATTAGCAATTTCTTTAGCTTTAAACCATAGTTTTTGTTTGAGTTCCACATAGATGTAAATATCATATGCTTTATTGTTGATGGAATATTGACGACGTTCAAGCGACATGTTAACTCAGCAGTAAAAATATCGATGAAAAATAAAAATATATTTTTTTACAATATCTGTTTTTTTTTTCTTTCCTTATTTGCGGACTCTTAAAGGGTTAAAGCATTTCGAATGGATGATCTATTTATATAAAAACAAGTTTAAGGCAGTAAGTACTAAAACAAATAACAAGAACACTACATATCTATATTCTAAATATATTTTGTATACTATAAATAAAGATATTCCGCCACTGCACTGGTTTCTTACTTGATAAATTCGGGGAAACACCGAAGTTCCCGTTCTATGTTGTATCATTTCTATTGACTCTGTGTTTAAACGTGTCGCAGAATCACAATAATATTCCGTTTATTCGCTTTGGTATTTGTAAATTTTGTACCAGGTGCAGTTCGAAATAATGGATTCAGATTCTGAGTAAATAGGAAAGTTAATAAATATGAAATATTTTTATGGGGGGTAGCCATCTCATGATTCTTCATAGTGTTAAATTTGAGCCCGATTAATTTGATATAGATATTTTTTTATTGTGCAATATATATTATTTTACTTTTTTTTTAAACTGCATAAAGTTAGTTTTGTTTTAAATAAATAGTTATTTGTGTTAGGATGCTGTGTCAATATATGTTTTTAGCATAGAAACTGAACAGCGGGCCAGCTCCAAAAAAAGCAAATATTAGTTATGAACAAAAATTTAAAAAAGAATGGATACACCTTCCTCAATTCTCTGGGTGGTTAAAGGAACATCCTTCGAACAAGTTGTTTGCCCGATGTATTGCTTGCAACGTCGACCTTAAGTGTGGTAAATCAGATCTGGAAAAACACAAAGCAACGCAAAAACATAAAGACAGGGTTACTAAAAGGCAGAATATTCCATCAGTTTCATCATTTTTTGAGAAAAATACAGTTCATTTACAAATGGTTACCAGGCCGAAATTAAATTATCAAATTTTTTCGCGCATCATAACGTTAGTTTTGCGGTTGTGGATCATCTTGTTCCGGTATTAAAGGAGTCTTTCCCAGACTCTCATATTCTAAAAGACTTAACGCTGGGTAGAACTAAAGTGACATGTGTAATAAAAAATGTTATAGCTGAGAAAGAGTTACAAGATTTATCAGAAATACTTAAAGGCCAATATTTCAGTATATTAGTAGACGAGAGTACAGACATTTCTTTAAATAAATTGCTTTGTATCTGTGCTAAATACATAAACAAAGAAGGTAGGGTTACTGACAGGCTGTTAGAATTACTCACCGTCGATGCAAAAAATGGTGATGCCGATCATTTATTTAATGCATTTAAAAGCTGTTTGTTAAACAAGCAAATTCCGATTAAGAATATTGTAGGCATGGCATCAGATAACGCAAGTGTTATGATTGGAAAAAAAACAACAGTTTTCTTACAAGGCTTCAAAAGGAAACGCAAGCTTTAATTGTTCTTCCTTGCATTTGCCATTCTTCAGCATTAGTTGCAAGTAAGGCTTGTTTAAAACTTCCTCGAACACCCGAGGAGTTTGTAAAAGCTATCGTTAGTTTCTTTTCGATGTCTTCAAAAAGAACTGCCGAGTTAAATGAAATGCAAGAATTTTTCAAGGTAGAACAATTGAAGATGCTGAAACTATCTGCCACTAGATGGCTTAGCATGCATCATGCCGTGGAAAGAATTATCGCTAATTGGGATGTCCTATTAAATTATTTTAGACTTCTAAAAACGGAAGATCCTAATAATAAATCTGTAGATTATATTTTTGAACAACTTACAAATGCATCTACCAAAGCGATTTTATTATTTTTAAATTATTTTTTACCTTATTTCAATCAATTCAATGCCCTTTTCCAAAATAAAAAGATTTTGATACATGTATTAAACAGTCAATGCCGACGATTATATAAAGAAATTCTGATACATTTTGTGAAACCGGAGTTAATTACTACCGATTTAAAATTAAACGTAAAACATCCTTATAATATAGTACCTATCGATTCAATAAATTTAGGAAATCAGTGCAATGACTTCATCAAAAATATTCCGGGAGACGTGAAAAACCAAATATTAAAATGTTCCCTAGATTTTCTAATAACGGCTGCCGCTGAAATTTAAAGCCGTTTTCCTCTTGAAGATTCGTTCTTTGAAGGATTGAAATTTTTGGATCCGAAAGTAGCTTTAGCAGATAATAGGCCTGAGAGTATAAAATCCCTAAAAAATGTGTATAATAAATTTATTTCTCTTGAAAACATAAATGTTGATGAAATAGAAAGAGAGTGGAATAAATTAATAATATATTTTGACGAAAAAATCTGAAAAAGAAACATTTTTAGAAAAAACGGTTGTAGACTTTTGGTTCTCATTAAGTGAAATTAAAAATTTCGAAAATAAATACGAATTCAAAAATTTAACTTTTTTAGCCAATCTCAGTTTAACGTTACCTCACAGCAATGCTGAAACGGAACGCGTTTTTTTCAGTGGTAACAGACGTGAAGACAAAAAAGAGAAATAAACTTGGGAGTGAGGCAATTAACGCTGTTTCAATAATAAGATTTTCTAATAACAATAATAATTGTTGTCAGAATTTTTCAATTACTGATAAACATTTAACTCTTATGAAAAACTCAAAAAGTCTTTATAAATAAAAACAAATGTTAGGTAAAAATGGATAGATATTCCCATTAATTGATAAAACTGTTGCTTTTTTTTTTTTGAGCTGCCTATTTTGTTATGAAATATAAAAAAAATATATATTTTTCTTGCCAATATTTTTGTTATAATGAACTTAAAATAAAAAATTTCTTAAAATTTATGTATTTTTATTTATCAAACACATACTATTAAATACTTAAAAATCTCGAAAATTTCTAGTTGAACACCGTTTTAGGAAATCATAATAGTGTTCTTCCAAAATGGGGTAATCTGGGGAATTCTGGGGAATTTCAGACATCCGACTGGAGAATTTCTGTCAGAGCTATCTGGCAACACTGTCCTCACCAGGGTATTTTAAAGTTCGAAAGAAATAGCACGTGCTCAGTTCTCTCTCGACCTCGGTTCGTGAAGGTTGAGATCTTTACCTGCGTCGTCGAGTTAAACGTAAAGCGAAGCCCGGTGTAAAGACCGGGCCCCCTAGTGAGTTAACAGTGCGTTCTAAAGGGATTAAAAACCCTTAAAAGGATTATCAGTGCTTCTGAAAAACTATTAAGACTTTAGTGTTTTTCCCAAACAAACACGCCACCATGGATTCAGTGATTAACGAATTAAGAGGACACATCCAATTCCTCAAAGAAGACTTCAACAAAAAAGAGCAAGAAGCGGCCATTCGAGAGGCAAACAACCAAGAAACAATAAAGTTATTAAGAGAAGAAATAACAAAAAAGGATGCCACAGTCGACAAGCTACTGACAGAGATCAGTGACTTGAAGAGTCAGCTTCTAAGATTCATAAACAGACTAGACTCTGACTCCGAAAAAGGAAATTCATCAGAAAATGAAAATACTATGGAAGAAGCCACCACCGACAACGACACCATCCCTGACTCGGGCAGTCAAATGGATACCCAAACTGAATTCCAGCCTCCCAAAAACAGAAGGGAAAAGAGAAGAAAGATTTTCAACAATTCTTCAGATGAGGAGTCCAACTCCAAAAAATCAAACCTCAGCCAGGACAAACAACAACCAGAGGGTAAGAAAAGTGTTCGTTCCGATTCCGATTTTCCACCCCTAACCCCCCCTAAAAGAACCCCCCCTAACAAAGTCAACCCAACCCCAAGCCCAGTTGCCACTCCTCCGGCAACTTAAACGCCCGCAGTGACTCCAGCTGCCACCCCTGAACAACCAACCACACGCGCTTCACGAATCCCGCCAATTGTCATCCGTGACAAAAAGCGTTACAACGCCCTAACCTCAGCGTTCAACGAACGCAAGTACAACTACGGACGCGGTGTCACCGTGCCCGAGGGTGTACATATCCACCCCCCAACAATCGACGATTTCCGCCACATCACCCGGTTCCTGGATAACCAAAAGGAACCATACCACACATATTCTCTGGATGAAGAGAAAGTAAACCGCGTTCTAATCCGTGGCATCAACGAAGGTGCCACTATCGAAGAAGTCACCAGTGACCTAAATCGTTTAGGTCACTATCCTAAAAAACTCATACGCTGGTACCATAAATCCGGCGATCCAATGGCCATTGTCCTGGTCCTCATGCCCAAAGAGGACAAAAACATCTTCGCCCTCAACTATCTCTGTAACGTCAGAGTTAAAGTAGAGACCCAAAAAAATCAAGGCAGGAGCACGCAGTGCTTTAACTGCCAACTCCACGGGCACTCCGCCCTCAGATGCAGAGCCCCCCCAAAATGCGTTAAATGTGGTCAAGGTCACCTTTCTTCCACATGCATTAAAAGCAGGGATGATCCAGCCACTTGCGCCAACTGCGGGGGTCCTCACCCCTCATCTTATGGAGGATGTCCCAAGCATCAAAACACCAAAAAGCCACTTCCTCCTCCAAAAACCAGTTCACCTGGGGCAAGCAGGATAACTCCAAACTTGCCTCTTCCAACTCGCAGAACCCATCGTAACCCAACAGGTTACCACCTTCAATGCTGCACTCCAGCAACTTTTCAAACAATTGGCTCAGATCCAAAGCCAATACCCAGCCGTCCTGAACCTTGTTAATCTCCCTAACCCTTAAATGGCTCAACGCCCAAATAAAATCAGCCCTCGATCTCTACAGGTCCCAACTTGGAATGCAAATGGCATCGCCACCAAAAAACACGAGCTCCAACACTTCCTACAGGAGCATAACATCGACATAGCCCTAATTCAGGAATCATTCCTGAAACCCTGCCACCGTTTCAAAATTCCCAATTACATTATCTACAGGGATGACAGAATCAGGGCCCCCCTAGGGGGGACCATGATTCTAGTCAAACAATCCATAAATCATTATCAACCACCACCTCTCAGGTTAATCCAAACTGAAGCCACCACTATAGCCGTTTCCATGGCTAATAATAGTTTCATCCAGTTTTCGTCCGTCTATCAACAAGGCGGGCACAATCACCCGATTGACCCTGTAGACTACAGAACCCCTTTTCGGCCCGAATAACCAAAAGTCGATCCTGGGTGGCGATTTCAACGCCAAAAACGTTCACTGGGGAAACCTAGCCAGTCATCCAGAATCAACTACTCTTTAACATTATCACTCCAGACGAGCCAACCTACATAGGCCATGGAAGGCCTGACTTTCTTGACATCTTCCTGGTCAGGAACGTCGACCTCCACCATAACATTTCCGTCCTTCATGAGCTCTCCTCAGACCACTTACCAGTTATTCTTACGCTGGGCGACCCGGCCGACCGGATTAACGATACTGTCATCTCCAGCACCACAGACTGGGAGCACTTCCAACGGCTCGTAGCTGACACCGCCCCAATTCCCGCTATCACCACCACAAGGGACCTGGACAACGCTGTCTCCAAATTGACAGCCGACATCCAGACTGCCCTAGCCCAGGCCACTGTTACCAGGGTCGAACCCGCAAGACTCATTGGAAACCTTCCCCCCCCCCCCCCCCCCCACATCAAAGAGCAGATCCGGGAAAAAAAAAAAAAAGAAACCGCCTGCTCAGGAGAGCCATTCGTATTGGCGACCCCAATCTCAAAAGGCTCGCAAACCGCGCCACTGCCCAAGTTAGACAAACCCTGTTTGAGTATCACAACAGCAGGTGGAACTCCAAGCTAGAAACTCTCAGCACCCAAGACAACTCTCTTTGGAAAATGGCCCGTGCTCTTTCCAACGATTCCCCTCCTTCAATACCAACAATCTCTCACGCTGGCACCACCGCTGTGACCCCCCCAAGAAAAAGCTGATATTTTTGCAGAAATGCTGGAAGATCAGTTTCGTCCAAATCCCCATGTCCTCCCAGACCCCAAGTCATCCTGGAAATCCTCCAAGCCAAAACATCAGAACTTGGAATCATCCCAAACGAACAGTTTGGTTTTCGCCCCTCCCATGGCACCATTCACCATACAACCGCGCTTTCCCAAAATATCATCGACAGCTTCAATCGCAACTACAAGGTTGGAGCAGTCTTCCTCGACATTTCTAAAGCCTTCGACCGAGTCTGGCACAAAGGACTCATTCTCAAGTTCATCCGCTACAACTACCCAGTAAACCTCACACGACTGGCCCTGTCCTTCCTTTCTGACCGCACATTTCAGGTTAGAGTCGAACAGTCCATCTCCGAAGTAAAGCCCATACGAGCCGGAGTCCCTCAAGACTCCGTTCTCTCCCCCCATTTATTTAATATATTCACCGCCGATATACCCAAAACTGATCACACCTCTATTTTCATATACGCCGATGACACCGCCATCACAGCCACGACCAAATCTTCAAGGATCGTCACCGGCCGCCTCCAACGCCACCTCAACAGCCTAGTCCCCTGGTTCGAACACTGGAGAATCCGGCTCAACCCAGAGAAAACCCAAGCCATCATGTTCGCCAAGGCCCGCCTGCCGCCACCAGAGCCTCACACTTCAAGGAACCCGTCTCCGATGGTCAAACAGCATAAAGTACCTGGGACTCCAATACGACGAGCGGCTAGTATGGAAGGACCAGGTCACTGCCGCCGCCACGCAAGCAAACCAACTCCTCGGCAAGCTGTACCCCCTCCTCAAATCCAGGAAAATGTCGACTCGAAACAAGTTGACGATCTGCAAAATGATAATCCGAGCAGATGTCACGTACCCACCGCACCACCCTCCAGACCATCCAGAACAGAGCCCTCCGCATCATCACCGACGCCCCATGGTTTGTCAGAGACACCCAACTCCATGGGGACCTCCAAATGCCTACTATCCGGGAATTAATCAGCAGCTCCCAGCAGAGATTCCTGGATAAAGCCACCCACCATGTCAACCCCATAATCAGGAACACATACCGCCCCCCTCCACGCCATGCCCGCCGCCGCCTACCAAGGCCCAGCGACCCGATGCCACAGGATTAGCTTAAGTTAATATTAAGTACATGTTAATGAAATATCTTAAGTTGAAATATCTTAAGCTCTTAGTCTTAGCTATATTCATGAAATATCTTAAGTTGAAGTATCTTAAGTTTGTCCACACCTAGGTTAGGTAGTTAGGTCCATACAATGAAATATCTTAAGCTCCCAAATGTTTATTAGATTAGCCTATCAATGTACATTAGTTATAGTCTTGTTACTAACTAGATTGTCAATAAATGAAATGTGAAATGTGAGCACGTGCTCTGACAATTTTTTTAGAATTATTCAATTGTGTTTGTTATAGTTATGAAAATAAATCGGTTAGTGCATAAAAAATTCATTTTTATATTTTTTATTTCAAGTGCCAGAGTTTTTTTATTCTTTTGTATATACTTTTATAATTGAAGGATTTATTCGTACATATTATTTTGGAGTTTCTAACACATCAGCGCCGCACTCATTTCATTAAAACGAATACTATTCAATGTTATATCGGTGAGTTTCAGTTATGTGCTCTTTAATTCTAAATTTAGATAATTCAATGCACTTAAAGCGTTTGTTTTTTAAAAATTTCTTTAAAAATTAATAATTTTTTTATATTTGAAGTGTCTGAATTTTATAACTTTTTTATGATTGTACGATTTATTCATACATATTATTTTGGAGTTTCTAACATATCAACGCCGCACTTATTCCATTAAAACGAATACTATTCAATGTTATATCGGTGAGTTTCAGTTATGTGCTCATTACTTTTAAATTTAAATAATTGAATGCACTTAAAGCGTTTGTTTTTTAAAAATTTCTTTAAAAATTAATATTTTTTTTTTAAGTAAGTGTTTGAACTGTATAATTTTTTTGTGAATATTTTTATAATTTTAGGTACTATTCGTACATATTATTGTGGAGTTTCCAACACATAAAGGCTGCACCTATTGTATTAATGGGAATACTATTCCATGTTATATTGGTGAGTTTTAGTTATATGCTCTATATTGTAAAATTTCGATAATTTAACGCACTTAAAAAATTTTTTCAAACGTTTTTAAAATTTTGTGATATTTCTGTAACATTCATTTTTTCCTAGATTTTAAGAGCATGTAATGTTACTGTTTTTGGTCTTATAATTTACTCTTTTTTATCTTTGAATCGAGCAGTGTATTTCGCTGGAATTTCTAGCCGCTCATGGTACAGTGTGCAGTGCGGGTTTCCGACCGAATTTATTCAATTCGTGGTACGTCGCGATTGGTCAAATATTTGTTTCCCGGAAGCAGGCCATCTTAGAGACGTAGTTCCTACGGATTATTTAAGGGTCTGCAGAACGCAGATCGAGGCTTTTCTAAATTTCTTTTGCTGAAATAGAAAATTTTCTGACAATCCTTAAACTATTTTAAGGGGGGTGTTTCATATTTTGTTTCAGTTTAATTTTTTTGATTTAGACAAGAGTCTAGATAAAGTTATATTTTTTTTGTTTTGGTAACAATAACAGAGCTGATTCTTTTAAATAAGAAGACCGCTATTGTTACTCTGGAAAGGTATTTCTTATGTTCATGCAAGAATTTTTATTTACCTTTTGATGTACTTAACCTTAGTGCTTAATTAAGTTAACTTTAGTTATAAGATTCTTGTGATCATGCAAAGACCTTCATTTGTTTTTCATTGTACTTAATATTAGTGCTTAATTAAATTAAGTCTAGTAGTAAGGTCCGAAGATTGTAATTTTGTTTTAAGTTTTGACCTTAGTATTAAGTGATAGTGTACCACTTTGTACTTCTTTTCATAAATAGGCTTACTGTAATAGACTAGTGTAGTCTATTTCTTTTTGGAAGGGGGTAAATGTAACATTCATTTTTTCCTAGATTTTAAGAGTATGTAATGTTACTGTTTTTGGTCTTATAATTTACTCTTTTTTATCTTTGTATCGAGCAGTGTATTTCGCTGGAATTTCTAGCCGCTCATGGTACAGTGTGCAGTGCGGGTTTCCGACCGAATTTATTCAATTCGTGGTACGTCGCGATTGGTCAAATATTTGTTTCCCGGAAGCAGGCCATCTTAGAGACGTAGTTCCTACGGATTATTTAAGGGTCTGCAGAACGCAGATCGAGGCTTTTTTCCCATTAAGCCGCAGAAGTGGCTTTTCTCCGATCAAGCCAGGCTTTGTCCATCCAACCGCAGTAGAGGCTTCTGACAATTTTATCGAGAGCCAAGTCGAGCACGAGTTTTTTAACGTGAAGCCGTAGTGGGCTTTGTGTGTTTTTTTTACATGGAGTAGCCGAAGTAGACTTCTCTTCGTGAAGCCATACTGATAAATTAGTGATGGAATGTGTGAAAGCGGTTTTGTGTTCAATTTAAGGCCTAGAAGCCCGTAGGAAAACCGTAAGTCACCAGAATATACATCAGTAGATCTATTTCCCGCAGATAAGTGATTTAACATCGTTTTGAACTGATAAATCGTGAAGTGAATCTCAGGAATCTTCAATATCGGGTGTAGCAAAGTTTTAAAAGTAAAATGTCTGATTTAAGAACTCTATTTAGTAATAACTACCTTTTAGACTAAAGTTTTTGTAATTCTTGAACTGCAAAAGTTAGAACTTTTAATTTAAATCATTAATAAATTTTCTTTTTGTTGATTAAAGCTAGTGTTTCACTGTACACCTATCTTACTTTTCAGGATAAAAGGGTTGTACCAGACAAATTCTTTTTCTTAACAACTGCATAACACTTCAGTATTTTTTCATTTTTTTAGCTGAAAGTAGATCCTTTCTATTTTAAAAAGAATGGTGCCCAAAAATTAGTACAACCAAAATTTTTTTAACAACGATAGAAATTAATTCCAAAAAGACGTACAAAAATTATCTCTTATGTTAGGGCCGCACCTGCGTGTATCGCCACGAAGCTTCGTGCTATGACACGATACTCGCAGATGTGACCGGCCATTATCGGCTATCGTCGCGAACATTCGGGCTGCGTGTGCGTTATCGCACGGTAGGCGGTATATCAAAGGGTTTTAGCGCGCTAACATATCGCGCTGCGTGGTCAGACTAGCGTTGTTCATTTCGGCGGTTGTTTTCGATTTGTTCAGACGTGTGCGGGTGGCTCAAGTTAATAAATAAATATGGAGTGGAGCGATGAAATGGTGTTAGAATTTTTACATCATTATGAAACGGAGCCCATCATATGGGATCCAAAAAATGTAAATCACAAAAAAAACATTTGGTGGCCGATGCATGGCGTCGTTTGAAAAGCAATTTAAGTTACGAAAACTCAACGAGTATCCAAGAATTGAAGAAGAAGAGGGATTCTTTGATGGCGTATTACAGAATTCATCTCAATAAAATTAAAAGTAGTAAAAAATCTGGAATGGGAACCGAAGAATCGTACAAAACTAATTGGTTTGCATTTTCTGCAATGAACAGTTTTCTGGCGCCTATTTATGAGTGCTCTGCTACAATAAATACTGAGGTAGGTAACGCCTATTCTTTTAAATGTAGTGTATTTATAATTTAATAGGTTATGATAGTTCTCTAGATAGATAGATATTTTTAGTATTTGCTAGATAGTTTTGTTTTATTTCATGATTTTTTTAAATAGTTATTTGAACAACAAACAAATGCCCAATTAATTATCACTTATTATTTTTATTCGTTTTTTTTTTTCAAATTTTAATCAGCCAATTAATTTAATTATTGAATTTACTTACATTGGATTTTATTTTATAATTTCAGGAACCAATCGAAAAAGCTGGTATTGCTGATGAATCTTCTAGTAGCACCGAAAGAAACCAAACTGTGGACACTACGTCGATTAAGAAGAGACGGCAACAGTGCATGCCAGACCTACTACATGCAAAAAAACAAATGGATGAGGCCTACACAATAATTAAAGAAAGAGCAGCTTTAAACAAACCCGAGAAGGTGCACGAATGCGACTTATATGCACAGCTTTTATCTGAAAAATTAAAAAAAAAAATAGATGAAGAACGAAGAATAATTTTAATGCACAATATTGATAATTTAATTTTTCAGGAAATAATGTCCGCCAAAGCCCAAGAACGAGCGGCATCGGTAGCCTCGTCTTATAGTTCGTCGTTACAATTAAACCACGATATGGTTTTAAGTTCGCCAAAATCACCATTCGCAATTCATCGATCATCACCAAACCCACATACCATACAATCGAGACCGTCAGTAGCCTTATCTGACCATGAAATGGTATTTTTACAGTCCCAACAACCATCCTCTCAACCAGTTCATCCATCAGCACAAATCCAATCTTTGCCAAGTAACTTAATTTCAGTGTACTCACAACAGCCATTGTCTATGTCACAACATAACCAAAAGGAGATAAATATTTTCCTGGTAAAGATATATTAGCTGAAGCTTATTATAATATAATTGATGATAACATTAATTCAGAGCAAGAGTCGATTCAGAGCAAGAATTAAGTTAATACAAAAATGTGCACTACTTTTAATAAATAAAAAACATTATTAGAACATAATTATTTTTATTTGTCAATACCTTTTAATATTTACAAATTACAATGTACTGTAATATTCAGCAAACTTATCTCTTATTTGTAATGGAGTTAAGGAGGATCTTCTTGCAACTGGACCAGATCAACAAGTGCCCCATTAGAACTTCGTTCCTCATCTCTCCAGGACCCACGTATTATTTCTCCATTTTCAAATCTGTCTGTATAACCATGAGGATTGTATATTAATCTGGAGGTTTCAGTTTTTCGTAAGAAATTGTGAAGCAAAACACATGTCATCACCACTTTCGATGCTTTTGCTGGTTCCAGACAAATAGGTTTTCGAAGTACACGAAAAATAGCTGACATCACACCAAAAGCATTTTCTACTACAATGCGTGCCTTGGACAGATTGCGATTAAATATTCTTTTAGGACTGCCTTCTGGGTGGTCACCAGGATATGGCTTCATAATATTCATAGTCAAGGGAAACGCATTATCAGCTACAAATACGTACGGCATATCTTGTTGTGGTCTACCAGGAAGTGGAGATGGCGAAGGAATATCAAGATCACATTCTTGAATTTTCTTATTCAGGAGACATTCTCTGAAGACTCCGCCGTCGCTTATTCTTCCTTGACAACCGATGTCAGCAAATAAAAAGCAGAAATCTTTGTCAACTAGAGCCATTAGAACAATACTAAATGTATGTTTGTAGTTGAAATATGTAGTGCCACTGAAATGTGGTGATGTAATTTGCACATGTTTGCCGTCTATTGCCCCAATACAATGAGGAAAAATGTCCTTGAATTCATGTTCCACAGCCAGCCAATTTTCTTGATTCGAAGGTAGTTGCACCACCCATTTAAGATTCGCATTCAGCGCTTCACACACATCTGCTACGATTTCTGATATTTGCTGGTGTGATACCTTAAACAGGTAGTGAAGACTTCGAAAAGTATCCCCGGTAGCCAGAAACCGAAGAGTTATTGCTAATCGTAATTTGGCCGGAATTGATTTTCTAAATTTTGTATCCTTTTTTGCAATAAATGGGCCAATTTCATTAAGCAAATATTCAAAATCAATTTCCGACATGCGAAAAAAGTTAAAGAATTGTCCAGCATTATCAGCCCGTAATTCAGAAAATTGTCTGTCAATTGACGATCTGAAAAGATGAAAATGAAATAATTATCATTATCTGCATGGTACATGTAGGCAAAGATGGTGAGCTAACAAAGAGTCAAAAGTACTTACTGTGTTCGATTTCTGAGTATTGTTGTCATCTACAATCTTCTCTGTTTAGGTTTCTTTTTAGATTTTAATAAATGCATTATGTAATTGTTAGCACACATGTAAAAGTAAAGAAACTCGTCGTCCATAGTTAAACGCCTGGAAATGATATCGGCCATCTTGGATTATTGCACGATAGTTCACGTAAAATACCGAAGCCGCTAATATGACCACAGCTTTATCGCGATAACTTTTTAGTGTACAAAACGTACGAAGCTTCGGCACGCATTGCTTCGCGACGATAGGCGCAGATGCGGCTCTAGCTTTACCCATATTAGCTGAGAGCTAGTGTTTGTTTAATTTCTTTAGTTCTTTTAAAATCATTATTCACTCAATCCATTCTCAGAAAATTAAAAAGGGGCTGCAAAAAGTGCGCCTCAAAGTGTGGGCAAGTGAAAATGCCACAAAATGACGCTGTCAACGCGGGGCTTCTGGAATTTTATTTTTTAAGGGGTTCAGTGTACTAGCTTTCGAACAAAGTAAAAACTCGTAACTTTTCAGATATTTTTTTATTTCATAATGTTTATTAAACGAAACTACACTATAGCAATAAGACAAAAGCAGGAAATTTGAAGGATTATTTATTTCAATTTATCTGATGGTGGTATAGATATTTGAATTTTGTTAATGGACTCTAATTTAAGTACTTCCTACTTTTTTCTTAAAAGCTACCTTTATAGTTCAGATTGGCGGATGTGCTGGTCTACTCTAATTTTGCACTGTTGGATTTATTTACTTTAAAATGCGGTTAACTGAAAAAAAACTGTACGTTTTTGCCCACCTATGTTTTGCATGAATGTTAAAAATACTTTGCTTATACAGAATGGTATTTAGAGATTTTTTGTTGGAAATTCTTAAAATATTTAGTAAAGAAGTTTTAATATAAGGCAAAAATTTTTTTTGAAAATTGTTGAAGATTTTCTAAATGTTTGGTAAAGAAGTTTACATATTTTAGTTGTCTTTACATACTTCTTATTTTGACTATTGGGAGCACAGGAAAAATATTTTCACGACTTTTCAAACAATTCTTTTAAATTCTATAATCTAATTACCTTTAGCATGGAAGCCTTCAATTTTAAAGTCAATCACCTACTGGAATACGAATTAGACTATGAACTGAAAATCCGTCGTACTTTCTCAGAACGTCCAGTCGCGGATAAAAGAAAGATTCTAACGAGGATCTTAAGTAAAGAAATTAATGAGCCTGGAAAGACAATAAGGATAGGGGACGACACTCTGTCTATTAAAGAGGAAACGTCTGGAATCGAAAAGAGTTTAAATTCTATCCAAAACTTAATTGATAGTTATGACGGCGATCCAAATGATTCACTTGTACACCGGGTTAAGTCACGTTTATTGCATGTAGCGGGTCGCGTACAAAGAATTCCCATGCCAGATAACGAAGAGGAAGCGTCGAAGTTTTCCAGATATGTTCAGGAAACAATGGCTACGTGTGTGCTCATGGAAGCAAATCTTGCAGAAAAGATAGCTCCTGGTCATGAGTTAACACAGTTGCCAATTGCAACCCCAGTCATAAATGTACCAGCTCCAATCGTGATTTGCACAGCCAGAAATATTCCTGTCAGCGAATGGCAATTGAAATTTAATGGAGACTCAAAGAGACTCTATCCTTTTTTGGAAAGGCTGACTGAAATAGCTCAAGCTAGGAAAGTATCGGAAGATGAACTTTTCAGCTCTGCTGTTGAATTTTTCACTGGAGATGCCTTCACTTGGTTTAGAAGCATCAAATCAAGTGTCAACGACTGGCATTCCTTGGTATAAAAATTAAAGAAAGACTTATTGCACTGTGATGAAGATGAAGAATTGTGGTCGGAAATAAAGAGGAGGTGACAAAAGAAGAATGAGTCCACTGTGATTTTTATTGCCCACATGGAATCTTTATTTGGTAGGTTATCCATCAAGCCTCTGGAAAGTACCAAAGTTAAATTTATACGTCGGAATATTCTGCCTAGCTTCGTCAATCGGTTAGCTCTACTAGATATTAATTCGGTAGCCGAACTCGCCGGGTTATGTAGAAAACTTGAAGAGTCTGATTATTTGTTGGAAAAGAGCAGACCAAAGGGCGAAACTAATATACATCAAGTAAAGTATAATCCAAATGGCCGAAGTGGAGTCTGGAGATAAAGAAGGGAATTCAAATCGGAATTCAAGGAGTAACCGGAAAACGGGTAAAAGAAAAGATAGTGATACTAAAATTAGCGACACTGCAGCTAAAGTGAATGACAAGTCGGTTTTACCTAAGGCAATTATCACGTGTTGGAATTGTGAAGGTCCGAATCACACTTATCAAAGTTGTACAGCACCTAAGAGGGTATTTTGTTTCAAATGTGGAACAACTGGGTGTGAGACTAGCATCATGCCCCAAATGTAAAAAAACCAGTAAGGACGGTATATTACCGAGGCGGATATACTAAGTCCAACAAAAAAGCATCTAATCATTGGGCTAAGTCACAAGCTCACGTTCGCAGTAAAGCCACTAATCCAAAACGTTCTAGAAACACGGACGAACAAAAATATTCCAATAGATCAGATTGGACTAAATGGTCACAAAAAGTTTCAGATTTTTTTAAGTCTAATAAACGTTCTCCTTCTCAAGTTAAAACTCCTGTTTCTCCAAATGGTCACATGTCTCCTTTATTAGTGCATAAATATTTAGATAACAGACCGCATATAAGGATAAATTTATTAGGTGTCAATTTCTCGGCATTATTTGACTCTGGTGCAAATACCTCCGTTGTAGGTCAGAATGGTATTAAAATTTTAAGTCGTTTAAGTATAAAAATATGCCATGTCAAAAACAGAAGTGTTATCACTGCAGATGGCAGCCGTCTAAAAGTTTTAGGTACGGTTGAGTTGCCGCTAGTCTGCAATGGTCATTGTTTAGTAATCTCTGCTCTAGTAGTACCTTCTCTATCACATACTTTGGTTTTTGGATGTGATTTTGCACAAAAATTCGGAGTTTTAGTAAATTTTAAAGATAATTCGTGGTATCCACAGTCCCTCGAAGTCAATTCTCATACAAATTTTAAAGATTGTTATTCAGAAAGTTCTTTAGAAAACCTTTTCTCGCGTCTATGTACCCTAGATGATCTCTCGAAGACGGAACGCTTAAAGGCAGAAAAAGTAATAAGTTCTTTCAAGGAAATAAGTAGTAAAGATAGGTTAGGCCGAACGAATAATATCACCATGTCTATAGATACGGCTGATGCCAGTCCTGTAAAGACAAGGCCCTTCGCCATGTCTCCATACATGTCAAAAATATTAAATAAAGAGTTAGACGAAATGTTGAAACTCGCAGTGATTGAAGAATCAAACAGTCCTTGGTGTTCTCCAATCTTATTGGTGAAAAAGGCCGATGGACAGTATCGTCTATGCTTTGACGGGAGAAAGCTCAACGATGTCAGCAAATTCGATAATTATCCATTACCGAACATCGACAGAATTTTGACATCACTCAGGAATGCTAAGTATGTATCCTCGATAGACCTTAGAACTGCTTTCTGGCAAATTCCTTTAGACAAATCCTCTAAGGAAAAGACCGCTTTTGCAGTAGTAGGCCGAGGTCTATTTCAGTTCGTCACTATGCCGTTTGGTCTAAAGAACGCTGCTCAAACTCAGCAACGTTTAGTGGACGCTATCTTTGGTCCGAAATATGAACCACATATCTTTACCTATCTCGATGATATTTTAGTAACATCGGAAGACTTCGAATCGCATATTCGCTTACTTAAAGAAGTAAAAGATAAATTGAAAGAGGCCGGACTGACTATAAATTTGAGCAAATGTGATTTTTTCAAAACTTCACTAAAGTTTTTAGGCTATATTGTAGGCTCAAATTCCTTGCGTACCGATCCGGATAAAGTAGCAAGCATGGTTAATTATGCGAGAGCTACTAATACTACGGAAGTCGAGCGTTTCGTAGGAATGTGTTCATGGTATAGACGTTAGGTTAATAAGGCCCATTATAACGGTACTTGGGCCTTATTGGCCTCTTAATATTTGAGTATCAGATTGAATTTTTTTGTGTTCTAGGTCAATGTACTATGTGAATTTTACTGTCAATATATGGGTAACATTGTTACAGATTTTGATTAAAATGCCTCCAAAGAGAGCTCAGTGGACAGAAGACAATTTACGGGCCGCTTTGGCGGCAATAGAACGAGGGCAGCTGACGCAACGAGCTGCAGCTGAACGTTACAACATTCCAAGACGAACTCTCCGAAATCACATAAATTCAAAAAGTACTATTAAGCGCTTAGGTCGTAGTTCCATATTGACAATCGACCAAGAAAAAGATCTTGTACAACGCATTATACGATTTGCTAATATTGGTGTACCTGTTACTCCAAAAGTCATACGGAGACAAGCATTTTTATTTTGCGAGAATTATGATATTAAGCACAATTTCAATAAAGACTCTGGCATTGCGGGCAAAGACTGGCTTAAAATGTTTTTGAAAAGGAACCCAGAAATTTCCAAAAGAAAAGCCCAGTTTATGAATCCAGGCAGAGCACAAAAATTAAACCGTCCTATTGTTGCTTAGCATTTCCAAGAAGTGAAAGACCTATATGAGGAATTAGACATTCTACAGAACCCGCAACGACTCTATAATATGGATGAAAAGGGGTGTAGACTCACTATTCATCATCAACAAACTGTTTTGGTGCAAAAAGGAGCTCGTCGAGTCCATTTGATTGCACCTGAGCACGCCGAAAATGTTACCATAGCAATGTGTGTTAATGCTGTTGGTACCGCTATCCCACCAATGATCATCTTTAAAGGCCAAAGACAAAAACCAGAATATAGTGATAACTTACCAGCTGGATCTCTCGTAAAGATGGCTCCAAAAGGAAGTATGACCACGGAGTTATTTATAGAATTCATCAAGCATCTGGGAAAGTATAAAACGCAGGGAAGTCTTGTTAATCTTTGATGGAGCGTCCTCGCACCTGGATTATACAATTGTTGAAGAAGCAGACAAGCATGATATTGTGCTTTATTGTTTGCCTAGTAACACAACCCATGAACTTCAACCCCTCGATAAATCCGTCAATAAGTCTTTTGAGCATCACTGGGATCAAGAAGCTATGACATACATGTATCAAAATCCTGACAGACGCTTGACGAAATCGAACTTCAAAAAAAATATTCTCAAAAGCTTGGTCGAGGGCATTGACTCATGAAAATATAATAAATGGATTCAGGGCTACTGGATTGTTTCCATTCAACCCTGATGTATTACCAGATGAAGCATTTGCACCAGCGATCTTGACCGAACATCCTCCTCCACAAACTTCAACTATTATTGAGGCAAACATAGAGTACCCTGAAGTAACGTCACGTTATGACACTGTTTCACCATCAATACTTAACAACGAAAATGTACTATTGCTGACATTGTTACCCCAGAAAAGCAAATTGGTGTAAGGGCTTTAACTGATATTGCTACATCAACCTTTCCTGTGAAAGTACCACAAAGCAAAAATACAAATTGCAATGCTTCAACTCCATCGCCAAAACCATCAACATCTGGTATAGTGACAAAATGTCCTCTTATTCTAAGTTCAGACTCAGAGACTGATATTGAGCCTGACGCTGTACAGAAGATGTTGAATAGAAATGCTCACACCAGAATCAATTTATATACCTCCGAAGAAGACTCAGACGATGATACTCCGCTAGCCAGTCTTAAAACAAAGGAAACTAAATCCCCGTTTCAAGAACTTATGCCAACTCCAAACTATGCTGTAATCAAAGACAAACCAAGAAGAAAGGCCATCAATTATAGAGGTCAACGGATTATTAGGGACCTTTTTAAGAAACGAGAAGAGCTAAAAGAAAATGAGATGATAAAG
This sequence comes from Pachyrhynchus sulphureomaculatus, assembly GCA_019049505.1. Lineage (NCBI taxonomy): Eukaryota > Metazoa > Arthropoda > Insecta > Coleoptera > Curculionidae > Pachyrhynchus > Pachyrhynchus sulphureomaculatus. Next base: position 88,694,813 of record CM032446.1, on the reverse strand, counting down.
GTGAAAAAAATCAAAAAAAGCCAATCAGAAAACTAAAGATCGTAAGAATAAGTCTGGAAAAGATAGCAGTAAGGTTAAGAAGTCAAAAATAATTGAATCTGAATGGTTCTGCCATGCTTGCAAAGAAGGACGTGTTTCAGACATGCGGCAATGTGTCCAATGTTTTAAATGGTACCACGAAGAGTGTGTCGGACTCTCAACCGAAGATAAAGATATGTTTTATTGCTGTGACTGTGATTAAACAAAATACTTAACTATATTTTACCGTCTCAGTATAAATAATTTGTTTGTTAATCGTTTTTATTTTTATTTTGCTTGCAGAAGATATTTTTTTTTTTTGTTTTGAGAGTCTATTTTTTGATTCTAGAAATATGATTGTGATACTAAAGAACTGAGTTAGGTACCTTTAATTAAAGTCTGATTTTAAGTCTTAGAAATTAATATAAAAGTAATTACATTGTTTTGTTTAATAAGAAAAGAACTGATTATTTAAGTTTTCAAAGTTACAGAACATGTTGTGATTGTACTAAGTACCTTAATTAAGACCACTAGTTCCTTGAAACTAAATTGTCTACGATTAATATTAAGAGGGCAATGAGGCCCACGTTTAATAAATAAAGGAAAATGATTAAATAAGTAAAAAACAACAATTTACTTTTATTTTAACTTATTTCTAGATAAATTTAGGACGATTTACTGTAAAAATAAAGCAAATTTTTATATGGGCTTTAATATACTACCGTAGTATAATAAGGCCCCTGAGAAGGGTTTTTAAAAAGTGTATTTTCTTATTAAAAAATATGCTTTTCTTAATTGTTTTACACCATTTATTACAGCAACATGTACAAGCTATGTAAACAATATGTTTTTGATATCCTATACGCATTATACTCAGATTTAAAGCAATATTTTTTTAGGTGGGCCTTAATTGCCACCGGTACCTTAGTGATATTGTTAGCTTTTATAGCTGCTCACTATGTTAACGGCGAGATTGTTCTTTTAGAACGCGAACTTTGTGTAGTCGAGGACTATCTACAGAGTGTTTTCTTGGCGATGAGCCGATGTTTTTTCTGGCGTTGTACCAGAGTGTTTTCTTGGCGATGAGCCGAAGTTATCTTCTGGTGATATACCAGAGTGCTTTCCCTGGCGTGTCTAGATGTCTTAGGACGTCGACATTGCGCTATAGAGTGCGATTATTTTCTGAACGCGACTAGTAATGATACTAGATTTGGAATGTTCTCTTAGCGGTGAGCTAGAGCATTGATGGCGATTTTTCCCGAGCGTTTGTCTGGAGTTTCATCCAGATGTTTTTCTTAGCCTTGTGCTAAATGGTCTTACAAGACTTTTTCCTTTTAATGTTAGTGTTTGCACTAGAATCATTTATTTTTTTTTATTTTTCTTTATTCAAGAACTTTTCTAAATTTCTTTTGCTGAAATAGAAAATTTTCTGACAATCCTTAAACTATTTTAAGGGGGGTGTTCATATTTTGTTTCAGTTTAATTTTTTTGATTTAGACAAGAGTCTAGATAAAGTTATATTTTTTTTGTTTTGGTAACAATAACAGAAATGATTCTTTTAAATAAGAAGACCACTATTGTTACTCTGGAAAGGTATTTCTTATGTTCATGCAAGGATTTTTATTTACCTTTTGATATACTTAACCTTAGTGCTTAATTAAGTTAACTCTAGTTATAAGATTCTTGTGATCATGCAAAGACCTTCATTTGTTTTTCATTGTACTTAATATTAGTGCTTAATTAAATTAAGTCTAGTAGTAAGGTCCGAAGATTGTAATTTTGTTTTAAGTTTTGACCTTAGTATTAAGTGATAGTGTACCACTTTGTACTTCTTTTCATAAATAGGCTTACTGTAATAGACTAGTGTAGTCTATTTCTTTTTGGAAGGGGGTAAATGTAACATTCATTTTTTCCTAGATTTTAAGAGCATGTAATGTTACTGTTTTTGGTCTTATAATTTACTCTTTTTTATCTTTGTATCGAGCAGTGTATTTCGCTGGAATTTCTAGCCGCTCATGGTACAGTGTGCAGTGCGGGTTTCCGACCGAATTTATTCAATTCGTGGTACGTCGCGATTGGTCAAATATTTGTTTCCCGGAAGCAGGCCATCTTAGAGACGTAGTTCCTACGGATTATTTAAGGGTCTGCAGAACGCAGATCGAGGCTTTTTTCCCATTAAGCCGCAGAAGTGGCTTTTCTCCGATCAAGCCAGGCTTTGTCCATCCAACCGCAGTAGAGGCTTCTGACAATTTTATCGAGAGCCAAGTCGAGCACGAGTTTTTTAACGTGAAGCCGTAGTGGGCTTTGTGTGTTTTTTTTACATGGAGTAGCCGAAGTAGACCTCTTCGTGAAGCCGTACTGATAAATTAGTGATGGAATGTGTGAAAGCGGTTTTGTGTTCAATTTAAGGCCTAGAAGCCCGTAGGAAAACCGTAAGTCACCAGAATATACATCAGTAGATCTATTTCCCGCAGATAAGTGATTTAACATCGTTTTGAACTGATAAATCGTGAAGTGAATCTCACGAATCTTCAATATCGGGTGTAGCAAAGTTTTAAAAGTAAAATGTCTGATTTAAGAACTCTATTTAGTAATAAATACCTTTTAGGCTAAAGTTTTTGTAATTCTTGAACTGCAAAAGTTAGAACTTTTAATTTAAATCATTAATAAATTTTCTTTTTGTTGATTAAAGCTAGTGTTTCACTGTACACCTATCTTACTTTTCAGGATAAAAGGGTTGTACCAGACAAATTCTTTTTCTTAACAACTGCATAACACTTCAGTATTTTTTCATTTTTTTAGCTGAAAGTAGATCTTTTCTATTTTAAAATGAATGGTGCCCAAAAATTAGTACAACCAAATTTTTTTAACAACGATAGAAACTAATTCCAAAAAGACGTACAAAAATTATCTCTTACCCATATTACTCTACCAAGAAAAACTGAGCTAGTGTTTGTTTAATTTCTTTAGTTCTTTTAAAATCATTATTCACTCAATCCATTCTCAGAAATTAAAAAGGGGCTGCAAAAAGTTCGCCTCAAAGTGCGGGCAAGTGAAAATATGTGTGATTGTGATATTACATTGTCAAAATAGTGGCTTTCCATTTTAATATTGATTCGTTTAACTTTTATTTTATTATATTTTCAGAGTTCATCTTAAAAACTATAAGGTTTCATTTATGGAGAAAGCTAGTAGTTCTCACGATTTAGATGGCAATTTGTGTGCGATTTGTACTTCTGCAGGCACTGAAAAACTTGTGAATGTCATTTCGAAGAGCAAAAAAAAATTAAAGGAGGTATCACTTGAGATGGGTGATCTTCTATTTGCACAACTCGACATTTCGAATGAAGTTTTTGTTCATAATTCCTGCAGAAGCCGTTATACACATCCAATTAATGTTCAAGCTTATAAGCGTAAAAAAGAAGATGAACAAAATACTTCTTTTAGCCCTCCGAAACGGAAGTTACGAAGGTCTTCGTCAACGGATTGTACCGATGCAGAGAATCTCAATGTCAGTACTATCTTTGATTGGGAGGAAAATTGTTGTATCTGCGGAGAACAAGCTAGCATAGAAAATAAGAAGAGAAAACGTCAAGAGTTTAGAAAGGTCATAAGATATGTTGAATCTTCAAATTTTAGAACTAACACATTGCAGAAACTTTCTTATTTACAAGATGATTTTCATCGAGAAATTTATAAGCGTTTTTGCGACGCAAGAGATCTCGTAAGTTTGCACGCAAAATATCATCATGAATGCTTTAGAAAATTGATCCATCAATATGAAGAAAAAATAAAAATGCCTCAAAATACATACTCAAGTAAAGTAGATCAAGCAATGGAAGAAATTTTCGAATTTATGCTTTCAAGTCAAGAATGCCAATTTACTATTGAGGAACTTAAAAAAGCTATAAAATTTTCAGATATAACACCCACTGAAAATACAATGAAACAACATTTAAAAAATAGATTTTCGAATCAAATTATTTTTTCAAGTAGGATGGGTGGTGTGACTTACGTGTGTTTTGCTCGAATAGTTTTAAAGGAAGGTATGAAAACTTGCATCATAACATTTGACCAACCGCTATATATCAAGGCTCGCGATATAGTGGAAACGAAAATGTTTGATCAAACTTTGATGATCGTACGCCTTGGAGGTTTCCACCTTTTAATGTCCTTTTTGGGGTGCATTGGAGAAATCATGGGTGGTTCCGGTCTTAAGGATGTTTTATCTCTCATTTTTGCAGAAGGATCAGTCGACAAAATATTGAATGGCCATTCCTATGCTCGTGCAGTACGAGCCCATATTATTTTACAACAGGCATTATCACTGCTAATTTTTGAAGAATTGAAAAATGACAGCGTTGAATTCAAAAAACTTATTGAAAATGAAAATAACTTCATGATATGAATACTGACGAAATTCATTCAAATGAGGCATTTAAAAGACTCAACGAGTTATTTGAAAATCATCTGGAAAAAATCGAAAAAAGAGGGAAAACAGCGAAATTATGGGTCCAATATTTTCGAATGGTCTCTTTGATGAAACAATTTCTCGCTGCTGAAAGAATGGGTAACTGGAAATCGCATTTAGAATGTATCGAACTTATGATACCTTTCTTCCATGCAGCTGGTCATTTCCACTACGCTAAAAGTGCAAGGTTATACTTACAAGATATGAGGAGTTTGAAAAAAAAAAAATGGATCCAGAAGAATATAAAAAGTTCGCTGATGATGGATTTTTTACTTCTCGTAGGAGTAATATTTACTGGTCTGGCATTTTTTCTGATCAAACTATAGAACAAACGTTGATGAGAGCCATGAGCGTGGAAGGTGGACCGTTCAAGCGAGGTTGTACAGAAAGCGTAGTCTTTAAATTTATAAAAGGTATTATATATACAAAAGATATCATTGAAAGCTTAGAAAGATTTTGCGATTTAGAATTCAGTAAAAGCCACCAGCATGGAGACTCTAGAGATGCAAGGATTGCGAGAGACATCAAAGATGGGCAGACGTTGCAACAATTTTTACGAGAACACAACCCATTTGAAGATATTGACAATTTACGTAATATTGTGACAGGATTAGTTGGTACAGAGGAGATAAATTGCCACGAAATATTGGAATTCAAGCGATGCAAGCAATCAATGGCAAGTATTTTAATGAGATCAAACTATCTCAAAAAAATAAAGTAATTTCACTGTATGGAGTCAACAGCAAATTAAAAATTGGTGACAAAACTGTACCTGTAGATCCACTTTTGCTGTTCCAAAGAATTTGTGTTATAAAAAAAAGCGACGAAGAATTAGAATTGTACTTAAAATTTGAGCTGTCACCGTATCCTCTATCTTTATTTGATGACGTAGGACTAAGAAAAACAGCAAAAGCTTCCTTATATCCATTATTTCAACCAACTGACGCGAATATAGATAAAAATAATTCTCACTATTTCGTCGATGGAGGTATGCTATTGTATCGCGTTAAATGGCCATCAGACTGTACCTTTCAACGAGTTTTCCAAGAATATATATCATATCTAAAAAGAAATTTTGGTCCTAACATTACTGTTATCTTCGATAGTTATAATGAGCAAAGTACGAAAATAATAGAAAGAAACCGTCGTTCACAAAAATTTAGCTGTAAAGTTTATCAATTCACATCAAACATGCCTGTTTCTGTAAGTCAAGACAAATTTTTATCCAATTACGAAAACAAAAGTAAATTCATACAACTTATGGTGGAATCAGACACAAACACTCTATCCACTGCCGTCAAAGTAAAGGTGAAGCTGAGGACTAGTTGAATTAGCTATTCAGGATAGGTCAGTTTTACAGAAAATCATAGTAGCAGACGATGTCGATATACTTGTAATTTTAACTGCGAGAGCTAAAGTGGAAAAATTAGAGAAAGAAATTTATTTTCTCAAACTTGGAAAACAAAATTCTCCTTCCACGATATATTCATCTGGAAGTTTTGAAATAGGCTACCCAGATAGTGCAAAATTAATAGCTTTTTCTCATGCATTTACTGGATGCGATACCGTATCAGCTTTTTATAATAAAGGTAAAAAAAAAAATTTGAAAGCTTTTCTCGAGCAGATGCGATATGAATATTTCATCAAAGCCACAACAAAAAACAGTGCGGTTAAACTATCTTCCCTTCTGCCCACTGTTGATGCCTTAGACGAGCACACAAAAAGAGATGCTACTACCAAATTCAACAGTGGTTTGGAAATGAAAACATTCGAGCAACAGATTGGGGACGGTACTTAAAAGGTTTATTACACCCCGTGCGCATGAACAAACCGCCTGCACCCGATGAACTTTTAAAAATGATTTTTTTGCCAATGCAAAAAAGGGTGCGGCGTTTTATGCGGGTGCAGAAAAGTTGGGTTGTATTGTAATTCCACTTGTTCTGGGTGCTCGGGTGAAGACTGTAATAATAGTCCACCAGTAATCGAAGAAGACGAAGATGACATCGACCACGATGAAGATCGAATTAATGAGACAGACTTTTAAAAAACATATATGTATTTGTATCTGTATTTGTAAATTTAGTCGTCTATGTATGTAAATGTATGTGAATATGCGGTGTATTTTTGTGTTAATAAATTTTTTTTTATGTAATTCTATTTTTTTTCTATTTAGATATATTAAATTACCTTATAAAAATTGCAATGTTATTAAGGGTGGTTTTTAAGGGTTGAAATATTATGATATTATATCCTAAAGCATAAAACAATCATTATTTAACCAATCCAAACCAAATTTTACCCATATTAAGGTTTACAATGTTATTTTATAATTTTTGACAAAGGGGTAGTTTTCACCCCTAAAAATAATCAACGCCCATGAGCATAATATAGAATATAAAGTGGAGGGTGAGATAAGCCTAATCCCAAATTTTTATGCAAATCGATGCAAGACGAAATCATTTTTTTAGGATAAATATTTTTTTTATATTAAGCTTGATTTTTAAGGGTTGAAACATTATGAAATTGTATCCTAAAGCATAAAACAATCCTTATTTAACTAATCCAAACCAAATTTTACCCATATTAAGGTTTAAAATGTTATTTTATAATTTTTTACAATTAGAGGTAGTTTTCACCCTTAAAAAACAAAAAGCGTACAACGGCACGATATAGAAAATGAACTAGATGGTGAAATGAGCCTAATCCCAAATTTTTGTCCAAATCGATGCTGGACGAAAAAATTGCGAGGTTTTGCCATTTTTTGAGCTTCATTTCCTGTGGTAAAAGTACATTCCAATTTATGAAGAGACTGGCTGGACAACTTGCAAGACCACATATGGAGCGCAGAGAACGAATGACGACGATTCAGCGGGATATTAGGCTTTTTCTCCGTCGCGTACTACAAATCGACACAAATACACCCGCTGCTGATGAACCACCAGAAAGGCTGAAAATTCGCATATATGTGATCCCAAAAAGAAACGCAAGACCCAGTACTTGTGTTACCACTGCAAAAAAACCTATTTGCTTAGAATACTTACAAATGATGTGTGGAATCTGCCACGAAAAATTGTGAGGTCCGAGGCTTACAATGAGATAATAGGAAATTTTAAACAAACCAAGTACTAAGCCATAATGCTGGATCGCACAAGAGACGTAAGTCGGGTCGAACAAATGTCCGTTATAATTCGATTCGTAAATACCTGTCCCGGTCCTATAGAAGAACATTTTCTTTTTTAGCAGTATCAGGAACAACTGGGGAGTTTTTAACTGAGGCAATACTCGAAGAACTAGAAAAACATCAATTAAATATCCAAAATTGTAGAGGCCAAGGCTACAATAATGGCGCCAATATAGTCGGTATCAACAAGAGAGTAAAATCAAGAATATTGACTATCAATCCAAGAGCATTCTTCACTCCTTGCGGGTGCCACTGTTGGAATCTTCTCTTAGTTGACGCCACAAAGACATGATTTACCGCAAAAGTGTTTTTTGGCTTTATCCAAAAAATACATGTCCTATTTTCAAAATCTAGCAAGAGATGGGAATTAGTAAAGAATAAATTGAAAATAAACTTGAAATCGTTGTCTGACACAAGATGGGAAAGCCGAATCGCCGCAGTGAAAGCTATATTATTTCAGTATGATGATATTATCATTTGCTTAAATAGTCTTAAAAATCATTCTGAAGATGCGGATCCTCTTTGTGATTGCGAAGCAATTGTTCACTGAAATGCTTACTCTGGAATTTATTATTTCGATACACGTCTGGTATGAAATATTAATCCGTATTAACCCATTTATGCCCAACGGGTCAAAAACGACCCACTACTTTAATTATACAACTACCTATACACGTGCATGTGTAAAGTGTTACCTATCGTTGCATTCAGTTGTTGAAAGAATAAACATCATTAGCACTATATTGCAGAACGTGCTAAGAATTCGTTTTTTTTTAGTATTCGTGAAAAAAATAAATGATAAATTATTGCAGCGTGACATGGAAAGAAAATCGTACTGGTAAGTGGCTTATTTGACTACTTATTGTGTTGTTTTTCAAATTAGTTATTGTACTGATTTCAGATTATGCGAAGTAATATTTCTTTGGAGGTTAGGTTTTTTATTTGTAAAATAAATGCATGAAAAGTTGCTTGGGTCGTTTTCGACCCGTTGGGCAGATATGTTCTGTACATTTTCTTATTTTTAGGACGAAACCATTGACGACGGCTGAGTTGTTAGACGAAATAGAAAAACTAACCGATGATGATCCTATTCCAGACGCAATCTAAATAACTCCCCCAGATGATAATGGGTTTGAAAGTAATGAAGACTCAGGGGATGAAGACTGTAATGATCCCAACAGATTAAACTCAAAGCAGCTTCAAGCGCCAGCGGAAACCAATACAGAAGAAGCCAGCAATTACGATGATGACAGTAACATAACAGAATCTGCTGGAAGGCAAAACAAGTCACGGAAGAATCGACAATGGGTAATAGGTGATTTGAATAGAGGTAAAACAAAACAGTCAAATATCGAACTTTTACCTGTGTTGACATTAGGCGATGAATGCGAACCTCTGGATTTTATAAAGCTCTTCCTGAATCCGGAAATATTGGAACTTCTTGTAAAACATACCGTCTTATATGCTGGCAGTAAAAATTGTAGATTAGAAATTGGCAATGACGACATTCTGGTTTTTATTGCTATTCTTTATGTGAGTGGATACGTTCCCGTTCCCAGACGTCGCATGTTTTGGGAAGGACGAGATGACGCCCGAAATGTTTTGGTTTATAACTCTAAGAAAAATCGGTTTGAAGAAATATTTAGATTTTTGCACGCAGCTGATAACAACAACTTAGCACAGAATGATAAAATGGCAAAGCTACGACCTTTGATTGAAAAAATGAACGAAAATTTCATCAGATATACCCCTCTAACTTCTTGTGTGTCTATCGACGAATCCATGATTCCGTATTTTGGCCGAAACGGATGTAAACAGTTTATCAGAGGAAAGCCAATCCGTTTCGGTTACAAAGCATGGGTTTTAGCAACTCCGTCAGGCTATTGTGTCAATTTCGACGTGTATCAAGGACAAAAATCTCAACAGACTGACGAAAAACTTGGACTAGGCGAATCTGTAGTAACGAATTTTGCGAAATTATTACAAACTAATTTTCCTGATTTTGAGTGTTCATTATTCTTCGACAATTTCTTTACAAGCACTACTCTTATCAGTAAGTTGGGAGAAATGGGTTTTGGTGCAACGGGTACAGTGCGAGAAAACCGTACCGATAAATGTCCACTTCAACAATCTTTCCAAATGAAAAAAAGGGAAAGGGGCGTATTTGATAATGCCATTGACAAAGAAAATAATATTGTTTGTGTCCGTTGGAAGGATAACAGTGTGGTCACAATTTTATCAAATGAATTTGGCGTAGAACCTATCCGCCAAGCTGCTAGATATTCTGCAAAAGAGAAAAAAAAAAGTTGAAATCCCCCAGCCAAACATGATACATTGTTACAAGTTCATGGGTGGTGTTGACCAAATGGACAACAACGTGGCAAACTATCGAATAGGCTTTCGTGGAAAGAAATGGTATATTCCTATTTTGTTTTGGACGTTTGATGTATGTATGAATAATGCTTGGATACTGGCTCGAAAATTTGGAAAAAAAAAATTGACAATTTGGAATTTCGCAGATTAGTTGTATTATCACTACTTCAAAAAATATGGAAAACCCCCTTAGCTACTGGCCCAAAGCTCACACTTGTTAGTCCGGCCGCTCGTAGACATGGCCAGCATCTGATTTTGAGTAGTCAGACACGACGAAGGTGTGCTCATTGCAAGAACAAAACCACTAAAGCTTGTGACCGGTGTGAAGTTGCTTTACATGACAAATGTTTTGTAGATTTTCATAAAAAAAAAACTATTTGAATATTATAACCAAATTTGTTATTATTTAAAGGCTTATGATTTTATGGAGATAAAAATAACAACACCCTACAAGTATTTATGTTTTTCACTATACATTTGATCATAGTACCCTATTTGCCCAAGTGGGTCAAAAACGACCCACATCAAATCTCCTGATTCAAACTTATTATTTTACAGTTACTTAGTCTATTTATATGTCATTTAACTAAAATAAGTGAGATTTATAAAGATTTAAAGAAAAAATAATTCTGGGCATAAATGGGTTAATATAAGTAAAATCTGGCAAAAAGTCAATATAAATTTAAAGGTCACTATAGACAATTTGCGCAATTTTTGTAACTGGTTCTAAGAATTTCGGGAAACAGGCTTCAATGATTGTACTGTAAAAGCCTACGAGTTCATAGAAAAAAGCAGTTATGAGATTCCAACGACTTTTAAAGAAAAAAGGGTTCGCAGAAAAGAGATTAATTAGTTATGAAGCAGTAGAGGAGCCTATTGATTCTGCTGAAAGTAGATTCAGAATTGATTTTTTTAATACAATGGTTGATGCCGTAATACAAGACACTGACACGAGATTTACTGCACTCACTCAATACTATAACAATTAGGGATTTTTGTACGAAATAAATAATCTAAAATCCTTGACAAACACTGAACTTTTGAAGCACTGCTATGACATAGGTACTGTTCTTCAACATGGAGAAAGCAAAGCTATAGAATCCTATGAGCTGTACAAAGAACTACGGCTTCTAGCGCCTTGTATACCAGTCTCTATTAAAGACATCAATGATCTGATTGTATACATAATTGAAAATAAATTGCAAGACATTTATCCTAATGTTTATATTGTTATTAGAATCATGCTGACTATGCCTGTAAGTAGAGCTTCCACAGAAAGAAATTTTTCTAAGTTAAAAATCATTAAAAATTATTTGAGGAATAGTATGAAGCAAGAGAGAGCTTTAGGAGTACTATCCATAGAAGCAGAGTTAGCTTCAAAACTCAACTATAAATCTTTATTGCAAGACTTTAGCAAAGCAAAGAGCCGAAGAGCATTATTTTTGTAAAAGATTAGATCTTGTAGGTTAAAAAATATAATTTAAATTTAAATATGTATGCATTTTATTATTCCTTGCGCACTTCACTATCATGAATGTGAGCAACCATGAACCCAAAAAGGTTCGATTTTGTATTTATAAAAATATTATGGGAGGATAAGTGCAATGTTCTTAGGAAGAAATACTGATAATAGGGCCTCGCTAATGCGACTTCGCCCACGTCTAGATTAGTCCCCGCTACGCCGCTGCGGACCAAGGTAAAACAGGTTTGTTGTAACTTGGTCACTTTTACCTTTATTTTCCAGCCACATATCATTCTAAAATGAATTAAATATTAACACATTTTTATTAATACATTAGGATTTTTAATAATGTAACCTTACTTATATGCATATTGGCGAAGTTTAATCCCTGCCATTTTTTTTTCTGAAAATCAAAATAGAAAAAAACAGGCCTAGGTCCAACAGGTTCCCCTATTTCTAACAAAATATTTATATCTCGAGAATACTCCTACTGTTTAACACTGTACCAACCCCATCGGATTTTTATTCAAGTTCTTATTTTAAAATAAATAAAGCCTGTCTAATAAATTGTAGCAACATACTGAAGTTATAGTATTGCTGCATCGGCTAAAAATAAAACCATTTTGGCACTGCTATCATATTTAGCTAGTTCTTAGGGATATAATTTATGTTCTCTGCTTTACATTACATACATCTGTGCATTTGTTATCATTGCTTTTCTTCTAATAATATTTTCTACTATTTAGACCACACTGCTAAAATAACGGACAGTATCAGCTACTCAATCCACCTCCACAAATCCGTTAAAACAGTGTTTTCAACTTTCATCTTTTTGTTTATTTTCACATCATTTAATCTATTGCTCTACACAATTAATTGTACTGCTAGTTCAATTTGAGGCTGGTAGCTCCTTCCTAAATAAAATTTAGCAGTGAATTTAAAAGGTGCTTTAGTAGATAAGTAGTTCTATCCATGTGCTAAGGCTACCAGAGCAGTAAACTACGTATTTTGGTCCAGACGATTATACTTAGGCCCAAGTATTTTTATGCCTGAAAAGATTAGTACATCTGTCAATAAACTAGCACGAGTTTCATCGTACTACTTTCCTTAGCCTTAGCTGAAATATCAGAATTAAATTTGTATCACCCAACTACAATAAGGAAACCATGACAACACAAATTTTAATGTAATATGAAGAAATAAATTTCAACAATTCATAGTTTCTAGATACGAAATAAGAAAACTCTTGACTATTTTTCTCAGATACAAAAGTTATACCAAAGTACTAAGTAATATTTCGACCAAATTAAAGAACCCTACGTAACTTAGCCAGACCTTCAAACAATATACAAAAGGCATTACAACACTGTTATGTCATATTTCCTAATTAAAAATATTGTATACAATTGTTTCAGGCTCAGTATCAAACTTGCATCAAAATATGTTCCTCCTTTCTTACCTATAAAGATGTCAAAAACCATCTGAAAAATTAATACTATAACAAATGAATTACTTAAGAGGCTAGGATATTAATAACCATTTCTCCAGTTGTTATTTCTCCGTTTGAATAAAACTCAAACCAGGAAAGTAAACTTTACTAAAAAAATACAATAGTAAAAATTAAATTCTACAAAATCATACACGTAGTGCGAGTTTTACAAACAAAATCCTTCATCTGCATCATTTTCCACATCTTGAGATTCAATAACACTTATAAGCATATGTTTGGGAATTTCGCTACCTCTTATCTGTATATTATAGCACACTAACTCCATTTTTGCCAGGCTTTGCCTTAGTACATAAGCTTTTCGAGATATTTCTCGGTTGCCTGAATAAGACAGACCTAGAAAGAAAAAAATTAACATAACCGAAAAGTTTGAAATTTTACTTATACCTATTTTAACAAAAATATACAAGAAACTATATTCTTAAAAACAGAACCAAATCAATACAGTCCGAATAATATCATAGACTAAAGAATTATATTATTTCCTACATGACCACGTAACTCAATGTAAATTTAAAACAACCTGTGGGCAGCTCGAGCCAGCAGAATCATCCCTGGCTGAATAGGAACATTAGGGGTGGCAAAGGCTAGATGTAATACATAGTATGTAGAATTTGACCAAAGATATGCTAATGTATATATTTCTTCTTCTAGAGATATTTATATCATGGTTTTTGGGATTAGACCCGGTTAAACTTACTTTTGGTAAAAATAAAGTACTTTTTCTAAATTACGGTTTCCCATATTACCGAAGTCCAATCTTCCCTTTTACCTTACAGCTATGTTGCCTTTGAAAGGTGCTAAATTTAGAAGGGTTAAGTGTTTAGTAACCTGAAGCGAGTCATTCCCAAGAGAATATCTTTAAGACGCAATTTTTTTTCTCCCTTTTTCCAAGTTTAGCACCGTAATCAGCCTTGTTAAGCAACTCAATTTACTCATCATTAGTAAAGGGATCATAGAAAATATTTACTCAAAAAAAAAACGACACTGTAGCTAAAATAAATGGCGAGATTAAGGGGCCCACTACTTTTCAATGTATTAATGGATGATATATGTATATGTTCATTAGTGAGGAGTTACGGAATAGGAGATGAAGAAATAAGTAAGAAATACTATGCTTTGCTGCGACAATTTTCAGAGGTTACTTTACCAATTAAAAAAAAAAAATTAAAGTCACATCTGCTGTAAAAATAAAGAGTACAACTATATCCAAAACACCATTTAGCTATAAACTTGTCAGAGATGAAAAAAATTACACAAGAGCATTGCGCGATCGGCTGGTGTATCTGTGCTACTAACTCGTTTTTTGCCCATTATACCTGTAAGTTGATTGTTGAATCCATTATATATTATTTTTATTCTTTAAAATTTGCCTTTTCTCTCTTTTAAATAATCTTAAATTTATTTTTAACAATTGAAAATCTTATCTAGTATTCAATAGAGAGAGAACGTTAATAATGTATAATATCGGGGGGGAGAACATCTCCCCCCAAACTATTAGGAACATCATTGGTGTAGACGGGGAAACTCAAAACCCAACTCCTATTAATAACACATTTGCAGAACAAAAAATAAATTTAGAATATAACGGTAATGATCTGCCTCCCTACATAGTTCATCTAGAATCGACAGAAAAATCAAATAACTCAGTAGGCAGATTTAATAACTTAAAAATAGCCAAAGAAATATTCAACCTTCAATTTAAAAATATTAAAAACATTATCAATAAAGGGACAAACCGCTTATCAGTAGAATTCAATAACTAACATACGTATCAGCCAATAATTTTTTGCATGAAAAAAAACTAAAAGATAAAGGATATAAAGTGTACATTCCATACAACTTTATAACTTGTAAAGGTCTGATCCGTGGGGTCGATCTCGACGAAAACATGGAAGACTTTAGAAACTTCACACAACAAATCCAACACAAACGTCATTATCAATGTCAAAAGACTCAACAGAAAAATAATAAAAAATAATAAAACAGAATATACTCCTACAGGCACAATCCTCATAACATTTAGAGGTGTTCTACTTCCCAAATCTGTTAATTATCTAGGCCTATCCTTCCCAGTTTCAATATACGTTCCACCTGTTACTCAATGTTTTTCATGTTTAATATACGGGCACACCAAAAAGAATTGTAAAGGCAAAGAAAGGTGTTTTAATTGTGGAGATAATAAACATGAAATAGACAATGATAACCTTCAACCTAATTCAAATTTTTCATGCCTCACAAGGTGCTATTTTTGTAAAGAATCGCACAAAAGTAACAACAAGAAATGTCCTGAATACTTACGCCAATCTAAAATTAAGCAACTTATGGTCTTCGAAAATCTAACCTACTTTGACGCAAATGCAGCCTGCAAAAGGACTTATTTAACGAATGAAGAGCCCACCTTTCAAGCAAGAGATTTCCCAACCTTACCCAACAATAAAACAACTGAAAAAAATCTTTCCCAAAATGTAAACAATTTCATAACCACTTCCCAAAGAAGAACCGCTGATTTTAATACTGGATACAAAAGATCCTTCCAACAAGTGGTAATAAGCGACAATAACAAAAAAAGATTGACCGACAAAACATATGACAGACAGGCTCACAATGAACAACTACTCATACCCAACGGAAGACCCCAAAAAAGGTTCCACTCAGATAACCGACAAATATCAACTAATGAACATAATTCCAACATAAACAAGAACAATTTTAATAAAAGGCCTATTAGTGCCCTTCAAGATACTGACAATTCAGACCTAGATGAACCCTCAACATCCTCACAAACGGATGAAAATAACTTTGTAAGAGACATATTTCACAAATTTTCGAATCTAACTAACAGAAATCAGAAATTAATAAAAAAATTTCATAATAACCCACCTTTCCGAAACATATACGGACGAAGATGACTCATACTAACAAAATCACTATGCATTCACAAAATACCCTCAAACTGCTACAGTGGAATCTAAGGAGTTTAAAGTCCAACAGGGTCAATTTAACATACTTATGCATTAAATACAATCCCGATATTATTCTTCTTAATGAAACTTGGTTGAAAAATAATGACAATTTTCATTTAAAAAATTATAACATTATAAGACAGAATAGAGATGATGGGTATGGTGGCATTGCTACCTGCATAAAAAACAACATAATCTTTAAACATATAAAAAATTTTAATAACAATTTAATACAATATATTACAATAAAAATAGCAAACCTAAACATAATCAATATATACTCCAACTCTAATAACAATATAAATATTACGATCCTAAATAATATTTTTAATAGTTTAACAGACTATACTATTTTAATGGGAGACCTTAATTCTCATCATCCTATTTGGGATAATATCCCAGTAAACAATGGAGGGAAAGCAATCAGTGATTTTGATTGATTCCAATCTACTCATCCTAAATGATGGATCAGCTACTCGCATTCAGAATCCAGGTAGCCTGAGCAGTGCAGTAGACCTAACTATAATTAGCAGTGAATTATTCCCAATATCATCATGGAGAGTCCTTCCAGATTGTTGTAACAGCGATCACTTCCCCATCCTTTTAAATTCAATGAAAAAAAAAATTTTCCTAATTACTAAGGAATATAGACAAGCTAACTTTTCTACAAGAAATTTCCTCAAGGCAAATTGGACAGATTACCAGAAAGAACTACAATCATTATATTACACAAAATCCAACAAGCAAGTAAATGGAATTCTCAGTTTTGAAGATTTAAACACCATCATCAATAAAGCAGCAGAAACCTCTATACCATATAAAAAAAATAATGGCTCTCACAAAGTTAGCTGCCCTTGGTGGGAAGACGATTATAATAAAGTCATCGCAACTAGGAAAACATTCATTACAAAATACAAATTAATGTCAAATTTAGAAAACTTTATTGAAATGAAAAAACAAATAGCTATTTGCAGAAAATTTCTAAAAGAGAAAAAAAAAGAAAAATTCATCAAATTTTGTGAAACACTCAACAAAAACTCTAATATCACTTACGTTTGGCAAAAAATTAAAAAATTTTCTAACAACAACACAAAATCCAATAGAACTCCCATCCCTGATGAAATAAAAATGGACATACTAAAGAATATGGCAATTTTTAATACAGACCCTTCATTTTCATTAATAATAACGGATACAGAAATACATCCCTTCAACCTCCAAGAACTAGAAAACAGTCTAAATAAGAAAAAAACATTCGGCCACAGGCCTGGATGATATATCGTATTCAATGTTAAAAAAATTACCAACAAATATCAAAAACAATCTTTTATACATATACAATGACTGTCTGCTAAAAAAACACAATTCCAGAACCATGGAAAAAATACAATATAATAAATCTACTAAAACCAAACAAAGATCCTTCTAATATCAACAGCTATAGACCCATTGTATTGTCTTCCTGCTACCTTAAATTACTGGAAATTATGATAAAAAAAAAACAGGCTGGAGTGGCATCTAGAAAGCAAATTATTCTTTAGCTGGAGACAAACAGGCTTCAGAAAGGGAATGGGAATAAATAATAATTTAGCTTTAATTACTACATATATCGACCTTGCTTTTAAACAAAACTTCTCAACCATTGGAATTTTCCTCGATATCAAATCAGCATATGATGAAGTAGACATTTACAAACTCTACAATAAACTAAATGAGGCTCAAATTCACCCCAAACTGGTAAACCTAATCCTCAAAATTTTAGAAAATAGAGCCCTATTTACCAGAAAGAATGACGGAAACTTACTCGGACCTATTTATGCGACATCCGGACTGCCTCAGGGCTCTCCACTGAGCACAATACTATTCAATATATACTTATACGATCTTTTTGAAACCCTCAATGAAGAGTATACACTTATAGGATATGCTGACGACCTGGTTCTAATTTACAAAGGAAACAATATTAATTTAATGGTGGAAAAAATTAATATAGCGCTTAAAACAATTCAGACATGGATGGAAACAAATAGCCTATCGTTATCGGCAGATAAATGCGAAGCCATATGGTTTACAAAAAACAGACAAAAAAAAACAAACCTCCAGACATAACATTAAAGAACCATAAAATTCCTTTTAAAAACAATGTTAAATACTTAGGAATAACGCTCAATAAAAACCTAAAATGGGATACACACATCGATAATATCATAAACAAAGCCAAGAAAGGATTGAACATATTGAAAAGCCTTTGCAGAGTTTGGTGGGGAGCGGACCCTCAGACGATGCTTATGGCCTACTATGCACTGGTAAGATCACACCTAGATCATGGAGCAATATTCATAAACTCATCCAACAAAAATAACTATAAAAAACTGGACAGAATACAATATGAAGGACTTCGAATATGCTTAGGATGTATGAAGTCGACGCCAACAAACGTCCTGCTAGCAGAAGCAGCCGAAATAAACCTGGAAAGTAGGAGAAAATTACTGAGTGCAAAATTCCTGTCCAAACTCATTCCAGTTACAAATCACCCCTACTACTATTTTTTACATACACACACTTTCATTTATAAAAGAAGTAAAAATACCGTATCATCCAAATTCTAGACTATTTCTATCCATATTATGATAAAATTTACAAATCCACCAAACCTATATGCTTTGAAATAGAATTTGATATTCAACTCACTCCATTAAAAATCCTGAAACATAACATTGACAAAAATACTACTGCGATTAAAGAACACTTTAATGATTTAACAGAAAAATTTAAAAATACATACACGTTTGTGTATACGGATGCATCCAAAAGGAATGAAAGGGTAGGATTTGGTATATACATACCCAAATTAAAATACAAATACTCGTCCAGACTCCCCAACGACTTATGTATTTGCTCCGCAGAAATGACAGCTATAAACGAAGGAGTATCAGTTTTACTTAGTAAAAACATAACAAACAGTATTATCTTTACAGACTCCCTGAGTGCAATTGCGAAACAAACTAACAATACGATAGACATAAACAATGACCATATCACTCTACTTACTAAAAGACTAATCACAGAAGCTAACAACAAGGGGATTAATATAATGCTCTGTTGGATCCCGGGGCATTCAAACATATCCGGCAACATGATTGTGGACAAATTAGCCAACATCGGCAAAAACCTCAACATCCCCAAAAACTTACAATTAAATACCAATGACATTTTAAACAAAATCAAAGAAAAAATCAATTCGGAAATAAAACTGAATGGAAAAATATTCTTGAACAGAAAGGAAAGAATTACAGTAAAATAGTAAATGAGTTCCCGAAACAGAAATGGTATGCTAAATTTCCCTACGTCAACAGACGTCATGTCACTACTATAATAAGAATGCGTACAGGTCATTGTCTTATTAAAAAACACTTATTTAAAATTAAAATAACTCAAGATATTAATTGCGAGTGCGGTTCAGAGGAGGACCTAAATCATATCTTCTTTGAATGTCCCTTGTCTTCAATCCCCAATGTAGATTTATATACTGAAATTTCAAAATTAGGCGTTCAAACACCATTCACTATTGACAATATTCTGACCAAATTGAACCCACAAATTATAAGACTCATGATGAGATTTTTGAATTACAATAAAATAAAACTTTAGTAACGGATTCAACAAACAATACCCATCACAACTCAATCCCATCCAATGCAATAGCTCCTTTCCCAACAAATTCCTATGTTTGTTTCTTTGTCAAACCACATATATTCCCTACATACTCAACTAACTCACACCAACAAGTCAAATATTGATATTCAAACCAAATGCATATATATATATATATATATATATATATATATATATATATATATATATATATATATATATATATATATAAAAACTGGAGATCTAGTAGAACGAAAGTTCGTCAATGCTGGATTTCCCTCGGGACCCGAAAAGGGGAGATCCAAACTCGGGAACGTGTAAAGCATCGCTGAGGGTAGCCGGCGCCCTGCCTAAGCGCGAGACGGATCTTGAGCTGGCAAATTGCCTCAGCAGCAGTGCCAATAACAATCAAGCCAAGCCAAGCCAAAAATTACACAACAAGAATTGCAGTTTTTTCAAAGCATCTAAAAATTAAAACGAAACTTAGGCCTTATACCGCTACGCGTAGACCTATAACGAGGAACAATACTCTAAACAGCAGAAATGAAAATAGTGCGCAATATAACGGAAAAGATCTAATAAATTAAGAAAGAAGTGTGACTAAGTGCTAAACAAAATGATAGAATGGATCAAACTTATAAATAGAATGACAAAAGAAAGTTTTTTAATTAGAAGACAGGTCACCACTAGAACTAGCCGAAGGAAGGAGAAACATGAATGGAACCAGAAAAAAATTGGAGCGACAATTTTTCCAATGTAAAATAAATGAAGACAGTATTAAATAAAGGATCGTGACTATAAGTAATAAATAAAGAATCGTGACTATACAAAGGAGAAATAAGTGATTAATAAAATTAAGGCAGGATATTTTTTTTAAATAGCGAAGACCGTTTTTATAGTCAGCAAAATATTTTTAAAATAAAAAGTGTGGAAGATGAAAGGCATGGAAGAAAACTGGACATCGAATAATTTTTTTCAAATTTTTAGATCAATCTTGATTTAAACTTTTAACTAGTTATCGTTTAGGTTCTACAGAGTAGTAAATATTGAGTATTTATCAATCAAGCTAACATACTGGCCGAAAAACTGGCATTTCCTTATTTCAGAAAATATATAAGAGAGAATATCTACTTTTTGAAAAATTATGTGTATATTTTGGACGGAGGTATATTCAGGGAGACGTTATCGCCTATAAAAATAATTCATTTCCCATCGAGACCATTATTATCGAGTATTGTCCATTATTAGTTAAAACAATTTTAGAGAGTGAGACAACTGCATGTAACATTACATGCATAACCCCTGTTACACATGATCACTATTCAAGTACCAATCTAGGAAGAGGATCCAAACTCCAAACTATAAGAAGCTTGAAAGAGAAATCTTATAAAAATTTGCAGAAGAAAAATATAATATACCTTTAATATTTTTTTTTAATAATGTATCAAATTCAGTTTGAAGAGATAAGACTTAAAAGCTCAAATTGAAAATGAGTATTATATCTTAGAAGCACAGAACCTTCAGAAAATTTTATTTTTTAACATTTGTATAAACTTATCAAAGATAGAAAGTTTTTAAGAGGTTAACGCCTCAATAACAATTTAATTTAATTATAGATCTAGAACCCAAAGAAATATCCAAGATTTTTAAATAGGTTATAGTATACCCTCAAATAAGTCACTTCACCAAATAACATATAGCCTATATGGAAATTGGATAATAAAGGTGATTTTAAAATTATTTTAAATTTTAATGTTTTAAACGAGTTCATATATAACATCTGACAAAACTTTGTAACTTTATATAGATTTTAGAAAACCAAATAATGGGTAGCACAAGCTGCGCTGGAGAACAGCATCAACAAATGTGGCACAGACTTGAGGTGGCACTGGATATTTTAATAGTGTGACGCAGTCAAGAACAGTGCTAACAAGATAGGGAGCATTAGAAATCTTAGGCCTTTCAGTCATCTACTATAATGCTTACTTCAATAGCAACAGTGAAACAATGGGTACCCTCACATCGGACTTGTTTACTATACTATAATATATAACTTCTGCTTTTATAGAGATGAAAAGCAAAAGATAATAGAAAAGGACAATTTCAATTTTAGATCGTTCACTAAATTAAAATCAAAGCTGTGCAAGAATGACACATAGGAACATATTTTATTTTAAGCAGGTTTTTTAAAACATTTTTTTAAAAACTTTTATATTGGTCTTATTTGATGAGGAGCCATTATTTTTTTAATCTTGCAAAAATATGTCCAACTTAAAAAAACACTCTATTTATAATATAGGTGCCAATTAAAAATATTTTTATATTCAGGGTCTCTGTGAACCTTTGAACATTCATATGAGACTTTTTTACATTTATTATACTTGAGGCATTATCAAAGGCAAAGATCTGATTAACTCACTCGGTATTGAGCTCTGTATACCAACCAGATTGTTAAATTAGAATTGTACAATTATTTAGATGTAGATGCAATAATGATATAGGAGTAAAAATAATGTTTTGGGACCATATGTCATTAATAACAAAACTTACCCAAAAAACCTGTATTAATAGTTCTTACAAAATTGCAAGTCTTGAAACAGTCACTTAAATTTCCTACTCCTAATGTGTTAATACATTTCCTCATTAGCTCTCCAGTAAAATCAGCTATTCCCAATATAAAGTCATATTGGCTAAAAAGTAAACTAAATGGCTGGTGATCGTCATCTTCATATTGAAAATATTGGTTAACATCAAGCCAAGTATCAAGATTATCATTTTTTATGAATTGATAAAAGCACAGCGCTTCAATAAACTCCTGCATCCCACTAGTAAAAGCTCTATGATACAAATATCCATCATAATCTCGTAATTCTGTTGCAATTTGTTTGAAGTGATTGCTGCATAAGTTTGTAAGTCTCATATTTGCTTCCTCCAAAACACTAAAATTTAAGTTATTATTTTTAACACTTTCTCTAGCATCAGACTAAGTAAGGACGGTTTTAAGGTGTTTTTAACAATTTTTTCTAAACATTTTTTTTTCTTAACATTTACACAGGCAAGATTTCTAAACGTTATTTGTTTTAGGTAGTAACTCCAACTTTAAAAATACTTCATATAGTTTTTTCGTAGTTAGCATGCATGTTTTGCAACTTTTCAAGAAAGCCAAAAAACTGTAGGAAACGGAACTTTTCGCGGAATTGTTATATAGAAGATTACATTCCAGCCGTTAGAACAAATACATTTAAATTATCATTTGTGATGCATTAATTAGGTGGTTTACTTGGCACTGTGTGTAAATATTGTATCGAACAGTATGTGTAACAAGTAGCTCTATCAGTTTTATAAAAGAAATTTGAACCTTCAGAATGATGGACAAAAATATGTGCATGTTGAAGCAAATTTTGGCCAAGAATCCTTGCTAAACTCAATTTTAGCTTTCAAATTTACTCGGAGTGACCCAGCAAGTTAATTCTCACCAACCACGAGCTTAGACGGATTCGCAAAGAGTCCTGGTGGGTCCGTCATGATTCTTCACTCACTCAAGCTGACGCTCGATATTTTTTGAGAGGCAAAGATTAGAGTTCATCCAGGTAAAACCAAACATCCATGAAAAGTAGGTGTGCTTTTGGTGGACTCACGGGGTCATAATCCACTATGAGATGTTTCGACCAGGCATGACTGTTACTCGTGACGCACTTGAAGAAAACAGACTGCTTACTGGTATTGGGAAAAGAGCAATGATATTGCGGCAGGTTAACACCCCGTGCCATAAAACAAAAACTCTAAAAAACCATCTTAGATCTCGGCTAGAAAATTTCCCCTCATGTATCAATGAATTCATTCCATAAAAACGTGAAAAATCATTTTTTCAATCTGAAAATTGGGGGGGAGGAGATTACTAAGAAGACTGATAAATAAATCGCGTTCAAAATAATGCATATCGGCATCAAGACCATTATTATCGAGTATTGTCCGTTACTCAATTAAAAAAATTTTAGAGAGTAACCAAAGCAAGTGTAGGTGTGCCGAGAATTAATTTATACACTTTTTTAAATCTTTTATTTTTTTTAAATTGTATTATATGGTGTTGGTGTATACCAATTAGCCAGCTTTCTCACTTTATTTTTCATACACACAAATCTACACATACATACATGGGACAAATCACAAACACCCAGCCGACACACGGAATCGAACCGCCGACCTCTTGATCAACAGCAGGCACCTTAACCCACTGCGCCAATCGGTCCGACTATTTATGCACTTAATACTTTAAATATTTAGAAAGTAAAGAACCGCTGCAAAATGCTATATATGTAAATATCTTCGAATTAGTCAGCAAATTTTTAATTTCAAGTTACAGCTGTCTTAATTTGTTTGAAATTAGTCTTTTTTCTGTGGAGTCTCTTTGAAACCATCGAAGATAGAGACATATATTTCATATATGTTGATTCTCCATTAATGTACAAATTGCTTTACCAAAGTTTGACGATAATAATCTAAATATAACAGAGACCTTAAATATAGGGATGCTTCTTAAGTTACAGAAACTTTCAACTAATCTTAAGTTCAGCCCACTGTTCATAATTTTGATATTGCACACAAAATTGTCACAGTCAATTTGGCACCACAAAACAAGTAGTAAGTTACTACTTAGTATATATCACTACACCAAACACTTTATTTTTGCCCTCAACGCGCGTTTCGCTAACCATCTTAGCTTCATCCGGACGATGATTCAAGTGGTGATATATACTGAATAGTGTCATTATGCCAAAGATTCCACATTCCCAACAAATTAGTTAGTTTTTAGAAAATCATTTTTTTTTGTCAGTTCAGGAATTTAATAATGTTCATTTATCAAACAAACACTCTAAATAAAAAAGATAAAATCAAAAAGCCTTTCAATACCAATTCTTTAATAATAAAAATCTTAAATTCACGTGGATTAGAAATTAGCTAGATCTGTGAATCGAGTATTCACAAAGCGCGTAACAAATCTATTTACACAATTGCCAATATTTCCATATCTTATGAACTTTGGATAGATCTAGAGAGTGCTCATAAAAGTCAATAAATCATAATACACAAAAAACAAAAAAAAATATCAGGTCATGAAAGAATAGCTGACATCCCAAAATATGGTAAGACAGAAAAAATTAAAAAAATACATAAAATGAATGTTTCTAAATCTTATTGAACTAAAAAAAACTTCGAAAACTAAGGTAATATGTCAGGTCACAGAAACTTTGTGAAGTTATAGTCTAACTGAAATAAGTAACAATCCAACATTGAGTAAACCATTTTAAAAATTTTAGCCATCAACAAAAAGCAAAAAAGTGGCACTCTAACCATGATTCAAGTTCATTAATATATATGTTAAATAAAAATCGCCCCAGATCGCTTCCCTGGAGACCCCTAAGATAACAATAAACTCCTCAGAAACTGCACTCCTCAACTGTACTGACTAAGTTCTCCCAGTCAGATAGCCCTCCATACACCTCAACAGGTCTGTCAACTGAAAGCATGAAGCTTGGCACACAAAAGTTTTATTGAACATTGTCGAATGCCTTAGAAAAGTGCTTATATATAACAGCGACCTGGGTGTAATTTTCCAAGGCCTCCAGCACAAACTGATTTCTTATTAGACTTATAATTATATTTTCAAACAGCAGGTATTGTGCTAAGAATACTGATTGGCTGTAATTCGAGATTCAGATTTATTGCCGTTTTTGTGTATAGAAGTAATATCATCCTCTCCTCCACTCCAATGGTCTGAAAAAATAGCAAAACTCAATGATAAAAAAATAATTTCCTTGGGGCTTAGTAAGTGAGCATCTGCAAAAATACAACAGAAGTGGAGGAACGCCATCCATTATTAGTGTTTCATACCCTGGGACTTTATTATTATTCAATGAATAGACTAGTAAAAACCGTTTGTAAATCAGTAGTGCAGGTATTTAAATTATTGCTATTGCCATTGTTGGGGCTGACAGAAGGGATCTCGCCCAATACATACAACCTACATACTGATTTAAAATATCTAGAGGACAACTTCGCTACTTCCTCATCATCTCCCAAGTACATAGACTTGGGCAATTTTCCCATCTTAAACTTATCATTTATCAAGTTCGAGAAGGATTTAAAATAACTGGTCTTGATTTTTCAGTATTATTGCTGATGGCAGTCTTTATTAACAATTTTATATTGTTCACGAAGACTTGAGAATATTAAGTAATCGTCTAAATCACAAGATTTCTTATACTTTTTGTGAGCCTTTTTTAATTAAAAGATTTTTAGTTCGTTACTATACTATCTTGGAAATTTTGGGGGCTTTGAGCCTTGATAACAGAATAAATTGTGCAATACCAAGGACTATGATGCCATAAAATAGATACATGCTATGATCCGACTCTAGTATACCATCCCAATCAACATCAGCCAAATAATCATTTAATCCAAGCAACCATTCTAAAAACTGTAAAAATTCATGGTCATACGGAAGAATATCTTAGCGGGTGTCCATCGTGGCTGCCGCACAAAGGGCTGAATGATATGGATCCAAGGGTAATAAAAAATCATCTACTAACGAAACCTCAGATTCATGAACACTTAACCAAAACAGATCCAATATACCACCATTACGATTTTGAATTTTGTTAAGTCGTTGCAAGTTGTGAAAAGAAATCGTATTATACAAAGTTTATACAGTAGAGCCACCTCAGTCCACCAAGAATTACGAGACATATTCGAAAAATAAGGGGCAATTAGTCATAAAAAATATATATTCGCTAGAAAAAATTTTTATTGATGGTTTTAGTTTCCTACAAATCTACTTCACTTTTCCACATAATCGCCGTTCACTTCTAAGCACTTTTTGTAACGCTGCACCAGCTTCTTTAATCCCTCCGCCTGGGAACTGAACCAGTTGACGACGGTGGTGTTGAGTTCATCGTTGTCTTTAAATCATTGTCCACCAAGTAACTGTTTCAAGTGAAATCGTCGATTAGATAGCAGTTTTTGGTTCACTTGTTGAACGATTTCATCGGTCTGGATACTAGGCCTGCCACTTCGCTCTTCATCATGCACATTTGTGCGACCGTTTTTTAAGTATCGACACCATTGTCTAACCTTTCCTTCACTCATTACTGTAGGTCCATAAACTAGGCACTCCAAATAAATGTGAGCAACTGATGACACAAAAATCGAATCAGAGCACGCACTTCGCAACTGATGGGAGCAACGATTTTCGCGGACTTTGTTGTCTGCATTCACTGACAGGCAAACGACTACTGAATCAAAACCATAACTTCAGTGGCTTCGGAAAGAATTAATAGAGAGCACTGCTTGTGTATAACTTTGTCCAGACCCGCCAATATTTAAATATAAGCAAACGGCCCTTACTTTTTGAATACGAATTACTATTAAAATCATCCCATTTAACATAAGGTAAGTTGTAATTTAATTTTAACAAATATGTGTTCAACGATCGCAAATACGTTAATGTCAAATTCCCGTAAATTCAACGACTTACGAATCACCTCCGCAATTCTTTGAACTTGTCTGATCAAATTGGTCCTTCCTCCTCCTCCTCTAGCCATCATCCTATGTAAGGACGTGGTGATATCTTGGTATTTAGACCACTATTTTAGCACATGTTTCTCTGTATTGGGCTTGATGTGATGCTTCCGGGAATGTGAGGCAAGTTATTTTAATATGGTCCGACCACCGTGTGGAGGACCGTCCTCTCGGTCTTTTGCCCTCAACACTGCCTTTCACAGTCAACCACTCTACTATGTCCCTCCCTCTTGCTATGTAACCAAAGTATCCCAGTATATTTCTACTGACTATAATAGTTAGTCTTGTTTTGATGTTGAGCTCATCTGGGCAAGGCATTTGTACAGTGTACTGTCCAGGGTATCCGAAGCATCCTGTCACATTTCAAAGGCGCTGGTTCGTTTCTTGTCATTTTTTTTTAATGGTCCAGGTTTCAGCTGCGTATGTAGCAATTAAAAATATTAGTGTGTTGATGAGTCATAATTTAGTATTCTTCATCAAGTCACTGTCTCTCCATATTTTTGTTAGCTTGGCGGTCGCTGTTCTGGCCATAGCAAGACGTCTGCGTATTTCATTCCCACATCCGCCATTGTTTGTGATTATGGAACCAAGGTAATTGAAGTGACTGTTTCATACCCTGCAACGTTTCTAACGTAAGGCTGATTGTTTCAGACTCTGTCAATAATCATCACTTTCGTCTTGGTTTTATTTAACTGTAGCCAGTATTTGTTGCTGACAATGTTAAGTCTATCCATGATGTACTGGAGTTCTTCTCTCGAGGCCTCCAAGACTACGGTGTCATTGGTCCTTCCTATATATGTTAAAATCACTCAGTCCTAATTCGGCACTCCCAATACAGGCACCAAGTTTATCCGTGATCAACATCATAGTAATGTGACATGTCTGTTACTGGCTATACTTACATATCCGTGTTTGTGTTATGCAGTAAAAAAATTATTCGTTTAGATTCAATTGTTATATCTCGACTAATCTTAATGATCCTCTCATATCTGTCATGTCGGTCATCTAATTCCTGAGAGAATGCTTTAAACATTTGTATTACTCTATTATTCTCATCTAAAGTTTCCAATATTTCTTTGGCCTGTTTTCCAACTGTAGTTTTACATTTCTTTGAACGGTGATAACCTAAAACAAAAATAATGGGGGTCTGTAGTTAATTTGTTGAAATAATACACAGCCAAAATAATAGAAAAAATCTAAACCTCCTTGTAAAGTGAGTTTCTACATCCTCCATAATTGGTATAAATTTTAAGAATACCTTACTATTACCAAAACTCTACAGCTTGATGTCCCTAAGAGCAAAGACACAAAAAGATGTTGTAGTCTAGTACAAGTAGTAAAAATAGAAGTTGTTGCACCATATAAGACAGCCTCCTCTGCACTCTTAAAAGCTTGACCTGTTTGACAACTAGTACATTTGACCTTGAAAATTGGTGTCATTTGTTAAGACTGATTTACTATTGCCAACACTATATACCCAAAATTAAACAGTTTCCAAGCTAATGGCTTCTGAAAAGCAACATTTCTAGACAGCTTCGTGCTTTAAAACAAAATAAATTTTCAATTGAGAGTGTATTTACATATGGAGCAAGAGTAACTGGAACTCAGAAAATTTATTGTTCTGGTTACACCAGTCGACGACATTTTTGGGGACACAGTAAAAAACTAATTTAAGAATGTGCAAGTCAATGTTTCAAAATGCACCATTTAAATACCACAATCTGTCAAAGCATCAAAAAATTAATTTTCAAACACTAATATCTGAGAAAATACTTAATTTAGATATATATGATATATGTGATTAGAATCTGATCATAGACTCTAAATATACAAGAACTCAAAACATGTCCTATTAAAAAAATTTTAAATTAATAATGTCTAACATTTGCATATATTTTTGAATATGCACCACGGGTAATGACAAACTTTTATATTTACATTTTATCTCTATCTGTAACACTTTACAAGATATCAGATATCACAGGTTTTAACAAATTTAATTTAGTTAAATTAAATGTTCATATCACTTATTTTGCACGAGGTAATTTTAACTGAATGATCTAATTACTTATTTGCCTTGGATGTATACTAGGGTGACCGCAAAAAATTGATGTCGGAGTTTTGTTCGTCTGGACCCCACAAAACGATTCCCCTTTCCAGATATTGAGATAGCCGAAATTTGAGCTCGATTAAACGACGTTAACCCGTGCCGCTCGTCGCTCAAAGTTTGAAAAAATCCAAATTTTTGGCCAAAAAGCTGACATATGGAGCCATAACTCCAGAACGGTAAATAATAGAAACACGCTTAATATCTCACAGGAATGTTGTTCTTCAAAATTTATATTCTATACATAATTGTTGTTATTTTAAGTCAAACCGAGTTACAACAGCCTTTAGCCCCAAAAACGTGACCTGGTACCAGTAGGAGCCTCTTTGGGAGTATTCTAAGAATTTTACGGGTTTTTTACATAATGTGTCTCGGAATTAACATTTTTTTGTTAAAAAGTATTTTGGAACTCAATTTTCAAACATGAAGAGCCTTTTGTTCAAATTTAATCTTTTATTATATGAGGATTACCTGACTAGTTTACCAAAGAAAGACCCGTTTGACAGGTAAAAAGGAGGGAGAATCTAATTTCTATTTTAGGGATGGTGATTTTACTTCAGCGTACAACCGACCTTTTAGTTTAGTTTCTAAAGTGCCTTTGAACTGGTTAGATCGAATAATTATCTAGTGAAGATATTTTAACGTTTTTTTTTTAATTTTCCAAGTGTGTGTGTTATTGTTTTTATAACTATTACAGTATTATTTTAAAAGACATTTGAAAACATTTTATTGAAATTAAAGTTTGCAATATATTTTGTTTCATTTTCCAAGTTAACTGTTATTTACCTATTGGGCTCTGAAATGGCATCCACATCAGGTGTACAAAGCCGGACCAAGGATAAAATATTTCTTGTGGGCTATCCCATTCACCAGATCACCGGTTGTAAACTACCCTCAAATCGTCAAGTTTTGTGTGCTTTATTTTATAATTTACGTACTGTGAATAACTGCAAGAGAATCAGCAAAACTTACAATACGAGAAGTGTTCATTTTTTGGGAGAAAGCTCGAATCCCCAGACTAAACATGAGCAAGATGCAATTACTAAGCTGGAAAAACTTCACGCCGAGTGGAGAACTCTTCAAAAAGACCGGAAGAAAACATCGAAAACGGCCAAGAACAAATTTAAACAGTTTGTTGAAAAGTTGGATGATCTCTTTGATATTGCTCAACAAGATGCCTTGGCTCTGATGAAATCGGAAGAAGATAAGGCGTTTCTCGTGAAACAGAGGCAGAAGGGCCGCCCAGGTTTCATGACTGGAGTGGATCTCAAGTTGTCTCGAGCTGAAGAAATCAAGGTACAAAAGGAACTTGCAAAAATGAACCGACAAATCCAAGAAGCAACTTTTGATATTGGTGAGTTTTTTTTATTATTAGTATTCTAAAAAATAGATAAACAAATAAGTAAATAGTTTCATTATAATTGAAAGAAAATTGTACATGAGAGCATGATTTGGCATCTTTATGATTGAGTTTATATTTTTTAAATAATACCTTTTGATAATTAGAAGTAGGTAATTTAGTACCTATGTATTATTACTATTCTGCTAAAACGACAAGTTTTTATAGTCTTTTTTTTTCTCTTTCTTTTGTTGCTTCTTAGAGACGGATGATGAAGACAAGTTCGAAGAAGGAGAAGAAGACACTGAAGAGGACAGCATCTACCAGGAACTTGAGAGCTTGGAGGAAATGGACATCCCTGAAGAAGCTGTAGAAGATCCAGGACCATCTGAGAGCAAGAGGATGAAAGTTTCATTTGCAAGGGGCGTTAAAGAGATTTTAAACATGAAATTGTCCATTTTATTAGATCGATGTAAGGTATCCGACAGAAATGCCACGAGAATTTTAATAGCTACTCTAGAAGCACTAAACCTTGACCCTCTTGAGTACAAAGTCTCGAAAACTTTATTACATGATAGAAGGCAAATGTTCAGAGAACAATATAATAAAAAAAATTTTGATAAAGTAAACATTCCTGAAAAAGAGCCCGTGGTTGTCCATTGGGACGGTAAACTTTTACCGGGTGTTTTAAAAAATGAACAATGTGAGCGAATAGCTATAGCTATTTCATATGGCGAAAAGGAACAGCTGCTGGGAGTTCCTGTAACAGCGAACAGCTCTGGAGAGGAGCAAGCCGTAGCCGTATATGAATGCCTACATGAATGGGGTCTTCTCAACACCGTCAAGGCGATGTGCTTCGACACTACAGCATCCAACACGGGAAGACTCAAAGGAGCATGCGTCATATTGGAGCAAATGTTAGGAAGAGAATTGTTATACCTAGCTTGCCGTCACCATATCTTGGAAATTCTGTTAAGAGGCGTATTCGACACAAAAATGGGATCAACCACTGGACCTCATCCAGACATTTTCAAGAGATTCCTCACTGCGTGGCCCAAGATAGACAAAGGAAAATACGACACAGGTATCAGTGACAATCTAATACAAAAGCAGCTAACTCCAGAAGTAATTGCAAATATTACTGCTGAATTCGAGACCAAATTAACTGAGAGCCACCCCAGAGATGACTACAAGGAGCTATTGCAGTTGGTTCTCGTATTTGTTGGATCACTAGACGGCAATGTTGTGGGTTTTAGAACTCCAGGAGCCATTCATCACGCTAGGTGGATGGCAAAGGCTATTTACTGCTTAAAAATGTTCATTTTTCGTCGTCAATTTAAGATGTCTAAAGAAGAAGAAAGTTCTGTGCGTGCCATTTCTGTTTTCCTAGTTAAAATTTATTGTAAAGCTTGGTTCAATGCTCCAAAAGCTCATCTTGCACCAAAGCAAGATTTAGGTATTTTGCATAGTCTGTTAGACTA
The DNA here is from genome assembly GCA_019049505.1 of Pachyrhynchus sulphureomaculatus. Taxonomy (NCBI): domain Eukaryota; kingdom Metazoa; phylum Arthropoda; class Insecta; order Coleoptera; family Curculionidae; genus Pachyrhynchus; species Pachyrhynchus sulphureomaculatus. The sequence continues at coordinate 88,662,676 of CM032446.1, read as the reverse complement.
TAAAGAATGTGACAACGACATTGCAGAAATAGCCCTGACCAAATTTTCGAACCATTTGTGGTATTTGAATGCAAAGTTGGTGGGATTATCGTTTTTTGATCCCACCATTACAGACGATGAAAAGTTGTTAATGGCTAATAAATTGCTCAGTAGCACAGATGAACCATCACAGCACGCTAGGGTTGTAAATCCAAAAGTTAGGAAAGAAAACTTAAAAGAGGTAGTTGATGGAGGATTGGTAAATTTACTTACCAAAGAAACGTTTACATTCTTTGACCAATTTAATATAAAAACAGATTTCCTAAGACAACATCCAAACACCTGGCCTCAAAATAATGACTTCCAAGAAGGATTGAAAATTGTCAAAACATTAAAAGTAGTTAATGATATGGGTGAGCGTGGTGTTAAATTAATAACCGACTTTAACGACCTTCTGACAAAAGATGAAGACCAAAAGCAATATGTCCTGCAAGTTGTAAGTAAATGCCGAGCATTATATCCTGACGTTTCAAAAAACTACTTTAACAAAAGCTCTAGAATAGATTAGATAACTATGTAAAATTATCAACTCATGTAGGTACTACGTCTGTATCTTTTCTGTGTCTGTTTTGTATGTATTATATACCTAATTTTTATATTTTAAAATAAAAAATGTCATTAGACTTATCAGTATTACTTGTTTTTTTATTATATTTCTACTTTAAACTCAAAAATATACCAAAAAAAAGAAAAATGTATCACTTAATAACAAAATATACGAAGTATGCTCCTAGTGGTACCAGGTCACATTTTTGGGGCTAAAGGCTGTTGTAACTCGGTTTGACTTAAAATAACAACAATTATGTATAGAATATAAATTTTGAAGAACATTAGCTTTCTTTTGAGATATTAAGCGTGTTTCTATTATTTACCGTTCTGGAGTTATCGGTCCATATGTCAGCTTTTTGGCCAAAAATTTGGATTTTTTCAAACTTTGGGCGACGAGCGGCACGGGTTAACGTCGTTTAATCGAGCTCAAATTTCGGCTATCTCAATATCTGGAAAGGGGAATCGTTTTGTGGGGTCCAGACGAACAAGATTCCGACATTTTTTTTCCCCCTCTATGAGATCCGGTCACTCTAATGTATGTAATGTAATGTAATGTAATATTAAATAATTCTCTCTTCTAAAAAATATGTTGAAGGCTAGAATAGGAAGAATGATTAAATTTAAATCAAAAATCTCCCTTTCTGTGCAGACTAGTATGTGACAACCTTTTTTTTCTTTTTATTTACAAATTCCTTCTTTTTAGTGTTCCGTACGGAACACTTATAAGATCACTTCGGTGTCTGTCCGTCTGTCACACCCGATTTTCTCCGAAACTATTTGTCATAGAAAGTTGAAATTTGGTAGTAATATAGGAATTGATAGCCTCATCAGAGCCATGTAGTTTTGAAAGTTAAATTTTGACTTAAGGGGTTAGTTTTGGGGGGTGAAACCGGAAGTGAAAAAAAATTTTTTTTACTTGGTGAGTGTGGTGTCAAATGAAAGCTTGTGAAAACACGAGTAAAAAATATATATATAATGTAATACTTGCGCGCACTTTTCTTTGTATTATTTTTAAAAAATCGCGAAAAATCGCTGTCCACCCGCCTTATCTCGGAAAGTACTTATCAAAAAATTTTGAAAAAATTCTGGAATATTCTCCACGGGGTGTAGATTGAACAAAAATTATCACGAGTGCATTACCTGTAATAATTTATCTGGTATATAAAAAACAGAAATTTCAAGGTCATCAATTTTCAATAAAGATTGGACATAAACTTTGTTGAAAACTTATTTGGGGTGTTTTGTGAAGTCACTGATCATTTTATATCACCGTAACATAAATTTTGACTTAAGGGATTCGTTTTGAGGGGTGAAATCGGAAGTGAAAAAAAAAAATTTTTTTACTAGGTCATAGAGTGTGGTGTCAAATGAAAGCTTGTGAAAACACGAGTAAAATATATATATAATGTACTTGCGCACACTTTTCTTCGTATTACTTTTAAAACCTCGTGGAAAATCGCTGTCCCCTACCTTATCTCGAAAAGTACTGATCAAAAAATTTTGAAAAAATTCTGGAATATTCTCCACGGGGCATAGATTGAACGAAAATTATCATTACCTTTAATAATTTATCTGGTATATAAAAAAACAAAATTTCAAGGTCACCAGTTTTCAGTAAAGATTGGAAACAAACTTTGTTGAAAACTCGTTTGGGGTGTGTTTTGTGAAGTCACTGATCATTTTATACCACCCTAACAAAAATTTTTATTTTAAAAACAATCAACGTACGGAACACTAATTGTGCAAGTTAAACTTGCACTTGACCGGTTTTTTAAACAGCTTTTTATATCTATTTTTGCTTCCTTCATCAGTCTACATCTTGTTATTTATTTAAAATAGTCGAGAATCAAAATACAATTGTCAACATTCTTGCTACAATTAGTGGAGTGTATAATAGCAATATAGGTAGATAATTTTTAAAAGAAATCTTACAATAAAACTGTGCAACCCCCATGTACATTTTAGACAAGAGAGAAATAAATCCTTTACAATAACTAAGGTGGCGCGGACACAAAGTGAAACTCTGTTCTTTAATAGTATGTAGAATTCACCACAAGAAATGCTAATAAAGTAGGTGCATTAGAGCCTTCTAAGATTTGTTTTATTGCTGATAGGATTTTATTATAAATTTGGGCGATTTTTCGTGCATGGTTGTACTGTGTCAAGAAATGTTGAGGTCGTTGGAGCTCCTGGTGAGGTAATTATGGCCAATTTCGTTTCTCTTAAATGGGTCCCCATTCTCACATACATACAATCCACATTTTAAAATATATGATGTCAAAGTTAGTAAATTGCTTTTCTGGAATGTATGTCCACATATTTCTTAAGTCTGTATGGCACTCTAATTATGCGCTTTTGTAGCATAAAAACCCTAATATTTACTGCTTGACTGCAATTATAAACCACACAAGGATACACTAATGCTTAATATGCTGTCAGAAGTGTTTTTTAGCCTACAATATGGCGAAGTTTTAGTAACAGAACTTAGTCAGTTTAGAACAGACATGGTCCAGGTTAGTTCAGGTCAAGAAGGTGCTCAGAAATTATGTTTTCTTTTCTTCCTCCGTTTTGCATTGAAGAAGTGCATCACTCGGAGCATTCAAGATTGGCCTGTTACAGAAACACCAAGTATTCATATCCTGATCAAGTTTGTCGATCTTCACTCTTGCTTCTTCCTCATTTTTACATTTTTACACAAAATTGCTGCTGAAGTGCAGCAACAAACTTGATCGTTAGTCGTGACAAAGTAAGGTAATTTATAACCAATAAAAAAATTAATGGGGCCAACACAGAGCCCTGCAAAGCACCGATCTGAAGGTTTTGTGCAAATTCTTGTATGTTGCTGTTCATCAAAAATGACCAATTATATCTAATTTTTCTTGAACAAAGCCAAAATCAAGCGAGTCGAAGGCACGCGAGAAGTCAAAGAAAAGTCCAACAACGACGTAATTCTTGTCAGTCGGTCATAAATATACAGGGTGAGTCAACGATAGACTAAAGTTCATTATCTCATTTGTTTCGAGAATGAGGAAAAAATGTTAGATACAATAGTTTTAGGGAATGTGAAGGTGCACAGTTTAAAATTATTTTTGAGTATATATAGTACTTCAAAAAAGTGGGGCCGATATAACATATGTTTTTTTAAACGGAACATCCTATTTTCTAATTTATTTTTAAATTCTGCCTAAAATTTTATAACTTTTTTATTAATACTGTTATATACCTAAACCTAGTAATTTTTCTAATATTTCAATTTTTTACAAAAAATACTAGGTTTCAGTTTTGTAAAAAATTGCCAGTAGCGCCATTGCTTCTAAAGTAGGAATACTCATAATTGATACGAGCGTTGTATAGAGGTGAAAAAAAGATATATGTAAAGAAATTTGAGTTAGATGCTACAAGGTGTTCAAAATAAATTTATGCATTTCGACTATTTTAAATTGAAAAATCTAAAATTTTTTAAACGGTACACCCTGTATATTATTATTTTTTCTGATAGATTCTACAAAACCCTCCAATGTTTATTAAGTATGTCATATACCTATTTCTAAGTTTTCAATTTATTTTGAATTTTTCAATTTTTACCCTTAAGCTATTGCGAAAACAAAAACAAATAGTCAATAATAATTTTAATATAGTTTAACTTATCTAATAATTAATTATTATGACGTAATAAATGTTCAAAAATATGCCCGTCTACTCGAATACACATGTTTAGTCGTTTTACTATATTTTCCTTCACTTTCCTTAACATAAAGGGCGTTATTGTCCTGCAGGCATCCCGTATCCTATTTTCCATATTTACTGGTATTGTAGGGGGTATATCAAATCATCATAATTTCCTATTTTTAAGTCTATATATTATCAATATAATTTCTTTTTTCCAATGTGCGATATTTTCTTTGGGTTGTTTCATGATTTATTGATAACCTGCTAATTGCATGTAATTTTAGCTGTTTTTATAATATGCGTATAGGTTTTTTTTTTTAAATTGTTATACTTTTGGTGGATTTCTTTGCTGCTGATACATTTAGCATGAATATATATATATATATATATATATATATATATATATATATATATATATATATATATATATATATATATATATATATATACACACGAGGCTGGTTTGAAAAGTCCGTGCAAAGTCCGAGAGATGGCACCACCGGTGCGTATCGAGGTCATGTTTAGTTAATAGCATCTCTTGAATGAACTCACACCAAGTTTCAGCCTTATTGGTCTATTTCTTTGTATTTGGCATTCGTGTGAATCAAGGAAGTCGAGTGATTTTCAAGAAATGGACGAAAAAGAATTTCGTGTGGTGATTAAACATTACTTTATGAAAGGCAAAACGCCTCAGGAGACTAAAGAGAAGCTTGATAAACATTATGGTGACTCTGCACCTTCGATTAGAACAGTTTATAAGTGATTTCAAAATTTTCGGACTGGCCATATGGGCACAAGTGACGCTGAACGTTCTGGCCGGCCTGTGGAGGTTACGACTCCAGAAATCATTGATCAAATCCATGATATGGTGATGGATGACAGAAGAGTTAAGGTGCGTGAGATTGCTAGTGCTGTGGGCATCTCGACTGAACGGGTACATAATATTTTGCATAAACATTTGGACATGAGAAAGCTATCTGCAAGATGGGTGCCGCGATTGCTCACGCTTGACCAAAAACGGAATCGCGTGAAGTGTTGCAAGGATAGTTTGCAGGTGTTCCAGAAGAATCCGGAGGACTTTAAACGTCGTTTCGTCACTGTGGATGAAACATGTATACATTACTATACTCCTGAGACCAAACAACAATCTAAACAATGGGTTACCAAGGGGGAATCTGCACCAAAAAAGGCGAAGACCGTTCCTTCGGCCGGAAAGGTTACGGCGACTGTCTTTTGGGATTCGCAAGGGATAATCCTCATCGACTATCTGGAAAAGGGTAAAACTATTACAGGTGAATATTGTTCATCGTTATTGGACCGTTTGAAAACCAAGCTGCAAGAAAAACGCCCGCGATTGGCCCACAAGAAAGTCCTTTTCCATCACGACAACGCACCAGCACACACCTCAGCAGTTGTGGTCGCAAAATTAATGGAAATAGGATTCCAACTCGTTTCACATCCCCCTATTCTCCAGACTGGGCTCCCTCGGACTACTATTTGTTCCCCAATTTGAAGAAATGGCTGGCGGGACAAAGATTTTATTCAAACGAGGAGGTGATTGCAGACACTAATGGATATTTTGCAGACTTGGACGGACAAATCCTATTATTCGGAAGGGATCAACAAACTAGAACATCGTTGGACGAAGTGTATAAGCCTAAAAGGAGACTATGTCGAAAAATAAAAAAGGTTTACCCCAAACACATAAGTAGTTTTTTATTTTTCAAACCAGCCTCGTGTATATATATATATATATATATATATATATATATATATATATATATATATATATATATATATATATATATATATATATATATACATAAACAAGGTTCTGTAACCATAACATTTCTCCCAATGAGTTAACATTGAAACTTTCCCCATGGTGTCATTCAACTCAGTTTAGGTTAGGAAATCTATTGAATAAAGGACTATTTGTACAAATAATCTAAAGTAAACCTTTACCTTGTAGATTTATTTTTCTAGACAGTATTATATGCTTGTCTTATAAAAATATTCTACATAACCTCTCCATAAACAACAATTCACCTGCTAATTTTTTTTAATGTCAATACCCACTGTATTCCGCTTAAAACTTTTTTAATGGTGCGACTCTGCTTACAGGAGCTTTAAAGGCAACATCATAACTTCTATGCTTGAATAGGCTACTGTAAGAGACTTCTAGTTAGAAAATATACCCTTACACCTATTTTAATATGACAGATTAAACACATTTCAAAATTCCATATTAGAATGCAATGTTTTGCATGCATATTTTATAATTAAATTTCAATTTCCAATTATTTATGGATTATCAAAATTACAAAATAACTGAAAATAAAACTGACCGTTTAAGATTCATGAACCTGAACTAACCTGAAGAAAACTGGTGTCTTCATAGATGGCCTGTCTTATTTATTTATTTAGTAGTAGTATTCACAATACTTTTTAATTTACATTTAAAATAAATTTAACAAACAATTTCATACCCTGATTAAAAACTAATATTTTTTACAAAATTTATTGTTCCTTTTCTAAACATATTTATATTTGTTTCACTCTTTATGTTGTTGGGCATCATATTGTATAAGGTCAGGCCTTTTGAAAATAAAGATTTTTGCATTGCACTGGTATCTGCACGTTGCGGTCTAAAATCTAATGCGTTCCTCAGGCTGTACGGTTGAACATCCCCAACATATCTTATTTGTTCAATCAAGTATTCCGGTGCATTTCCCATTTTCATTTTCTGGATAAAACATATTGTATTTAGCTGCAGTCTTTGCTTTACATTTAGCCATTTCAGTGCATCTAGCATATATCTTATTGATGTGAAACGATTGCATTTCAAAATAGAGCGCATAGCCTTGTTCTCGAGTTTTTGTAGCCTTGCCTGTTGTTGGTCTGAACAGCATGTGAATAACACAGTTGATCCATATTCAAAATGAGGTTTTATCATGGTGTTGTATATATTTATTGCAATTAATATTGTTACTTTACTTCTTAAACGTTTGAAAAACCCGATTTTTTTCCCTATTTTTTTACATATATATTCGACATGTTCTTTAAAGTTCAAATCCCTGTCTATGAGGAAACCCAAGTATTTTATATTACTTACTTTTTGTATTATTACATTATTTATTTTGAATGCTCTGTCACTGTTCATATCAATTTCCATTAATTTTGTTTTCATTTAATTTTAACTTATTCATTTTTAACCATTTGTTAATGTTATCCATATCATTTTTTAAATTTTCATGACATATCTCCTCTGTTGCTGCTTCTGTGAAAATTAATGTATCATCTGCATATAATACAATTTCACATTTTTTTATGAAGAGACCCACCGTGCACAGTATGTTTACTTCAATGTCTCAAAGTAACGATGATGGCTTGCGTGCATCTTACAATATCTCATTGCTTATAGCGATATCTGGAAAACCACAAACCATCGGAGAACAGTTAATTTTACCCGCTGTTGAAGAGGTTTTAAAAACTGTTCTGCACAAACCTCCATTTGACGTACCTTTGAGTAAAAACACTGTACAAAGACGTATTGATGAAATGAGCTCTGATATAAAGCTTCTTGTGTAATTATCTACAAACAACTCATTTTTCTATTCAACTGGACGAGTCAACTTTACCTGGTAATGAAGCATTATTATTTGCATATGTTCGATTTGTTATGGACGAAGAAATCCATGAAGAGCTGCTATTCGCGAAAACTTTGGAGACGGACACTAAAGGTGAATCAATATTTAATGTCCTGAGTGATTTTTTTAAGGAAAAATTGATTCCATTTACAAACATTATTTCGGTGGCAGCAGATGGAGCTCCTGCCATCTTCGGGCGATATCGTGGGTTTATAAGCCATCTTAAAAGAATTATATCAGGAGTAACTGCATTTCAGTCTCATCCACCGACAACACCTGGTAAATTTGAGTAATAGATTGCACCAATCGCTTCAATTTGTGATTAAAGCAGTTAACGAAATAAGAAGCAATGCGTTGAATACCCGTTTATTTGCACAATTGTGCGACGAAAATGATGAAGACTTCCAACGATTGCTCTTACATACTGAAGTACGCTGGTTGTCGAAAGGTGCATGTTTAACAAGATTTTACTAAATTTTTAAATCAGTTTTAGAGTTTCTGGAAAGTAAAGATCTAGATTTAAAAGAAATCCTGATCAAATTGAAAGCAGACATCGCGTATTTGACAGATTTGTTCAAAAAATTTAATGACATTAACTTGCAGTTACAAGGGACAGCCTAAATTTAATAAAAACAAAGGGTGTAATTTCGGCTTTTCTTGGAAAATTGAAATTTATGAAGCAAAATATTAGTCGGCGCGAATTCTCCAAGTTTCCAAACTAGTCACAGGCAGAATGTCTTAATGAGGATATTCAGACATACGTTCAACATTTAAATGCCCTGCATGATGACTTCAAAAATAGATTTGAAGATATTCTGACGATGGAAATACCACCATGGATCATAAATCCATTTGATGAAACGGAAGTGGCGAATGTGGTATTACAAGAGGAGCTACTCAAGCTTAGCACCAATGAGGAGCTGAAGGTGAAATTTAAAAAAGGCTATCAAACATTTTGGCTGCAGGTAGAAATACCCCAAAAATATCCTGGGCTGTGGGAAATTGTGAGAAAACTTTTGATAGCGTTTCCCTCGTCATACCTTGTCGAAAAAAGTTTTAGTGTCGTTACAAACCTATTAACAAAAAACAGGAGCAGATTAAACATCACAGAACGGGGAGATTTGCGGTTATTCCTTACAAAACTGAAGCCAAATATTGATAATTTGCTGGCAATCCATCAAGTACATCCCTCCCATTAAAATTATGACTATTTTTTTTTTATTGTTGATTTGCATTGTTGAAGTTACGGTATGTTATTAATGTTTAATTTTAATTCTATTAAGTCTGTAATCATATTATTTTAAAAAATAGAACACAAGAAAATATATTATTTTTCTTTTTATTTTTACCACTCCGAATTTAGGGTTGGAACTCAGCCACGACGCAAATTTCCATCGTTAGATCTAATCTTCACATTTTTTGACGAGTTTTGGGAATATGGTAGAAATGTAGCAGCAGGGGGTCCACCGAAACCAGTAAAATTTTGAAAGTGGTCCACGAGAAAAAAAAGTTTGGGAACCTCTGGTCTAACAGATATACTATTTACAAGACAATTAAGCATAAATAACATAATACAAAGATAGAGAAAAAAAAAAGGAAAAGTAAAGTATTAATGCAGGATAAAGGAGACAAAGAACATTAAAATCACATAGAATTAAATTAAACTTGAAAATTAAAATTAAAATGTCACACTTGGAATAAATACCTATATATGCAACAATTTATTTTTTAAGTATTTGACAAACTGCACAAATGACAGGTTGATGAGAGTGCTCATAGCCTGAAACAGTGGTGTTCTGATTAGAAAATTAGTTGATGCAGCAGGTAAATAGAAAACAGAACAGGTTCTGACCAATCTATTAGGAACGTGAAAATTTACTTGAAACAATAAGTCAGAAGAGTCAACAAGAGATTTACATAATTTTATAAGAAAACAGACCAGATGGTAATTTCTTTGGTTCATTAATAAAGGCAACTGAAAATGTTCAGTTATAATGACTTCATCGACACCCCTATCAGGGTACACTCCATCATATTTTAATATAAGAAATTTGGCAAACTTTCTTTGAACATTTTCTACCTGCCTAATATATTTAGCATGTATTGGATTCAAAACAATTGCACCATATTCAAGTCGTAAAAGCACATACCTTGAATATAAAGTTTTTAATGTTTTGCTATTATGAAAACCACTAGAATTATGTATTTTAAAACCCAACATCCTCATTACAATACTACGGATCCAATTAATATGATGGGCAAATGAAAGTTTCGGATCAAAAATAATTCCAAGGTCCTTGAAGATGTTACAGAGTGCAATATCTTCATTATGTAACTTATACTGGAAGTCAATGGTGCTAAATTTATTTGAGTAGGTAAAAAAAAAGGCACTTAGTGGCATTCAATGGCAGCCTATTCAACTCACACCATTGATGTAACGACTTCATATCATGTTGCAATGAAAGGCAATTACTAGTCTCTTTTGGTGTGCAAAAGCTTGAGGTCATCAGTAAACAAAAGAAAATTACTAATTATGTTGTCATTAATGAAGAGTGAAAAAATTAAAGGTGCAAGGTTGCTATCCACACCACTTGTGGCACTAAACATTGAGGATCTATGGTCACAAATTTCGACGTACTGTAAGTGGTCACACAAATAGAACTCGAAACAGTAATTAGATTATTGCTGAAACCCAGTCTATCCAGCCTATATAGAAGGTTTTGGACTGTTGTAACACTCCGAAAACTACTATGTAAATCGAATGGAATTCATTACAGGTACAACCACTGTCCACTTTTTACGCAGCATAATATAAAATAAAGTTGTAGACACATGTCCCATGTTCGAATTAATCTTAAGAAAGAAATAATCTTAATAAAATAATAAATCATCAAAACTCCCTCAAAATCTTGAGGCAGTTTTGATGATAAGATTTTAGCTGAGAAAAGTATCGAGAGAATAAAACATTATTCTGCATAGACTAACAAAGTTTGTTACGCCGAGGCTAAGTAGGTTAGTTCATTAAATATTTCTGTTTAATATCAACTATTTTCCTAATCTGAACTAAAACGTATATTTACCTTTAAACTTGGACATGACTAAAAAATGAGAAACTTTTGATTAAAATGCACAAAATACTCCAACCGCCGTACAAGACGTTCCAGAATGGAAAATACTAGTGGTAAACGATCGGTTTCAACAAACGGACTTTTTAAAAAAAAAGATAGTTCCGCTTGCAAGACCGGATAAACAGTTAACTGCACTAACGTAGCCTAAAGGTGAGTCCAGACCTTGCGTTTTGAGATTCAATCTGAGGTTCACGTTAGATTATAATATATTAATAGGTATATCGCATGATAATCTCAGTTAAAATAACAATATTAATACCCCACGCTTAGGATTATATACTTCTAAGAGTAATTAATCTACAATTACGTCAAAAGTGTTCTCAAAAGTTTTTGCGAAAAACTCACCCACTGAGATTATTACTTTTTTTCACGTTTTAGGGTTCCTACATCACGAAAAACATTGTTTACTAATCCAGTCAATTTGTCGGGCTCTATTAGCAAGATAACTCGAAATGTGACATCGATCTCAAAGTTGGTACACATACATTACTTAAGGTAGGGATGAGACGCAGAGTTCTTGAACAATACGCTTCAAGGGAAGGAAGTGAAATTAGTAAGAGTCGACAAATTTTCTATAGTGTAATAAAACAAATTTGTGCGTAAAAAGTTATAGTAACACATTTATGGGATTAGCAAGGTTACTTTGTACATCTTATTCTTCATTACTTTCAATTTTAATAGGGGTAGGGGGTGAAATGAGTGGCAGTGGCAATATTATATAGATCCAATACTATTCTAACACTTAACCAGGTTTACATTGTGGAAACTTTTTTTTTATAAAAACCTACCTGTGCTAAATCGCTGCTCTTATGTCGTAGAGACTGGGTTCTCACTATAAAGAGGCTACTAAATTTGCCTTTTTTATTTATTTTGAGCACCAACTATTTTTATTTGACAACTGTGTTTGCCTAGTATAGAAATAGTAAATCCGACGTCCTATAAACGTTGTTAAAATAAACAGAAATGAAGTGTCTCTATACTAGACAACAAAACAATGAAATTAAGATGAAATAAAACATAAATTTATTTCTATGTATTTACTTGTTAAGACTTTTAATGCGGTATAGCACTAAAAAATAGTCTTTTTACTGGGAATTTCAGAGTGGATTAAAAAGGATATGAAACAGCTAAAAAAAGAACAAGACCTACCCATAGGAGGGTTTTCTAACTCGAAACAACAGAGAACATTTCGATTTTGGGGTGCAGTGTCTTAAAAATCTTAAAAAAAAAAAACAGGTAAACAGAATTAAGGTAAAACACCTATCACTAGACACTCTTTATTGAACACTGATCCTGCGCTGCGGCCGACCTACCGAAGAACGCATCGTGCTGGTTTCAAAGTTTACGAGGGTATATTCTATAGTACCAGTGGAAAACCGAGCAGAAATAGAAAACTAGAAGTTACAACCAAACAGATAGACCACAAAAAGGAAATATTACACCTTATTACGTAATATTATTAATATAAGGAAACTTTAAAAAAATACCCAAGGTAAAAAAATTAGACCTCCGGGCTAAGAAAATTTCTCTGAAAATCTAATGAAATTGAGGCGGCTATGCTGTTAACAAACCCCGTAGCGTGATATATAAAAAAAAGGGAAACTGTAAAAAATAAATGCTACGATATACCATACTGCACTTTCTTTTCACAGTTCTTGGAGTCGGAGAATCTAAAAATTTTATTATTTTTTATTTCTAACAAGGGAGTATTGTACAATTTCTATAGTGTTACGCGAATTTTTCCTGGTGTTGAGATATTGACCGCATTTTTACAATAAAAAGAAAAAGGTGAAAGATGCTTGGATTAAATAATTTTTTAGTTTGAAAAAGTGAAATTCGGTGTTTATTATAAAATTGCGAATCTTCAAAGGAAGTTGAGTACATAAATTTACCAGTTTATTCAATTTGGAGCCATGTCGAAGGTCAAAACAAGCCGTAAAAATGGATAGGGTTCGTTATTATAAATAAGCTTCTTTCTTTACACGTTCTCTATTAAACTTCAATCAAAAATTATAGGAGATTGTTGTTGTAACTTTTCGGTATACAAGGCATATACATTTTTAAAACATCTCCCTATATATTTTTAATATATAAAATATATAATTGATTCTAGACACATTTTAAGTGACATAACCTATAGCTAAATATATTAGGTTTTCAGATATTGATATCTAAATAACAGCAAATTTCACACAAGTTAAAAACCACAGATGCATCGCTCCTGGAACCATTCAAGATACAGCGCGCATGCTATACCATATATATATATATATATATATATATATATATATATATATATATATATATATATATATATATATATATATATATATATATATATATCTGATTGATCTGGAAGAATTATTTTTTAACTTCAGCCACCAGTAGTGGATCTTTTTTGTCATCGAATGAAAAACATAAAAGATACAGAAACCATTTTGCTATAAAATGACAGTCTGTATTTACAAAACAGACATTAAATTAAATTTAAAAAAGTTCATTGTGTTAATCCTATACGTTTAAAAATAAGAAAGTAATTTTGTTTCTCTAGAGGTAGTATTTAAGTGATCCAAATAAGTACTGATAACCAGTATGATGAAAAAATAGGGCATATGGAGTAGAAAAATATACTACTATAAATTCTCATAGATGCTAACACAGAGTACAAATCATAGCAGGCTGAGCCATAAGCAAGTTTAGCAAGGAATAAAATAGCATTTATTGCAAACTTCTTTAATTACTCCGTAGAGTAAAAGCTGATCAATAGAGGTATCCGGCCTTATCTCAGAAAAAAATTTTGTAGAGCTTCGAAATGAATAATTTAATTCATTTATGCAGGTAGTCAAGAAAAGCCTCTAGAAATGGTTTTCAAGTTTCTACATCTACCGCGGAGGGTATCTTTACCTTGTCTAGATAAAATTTCAAGTTATATATTACAATACCATAATACAAATGTCAGTTTTGTTGTCCCCATAAAATTCATTAAAACATTACATTACTTTGAAATAGGAATATATTTATAACATTCTGGGTTCACAAAGGATTCCATGGAATTTGGTACAATAAATAATATATTATGTAATTAGTTTTAGATGAAAATAGTTACACTTCAAACAGTAGAAGTACATAAAAAGAAGTCGCCAAATATATGTATAAAAAATGGGCTGAAAAAACTGTTAAATCAGTTTTGCTTTAGTAGAAGTTGCAAACAGACCTTCAGAACTACTTTTTGAAAAATTAGGTTTCAAAATATAGGACTCTGTCAATATATTGGGATAAAAATGGAATAAAATTATTTCTAGGATGTATGTACATTGTTTTATTACCTAGATACGTACAGATTTTTTTCTAGTGGATGTAATTCAGAACTAAAGTATATATAGATAGGTATAGATAGTAACAATTTTCTCACACTGAAAAAATTGAAAGAAAATATCCGACAGGACATGGCAAAGATCGTGTTCCAAACAGTGATCTATCCTCTTGCTTAGAAGAATACCAAGAACAGGTGACAATATTTTCAAGGTCTGTCCTTTAATATATATTGAAGACTATCATTTTGTTTTTATTTTACTATGAATAAATATTTTAAAACGAGTAGTTTTTTACGACACTTCTTGTACATGGACAAAATTATGACGATTTCTAAGGTATCTATTCAAAGTACTGCCAACATTTTTGATAGTCACATTTCACTCCTTAGTAAAATTTTCCAGATCATATCGTAAATGATGTTATGATATAAACATATACAGTTTCTATATTGTCAATATTATTCATAATAAAAAAAATACTGTAAACGACATTTTAATATAAACATATAGAACTTTCTTACTGCTCTGTAAATAGAAAAATTTGAAATGATTCTAGAAACATCATTATAACATCATTTAGCATACTTTTGTCAGAATTTCATGTATAACAATCGGCGTACGTATTATAATATCGTAGAAGACTTTACCTTGATGTCTCATGAAAAAACAATTTCATTAAAGTATTGTAACTCATAGCAATCTTTATTACATATTTATTCAAAAACAAATTGCTTTGTCATAAAAGAACATAATCCAAATTTTGTAACGAGGATAATACACGAACAAGATTAAGAGGTAATTATAAGCTGCTCTTTCGCAAATTCACGCTTTGACCGAAATTTCGGCGCTCCACTTCATATTTTGAAGTAGTAATTTTACCGATAATATTTCTGAGTTATCGATAAAATCATCCACTGTTTAAAGTTTTAAAAATCAAAGACTTTTACCTTTTGTGTTTTCACTTATCTAAACTGCGTTTTTAAATGAAGTGATATTGGACTGTAATTCTAAATAAAAAAGATAAATTCACCACTCACCTAACTTTTTCCTAGTCGGCTTTCTAACACAAATGCAAAAGTAGGCTTTTCAGGTGCCTTTCTATAAATTCTGAGATCGGGTAGGCAATTTTAACATTAACATATTTGATTAAAATTTTGCGACATTACGAAAAATGGTATTATTAAATTATGTGGCTCGCCGCAAGCAAGTCTAGTAAGACATTTAGTAGATCTCATGTCCTCACATTACATTTACAAATCACGCTGATAAGGCTATTAATTCAAATAAGAATACTTTATCCTATCCTTTAATCTAATTTGGATTTAATATAGATCTCCAAAAAATCTGAAAAGATTCACACTCGTGTCGTTAGATTGCGCCAAGGAAAAAAAAAATACGGTTAAATTTTCAAATATAATCTGTGTCCATATATGAGCTCTTTTAGGTAACAAAAAGTGGATGATATGCATATTCCAACTTATTATGGAATTAAGTTTAAAACACCACGAAAAAAGAATAAAAAGATTAGTAAAATTACCACTAATATTTTAGTTTTTTCCCATTTTTAGTAATTTATCGGAAAAATTGAAATCCTACTAACTTTACAACTCTCACTAGAATAAATTTCACAAATCGATAACAAAAACATTTCAACAGAATCTATAGAATATATTACTTTTCATAAAAGTGAAATTCATAAAATATATAAACAAATAGTTTAATACTTATATTAATACATCTAAAATAAAACAATTTGCGATGACTCTACAAAAGCTCATGAAATATGAATATAATTAAATCAAATAATATTTTAAAAATTCTGTTAAATCTGATGTAAAATTGGCATTATTTCAAAAACTGACTCTATAAATTAAATCAAATCCACTTTTTCAGTATTAAATTTATAAATTGAAACAGAAAATAAATTGACGCTAAAACAAGAATAAATAACAATATCACAAAATCGAATCATGTATTTAGAGATATATCAACTGTTATGAAATAAAAAGCAAACAACTAAATATAATATTCAATTATTTATTTTTTATAGCTGGCATGTCCAATCAATATTATTTGAAATAAATTTTATTCAATTTATAAAATAAATCATAATAGTAACAGCACACTCACATACTCATTATAAATATGTAGCAGGCTTTTCTTTAAAGTAGGATACAATCCAAACATTAAGTTTTTTTATCATGTAATTTTTATTAGATAGCGAACTTAAAACGATATTTTGTTTACTATGCTGGCAAATAAAACTATGATGTAATTTTATCCGATGATTCGTAACTAATTGTTACTACACTATGAGCAAACCTGATACTATAACATCTCTAAATTAAACTGAACACAGGTGTTTAACCTAACTGTAATTATATCAGTCAGATAATTTTTGTTTAAATGCTTAGTGTTTTTCTGCTATACTCTAACAGTTTAAAGAGTGTTTCATTATGATTAAAAGTTTGTTCCCGGGCAGTGAATACATTTAGATTAACTTCCAAAGTGCAGATAAGTATCTATCTCTTATTGTTATTCAGTCAATATTGGAAATCAAACAAATTTAAAATAGTGACAGAATAGAGAAAATCTTGAAATAAACCATTAAATATTGTCTCAAATATTCGCGCTTACTAATTTTTATACCAATAATTATTAAAAATAAATATTATAAACATGTTAAAAAGGTTATATGGTTAATAAATCAGATTAATAGAAATACAAAAACTACACATAATTAATAAAAATATGTAATATTTTTGGCGATAAAGCTAAGTCTGTACAAATAAAATGAACTACTGTTTTCACTGTTATTCTCGATTTTTACTGTAACTGTAATTTTATTAAAACTATAGATGGCTAACATTTCATATATAATTTGTTAAGACATACCAATTAAACTGTGTGAACGTCAAAATTTTTAAATTGTGGTGTACTGAAAATTTGATTGTAATTGTCATAAAATCGCACAGATTAGATAATAAAAATTTAAAACAACATAAAGTGCCTAAAATGAATATTGTTATTATAGTTTCGTTTTCTTTAAAGCTTAAAACACCGGCAGTGTGTAGAATAAAAAAACATCAAATACAACTAGTTCATAAAAGTAAGCAAGAAATTTCTTAATTTATTGATCAATATATTTGGAATTAAATTTAAGAAAGATTTTTTGCTTTAGAAGGGAAAAATTAAGCGAGAAATAAATTGTTATATCATCTATTAATGAAATAAAAAAGTTAAATTTAACAAAGACAACTGGAGCTCGAGAACAAACTTCTAATATTGACGTGCTTTAACGATGTAATTAAATTGACAAAATAACCGATTATTTAATAAACGAAAATAAGATTATATCTATCGTATTTTTTTATGACACACGAATAAATTATCATCTTTGAATCCTATATCTTGATAACATCTTATAAAAATAAAACTTACGTTTTTTGGAAGAAGTATATGTAACAAAAAACCGGGAGGTCGTTATATCATATAACATAACCAAAATATATTTTGAAAATAAGAAAACGATAAGCTAATACATTTCTCAACTTTTGAAAAGGGTTCTTTAATTTATTTTTAAATCAAAACTGTAACTCATTAAACTAATAATTAAATTTTAGATAAAAACACTGTAGGTCTAGTTTTCATTTGTTGCAACCTGAATTATATGGGATTGAGATCAAGGAAGAAACAGAGGGAAACACGGAACTTTGCTCCTTCCGTAATTCTTTTAACGACCTATGAAACTATTGTATTAAACTTTTAATGATCTTGCGTAGTCCATGAAAGCTTACCTTTATTCTTTATAATTTTTATTTTGCTTATTGTAGGAGGTACCATGATTTTTATAATTTTCCGCTCTATAATTACAAACCACATGTGTAACGAAAAGTGAACTTTTTTTTGGTCACTTGAATTCCACACGATTAAGGTTTTATCAATTCTTTATAAATCTTTTTTTTTCCGTGACAATTTAAGAGTCATCTGAAGATTTATGAAATGCATTGACACTATGAGATGAGAATATTTGCATGTTTACTTTTTGTACGTGTATTTGCTTAACAGAGCTCATATATTGATACTGATTGCACTTTGAAAGTATGGCGATAGAAACGGAAATTCGGCCTTAGAAGTAAACAAAAAGTAAAACTGACGGCTCTCCAAAGATCATGAAAAAACAGTAAAATCTTATATTAAAAATTCGTTGGTAAGAAAATAGAATATTCTAAACTACCAGAAAAAGAAGATAATATATTCTTCTTCATTTAAATTCTATACAATTCAAGTAACCATGAGTGGTAACAAACATACAAGGCCATCATCTGAATTCTTTTTAATTCAACTAGAGTTTAGTTGTCAGTTGTAACTTGATCTTAGTTAATAAAAATAACCGTTCATTCCTTTTTTACAGGAAAAAACTAAATAAGTTTGGTAAATTCAAAGTACTAAAATATGTTTGTATGTTTTCTATCTTTTTGAAATTAACACAATTTAACAGCCCACTGCATAATTTAAAATAGTAATTTTTGACTTAAATAAATGCTAAAGCATTTTTTCAACAGGTGATGAATTTTAAATTTGAAAATTACACATATACATCAATAATTAAAAAAATCAAAGGCATGACAGCCAAATCACATTCTAAAATATACTTAACAGCTTTTGTGCTTCCTTTTATACAATGTATGCGGCTTAAAGCAACTATATACAACTCAAATATAGGTTGGGGAATCTTTCAAACTACTATCACAAGCCTGGCAGGATTTAGCATTTCTTGGATTCACTAAAGTACATTTGGAGCATTCTGCCCCTCCCACTTCCATAGGTGGTTCTCGAGTGATGTTCCTACTTTTGCTACATATTTCGCAAATATCATTCACGTAGTCATTTAGATAAGTACAAGACTTGCATTCCCATTTAGACACTGGAGGTACATCTAAAAATAGTAACAATATTAATAAGGTGGCGAGACAAGAGTAACTCGTGAGCAATATATATACATATAAGGAGTGCATATAAATATCTAGTTTAGCAGTGTTAGCGATACGCTGTAAACTAAAGATTCTGGAAATTGGAATATTGTGGGGTCATAAAACACCTTGCAAAGAAGGGAAAAGGTGCTAAGGAAATTCAAGAAGACTACTTATGAGGGGTACTATTACAAGATTGATCCGCCACTTCTAACAAGGATAAAAGTTAATTGGAGATGATGAACATTCTAGTCCATTACAGTAGTGACGGAAGGACATATTAGAAAAATGAAGTAATTAGTGACCCAAGATCGTAGAAACCATATTAGGCAGATATAAGATGAAGTAAAAAATTAGTAAAGAACATATTGACTAAGTTTTACATGATAATGTTCATATAAATAAAATGAGTACACAGTGGATACTAAAATACTGACCCCGCTTGACTGCAGCAGCGCACGTTCTTTGCCTTACACGGGAATAATCTGAATCTAAATTTGTGATTATGAGATGACTTCTGATGAAATTTAGATTTGCCAGCATGATCCCAAATGAAAACAAGAATTAATGGAATGGACAAAAAAGGGAGATAAGCCATCCCGCAAATTCAAGGTTGAGCGAAATGACAGGCAAGTCTCGTGCACACTTCGGGAAGCTGTAAAAGAGAAACGGCGTAGAAAAGTAAGGTCAAGCCTAAGTTACGAGACGTGCTATTCGCGAAGTTGGATTTGTAGGAATAAATTATCCAATTTACGTCCTGTCCTGACGTAGCATCAAGTAATTATCTGTTTAGAAATTTGAAAAAAGACTTAAGGGTCAAGTATCCACGGCTGAAGAAGAAATTATGTCAGCGATGTAAATTAATTTATTTTTTAAGGATTTGGTTTAAACCAAAGATGTATGAAGTGCATTGAGATTATATGTATAACGCAGAACTTGATTTTCTGAAATAAAAGTTACCAATGGAATAAACAAATTAGATCAATCAGTTAATTTTATAGAATATTTTCTAAAAATCGATTACACTGGGTAGAAATCAGAAAGGACTTTAAATCCATTAAATCTAATTACATACCGCTTGCTACTGGAGTGTCTCAGGACTCTATTTTGGGTCCATTATTGTTTTCTCTTTATGTGGCAGATATCAATAAAGCGATAGAATATTCAAAAATGTAACAGTATGCCGATGACTCGCAAATATATATACCATTTCTTTTAAATATGTTACGCACTTCATTACCATATTTTAATAAGCACCTAAATAACATATATAATTTTTGTAATGAACACAGCCTCAAACATAATGCAAAAAAATCTTGTTCTATGTTATTTAACAGTAATAGAAGTACAAAGAGTATACTTTTTGATACCTTTAAACCTGCTATTGAAAATACTTATTTACCTTTAGTTTGGCGGATTTAGTAGCGGCGGCCCGTGGCTCCATAGCGTAGTACCTTGCTTACGGTGCAGAAGGTCGAGGGTTCAATCCCGCAGGTCGGTATACTTATTTATTAAATTATTTAAGTGTATTTGGCTTGGCCACGTAAATAGGTAGTAGTTGTTCGCAGAAATGCAATAACGTCCGAGGCAGCACTACCACGTTGTCTAAAAGGTGCTGTGTAATACAAAAATGTATGTTTCGGCACTTGGATAACGTTGGCGGGTATTACGACATCCTCGCCGATATCCTTAGGATATGAAAAAGGGTAAAATCCCTACTCAGGCGGGGAGGTGAACGATAAAAAAAAGTTCATGGAATCAAAATATTAGGAGTAATTTTCGACAAATTTCTTTCATTCTACTCACATATCAATAATAAATTAAAGACTGCTCATATTCGTTTTAAAAAAAACTGTATAATCCAAGGAATCTTCTACCATCAAAAACCAAATATTGTTTGTGGAACAACTTGATCTTATCTTTATTTGATTACGCTGATGTGTATGGCGACTCTTTATCAGCCAAGTATGTCAGA
>CM032446.1:88631379-88636379 GCA_019049505.1 Pachyrhynchus sulphureomaculatus | reverse complement strand
AAGAACTGATCTTGACGGCTTGAGCAACATATATAGTTTTCTCCTTTCTTGTGATTTCCCTTCCTCACATAATGTCACTCTCGTCATAATTTTTTCGTCTTCGGTAGTCCACATCTCTCTATTCCTACATATTTGTCCTCTAGGTGCCCCCTTGTTTAGGTACATGTTTCTCTTGGTTTTCCCGGAAAAGGCTTTATAATTACACTTCCATCTTTAACAAAATTAATAATAATAATAATAATAATATTAAAATTGCTTAGTATATTCCCAACCAATGAAAAACCCTTTTCACTTGCCATCTCCTTCTCCTGTCCTTCTATTTTCCTCTTAAGATGAAGAAAAATCATTTCCTCCCTATACCACTTATTTTCCATACCGTTGAAAAATTTGCGTTCCCATTGGGTACTTTTTCCTTTCATACCAAAATTTTATTATATGACGTAGCACCTAATTTGTACTAAACCGGTCCTTCCTTGGTTGTTTAACCTTTTTCCTTTTATTTTGAGTGATCCCTTGCATCTGTCAGGTGGTCGTCCTTTGTCAGCGCCCTGTCAAAATTGTCACTTTTCTTTTTAGATGGCAGGTGGTTAATTAATTTTGATTTTAGCATCCAAGGTTTCTAATGGCATCCTTGCTGCAAATGCCATATTTTTATATTAATATGTTAGTGAATAGTGGCTGTTTTAATTCAATGTTGGTCTTTGTTATGGCAATTGTTATTTATGGTCATTCTTGTTAGATTAATTTGCATGCTACATGTGAGTCACTTGCATTTTGTTTTGACATTTCTTCATAATAATAATAATAATTTTCGATTCTTTAGAACAATAATACATTTAAACTACAATAGGTTTTTTATTAATAATTATAAGATTGAAATTAAAAATTACAAATTAAAAATTAATAATTAAAAATTAGACTCAACAATACCAATTCTTCATGCCTAATTTTCTTTATTGGTTGCTTCGTTATCTCTTTTTCAGTTTGTGCCCTGATGAAGGTCCCAATCTAGGACCGAAATATTGGCTAAAATGAATATAGTGTGAAAATCTGTTGTTGCCCTTTTTGCCGAGTTCCCCAACTAGTTTCATAACTTATATATATATATATATATATATATATATATATATATATATATATATATATATATATATATAGATATAGATATAGATATAGATATAGATATAGATATAGATATAGATATAGATATAGATATAGATATAGATATAGATATAGATATAGATATAGATATAGATATAGATATAGATATAGATATAGATATAGATATAGATATAGATATAGATATAGATATAGATATAGATATAGATATAGATATAGATATAGATATAGATATAGATATAGATATAGATATAGATATAGATATAGATATAGATATAGATATAGATATAGATATAGATATAGATATATAGATATAGATATACGAGGCTGGTTTGAAAACTCCGTGCAAAGTCCGAGAGATGGCACCACCGGCGCGTATCGAGGTCATGTTTAGTTAGTAGCATCTCTTGAATGAACGCACACCAAGTTTCAGCCATATTGGTCTATTTCTTTATGTTTGGCATTCGTGTGAATCAAGGAAGTCGAGTGATTTTCAAGAAATGGACGAAAAAGAATTTCGTGTGGTGATTAAACATTACTTTATGAAAGGCAAAACGCCTCAGGAGACTAAAGAGAAGCTTAATAAACATTATGGTGACTCTGCACCTTCGATTAGAACAGTTTATAAGTGGTTTCAAAATTTTCGGACTGGCCATATGGGCACAAGTGACGCTGAACGTTCTGGACGGCCCGTGGAGGTTACGACTCCAGAAATCATTGATCAAATCCATGATATGGTGATGGATGACAGAAGAGTTAAGGTGCGTGAGATTGCTAGTGCTGTGGGCATCTCGACTGAACATTTGGACATGAGAAAGCTATCCGCAAGATGGGTGCCGCGATTGCTCACGCTTGACCAAAAACGGAATCGTGTGAAGTGTTGCAAGGATGGTTTGCAGCTGTTCCAGAAGAATCCGGAGGACTTTAAGCGTCGTTTCGTCACTGTGGATGAAACATGGATACATTACTATACTCCTGAGACCAAACAACAATTTAAACAAGGGGGAATCTGCACCAAAAAAGGCGAAGACCGTTCCTTCGGCCGGAAAGGTTATGGCGACTGCCTTTTGGGATTCGCAAGGGATAATCCTCATCGACTCTCTCGAAAAGGATAAAACTATTACAGGTGAATATTATTCATCGTTATTGGACCGTTTGAAAACCGAGCTGCAAGAAAAACGCCCGCGATTGGCCCACAAGAAAGTCCTTTTCCATCACGACAACGCACCAGCACACACCTCAGCAGTTGTGGTCGCAAAATTAATGGAAATAGGTTTCCAACTCGTTTCACATCCCCCCTATTCTCCAGACTTGGCTCCCTCGGACAACTATTTGTTCCCCAATTTGAAGAAATGGCTGGCGGGACAAAGATTTTATTCAAACGAGGAGGTGATTGCAGACACTAATGGATATTTTGCAGACTTGGATAAATCCTATTATTCGGAAGGGATCAACAAACTAGAACATCGTTGGACGAAGTGTATAAGCCTAAAAGGAGACTATGTCGAAAAATAAAAAAGGTTTACCCCAAACACATAAGTAGTTTTTATTTTTGCACGGACTTTTCAAACCAGCCTCGTACATATACATATACATATACACATACACATACACATACATATATATATATATATATATATATATATATATATATATATATATATATGTGTGTGTGTATGTATGTATGTACAGGGTGTTAAGAAATTCACTGCATATACTGAAATGGGCGACGTCCATGTAGAAATATTCAATTTTTTTTTTTCAAATTTGAAAATTTTTGAAAAATTAAATACATTTTACCAAATCATTTACAAAATTAACCAGCCCCTGAATAGCCGTTATTGTACGCGCAGGTCAGTGTTGCCAAACCTACGATTTTCTCCAGTAATTAGAAATTTTAAAATTTTGAGTTTGATTAATATAACAAATCAAAATAATAATAGATAATACACCACACGCGTAGTAAAAATAATATTTAACCATAATTTCTTATCTATTATATCAAAAGAATTTCCTTGAGTACAGGCGAAAGCAAGCTCGTAATTGACTTGATCATTACTTGATGAAAATCCATCTTATTCAATTCTGATAGTGGAAAAAACGAAACATGTCATGTACTATTCACCAATATAATAATAAACGAAGATTTTTGCAAGTGAAACTCTGGAAAAAAAATTTTCACTATTAGAATTGAAAGCAAGGTCGTTGATTCTTGGGGTCATTGCTCCTTAACAAGTTGCTCTGACCTTTAAGTGAAGTCAGCTGTTTTATTTCGATGTACCTTAAATGGGCAATTGCTCTCCATTATATCATAGGTTGTGCGGCACATAAATACTAAATGAACTAAACACCATTTTATATTGCAGTTTTTACACGTTCACAGTTTTTTATATAATAAAATCTCGTCTGTCAAGTAATTTTGACATTGAGATTTGATGACAACCATTTTTTTTGTGGATTCTGCTTTATAGGTATTTTTAGATTTTTTTTGATAATGGTTATGATTTAAACTGTAAACTGCAAAAATTAAGAAATGAATAGCCCAAATGATAAATTTGAAAAAGTTTGTTTGAAGTTCGTTATTTGTATTGACATTATGGTAGGGTCTGTTTAAAAATTAAACTAGGAAAAAATTGAATTTCAGAAATACAACTAATGATAGAAGGGAGGATGATCTCATGTACCTATTCTCTCTCTCCACACAGTTGCATTTCCTGAAAAACCTCGAAATAATTATGTAAGAAAAGAAAACATTGGTAATTTAATTTCCATTTGAAAAATGTATTATTTCAAAAAGAAATGGCGGAAAATGACAAATCAGAATAGCTAAGAAAAAGGTATTTCAATTTATGCCCTAATTCAAAACATTTGAATATTTTATTTTTTTATCGACGGCCAATTTTGACCATAATAACTGGCTATATTGACACATACATTCGAATCAGACTGCTGTAGTACAAGTAAATGAAATAGTAACATATAAAATACCGATTCAGGGAGGAGTCAGGTAAGGCTGCATACTGTCACCTGTATTGTTTAACTTATATTTCCAATTCAAGGAAGCATTATGGGAACGAAGTGCAGAAATCAGGATATGGGGTGAAGTGTAAAAAACCATTCGCCTTGCTGACGATACCGTGATTTTAGCAGAAACATTGGAGGACCTGCAAGTATTGGCTAACAACGTGAATAGAGAAAGTGTCAAAATGGGTCTGATGATAAACACGAAAAAAAACAAAATTTATATTATTCCTCGAAGGAAAACAAACGTGTAGAAAAGTACAAATAATTAGAACCTATATTACATCCGACACTGACCAAGACAATAAAATTGCAACCAAAATAGAGGTTGCAAGAAAATCATTTTTAAAATTCTAAACAATGTTCTGCAACAAAAACTTATTATCTCTCATTCTAAGCTTACATTTCTTGGAATGCTACGTGTGGTCCCAACTTTTGAATGGAGTCGAGACATGGATGTTGAAGCAATACACTACTAAGAAGCCAGAAGCAGAAAGTTTACCGCATTTTTGAAACGTGGCTCTATCGAAGAATATTAAAACCCCATGGACAGCCAGGATCACTAATGAGAAAGTTCTACAAAGGATACGCCTAGGCAGAAAACTCTTAACAATCATAAAAGGACGAAAAATATCCTACTTAGATCATGTACTCAGAATCAATAAATATTCACTATTGCAAACTATCATGCTGAGAAGAGTTGAAGGTAGAAAGGCCGTCGGAAGAAAAAAAAAAGTCTTGGCTGAAAAACATCAGACAATGGACCGGCATGAAGGTAGGGGAGTTGTTTCCAGGGACAGAGAAAAATTTAGATAGATCTCCGTTAGGAGAAGGCATGAGAAGAAGAAGACGATATTAAC
>CM032446.1:88498879-88626379 GCA_019049505.1 Pachyrhynchus sulphureomaculatus | reverse complement strand
TATATACATATATTATATATATATATATATATATATATATATAATATATATATATATATATACATACATATATACATACATACATATATATATATATATATATATATATATATATATATATATATATATATATATATATATATATAATATATATATATATATATATATATATATATATATATATATATATATATATATATAGAAACAATTCTGGTTTCTACGTTAGAATTTCGGAATCTTTAGCACAATGACACTGCTCAACAACTCTCACTACTACACCAAATATTTTATTGTTGCACTCAATGCGCGTTTCGCTAACCATGTTAGAATTTTACCTATGTAGAATTCTAGTTGTCAAAAATGAAGAAGATAGTTACTAAAAAGTCATTTAAAGTTAGTACGTGAGAATTTAATCAATATAATAGAAATAATATGAACCTTTTTCTTTATTCTTTGGTTTTTTTGCATCCACACTAACAGTGCTTTTGGGTACATCTTTTTCAGACTTCTCTTTCGGAGGAGGCTTAGCCTGGGTTCCTGAACTTGGTGCCGATTTTATTTGGGTTTTAATTATTTTTGCTGGCTCATTTGGAGTTACATTTTCATAAGAACTACCCTGAGAGTGTCTCCTTTCCTTTGGTTGGGAAACTTCTATAAAAAGATTTACAAATCATTTATTTAATCACGGTATCATAAAAGTATATAAAAATAATTTTATCAAACTGAGGAATTTATATATATTACTCAGTTAAATCTGGTTTTGTAAAATGTCAATAAAAACAACCAAAAATTATTAAATATTCATAATTTGGTCTCATTTTTCAGTCTGAAACTTTACGAAACTTTATATGTTTACACAACCAGAAACTTTCTACGTAAATAATTATAATAAATAAAGTCGTAATGGTGCTGGAAGACATTTTAAAAATGGACGTATGGTATGACCCAACATATAAATAAGCTAATTTTTTTGACGAAAATTATGTAAAATATTGATGCCAGAAAAAATTCAATTTTTAGAATCATATGGGGCAGATTATTCTACTTTTATGAAAAAAGTTTTCCCAATTTCTAAATATTACTTTCACAAAAAAAGTTTTTAAGTTGATGTTCTAAGATCCTAAGTAGAGATGTAACGGGTAGTACTTTTTTGCGTCCGGCAAAACCAGGCATCCGGCTACGTAGCATTCGGCAGAATCAGGTACCAAGCAGGGTAGGTTCCGGCAATATTATATTAAGCACCATGTTCTACGTTGTATTAACATTTTCTGCAAACGCTGTCAACTTTAGGCAATTTTTTATGATTTGGCAATATTGTTAAGATGAGATAAATTAGCGCTTCAGTCGTAGATTGGGCAACTACGGGTCTGGTTGCTTTGAGTAAAACCCCGTATTTAGCGGTAATACGATGAATTCCCACGAGAAATAAAAATCTTATTCCAACATTTTTTATGGTAGAACGCTTTTTAACGATTGTTACGTTTTAAAACATGACCAAAGTCTGGAACTGCTTTTTTACTTGATGAGGAAGATATATCAAAATCAGTATGTTGGTTGTGTAGCGCTAAAATCATATCATATGAAATAGTATTTCACCATTTTTAGACGACAATCTGGCCCTTTTTTCTTCATGTTTCTAACCTCAGAAAATAGCCTTTCACTAAATATTGAAAAACCTAGTGATGAAAAAAACGTAAGAGCAAGTTCTCCTAAAAGAGGAAGATTCTTGAAATTAAGCTGCCGTCATAAAAACGGACTTGCTTTACGCTTTATTAATGGCAAACTTAAATAAAAACTGAACTGTGTTTTAACGTCTTCTATTTCATGGAAAACCTTTTTAGTCTTATCTCTGGTTTGACCAATACATCCTAATATGTTTGTTTCTGTTTTGTACATTTTTTTGGTAGTGTTAAGTTTTTTTTTAAAATACTAAGTGGGACATCGCCCGAGGTGTCTGATACCAATATTGATACCACATCTTCATCGGGTTCAATATTTACTTTTAACGGTATTTCTTGTTTGATGTATTTTAAAATGTCTTTTTTAACCTGCTCTTTCTAAGTGAAATATGCATCTTTAAATTTTGGATCCAGGAACGTGGCACTTATATAATTGTTATTCGTTTCAACATTTGCGAGTCTGTGGCTCAAACCTTTAAGTAAATTATCCAGCATAGATCCCAAACCAGAAACCTCGATTTTAATTAACTATTTATTTAATGACAAAATTGTTAAAACCACTTCTGATATTATACACAGTGAACTACTGAAATGTTTGGTAGTTTGTTCTAATGGTTGTGAAAGCTCCAGTAACGTTTTAGTTAAGTCCCATTGATTTGGTGTCAAAGAAAAAAGTGAATCAAATTCAGCAGCAAGCAAATTAATAGCTCATCTTTATTCGAAAAACCTCTCCAATAGATAATATGTGGAATATCAGTGTGTAGGTATTATTTTCTTTACTCCAGTGTTAAAAATCTCGCTGGATTTGTTTAAATTTCATTCTAACAGAAGATGAGTGGTTTAAAGGAGTTACGATCCTTCGTCCGACATTTATAACATCCAATACAAATCTTTGCACTTTTAGAGAGTCGATTACTATCAGTTATTGGATATGTATAAAACATGATTCATTATTTACTCTTAAGTCTCTTGTAGCCTTTTTAATGTTAGCTCCACTGCCTCTAATAGGTAGACTGGTGTTTTCTTCGAGCAACTAAGGTATTCTTGATGTTTTCGCTGGTGTAACTACCTTCTAGGCCCCTGATATTGAGCACAAAATGTTAGTTAGCTAATGTGCCGTCAAATTTATAAAGTTCTTGTTATTTACGTCAGATCATACTTTACATATATTTGTTATAAAGGAAAAAAAATTAACATCTGATAGTAAATCAGCAATTCTAGTGTTTTTTTTTTCGTATATTTCGGGAATGACGCTTTGGTTACAGCCTCTTTTTCCGTTCTTATTTTTTAACTAGAAGAACCTTTGCTGGCTGATTTTCTGATAAACAAAGAGGAAGAAAATTATTTGCTAAATAATTTATTATTAGCTATATCTTTTAAGTTGTAGGTTCATTTTACTATACAAAAGTAAATAACAATAACCGTAATACAATAACATTTCGCTTTTAGGCGTCCCCATATTTTATGTAAACGAGAAAGGCTAGTTGTCCAAGGCTATCATCTCTCCCATTGCCGTGTGCACAAGTTTTGTTTTAGGATCATTTACACTCCACTATTTGGTTATTTCAAAATATATTCTAATATTAACTTGTTCTAAATTCCCGAGGTGGTTGATGGTTCTGAGTCGTTCTTATCTTCACTGAACAAACTAGGGGGATGTTGAAATTTTAAGTGTTTCCATAAAGATGAAGTAATAGCTTTTTTTTACTCCTTTTGATTTATCTTTCTCTTTAAATAAAAAGTAGTTTAGACTTTGTTCATTTTTTAAAACTCAACAACCGTTAAAAAGACTTTCTACCGTAGAAAATATCGGAATAAGATTTTTATATCGCTCGGTGATTCATCGTATTACCGCTGAAGACGGGGTTTCACACAAAGCAACTAGACACGTAGTTGCCGAAGCGCTAATTTATTGCGATTTAACAGTATTGCCAAATCATAAAAAATTATCTAGAATTGGCAGTGTTAACAGAAAATGTTAATAACGCGTAAAAGAACGAGCTTAATATAATATTTCCGGATCCTACCCAGTCAGGAACTAGATTTTACCGGATCCCATGTAGCCGGGTACCCGGTTTTGCCGGATCCTAAAATGTACTACCAGTTACATCTCTAATTTTAATATTCGAGTAGAGAAAATGGTACAAGATGTACTTACAATATTATATAATGGAAAGGCTTTTTGAACAAAGAAAATTTATCAGTATACTTGCTGCGGAATATGATTAACTTTTTCCTTTGACAACAAATCAACGGGACTTAATTAAAACGTTACTGAAACTTTTATTACCATTTGAACAAACTGCCAAACATTTCGGAAATTCACCCTGTATAATATCAGCAGTGATGAACATTTTTCTCATTAAATAAATATTCAATGGCTATTTTCTAAGGTTGGAAATATATATATGAAGAAAAATAGGAAAGAAAATGGCGCTACATCACAATTTACCTTTGCTCGATATTAAATAGTAAAATATTTTATGTGTAAGTTTTGTACTAAAAAAAATTGGTTAGGGTATTTTGTTGTTATGTTTCAAATGTTTCTCTTATGCATATTTTGACATAAATGTTACTTTTAATTCTGATTTATTTTGCTCGAAAAATTTGGCAAGTTACCCGGCCGGGTAATAAAGTATCCAACCAAGCAGTGTCCCGGCCAAATCAGCAGGGTATCCGGTTAGGGCCGGCTAGATTGGGTATCTGTCACATCTCCAATGCTACACATCTCGATCAACAACGGTCACAGTTTTTACTAACAAGCTACAAAATAGTAGTACATATCACAAGTAACAATAAGAAATTTTCCACAGTACGGTATTAAGTACTTTCCTATTCGCGTGTGTTATGAACCTCTAGCCATCCTGATGGATATCATGAACACTGCCCAAGGATTGGTTGGAAAAAGGTAAGCATGACAATTATCAATTTTTTTTCATAGGGATTTCGTGAAATTTATGGTTCGGTATAGAATCTGAAAATTTATTTAGTTGTTACTCAGTAAGTTAATAATTCTGAAGTTAGATGTGTGCCTTTTACCTGAAAAATCTATAAACTATCTTTTATTTACATTGATCAGATAGTTGTGGGTCGAAAACCCAAAAACGATTGACGAAAGAAAAAGAAAAAGCATAAAAATAAAAAAATGTAAGCAGTGTTTAGATTGCTTACAGAGGACAAACGAGGATGCAGTGATATAAGAGATATGATACTTTTGTATGCGATGCTTACTTTCTGCCGGTTTTTGCTCCATTCTATCAAAAGCCTCAGTCATCTTTAAAGGTCTCTCGTTGACAGATAAATTGTTTATGGCATCATCAAGGTTGGTGGATTTAACTTTCTTAGCTTCCTTGCTATGTCTTCGTTGCCTATCACTTAGAGTTAATCCTAACACATCACCTCTTTCTCCTAAGTCTTTGCTGTATCTACAAAAATTGTCTTAAATGGTGAAATAATATTGGTGTAGTCAAAATGCTGTACAGTTACTGCCGTGCTATTGTAGTTTTATGACATTTCAATTAGACTATCGAAATAAATAGATATACCTAGATATAGTAAGATAAATACATAATAATGCATATGTAAGTTTACAGCATTTTGAGTATAACAACTCAATTTGCTTCAGTTATCAGTATATATCTAATAGTATAATAGTTTAATTCCCGGTTATTTTACAGAGTAAAATGGAAAGAAACTTCGCAGCCACAATTATTAGTAACCTTCCAAGACATGATCATATTACATAAGATCATAAATCTGGAAGCACTAAGAAATATTTGATTAAAACTAAAAATACACAAGAAAAAGGCTTTTATTATTGTAAAATAAATGTCTGCTGTTGTCTACAAAATCAGTTACAGATATACCAATTAAAAAATATTTAAATCCAATCTACTTTTGTTAAATGACTACTTTTATACATTATTATATTTTAATATGTAGGTTCACATTTATTAATTTATTAAAATATTCAGCGCCCAACTCCTCACCTTTATTTTTTTAGGTATTTTTAAAGGTACACAGGGTTTGACCGACAACGATTGTTAACCCTCTGCTCTAATTCATCCCATAATAGCTTGATGGGACAGCAGTCGGAGGAGTAAGTTGGTTATCAATTAGTGTTTCTTTTTAGTGTTTCGAACGGAACATTTATAAGATCACTTCGGTGCCTGCCCGTCTGCTATCTGTCTGTCTGTCTGTCACACGCAATTTTCTCCGACACTATTTGACACAGAAAGTTGAAATTTGGTGTGTAGTTTTGAAAGTTAAATTGTGAATTAAGGGGTTATGTTTGGGGGGTTAAATCGGAAGTGAAAAAAAAATTACCATGTGTGGGGTGTCGAGTGAAAGCCTGTAAAAACATGAGTTCAAAAATATATATAAGGTAATACTTGCGCGCACTTTTCTTCCTATTATTTTTTAAAAAAATCGCTGGCCCCCCCTTATCTCGAAAAGTGCCGATTATAAAATTTTGAAAAAATTCTGGAATATTCTCCACAGGGTGCAGATTGAACGAAAATTATCACGAGTGCATTACTTTTAATAATTTAGCTAGTGTATAAAAAAAAAATTCAAGGTCATCAGTTTTCAGTAAAGATCGGAAAAAAACTTTGTTGAAAATTCATTTGGAGTGTGTTTTGTAAAGTCATTGATCATTTTATACCTCCGTAACACAATTTTTTATTTTAAAAGCAATCAACGTACGGGACACCAATTGTGCAAGTCCGACTTGCACTAGGCTGGTTATTCTCTTTCAAATTTACTTGATATAGTTTTAGATGGTGCTTAGGGTCGTTGTCTGGTTTAAAAATAGAATTGCGACTAATGATTAGCCCAGATGGCTCTGTTGTGTTTTAAGCATCCTCCTTTATTTAATTTCTCGAATATTTTCACCAAACTGCCCGGCTTACTGCCACCCATCCCCCAACCATAACAACTTTTGTGCTTAATAGTTGGTACAGTGCAAACTTCTGAACCCTTTCCGTTGGTTAAAAGGCTACAAATATTCTTCTGTTAGACCAAAAATTTAGAATTTCCATTAATCCCATAAAACAACTTTATTCTATGTATTTTAGTCCACTACAATCTGCGGTATTAATGTTTAAGTCTCAGCTTCCTAGAAGCGACTGCAGACTTAAGAGGGTGTGTACGCTTAGGCCTGTAAACAGTAATTGCCCCTTAACAGTGGTAGCTAGTACATTATGTTTCATTTAAAGCAGCGATCATTTGAGGAGCAGTTAAGAATAGATTTCGTTTACATATCACTTTGACGAACTAATAGTCAAGTTATCTTTTCACTAGTTTTTGTTACTTGTTTCCTGTAAAGAGCGTATTGCGAATTGTCGCTTACTATAGCCTTCCTCATAAATCGTACAGATAGCACTTCACTGTTCGATACTCCGCTGCTTCAAAATTAAAACTGTGAGCTAAACAATCGCGCGAATACTTTGGAACACAATAAATTTAGAAATCGTAACTTTCGCCCTTGAATGAGTACAACTGTTAAGATCTTAGTAAATGTAAAGCTATTTATTAAACTCATCTATTTTAAGCCGGAAATTGACAAAAATAAAAACGCAAATAAAAATTATATTAGGTAATTAATAAAGATGTGAGCGTATTTATTTTTAAATTTTTTTAATATATTGATAATTTAAATACAAATAGTCACTTCTTCCAAACTTTTGGACGGTAGTATACCTCGGGTGCACACGCTACCCAAGTGCGTTTCTATTCGATCTTATCAAGGCAATAATGACAAAGGTAACACGGAAGACGTCACCAAAAAATAATAATTCGTTCCACCTGTAACTGCTACAGAAATAACTTTTGACGCATGGTGTATATTTCCCGTATAGTTAACAATTTTAACAATATACCTAACAGAGAATCCCCACTATCAGATGATTAACGATGTAAAGAGTATCCTGAAAAACGAGACCTCTCATCATATTTATGCAACTATAAAAATGACGTACTTACGTTCTCATCCGAGGGAAAAAGTACTTTTGGTGCTGCCTCACAAACTGCGTCTGCGAAACCATTAAGTCTTTCTTGGTTATACTAATTTACGAAACACTGTTTTATGTATTTTACAGAATGTCTCTTAATATGCCGGTAGATCAGTTACAAATTTAAAAATCAAATATTAAATATCAACACAGATTTTAAAATACAGAGAAGAAACTTACCGCAAATAAAGAAAAACGAACAACGCATAACGTTACACAAATTGTGCCACAAATGAAAAAGTCAACATGAAATAATTTAGGACAAAATAATAAAAACATAAATTTGAATGATCAGAAAAATAAACCTTTTAAGTAATTTTCTTTTGTGATATAGCAGGGGTGTAAGCAGTAAATGAAATGTTTGGCATGTAAACGAATTTAAAATGCTCTAATACGATTACCAACAAGCTAATTTTTATTTACCATTTTATACTCTGTTATATATCATTATTTTTAAATATTTATATTTTCGTTTATATAATATGTCTCATAAATAAGTTGAATTTTGGCTTAATAGGTGAAAGCAATGGACAGAAGGTAAAAGGTAGTGACTAGTCCTTAAAAATTTGGGGCGTGTTTTTTGTGTACGAGAGTTTTACAAAAACAATATTTCAGAGATTATAGCGCAGTAAATATTTTGCACTCAATATCATTTGAACGGAGTAAATGGAGCTTAAACATTGGGAGCACAGGATTAAAGAAACTGGTTCGACTTTAGGTAAAGCTCAGGGAGCGTAACCAAAGGCATTAGAAAGCGATGTAAACGTAGAGTAGTTTCGAATATCAGTTTGCAAGAATCCTTACCTTTAAATATATGCGGGGACTTCGTTACAACGTATTCTTCGTAAAGATTATACTTGAATCCCTAAGATACAACTGGTAAAAGAATTGGAGCTAACTGATACTGCCCAGAGACTCAACTTTGTTAATCAAATGTTTGAATGCTTTGTAATATTTAGCAACATATTATTCATTTTCACCTTAACGGCTACGTCTATACAAATAATTATCGCAGCTCGACAAATCCACAACAAGCGTCAAAAACTTCTTTAAGGATTTAGTGGTGGGACTACCGTTAATTCACATCCGCTTTACGAAATTTTGATAGTTATAACCGAAAAAGCCTGGTTTCAGCAGGGCAGGAATACATCAAATACTTTAAAAACATTTTTGCCAGGTTTTCGAAATTTCCCTGATTTAATTTTCAAATGAATTAACATAAGTTGGCCTCCACGTATTCCGGATTTGACGCTAGTGGATATTTTCTTGTGAGGATATCTCAAACCTAAAGTTTACAGTAACAATTCTCCCTCCTTGGAACAATTAAAAAAAAATATCGGCCAAAAAATAACATCGATCACAGAAACGACGTGCCGAGGCGTGATTAATAATTTCACCGCCTGCTGGGAAGAGTGCTTGGAACTTAACGGTTTACATTTAGATGACACTGTTCTCAAGAAATAATTATAAGAAGAATATAGCTTGATATAAAATAAAGGTTTTTTAATTTGTCAATTGTTTTTTTTTACTATAAATATACTAAAATTAAACCTTTTTATAGGACAGGTATCCTCTTTTTTGTAATTTTCATTACCTTAGGCATAGTAAAACAATATGTGAATCATATAGCAAAACTAGTAAAATAATTTCTAAGTTTAATATTTACCCCTGGCTTTCCAAATTCTTATAAACATAATCCCAATTCTCTTCACTTTCTTGCTTTACGTCATCATCCTTCAAAAAAAAACCATTTTTGGGAATATCATCAATCCTATTAATCCTGTCTATATCCTGGGCCGTACTTGAATTCGTTCGTGACCTTCTTTGAGCTCTCGAAGTTGTAGATGCACCATCTACCATATCATATCCATTTCGTGCTTCAATTTCTATAAGTTGACCCGTTGGTACGGGATATCCGGGAGATATCATTGGGTATCCATTGGCGTAGTAATACCCGTTTGTACCGACAACTGCAGGCAGAGGTTGTTTGACAATGGGCATATGGGCATTACAGGGAACGTACCCGTAAGTGGCGTAGGCATTGGGGCATCCATTTGTATGTGGCATATAGTATGGTACTAAAAAAAAATAATACTAATCTTTTCTTTAAGAGTGAAAAGGGTAGTTTAGAATAAACCCTACTCTGTTTTCCTAGCATAAATAATACCGTGCAAAAGTTTTTGAGCAGTAAAATTTATAATCAAATTATTTGCAATAGATCTTTTTTGTTTATCTCAGCTACACGATATAATTACAATAAGTTTTTCTGCGTGTTTCAAATTTTTTTTTTTTTTGCAATTTGTAACTGCACACGTTTTATTAAATTTGTATAATTTGATCTAAAAAGGGCTATTTACTTACAAAAGATAAGTTTAATAAATAGGCTTAAAGTCACAACAGAACGTTGTTCAAAACCACCGATGATTTAAATGAAACTAGTGATTGCTATCTGCAGGCCTAAGAGAATGTATAGCTGTTAGAAAACAATCACACATAAACAAAACATATTGTAGTGGTCAAAAATATTAGAAATTTGACGACAGACTAATGAAATAAAGTCCTCTGGACGGATGAATGGAAATTCCAAATTTTTGGATCTAACAGAAGAATATTTGTATACTACTCAACGAATGAAAATGCTTTAGAAGTTTACACTGTACCAACTAGGAAGAACGGAAGTGCCAGCGTTATTGTTTGAGGATGTCTTTAGGTCGCACTCGTGCCGCTCCTGGAGCGCTTTAGGGACTTCCCTGCAGCACGTGTGCTAGACCAATAAAAAAAAAAAATGTCTTTAGGTTGGAGTGAGCCTGGTAGTTCGTGAAAACAGGCAGGAAGTTAAAAAAAGAAGGATGATTGAAAAACCTGCAAAGAAACGCCATCAACTATATCAAAGCTAGCTCTCTCATCATATTAGTATGGGATGAGTTAGACTGAAGGGTTAAAAAGGTCATCAGTTAAGCTCCGCGTAGCTATGGGAATATCTAAAAAATGAATGCGAAAAGTTGGACGCCATTTATTTTAATAAAAAGGGATGTGACCCGAAAACACTCTTCAAAACTACGCAAGATATATTAAAAAAAAAGAAAAAATATATCTCTCATCGAACTAGTATGGTATAAGTTTTGGAAATCCCTAAAAATGAATGGAAAAAGTTGGACAGCGAATATCTTACTGATAGGATGCAGAACATCTGTGAAGCAGTAATTAAAAATAAAGGTAGCTATTTTGACATAAGTAAGATTTCATGTAAATACTTTTTGATGGGTATATCTATGACCGATATTGTAGGCAGCACTTTATTGTAAAACTAGACCTTTACGATAATGAAAACCTTTTTCAATTTGAATTTGTAGTTCATTAAGTTTTCAAATAACGCTAATAAAATATTTAAAGGTGTCTAAACGTTAAGTCGTCCAAAGTAATGAATACCTTTTTCTATATCCAGATTAGAAACTAAGGAATTTTAAGTTGCTAATAAAAATCCCTGCTATACATGGTACATCTTGAGAATTATATATTAAAATGTAATAAATAAATAAATATATATATATATATATATATATATATATATATATATATATATATATATATATACATATATACATATATACATATATACATATATACATATATACATATATATATATATATATATATATATATATATATATATATATATATATATATATATATACACAGTCCCTGGCCAAATTATTAGACGCACTGCAAGATTTCATGTAAAATATTAATTACCGAGTGATATTGTACCGTTTTATTATTTTAAATTGATTTGTTTTTTATTTTTATATTATCCAATCAATTACCTATTTATTTGACATAAATAAAACAGCATTAATTTAGAAAAGCATAAGTTTATTAAGTTTTAAAGAAAAGTGAAATTAATATTAGTAAAAGTCAATATTTAGTTGAGCCACCTTTAGCCGCTATCAAAGCTTTAATTCTGCGCGGCATGCTATCAATGCAAGATTGTACTGTCTCCTGCATTTGAGGATGATGATTCCACACATGAATAATCTTTTCTAGGAGCTGGGTTTTGTTGGTAATCACATCTTTAGCCACTTCTCTTTTCATCAGCTCCCACACATTTTCAATGGGGCCAATCCAACAGAGGGATATTTTTTTCTGCCAAAAAAGCTTTAACAGACCGAGCAGTGTGGCAGGGAGCTCCATCTTGCATGAAAGTGAATGGTTCCCCATTTGGAAACCATTCTCTGAGCTGCGGAATCAACCGATTTTGTAATACTTCTTTGTACTGATCTTGCCTCATTATTCCTTTGACGACGTACAGACGTCCAGTGCCCTTGCCGCTGATGACTGACCAAATCATCACTTTGGTGGGATGTTTAACCGTCGGGACGACACAATCAGGATGAAACTTTTCTCCATGACGACGACGCACATACTGAGCTTTATTCTGCAAAATTTCGAATGTGCTTTCATCACTGAAGCAGACCTGTCAAAAATAGGAAAAAAATATATAAACTTCCATGTTTATTTGCTTTATTTAACTGAAAATGATAATAATGTATCAATTATTGATTAAATTGCTGTATCTTACGATCTCCAGAAGTCCACATCTTTGTCTTGCCATTGTTTGGTCCACTTCAGGCGCTTTGCTTTCATTGCAGCTGTTAACTTGGGCTTCCTGGCGGGGCGACAGGCCTTAAAATCTAATTCTTTCAATTTTCTTCGAACAGTGCGCTCAGAAGCATTTACGCTAGCATCCTGGAGTTGTGATTTTATTACCTTTGTGGTAGCAAATCTGTTTTCTTCACAAATTTTCTTCAAACATCTCTCTGACCGTGGAGTGAAAATTGGTTTTCTACCGCATCTTTTCTTTCTTTTCGGGCTTAATTCCTTCCCTGACTCAATTTTCTTTTTTATGCGTCGTACACTAGCTTCAGAAACCTCCAATCTTCGTGATATTTCTCGGTTTGTAAATGTTTTCGCAATCACAAGGGCCTTCACTTCAGCTTTTTTACGTGGTGAAAGATCGCCTTTTCTACCCATAATGAAAATAGTCCAATTACTTTTTTAAAACACTGCATACAAAATAAACTAATAATTGAATAGTATAAAACTGATAAACAAACAATCACAGTCCATAAAGCCACAGAAACACGTCCGTACCTGACTCGATTCCGATCGCGACTGATACAGGTTTGTACTTATTTACGTTCATGTATCACTTTGTCAACACAGTGTTGCCATATGTTAAAAATAAATACAAATATGTAGTCTACAACAATTCTTTTAAATAAACATCAATAATATTGTAGTTTAAATATACCATTATTGCATAAAAACTCTTAAGAAACATAAAATTACTAAAAAAAATACAGTGCGTCTAATAATTTGGCCAGGGACTGTATATATATATATATATATATATATATATATATATATATATATATATATATATATATATATATATATATATATATATATGCATATATGCATATATATTTTATACGCCTTGTTAATTGAGTAAACTATGACTGAACCACTCGACTATACAAAATTGTCATACTTCCAAAATCTAGAAGATTTCTGTTACATTTTACGATTTTTCAAATAACGCTAATAAAATATTTAAAGGTGTCTAAACGTTAAGTCGTCCAAAGTAATGAATACCTTTTTCTATATCGAGATTAGAAACTAAGGAATTTTAAGTTGCAAATAAAAATCCCTGCTATACATGGTACATCTTGAGAATTATATATTAAAATGTAAATAAATATATATATATATATATATATATATATATATATATATATATATATATATATATATACATATATATACATATATATATACATATATATACATATATATATATATATATATATATATATATATATATATATATATATATATATGCATATATGCATATATATTTTATACGCCTTGTTAATTGAGTAAACTATGACTGAACCACTCGACTATATAAAATTGTCATACTTCCAAAATCTAGAAGATTTCTGTTACATTTTACGATTTGGGTAATCTCCTTATATATGAAACCAATATACTGTCAATGCTAATGAGCCGGAGATCCGACAATAACCCGGTTACGTAATGTCCACTTGGGCTGGAGAGTGTGCTTGGTAATGAGAAAATTCATAGTTTGCTGGCTTCGCCCTAAATAGGTCGCTGCAAAATCTCAAGTGGTTTCACAGATTCGCTATTTAAATTTCAAAAAGTTTTATTTAATCTTATTATTTTGTGGTGATCAATTTATTATTGACTTTTTCGCAGACATTACAGATACTTTGAAACTTTAGGGAAAATGTAGTCATGCTTCTTGTCTAATTGTTTACAATATTTTAAAAATCGTATTACAAGTACGTATTCTATTAGATTATAGTAATGTATTCATATTTTTGTGTTTTCAAGTAATTTATGTTATATTTATTAAATAAATAAATAAATAAATCAGAATCCATAATCTATTTATAAATTGAACAATTTAACCTAGAAATACATAATTCATATTATTACATTTCAAATGATAGTATAGTGCGCAGTGTGCAAGAAATGTCGTCCGTGCTATCTTGACTGCACATATAAATCAACATAAATTATCGGTATGAGGTAAAGGCAGATAAGAGTTAGGAAAAAACATACTAATATTTATAATCTTAGGAAAAATCCTTAAAATCTATATGTGTGACCTTTTTGGCATTAAACTTCGATAAAAAGTTTTTTTGAGTTGCTGTTAATTTTTAAATATAATTTGCTTGCTACAGAACAAATATTCCTCACAAGGGGTAAAACTCCCCCCTTAAATTTTTTATATTTATCAAACTACTGCGGAAGTAGCACACCCTAACGCTTACATGTTCTTGAAAGGTTAATTAACCTACCTTTTATTACCATTGGGCAATATTCGAGAAATTAAAACCGACATAAATACATAATTTGTATCCGAATGTCATGTTATCTTCTGAAATTATTGCAGAAAGCGAAACGACGGGCCAATGCTAGTTTTCAAATAAATTTGTTGCAGCATAGCAGTATAAAAATTTAATAAAAGAAATAGCACGGATAACTGCTTTCTTATATATTTTCTTAAATACTTAAAAAGTTGACTGTTTATTTCTGCCAAGAAAAAAAATAAAATCAACAAATTCTTAAGTGAATGAATTGATGAATACCGATATTACTATTAATTAAAAAAGTAATATTATTATTATAGATTTCTTACCCAATTTATCTTATTTTTATCTGATATAGAAAAAATGCGGCTCACATCCCTATACATTTTTCACATAAGCTGAAATTGTCGATTTTACGAGGTGTAGAAAGTTAAGAGATCTAGGCCGAAACTGTATTAAGGCATTAACAATACATTAGTTACATATGTTGTAATCCCAGATTCACACCATTCAACTATT
The DNA here is from genome assembly GCA_019049505.1 of Pachyrhynchus sulphureomaculatus. NCBI lineage: Eukaryota > Metazoa > Arthropoda > Insecta > Coleoptera > Curculionidae > Pachyrhynchus > Pachyrhynchus sulphureomaculatus. The sequence goes on along the minus strand of CM032446.1, from coordinate 88,611,271 downwards.
ATTTAAATTTAATTTACCAAAATTGACATGAAGGTAAAATTCAATATATATTTGGTTCTGTTAAGGTGTAGGGTATGTCAAATAAAAAATATTTAGACTTTCAATCAACATCAGCAACGATAACCACATACCTAAACCGTTACAAATATATGATACACGGTACCTGTTTTAACCAGTATATAAAACGTTTATAAAATCAAAGTAAATTCGTATCTCCTTTCGAAATTCTGAATGCTAAGTCAGAAAAAAAGAGACAATAAATCTATGTGGTTTATTATAACCAATGAAAAGTTTTCACATAAAAAATCTTATAAAAAACTTTTCTAGAAAAACCATATCAACCAGATACCAAAAATGTAGAGACTGTTCCTACTATGAAAAAAAATATACCACGAATGGTTGGCACACACTCGGTAACGTAGCCAGGTTGTAGAGGTGGTGGGCATATGGATATACCTGGCATTGCTTTATATAAAAAAGAAAGCATTAAAGGTGAAGCTGCTTATTGAGAGAGGGCGGGGACGTTAATCGACAACCTCTGAGGGGGGGTTCCTCGTCACTCAGGGGGAGGAACATCTTAAAGAAAAAAAAACTTTCGGTAGCAGTAAACTCAAAACCGACAATAGGGGAGAAAACTTATCACAAAAAAGAACTCTTATACAACGGAACTTTAAAAACATGCATCCAATCAAAAAACCGAAGACTGGGGAAGCGGGAGATTTTTCACAAAAGAGAACCCCTTCAACTCAAAACCGACAATAGGAGAGAATATTTATCACAAAATAGAGCTCTTATACAACAGAATTTTAAAAACATGCATCTAATCAAAAAACCGAATACTGGGGAAGCGGGGAATTTTTCACAAAAGAGAACCCCTTCATACCGAGGAACTCTAAAAGTTTAAATCTAATTTAAAAATCGATGACTGGGAGGTGAGATTTTTCACAAAAAAGAAGTATATAATGGAACTGTAAAAAGATTTCAACAAAAGGAGTTTCTAAGAGCGCGCTATTTTCCACCTCCATAAGACCAGGAGGGGCATATGTCCACTGGCCTCCCTAGGTTCCGCCACTGGCACACTATATATACAAACTTATTACCTACAACTGTTATAGTAAGTATTTTTGGTGTTCCGTACGGAACATTTATGGAATCACTTCGGTGTCTGTCCATCTGTCTGTCACACTCGATTTTCTCCAAGACTATTTGACATAAAATTGAAGTTGAAATTTGGCACAAATACAGGAATTAAAAGCCCGATCGGAGCCATGTAGTTTTGAAAGTTAAATTTGGACTTAAGGGGTCAGTTTTGGGGGGTGAAATCGGAAGTGAATAAATTTTTTTATCAGGTCATCGAATGTTAAATGAAAGCTTGTGAAAATATGAGTTCAAAAATATATATGATGTAATACTTTCGCGCACTTTTCTTCGAGTTATTTTTAAAAAATTGCCAAAAATCAATGTTCTCTCCTTATCTCGAAAAGTACTAATCAAAAAATTTTGAAAAAACTGGAATATTCTCCATAAAGTGTAGATTGAGTGAAAACTATCACGAATGCATTAAGGTTGATAATTGATTTGGTATAAAAAAAAACTATGAAAACTATGTCTCTTGACGTACTACGGTGGAGGTAACAATAACTAAGTGGCCAGTTGCTCTTGTACCGACATATAAGTTTATTTTATTAATATTTTATTTTAAAAGCGATCACCGTACGGAACACTAATTGCGCAAGCACTTGGCCGCAAAGCAAAACAGCAATATCATTGATCCTTGAGCAGTCGCTGTTTAGGGTTGGAACTTTACCGTTTTCCGACTAAACTTATACACTGTATTTTTTCAAAAAATGTTTTTCGTTTATTCAGCACCGTACACAAGCTGCAGGAAAATTCGTAAAGCCTTACAGTAACGTTGGTTGTAAATCGCTGCAAATTGTGCTAGGTTGGAATATCTAGGCAATTCATTCTAAAGAGATGAGCTTCTCCATATAAAAGAATTCTTGAAAAGGGTTGTACAAGGAGTGACAAGCTGACCCTTATACGGACGTAATGTATTAGCGCGACTTACGCCACGGAGGAGTTAAACGGATTGCATTCTTTGAACACTTTCCATGAAAGAACTTATCAAATAGAATCAAGTCTCCAACCGTTCTTCTGTGTTCATAGTTGTGAATAAGTTTGGTGTTCAATTCTTGGTCTCCAATCAGGCAAACACCTCGTCTCTAAATATAATCGAACAAATGCAGCATATGTTTGGGAGCAGAGCCCCATACATGGACGCAGGATTCCATCGTTGGTCAAATTTAAGCTTTGCACAGTTAAACGTTCTTGTGGAATACAGAGATTTCACATATGAAATAATATTTGAAGCTTTTGACAAACTCTCTTAGCTATGCATGTAATATGCTCATGCCAAACATATTTGCTCCCAAGTTAACACCTAGTATGTTCAGTGACGATGTTAAACTAATGGAGGGTCTCGACATAACTAAGTCGGGTTCTGCAAAGTTAACTTTTTTAGAAAATAGTACCGCTTGAGTTTTTGCAGTGTTAAATTTCACTTGGTTAGTAACACTCCAAGATAAAATTTTATTTGTTAAGTTGAACAACTTTCTGCTATCTGCATGGGTAGGTGATGGTCGAGCGTAGTTGAAGAAACAGATATACTGTCATCGGCAAAAATGTCAATGTAAAGAGAAAGAGAGTAAGAGACAGTATGGATGGTTGGGGCACACTAATGTTGACGGTGAAGGTGTTAAAAGGAACGCATCAACTGCCACTCTGAGGAAACACGAGAGCCGTTCAGACAAACCTAAAGAACGTAGTTTAAGCCAACAATCCGTCATGCCAAACATGGCCGAATGCCTTCGATATATCAACTGCAACTGATTTTCCAAAATGTTCAATTGCGTTGGAATGAGTTTATAAGGGCTCCCCACTTCCATAGAACACCAAAACTGATTAATCTTCTGGAAAGTTGATAATAACTGCTTTTGGGGACTGTGAAGGAATTTTGCTTATTAAATAAGGGTCGACAATTAAAGGAGAGGTTTACGCAATATTCAAAGCCGGTCATTAGAGAATGATGATGGAGAATCAAATTTGTTGATGTATGACAACTGCAGGTCCCATAAGGCTTACATGATTCAGGTCATCACCAAAAAGGGTGAATTGAGGTTTACAAGATCCACCCTATGGCCTTATTTTATTGCAGTGTGACTTCTTTTTGTTCAAACATCTAAAGAAAGACCTTGGGGGCCCAAAATTTTCCTCAGATGAATAGCTGAAGGCGCCGTAGCGTCGCTTGTGGAGGCGCAAACAAAATACTGGACTACGTATATTAGTGTAGACCAGAGGTTCCCAAACTTTTTTTTCTCGTAGACCACTTTCAAAATTTTACTGGTTTGGGTGGACCCACTGCTGCTACATTTCTACCATATTCCCAAAACTCGTTAAAAAATGTGAAGATTAGATCTAACGATGGAAATTTGCGTCGTGGCTGAGTTCCAACCCTAAATTCGGAGTGGTAAAAATAAAAAAAAAAATAATATATTTTCTTGTGTTCTATTTATTAAAACAATATGATTACAGACTTAATAGAATTAAAATTAAACATTAATAAAGTACCGTAACTTCAACAATGCAAATCAACAATTAAAAAAAAATAGTCATAATTTTAATGGGAGGAATGTACTTGATGGATTGACAGCAAATTATCAGTATTTGGCTTCAGTTTTGTAAGGAATAACTGCAAATCTCCCCGTTCTGTGATATTCAATCTGCTCCTTTTTTTTGTTAATAGGTTCGTAACGACACTAAAACTTTTTTCGACAAGGTATGACGAGGGAACCGCTATCAAAAGTTTTCTCGCAATTTCCCACAGCCCAGGATATTTTTCGGGTATTTCTGCCTGCAGCCAAAATGTTTGATAGTCTTTTTTAAATTTCACCTTCAGCTCCTCATTGGTGCTAAGCTCGAGTAGCTCCTCTTGTAATACCACATTCGCCACTTCCGTTTCATCAAATGGATTTATGATCCATGGTGGTATTTCCATCGTCAGAATATCTACAAATCTATTTTTGAAGTCATCATGCAGGGCATTTAAATGTTGAACGTATGTCTGAATATCCTCATCGAGACATTCTGCCTGTGACAAGTTTGGAAACTGGGAGAATTCGCGCCGACTAATATTTTGCTTCATAAATTTCAATTTTCCAAGAAAAGCCGAAATTACACCCTTTGTTTTTATTAAATTTAGGCTGTCCCTTGTAACTGCAAGTTACATGGACAATCGTCTGTCATTAAATTTATTGAACAAATCTGTCAAATACGCGATGCCTACTTTCAATTTGATCAGGTTTTTTTTTTAAATCTGGATCTTTACTTTCCAGAAACTCTAAAACTGATTCAAAAAGTGAGTAAAATCTTGTTAAACATGCACCTTTCGACAACCAGCGTACTTCAGTATGTAAGAGCAATCGTTGGAAGTCTTCATCATTTTCGTCGCACAATTCTGCAAATAAACGGGTATTCAACGCATTGCTTCTTATTTTGTTAAATGCTTTAATCACAAATTGAAGCGATTGGTGCAATCTATCACACAAATTTTTCGCTACCAAGTGTTGTCGGTGGATGACACAGTGAATTGCAGTTACTCCTGGTATAATTCTTTTAAGATGGCTTATAAAGCCACAATATCGCCCGAAGATGGCAGGAGCTACATCTGCTGCCACCGAAATAATGTTTGTAAATGGAATCGATTTTTCCATAAATCACTCAGGACATTAAATATTGATTCGCCTTTAGTGTCCGTCTCCAAAGTTTTCGCGACTAGCAGCTCTTCATGGATTTCTTCGTCCATAACAAATCGAACATATGCCAATAATAATGCTTCATTACCAGGTAAAGTTGACTCGTCCAGTTGAATAGAAAAATGAGTTGTTTGCAGATAATTACACAAGAAGCTTTCAATATCAGAGCTCATTTCATCAATACATCTTTGTACAGTGTTGTTACTCAAAGGAATTCTTTTGAGTACGTTAAATGGAGGTTTGTGCAGAACAGTTTTTAAAACCTCTTCAACAGCGGGTAAAATTAACTGTTCTCCGATGGTGTGCGGTTTTCCAGATTTCGTTATAAGCAATGAGATATTGTAAGATGACCGCAAGCCATCATCGTTACTTTGAGACGTTGAAGCGAACATACTATGCACGGTGGGTCTCTTTTCATATTTTTCCTTCAATGTTTGAAAATATTTTAAATCTTTACCTATTTTATCAGGATGACACCTTCTTAGATGATCTTCGAGCTTCGATGGTTTCACAGAGTCATTGCTCAAAACTTTGTTGCATAAAAGGCATATGGGCAATCGTTTGTCTGCCTTTAATGGAAGAAAAGCAAATTTCAAATAATCAACACTGTACTGTCGACATTTCTTCTTAGATACAGCCATGTTTCGTATCAGTTACCTACCTGTAAAGAACAAAAAGGTTTGTTTTAGTAATCATAAGGCGACTTTAACAGGATATGGCTATTTTAACAGAATAAAATAGGATTAATTAATTATTGCAATGAAAAAACCAAAATGCCGGAGGCAAAACTGATTTTAATTATTAAAAGCAATAAACTGCTAAGACCCATATAGACGTTTTCACAAAACAGCTGAACCTATTTTAATGTAATATAAAATATTTTTTGATTATTTATATTTTGACACATTTCTGTAAATTCGAGAGGAAATACTTTTAAAGAATATTTTGACATCAAAACTCCGCGATTTTAATGATTTATTTATTACTTTGATGTACGTTACAAGTGGTACATAAAGACACGTACAATTTATGAAAATATTTTTAGTCATTTAGCATTAGCAACTACGAGGGCACTGAAATATGTACAAACATGCAGGTCAATCATATATCTCTCCTTTAGTGAATCACCACAGTCGGGTAAATAAATAATTTTCTAATAGAAAGTACTAAAAGTTCAATCTTTCTCGGTTTTGTGTTCTTTTATAGAAGTATCGAATAATGGCCCTGTTCAGTATTTAATTTTTATTACGTACCTACTACACGCAAACATAACAAATATAATATTATTACAATATAAAATAAAAGTATGAATAACAAATAGGCAGGTACTTACTTTTTTCGGCACTGGCAAATACTGACATGGATTCACTCACACTTTTTTTTTCAAAATTCCGGAAAAAAATGAGTAACGTTTGTCCTTGGCATTCGTATTTATATTGGTGAAGAATCAAACAAGTTCATGCAAGCTTGCAAGCACAGCACAAGTCGTATTTCGTCCCTTTGCACGTCTGAACGGGTTGCGTTGCGGGCGAGCGACGCTTTGCAAGTCTCGACACGCGTTGTACTGAATATCGAATATGCAAGTTTTTACAAGTAACAGTCGCTGACCTTCTTAAAATACACTACTCAAAAAAATTAAGGGAGGTTTTAAAACAAGGAAATTAATGCTAAATAAACAGGCTACCTGATCCATATGCCGGCCTAACTGAAAAAATTTTTTTCAAGCCCAAAAAAAAGCAAAATATTTGCAATATTATCTGTTAGGATTGCATGAGAACCGTAGCTCCTAAAAAATTTTAGCCAAAAAATCTGAAAATTAGAATCTTAAAGCTTCAAAATGCTTTTTTTTTTAAGTCCCAATACGACCATTTTTCACCAAAATACAGCCTGTCAAAAATCACCGAAAAATTTGGAATTTTTTTTTGCTCCCTTAATTTTTTTGAGTAGTGTAATATCTGCCTACATTGATAGGTAAAGCCAAGCCAACGTTTTTGTTCTTTACTATCGAAACCAGATAAATTTTCGTGGACCCCCACTTACAACTTGCGAACCTCCATTTTTTTTTTCACGCCAACGTAGACCCCCGTCGAGTCTCCCGTGGACCCCTGGAGGTCCACCTGAACCACTTTGGGAATCACTGGTGTAGACGGTAATTAGATAGAAAAAAATATTTTTTTTAACTAGTCAGATAATTTAAAAAATCTCATATTTATACATAAATACCACAATATATATTTTAAACATATATTTGAAATGAAAACCATCAAATTATTAGTTAAAGAATTAGAAGAATATAATATCAAAAAAAAGTTTGTTCCAGTGACAGAAGCAAAGTATAATAATTTATCAATAATTCGACCATACTCCAATTTATTAAATTAGCACAAACAGATTGACTAAAAAATCAGTTTTACATTTGACAATAAACAAAAGGACGTAAATTAGAGTTATATTGAAATACATTACAACGTTTAACCTGAACTTAGTGTCATTAAAATTTTATTTTACTCTTGATTTTTAACTTTTTAAATGTTTAGCGAAGTAGGAGTCCATATAGGAAGGTTTTTATTTTCCTACCGCACATAAATCCTATTGAGCCTATATTAGGGAATATCTGACACATTTCATTTAAATCCAATGCCAAGATAGCTACAGTCTGTCAAGTACGAACGTGACCGCTCGTATTCTTGAAAAAATGTGTTTCGAGAAATTTTTTTGCCATCAATGTATTCTTTGGTATGCTAACAACGGCGCAATTATCTTAATAAGTTGTCCAATCGTCTCCTGCATCAATAATCGCCTGACATCTTCGAGACATGCTGTCAACGAAATTTTCTGCATACTACGGCAATGACCTCCAAATTTTTCGAATCTCGCGAGACAACCGAGTCAAAGTCCTCTAAGCTTTCTCTTTACGAGGGACCAAACATTTTCAATAGGGTTGGCGTCTGGCGATTGCAGTATTTTATCGTGGACCCAAGCGAGCAGCTCCGCGACATAATTTTCGCCTAGCGAAGGTTTCTTTAACGTGCTTCGGAATTTGAGATCATGAGTACGAAGATGTTGTCGAATGGTGTCTCGGGATACATTTAAACCCCATTTTTTTAATTTTGCCGCTAAAACAAAGACACGATTCATTTTTCGACTTTCGAAGTGACTTTGCCTACTGAGTCACGTTTTGGCAAGTCGTCGACATTTCTCGTCTCGTTAAAACGATTTACCCACTTCTTCACAAACAATACCGACTTTTTAATATATTTAGCCGCCGCAGAATGTGTCATTTTAGACCCCTTTGGATGAGAACAAAGAAAGACTGTCTCGAACCGACGCGCAAATAAGTAATTCATTTTGGATTTTACGGGATTTCGACAAAAGTTCGGAATTGACTGATACTTTTACTAAAAAGCTTCGTAGACAAAGATTCCCTCTACCGATTTTTTGTCGAATCGCTAGAATCGCATCTACCAAAAATGAATGATCGCGGACACGTTCTTACTTGACAGACTGTATATACAATGTTAAAAAGTATCTCAAGTTCATTTCGTGCCTGTAATTTTAAAATTAAAATAATAATCTAAAATCAGTACAGTTTAATGGGATCAAGAAGCAACAGTATGTCATAAAAATAGTAGTTCTTTATCTCTACAAACAACAGATATTGTCCATCATATAAAATAGGACAACCTATACCTACTGAATTAATGTCAAATTAGTACTGAGCTGCTTCAAGATGTATAAAAAGGTCACACAGTATAAGAAGCAAAACAGTAATTTCCAGGATTATAACATATAAAATGATTTACAAATTTTTACCTCTTCATAATAATTGATGCACTCTTACTGCATTACATACTGTACACACAACAACTAACAGACAATTTTGTTTTCTGTTAATTGTGTGTTGAGGAATTACCTGTCGGAACTGGAAGAGCAACGTGATTGTGGCTAGGTGATGGTACATAATTATGTGTAATCGGCATTGCCATTTGACTCGTAGGGGATGTAGGATTATATTTACTCTCGTAAGAATCAGCTCGTGAATTTCTGATTGGTTCCTGTACATGCTGCTTGGAATGAAACTTGTAAATAAGATTTTTTATGCCCTCATCAGGGCTACCAGAATAATTTCTTCTGTATTCAAGTGTTTCTAACCAAGTTATACTAAAAACTGTAGAGACTTCTTCCCACATATGTTTTAAAATCTAAAAGAGTTTGTAACACTTAAGTGCTTAAGATAATTTACAGCAATTCAAGAACAACGTGAATCCCTTTTTCCGTACACATGCCGCTCCTGGAGCGCTTTAGGGACTTCCCTGTAGCACGTGTGCTAGACCCATAAAAAAAAGTGCTAGTACATGAACAGATGACATTAAAAAAAAAGATGTATGATGTGGCCCACTTTTGTGTCTATAATTTTTTTTTTTAGAACCAACCGGAGATAGAAAAGAATTATATAGATATATTTTAGGGTTTTAAATTAATTGAGTTTTATATAGCTACCAAGATTCTTAAGTTAAAAGAAATATTCTTCATATACTACTTTCGAGTTTGTTCCTTACAAAACGCTAGATAATCGATAGGAACAGCTGCTTGGTTAATATGACAGTCATTTAATGAAATAATATTATTACTGTGAAATAGGCAATAAAAAAAACCACCCGTAGTATCATGTCTAGTAAAGCCCTCTCACTTTGGCCGTTCGGAACCGGCATTAAACTGTAGGTCCCCTTTGTCTCCGAAACATTTAAAAAAGCACTAACCACAGGTGAAGACGAGAGGGTCGCCTACGTCCATCTCGGATATAGCATTTCAATAATAAGAAGAAGAGGATAAAAAATGGATGATTGAATTAGGTATCACACTGACTATAAGTGTTTTTTATCTCCATATCTCCTATGGTTTCTGAGAAAAAGTAAAGGCCTAAAATAAGTGGCTTATCCTATATATTTTATACAGCAAGAAAATAAGAAAATTGGTAGTTTTCTACCCAGTACTATCATCATAACTACTGTGTGATGGGTGAGTTTTGACCAATTTAAGCTTTCACATTTCTAACATTATTTCTATGATGAACTCAATTTTTTTTAACATTTAAAGCAACATTTTATTCAAAAACTGAATACAAATAAAAAGAAAATATGACGCTTTTAATTCCAGTTTCTTCTATTGACTGTTTTAACATGTTTTTCAAAATTTTTTAAATCCAGAACACTGGAATGGCACAAAAAAAATGTTGTAAGCTTCCCTCTCTCACATGTAAAGCATAAACACTTAGAGAAAGACAGACAGACAAATGGAACTTGAAAGTTATGTTTTTCGTGATCTGAAATGTAAAGATATGCAAGAATCTGCAAGGGTGTTTTTTTACTGTACTTAGTGAGAGAAGTAAAAAGTAATGGAGAAGTGTGTTTAAAAAGCTTGAGTTTTAATTTATGGCACATATTATTAATGTTTGAGGGAAGTATTACAAAACTAATACTTGAAAAAGCATTTCCTGGTAATGAGTTCTCCATAGAATTACTAAATACAGAATAAAATTCCAGTTTAAAGATAGGTACCGAAATTTCATGTTGTACAATTGCATTTGCTGCAACAAGATAGCTTCTTGATCCTTTCCACTTACCTGACACTCTACATAGGCCACCAAACAGTCTCTGGAAATACTTGCAACTCGATCTGGACAAATAGGTCCATCTAAAGCTAAAATTCCATTACCAATATGTTTATAACCCATGATTTCAAATATTTTCTCAGCTCCAATTAGATTAGCTTCGATCTGATGTTTATAAAAGCCACAATAAGTCTGAAAATATTAATACCAGATTAAGTAACTATGATTTTGGTGAATAAATATCAAATTTTGAGGGTAAAAACCAAATATTAAAATTGTTTGAAGCATTATTCCTACCAAATATATCATAAAAATCAATTCTCATAAGAAATCGTAGTTCTTGGGATTAGACTGTCTCAAGTTGGGGTGCCTTTCCGACGATTGGCATACGATTGCACGAGACATTTTCGAGATTAGAACACAGAATTCATTTAGGTAAGTTCAGGTCCACTGAATTTATTTAGTGTTCTCATCCCGAATAGTAAAGATCCCTAACAATGTCTCGTGTAATCGTAGGCGAAATGCCGGAAAGCCAAAATTTGATACAGTCTAATCCCAAGAACCACGAATTCTCATCTAACCAAGGCTGTAAAAGCTTCTGTTCTATGTTAATGAAGTCTCTTAATAACAGTAAATAAATAAATACATATAAGTAAAACAGGAAATTTTTTTTTTAATGTAGTTTCAAAATTGATTGACAAATTCAATTGAAATGATCATAGGACGTATTTTTCATAAATTTCAGCATTACAATCTATTCCCATATATGATATAAAATTAGTACCTGAAAACCAGTATAATTGTTAACATTTAAAGTTAATAAAAACTTATAACAAAAGTTAATGTAAATTTTAATTATTTAACACTTAAATCTTATTCGCAAAAGAAAAATGGACTTCTGATAATATTAAAACTTTAATTTACTACCCTCGCATCAAGGGCTTCATTATGAACGACTGAATTTGATTTTTGCTTTTTTAACAATCTTCTTTTTAATTAGTTTCTAATATACAGTTAAAATAGATACATTTTCCCACACTAGACCTGACAATTTTTAATGGAATTTATAGTAATTAGTAATGTTCTCTTTTAAAACACATTATATGCCAATTTCAAAGAGATACAAGAAATAGAAGTAGACGAAACAAAGAAAAAGTAATAGGGAAATGAAACTAAGTCATATTTTAGGGCGACGGCATAATTCCCGAACCAAAATACGGAGTAGAATCTTTAATAAAAATCTTATATTACTAAACAAATGCTTATGAGAAAAAAATACTGCGGGATTGGAACAATATTGCAATCATGTAATTGTATAAAAAAGGAGATAAGGCAGAGATAAGAGAATTATAGACCATTAAGTCTTCTGTGTCAAATATATTTTACTCATAACTACAAGACTAACAAACAAACTCGAGGTACATCAAAATAATAAACAAGTAGGTTTCAGAAACAATATAACACTCCGAATCACATACAATCAATTCAAAATATCATCAAAAAGAGGCAGGAGGTAGGGGGAGGGAGGGAGAGGAATCATAGAAAGTTATAAAAATTATAATATTTTTTCTTAGCACATGAGATTTTTTTTTTACTCCTGAAAATTTTCAAGCTAGCTTATCAACCATTGTGGTACATTAATCGTTAAATTAGTCAGAGATCTTACGTGTTTTAAATTTATCTATATCACCACGCCGTGAAAATTTATTACAATCTTTAAAGATAATATTTGACTTTGAACTTCCTTATTTGTCTTCTATATCAATTCTCAATCAATATTCAATATTTCATTTAAATATATTCCACTACTTCATTTAATATACTCTGCTCTAATACCTAGAACATCAGTATGTGGTATATATATATATATATATATATATATATATATATATATATATATATATATATATATATATATATATATACATATATATATATATACATATATATATATACATATATATATATATATATATATATATATATATATATATATATATATATATATATATATATACATATATATATATATATATATATATATATATATATATATATATATAAATATATACATACATACATATATATGTATATATATATATATATATATATATATATATATATATATATATATATATATATATATATATAGATATATATATATATATATATATATATATATATATATATATATATATATATATATATATATATATATATATATATATATATATATATATATATATATATATATATATATATGTATATATGTATATATGTATATATGTATATATGTATATATATATATATATATATATATATATATATATATATATATATATATATATATATACATATATATATATACACATATATACATATATACATATATATACATATATATATATATATATATATATATATATATATATATATATATATATATATATATATATATATATATATATATATATATATATATATATATATATATATATATATATATATATATATATATATATATATATGTATATATATATATATATATATATATATATATATATATATATATATATATAGATCATCATCATTAGCTTATTCCATCAATAGTCGCATGTAAGCCTCACCAAGTTGTCTCTAATGAACTTTGTTGTTTGCTTTTTGCATTGAATCATGTCCTGCTAATCTTTTTATGTCGTCACTCCACCTTGTCTGCGGTCTACCTTTGCATCTTTCGTGTTCTCTAGGCCTCCATTCAACTATATGGCGTATCCATCTGCTATCATTCATCCTTGCAACATGCCCCACCCAATTCCACCTTAATATACATATTTGTTGTATTACATCTGTCACTTTTGATCTTCTTCATATCTCAATGTTAGGAATACAATCTTGGAGTCTAATATTTAGGATTCTTCTCTCCATTGCTCTTTAGGTTACCTGGAGTTTATTTATTATACTTCTATTTAAAGCAGACATTTCAGTGCCATATGTTAATACCGGCAGTACATACTGATCGAATACTCTGGCTTTTATTGTATTTGGGATGTCTAATTTAAATGCAGATAGTAACCTTCTGAATGCTGATCAAGCTAACGAGACTCTTCTATCCAAGTCAGCCTTTAAATCATTTTTTGATTTGATTTTTTGTCCTAAATATATGAATGTTTGTACCTTTCTTATTCTTTCACCTTCTATTAACAGTTCCTGCCTGTTATCTTCACTTTCATCGTTCAAATAGGTTTTGGTGTTGAAGTTTATTTTTAGACCTATTTCTCGAGAAATAGGAATAGGTATATATATATATATATATATATATATATATATATATATATATATATATATATATATATATATATATATGTACCTTACCATTACTAAAAAAATCTAAAAAATATGTTTTCATTGATATCTTTGCACCTATTAGCTTTGTAGAAATTAAATAATAAAATAAATCTCAGGTGCCTGCAATCTAATTGTTCATGCTCTAAGAACATATAAGAAATAAATACCACACAATGTAGTTAAAATTATCACACCTTTATAGTACGATATTCTTTTCTCCAAGGTTGAGTAAGTAGATTTCCAGCATAAATTTGTAAAGCACTCCAACCAGTTGCTGCCTTATATCCACTAAAATCCTTTTTATATGCTGCTGATCTAAAGAGAACTTCATCAGTTTCTGGCAAAACAAATTTGTGCTTATGAGGTACTTCATAAAGAAATTCTGTAATACAATCTGAAATAAAGAAGAACTTTACAAAAAAACAAACAAACTAGCTTAATATTAATTTTATTTTAAACTTGGTCGTCAGATTGGAGGAAAACTGCATGGCTGCCGCTTATTTTAGGTAAATTATTAAAGCATAACCTTGTTTCAGTATTTCAAATTATGAAATAATAGATGGCTAGGCACCCCTCTACTTTTTTTCCACACTTCAACCACCATTTTAGGCTATATAAATATATTGAGTTGGTTATATTAATTGGGTTTACAATGTTACTTTATTTAACTAAATAGGTAGTAGTTTTTACAGATATGCAATAACGTTCGTGGCAGCACTACCACGTTATCTAAAAGGTGCAGTGAAATACAAATGTATGTTTCGGTACTTGGACAACGTTAATGAGTATTACAACATCCTCGGTGATATCTTTAGGATATAAAAAAGGTGGGGAGGAGAACGATAAAAAAAACTTTTTCACTTCATTTAGGGACGAATTTATTCATGTTGCAATTTAAAATTTTGATTTTTTTAGTTTTTTCACATCCCATTTAATATTGTTTAACTAAGGTTTAAGAGAAAATCAGCATCAACCAATAAAAATAAACAAAGCCCATATTTTAGCATAAGTTCTCTTATTTGTTAATCCATCTTGGGATGCATTCTGCCATATCACATCTCATTAGCTAAGCTAAGATTGACAAACAAGAGAATAAAACTGACAGTTGTTGCACCATAATAGGGTCAAATTAGTACATTTTTTTATGTGGAATATTAATGAAAAACATTAATTCATATAAGAATTTAACCTTATATTAATTTTGGGCACATAAAAAGTAACAACCAACCATTTTTTTATTAAAGCTTAAATATCTCAAAATATGTATTTTTAAATGGTTTTGTCAAAGTGCTCCAAAATGTATACTTCTTTAAAAGTTTTTCCTACAATATCACTACATTTTTATTTAATGACTTACTACTATAACATAATCAAAAATTAATTCATAACACATTAACCACAACGTGATTGTATTTTCATATTTTCCTAACTGCTCCACCTTTTTAAAGATTATGTCAACCAAATGTAAGTAGGTGTGTAAGTTTTCTACAAGTTAAATAAGGTCCATATTTATTTTATTTTTTTAAAGTAAATTTTTTGTTATTCTTTTTTTTAGAAAAGAAATAATATTAATGTGTGTTTCTTGTCCATTAGAGATTGTACTCTGCAGATCCTAGTTCAAAGAATTCTCAGAAATGATCTGGACATAGTGTATTTAGCATCATGTTAAAAGTAAGTAACTACAAATTAGTATTTCAGAAAAAAATAAAATTTTGCATATTAACAGTAAATAAATTTTACAGGAGTGCCATTCAGCCAGAGTACATGTGTGGCTGGCTTCCTACATGACTGTCTAGTTTAATAGAAAAAGTCACTATTAGATTTTTAGGCAGAGGTCTTTACCGTCTTGTTGGCAACTACAATGTGGGAGGTGGTCGCATGTCACATACTGAACACTTATCCAAGATTGTAAAGATGCCCTAAAAAAGTTTTCTATGAAGAAACAGGTTTATCTACTGGATAACAGGTGGTGAGGAGCAAAGCGGTGGTGGATAAGCTCACCAACCAATTTAATGACAAATTTAATGAGTGTCTCCACCTAATTATCTAAACAATATAATATAATCTTCCAAAAAAAAAATATTTTTTAGCTTTAAATTTTACTTGGTTACTGCAGCTTCATGACAGAATTTCTTCCAGGTCAGGGTTAAGTTGTAAAAATTAGTAACATCTTAAAACATATAAATTGACCATCTATATTTAAGCAAAAGGTAAAGCAAGAAAGAAGATTTGAAGTCTTTTTGCTTTTGTGGATATTAAGTTATTACTGATTAATTCACAAGTGTGATAAAATTATAAAATAGATTGTCTGATAAAATTAAAAAACATATATATATTTTTTAATTTCATAATAATTTCCAATAAATAATAAATGATAAAGAAATTAGGTATTTTTTATCTTTTTGTTCATATTTCCTAAAAATAAATAATAATCAATTCACATACAAATTTTAAAATACAATTCATCAACATTACATAACAACAAAGATATACTGGAGTTTCTTAAACACAAAATACTGGCTAATTTAGCATGTTAGGAAAGAAAGTAATTAACAGGAACACAACTAGTATAATTTTATTTCATATAACTCGATTTATTTACTTCCTAATCAAATTTTAATATAGTCTATAAAGAAATATGAAAAAAACTTAGGAAAATCATATAGTTTAACTAAATGTAGAATCAAATACTTAAATGAAATATCTATTATTAATTTCATCATTTAAAATTATAAAGATAAAAAGTCCCTAAAATTTTAAAAGTATCCTCAGACTAATTTATTAAAATATTCAGAAATAAAAGTTGCTTTATCCTTATAATAAATCACTCAATGATAACAATTACTAGCATCAACTAATTAAAATCTTAAATTAATTTGAGGGATATTTAACTTTTATTATACTTGTAATTTTTCACTATGTATGTTAAAGGGTCTATAGGAATTATGAGGATGGGTGACAACAATCTTAAAAATCCTAATAAATTTTACCAAACATAAGAGGTCACATATGCACGGTAGTCTTTGCTGTTTTCTGCTCAGCATATTGTTAATATTCATTTGAGATTACTTGACTTGACTATATATGTAAGGCAAAATTTTACCTTCTAGCTTAGAACGCTGGATAATTTTTTCTGGGCTCTCCTCCATATTCAAATAGCTTAAATGAAGCTGCTCTATTTTTAGCCATATTTCCCGAATTTGATCTTGTGAAAAATAACTCTCCATGATAACCATGCTAATAAGTATTGGAAATAATTTAATACACCATCCAAAATTACACTTAGTTATTTATGGAACGTCAAAACTGCAATTAAGGCCTGGCACTAAAAATAGACTTGACCTAGCAAAAGATTTTGAAAACTAATCTTCACTGAACGTGATTTTTACAAAACCAATAAGTCACAACAATTACAATTTTATCAAAAAAAAAAAAATTATAATACCAAATTATGAATATTTTTCTCCTTTTGTTGTTCTATTTTTCTTAAATTGACATGACGGTTTGTTATGACATATGTCGTATTCGTTTGACACAAATCAGTCAGATCCGGATCACCTTACGCATTTGTGCTGAGGTGAGTCTATCACAGAAGAACAGTATTAGAGAAAGATAAAAGAATATTAGAATGTTACAAACGTGATGTAGATCAATACGATTTTTTTGAATCTTATAAGCAATTGATGACACATAATTAATGACAATTTTAACTACCGATAGAGGCGCTGGAGATTGTATATACATGCAACATTTATTATGGTTGATCCTGTGTGATTAAATCAAAATAAATAGTGGAATTATGCTGGTTTTCCAGCAATTTTTTTATCGGAAATTGTGAAAAAGCAATAATAACTACTATGATACTGTTATTGGAAGGTACTGTACATTAATTATTTGAAAATCGCCCGCATTGTAGGTTTAAATTGTGGTCACCAGAGGTCACATCCTTATTTGGAATTTTCGACAGACGGAATAGGTACAGAAGCGATTCGTCCTAGGGTGAGCTCAAAAACGAAGAAAAAGGAAAATCAGTAATTATAGGTCAAAATAATTTCTTGCATCCTGTTACTAATTAACTGTGTAGTTTATTAATCAGTAAATACTAATATTTTGACACATGAAACAAATAGGCTAATTAATCGCAAAATGAACAATATATTTATCGGTAATTACCGTAGGATTGCTTCGAATCACCTTATGTGTCTTTATGCGCTCTTAACTACTGGATGGATTTTGATGACCAAAGCCCCAAAACATTCATCACAGTACCGCTAGTGATATTAAGTTATAATAAAGGTTCAATACAGCAGCGAACGCCAGACGAAAATCAAAAAATTTTAGAACCTATGGAACTGGGTATCAAATGGAAGGGCTATTTAACTAGAACTTACGTCATATAGTTTTGTGTGACAAATAACAGACTATTTTAATTTTAGTATCATTTTTTTTGAATTTTATAAATCATTGAATTGCGTTATTTTACAAAGTAAAATTGTCACAGCCGAACAAAATACTGGAATACTTGAATGAGAGAGAACAGGAGTTTTTAAAGCGAGTTGAAGAGAGACGACCACTCATAAAATGTCAAAGACAATACCTTTTTGCGTCTTAAAACGTGCTGCAAAAATACATGTTCTTTCGTGAAATTCTGTGGTAACGTGCCCTAAGTGTTTCCTTGATGTTGCCGAAAATTAGTAACAGTAAATTTTTGTTACATTTTGCTCAGTTAAACAGAAACAGCGGTATTTTATACTGTGTATGTCTTATCTAATTGTCAAGCTCCATCCAATGTGTTTAGTGCATTTTTTTATTATGTACGTTTTAATTTTTAAGAAGAAACCAATCGTTTATTACTTACTAGGATCAACCAGCGGCTTCGTTAGCGTGGAGTGTTATTTTTTTTTAAAAGTTTTTTTTTGTAATTTAAATACCTACGTTAATTAGTTAGTGCTTCTATGCGTACTATATTTGATGTTTTATTATTTTCTGGTAGCAAAATATATTTGTTTCTGGAGTTCCGACTTTTCATAACCTGACATATAATTGGCCACGAGACGATACCCACGAGTTTGAAAGTCTGTCAGTGGGGCTTGTTTATTGTGAGAGCGATACTCTCTTAGAAGTAAAAAGCTACTTAATAAAAATTAAACCTCTCCTCAAACTGAAATTAACTACGTGATAATTGTGAAAGAAAACAAGAACTGCACACATGATATTTTAGAATACGCTTACTAAATAGCAGAGAACTCAAAACTAAATGAAGTGACCTAAGTGACAGTGAAACCGTAGGTATATCTAAATTAAGGAAGATTATTAAAATTATATTTGTTGCCTAAATGAATCTCACACTATAAGGTAGAACATATATTGAACAAAAATACACTAATAACAATAAAAAAAACCTCTCACACTATAAGGTAGAACATATATTGAACAAAAATACACTAATAAAATAAAAAAAAACCCAATAAATTTTTGCTTAGTACCTACTGACACCAACAAAGTATCTACAATGTGCCTACAAAAAGAATGAAAAAATCTTCAAATTACGAATAACAAAAACATAATAACTAGGAGTAAGAAGCGAAACAATAATTATTTCCAAACAACAAACGAGCTAACATAAATATCCTAACCGGAGAGTCAACTCCAAAGTGAAAATTTAAGATTAGAAATTAAGGTCTACAATTCTTCTATACATAGCACCGTCCCTCCCGACTTTTACACAGGCCGGCGAAAATAGTTATATTCTTAAAAGTGTGGCACCGCAGGTGTCGGCGCCTCTTTTTTTAGTTACGCTTACTCAAAAACATACTCATAAAACCTAAATTACTTATTAAAATGATTCGGTATAAAGGACAATTTTTATCTACATGAAATTCATGTCGAAGAACATATTTATTTTGATAAGGATTCAATTTTAACCATTAAAATAACTCTCGACATATGCTGTCGAAACTTTTTTGTAGATCCATTATGTTCTCCAATTCTGCCGTACATCATTTTTATATATTTTTGACTGTAAATTCGACGTTTGCCAGAAATTCGCCCGCTTGACCATTTTTACGTTGCCTTGCGCCACTAAAATTGTCACTGGTCAGTTCTATTTTCTAACAACTTCATAAAATATAGCCTATGTTCATCGCAAAAGTCCAACCTATATACCAGTAAAAGATTTTATAATATCGGATCAGTAATTTCTGAGATTACCTCGAACATACAAACAAACTCAGAAAATTTACTTCTTTCTTTATAATAGTATATTAGAATTTAAAGCATGAAAATAATGAAATAGTTAACCGATTACAATAGAAAAATAGGTATCGTAAGTAGTTTTCAATTCACCGTCGGGCAGACAAGGGTGGCGATGTTTTTGATTAAAAGTTTGAGACCTCTTTAAATAGCAACTTTAGTGACAATGATAGTGAACTACATTATTAATACATAGCTACGACATAACTATGTCAGATTTTACAACAATGACTATTTTAGCCAAGACTGCTGCCTAAGTTATTGTTGCTTTAAATTCTCCATGGCTACTTCCACCCTAAGACAAAATTTCTTCCAGGTCTTTGCTGAATTGTATAACTTTCTGATTTCTGCTAGTATTGACATGGGCAGATTGTTTTTGAGCGTTCAAGGTAAATCAAGGAATAAGCGTATAGTCATTAGTAAAGCTATAAATTGGATTTTTGGTCTTTTGTATTAGTTAATTGATATGAAGAATATACTGAATGGGAGATATTATGGACCTCTGGTTACACGGACGTTGATAACGAAGGTGTCAAAAAGAAATCTGCTTGCAAAGAACTATCTTTTAGGAAGCTCTAAAGCCATTAACAAAACTTTTTTAGACATGAAATTGCGGCTTAGTCAACAATTCATTATGTCAAACATGGCCTTAAATTTATTAAGTGCAGTCACATAAGACTATTCATGTGCTCTGTAGGTTAAAGGTCGTATAGTAAAATTTATAGGTCGGGCTATAAGCATTTATTCCTCTTGTTGGTTGAAAGAAGGAGCATATTCAATTTTTTTTATAAACAAACATACGAATAAAAAAGAAAAGATATTAGTTCCCAATATATTAATTTTAGATGTTCTTTTTTGAGTTCTTGGAGTTGAAAATTTTAAAGTTATGTCATTCTCTCATATCCTCATCTATCTGCCTATCTATCTATCTGTGTATCTAATAAGCATTCTTCCATCCAGTGTCGGACATAGGCCTCCCCTGCCTTTCCCCACCCCTCTCATTTCTGAGCCTTTCTAACCCACCCCAAACCAGCCGTTCTTTTCAGGTCATCTTTCCATATTATTTGGGGCCTTCCTCCGAATCTTTGTCCCAACTATAGCCTCCATTCTTATATTCTTTTATTCTGTCTCTCATCGCAAACCTGCTACCTGTTCTCTTGAGTCTATCACTCTGTCTTATACTTTCGTATCCGATTCTGGCCTGTAATCTTATATTCAGTATCTGGCGTTCCATTGCCCTCTGTGTTTTACTTAGTTGGTCTATCATCTTCTTAATCAATGTCAATGTGAAGATACTACTTCACTTACATTTAACTGATGAGATCCAATGATTTGCCATTTTTATTAATTTACAGCTCAGCATGTTTCTATTTATTAGGAGACATATAAATTATTATCCGCACTATAAGTGGATACTGATCATTACACTACGTCAGGCCTATGAACACTTGTTATGCATAAATATTTGTCTTATGTGCTTCAGAACTTGTCCAGTGTTCTAATCTCGAAAAGTAAAAATACATCTACATCGTAGGCGAAACATATGAACGTTAATTTAACACGGTCTATTGCCAAGAACATGATTTCTCATTTAATCAAAGCTGTGAAAGCTTTCGTCTCAAGTTAATAACAATAACGATAAAATTGGAAAGGACATCTTAAGAAGAAAATAAAAAATATCGTAAACCTCGGCAGCAAAAAATAATTAAAGTTGAAACCAGATGCATTGCTTACGCAACATAAAGCCGATTAAATTGACAGTTAATTTCTTGTAAGTACTTTTATTGACGTTGATAGAATTTAAAGTCAGAGACAAGAAAAATAGGATTTCTTTAACAAAAAAAACTAATACTTAATACCTGAAGTAGTCTAAGAAATTAAAATCCCTGACAAGCCCTTAAAAATAAGTTTTTGGCCTTTCATAAGTTTTCATAACTTAAAGTCAATTAACAGCATCCTGGAATAAATTTTATGTCTTTATTTTCCTACTTTTCAAAATATTTCTTTTATTATTTAAATTATGTTTTTAAGAGCTAACAGCTAACCATAACTTTGGATTCTCCTTTCGTATTATGTATAATCTAAAAATATATATTTACATATCATGCACCGAGTAACGTTCACAACCAGATAGGCCACTCGGCAAGTACACTTAAGATGGAAATTAATTATTAAAAAAAGAAAATAAGATGGTAATTCTCTGGGTTGTTATAACTTTAGTGTAATGGTTAAACAGAATTCTGGGAATCCCTTTTCATTTTCATTATGGTATGTTCAAATTTATAAATTTTACTCCTTTCATTTCGTTAGCAATTTTAAATGGTGCCTGACTGCTAGGCCTAAGTTAGGTTAGGTTGAATTACACAACATAGTTCTAACCGACCACTGATCTATTGTATTTTATACCTATGTATATTAAATTTCTTCTCACAGATCTAACCTAACTCTGCCTGCGGCTGTCGTTGCTGGTTTTATGACCGGATAAGGGACAAGGGCTTATAGACAAGGCCAGCATATTTCTTACAGGGATAAAACGTATATATGCACACCGAACCAAAAATGGAGACTCAGACAGGAAGGATTACGTTTCTGATAACTCGGCAAGATTACGGAAAAAAAACGAATGTGGCACCGAAACTACTTCGCGTTATAACCTGGTATGTCATGTCGCTCTCTAATGAAGACCAGGAAGTTATAATTGAACTTAAAAATCATAGAGTGCACTAATATGAAACAAAAAGAAGGGAAAGGGAGAAGATTACATATTAATATATAATACATATGTACACGCTTCGAATTTGAATAAGTTTCATGACAAGAAGAATGTGTTCTAAAACAATCTTTAGTGTACCCTGTACAAAGTCAAAAAAGAGGATGTGGTTATAATAGTCACAGCTTTCGATTCAAGGATCAGTAATAGGTCCTCAATGGTATTAAAAACCAATTCAAAGAGAAAATATCTAACAGTAATGGAGAGCAGTTGTTCCACTTATATGCATAAAACTAGCTACAAATCCATTACACTTTTTTTGTTTAAAAGCATTATAAGAGAAATTATAGGTTTTAGTCTTGCAAGATCAATCAACCCAAATTATTATGGACAAATAAGTTTTAATCTCGAACCTGCTGATGAAAATAAGATCGGGAACAGTGTCACAAAAGCGGAATTAGTGAAGAACAAAAATGATTCCTACAGAAATGTTCTAGAATTGACCCGATATTTATGCTCGATCAATTCGCAGAAGAAGCCATTGACTATAACAAAATTGTCAACATGTTATTTATCACCAGGGGCTAGAGAAGGAAGATTCTTCTGGGAGTTACGTCCCCGAGGGTCCCGAGTCTCGTGTCGTAAGGTTCAGTCCCCTCTGTCAGTCCTGTTATTTGTTCTCAAGCGCAGTCTCAAGCTGTGAGAGACCGTGATAAAGAGATGGATGGCCCTGCGCTTAAATAGGTCTCGATCCGAGCTCTGCTGGGGCTGACCAGAATTTTCTCAGGTTACTCGTGGGAACTCTCATGGTTCTTAACTCTTACCCTAATAATTTTCCCCCCTTAACTACCGGCTCTAAGAGACCGAGAATTGATTCTAGCCCTAACTCTCCATTACCAAACGTTTATGATAGATTTTTTAAGATTTCCAGCGAGAATGGCTCCTTTACGGAAACTTCTCCCTTTTTGTTACACAAGGCTTGGCAAGCAATCTTTGGCACTTTAAAGGACACCAGAAAGATCGCTGATGGGACCTTATTAATAGAAGTTGCAAATGAAATGCAATCTGATATAGCCAGAAACCTCACCAAACTCCATGACTTTGTAGTCACTTCAGCTGCCCATAAAACCCTTAATGTCATCAAAGGTCATTATGTGTCGTGACCTCCAGCATTGTCCCGATGAGGAAATTCTGGCGAATTTGAAGGAGCAATTTGAAGGCGCTACTTTTCTAAGATCCTCCTCTGGCTCCTTCTCCACATTAGATCTTTTGATCCTAGCCCTTTGCAGTCCCTCCCAATGTTCACCCACTCACCCAGGTACAAGGGATGTTTGGAAATGGGACATTGCTCCAAATGATACCCCCCCTCAGTCCTCTTTATTTAGCACTATAAACTACCTAAAATGGTCTCCGCTTCCACTCAGGCAGCGCATCATTTTCCCATTTCCATTATCCTCCCCATTATCCCAGTTAATCCTTCCAACTTCCTCCACCTCCTGTAAGCTGTGATTCTCATAATCATATCAAATGGAACCTTGCTAAAGCTAAACTGGGATACTTTCGCTTCCCCTTTAGTTTCTCCCCTAGAAACGGTCGCTGCCAGGGGTAACCCTTGTCATCCCTACCTTCCCACTCCCATTATCGATGTCAATGATTTTTTCGGTCTCCTCTAGGGGTGGGATCTGGAAATTATATCATCCAATAACCTCATGACTTTACCAATTCAATCAGTTATCGGCAGCACATACCTAATACCATTCCTAAATTTGTTCCACAGACTCAATAAATCCCTTCCCTGCTCCCTTTGGTGGTTTACGGCTGAATGGGCTATTGCCATAAAAGACAGGAAAAGGTCATTGAATGCGTTTAAACACCACCCCTCCCTGAGAATTTCACCAGTTACAAAAGAATGAGGGCTAGAGCGAGGAGAACCATTAAACAAGCTAATCATGAATCATGGAATAAGTTTGTTACTAATATTAAGCCTCTCATTTATTCCGCTAAACTATGGTCCGCGGTTAAAATAATGAAAGGCTCTCCTTGCAACCACATACCCATCATTTCAACAAACAACTCCTTCACTTTTGACCACTTTGAGATTTCCAACTGCCTCGCTTCCTACTTTCATAACAAATTCATCCATCAATCCCCCTCCTCCTGCTTCGCTCAACAATAGTATTTATGACACCAATCAAACGCTTCCATATAACTCCCCTTTCTCTCATCAAGAACTCCACGAAGCACTATATAAAATGAAACGCTCTGCACCGGGACCTGAAAATCTCCATCCAGATATGATCAAACATCTTCCTTTTAATATGCTAGACTCCCTTTTCACGTTCTACAACTACTTATGGCTTAACTAGGAATTTCCTTTGTCTTGGTTACACTCCACAATAATTCCCGTTCACAAACCTGGTAAACCCAGATAGTCTTTAAGTATCTACCGTCCCATATCTCTTACCAATCACCTTTGTAAGTTATTAGAGCGCATTGTTCTCGCTAGTCAGAATCCAAGGAACTTCTATCTCCATCTCAATATGGCTTTCGCAAAAATCGATTTGCAATGGACCACCTGGCGTCCCTTGAGACAAATATCAGACGCTCCTTCTCTTTCAATAACCACACCCTTTTATTCTCCTTAGACCCTTCTTCCGCTTTCGATATAACTGATAAAAATATCATTCTCTCCCAATTGCATACTGCTGGTATCAGAGGGGCTACAGCCCAGAACATTTAGAGTTAAAGCCAATGATACTTTCTCTCCTTCATATTCTACGTCCCTCGGTGTTCCGCAAGGATCCGTACTTAGCCCTACCCTCTTTAACTTTGCTCTCAGAACCTTTTCAGATCTAATTGCTCCTCCAATCAAATGCAAGATCTCGCTGATGACATTCTCATATACACTTCCTCTCCTTACTCCTCAGCCTGCACAAGAGCTATCCAACGTTCTATAAATGCTCTAACCACCTGGGCTAGAAACAATGGCTTTTCTGTCTCCCCTCAAAAATCCTCTTCCATTCATCTCTACAAGAGCAGAAATTGTCCTAGAACTAACCCTTTAATCATCTCCAATCACCCATCCCTTCAGTAGAACAACTAAAGATCTTGGGTTTAACATTCGACTCCAGACTTACTTGGAAACCCCACATACAATCCCTCAAATCAAACACCTTTTCAGACATCAACTTGATTCGAATGCTCTCGGGAGTATCCTGGGGTGCAGACTTTCTTTCCCTCTCCCACATTTATAAGTCCCTCATCCTCTCCAGAATCAATTATGGAGATTTCATCTACGAGTCTGCCAGCTCCTATGTTAAAAAAACCTCTCGATACAATCCAAAATTGCTGTCTTCGACTTGCTACAGGAGCATTTCGTACTACTCCAATCTCCAGCTTGCAGTGCATCTCAGCTACCCTATCACTTCAGCTATCACGTCAACTCTCCTTACTAAAATTCTACTCATCTTCACTTCATCGACCCCACACCAGGAATTCCCTCAACCTAGCTAATGTTCACAAATCCAACTTAACATGTCCCCTAACTCCATTCCTCACGGAATAAACATTCTGATCACCCAGTTTAACATTGCTCCTCGTTTTTACAGCTACCCTCTTCAAACCACTTTTTCTCCCTGGCTTTCCCCTCCCCCAACATCGATCTAACTCTACATTCATACAAAAAATCTGAACATCCCAATTCCTTTTTCAACAAGCTCTTTCTTGAAAGGTTATCCAGCATTTATCCCAAATTCCTTATTTTTCACAAATGGATCCAAGACAGATAGGGGAGTCGGAGCTGCCTTCTTCGTTGACAATGTCATTAAATTGTTCAAACTGCCGAAACACTCTTCCATCTTTTCTGCAGAACTATTGGCCATCAAGGAGGCCATCAGATACTCTCTACAAGTAAACGCTCATCCTTCGACCCTTATAATCTCTGATTCTCTAAGCGCACTCAATGCCATCATAACCAGAAAACTGGAATTTAATTACATAAGACAGATCTCGAACCTAGTGTATACTGCTTTCCTCAAAAAACGTACGATATCCCTGTTTTGGTTACCTGGCCACATTGGTAACCCTCACAACGATAGAGCGGACACTTTTGCAAAACTTGCCATCACAAGAGGCTGCCATAACGTGGAATAAAACCACTTTTCCGACTTTAACCTTTAACATATTTCTAAAACATCTACACTATTCTCTTTTCCAACTCAAATGGGACTTGGAGGATCCAAACAATAAACTGTGGCCCAATGAACCAAATGTCTTCCCTCCCCTAAACATCATGGCAATTGATCGTAAACATAACGTACTAATGAGAAGATTGGCAACAGGACACACTTATTCGACTCACATTTACTTGCTAAAGAGAGAGAACCCCCTCCGACCTGTCCCATTTGTGACTCCCCTCTATCTGTAGTTCACTTATTTGAATCCAACCTACACCATAACTTGAGAGTTAAAGACAATATTCCGTCAAATGTTACCACAAATATAATCTCCTTTACTACTCTGAAAGACAACATAATAGAATTTCTAAAAAAATTTAACTTCAGAGTTTAACCCATTAATGGTATATCAACAAATTCTTGGGCGCTAAATGATCATAGCCGTTGATGCGCCCTGACCATCGAAAATCATCATCATCATCATTATACTGGCTTTCGATAGAGTAGAACTCAGAGATGTGCTAACAATACTTAAAAAAAGAAAGTTGGGCCTCAGTCCCCTCGGAGTTATTAAAGGATTAAATACTGACCAGAGCACTCTTATAAAGGTCAATAATAAAATAAATTTTCAATCAGTGCCTGTATTAGACAGGGTGTTAGTCGACCAATCCTTTTTAATGTTATCATGGCTAAATTATTAAGGATGTGAAAAGTGCTGGCGCGGTCTATAAAGTGAGTGATCGAGAGATTAAGATCCTGTGGTATTCTGAGTAATTATGTCAGAAAGTGAAGTTAATCTGCAAAGGATGGTGTTTAAATTTGAAATAACTGCAAAAAGTTACAATATGAATGTTTTAGTCCAAAAAACTCAGTCTCTGACCATCTTTAAATAACGAAGGAGATATAAATTGATGATTTACGGGAAAAATGAAGAACAGCATCACCAGCAGTAGAAAGCTGAAGGAGGAGTTGCAAGGACAAAAAACTGCCATGAACTCAAAATTTCTTCGTGACGTATAAAAATATAAAAACATGAACGTAAAATGTAAAATAAGAATATATAACCATCACGACCTACACAATAGAAGGAAAAGCAGAGACACGCAACACCATATTGAGGTCTATCATTGGCTGCACACTCCTTGTGAGGAAGTAAGTACGTGTGATATCCAGGACATCGTATGGTGATCTAGAGTCAGAACAAGAACAACTGGTTAAATCGAAAACCTCCAGACCCACTGAAACATCACTCCCAGGCTGGCATGAAAGTTGGACATACGCATCAAACGAATAAATAGGTTTAGAGCAGCTTTATCGAAAAAAAGAAACAAGAAAATGTCGTTTTCTAAGAAGAAGAAATCTAGCCGTTAGATGAAGCCGATTTTTAAGTTAAAGGCGTATTTCAAATTCTCTGGCAAGAACATCTCCTCGGTAAATCTACCAAATTTGATGGCTGTAGAGCAGGTACATGTCATGTGTCCTGCAGATTTATAATGTTCCATGTAGAGCTGATACTTTGAATATGCGTCAGAACTATCCTATACATTTGGTGCAGCGGTTTACGGTGGCCTGCAAGTAGATTTGATAGAATTGTAAGGTGTAACCTATAAGTACTAAATGTCTGTCAAAAATTATTTCGATGACGTCATTATTATGAAATTGAAAGCACCAAACCTGGACTAACCTCACTCGGTGATTTATCTCCTATCTAGACATACTGTTGCACAAAAGATACCAAAACCGGTTTTGAACTTAGGATGTCGATAGGGTCCTAGAAACACCATACGATGTCCTGGATATAACATGTGCTTCTTACTTCCTAATTTCCCCTTCTGTCAAAGAGTGTGCAGCCAACGCTTTCGACTTTTTTTATTGGGGATAATAAACTCGGTATAATGTTACTATAAGAGGGAATTTCTCTTTTTTGTTTTAAAAAGCTTTCCAGTTCATAGATTTCCGTCTTTAATCCGTAGGGAAGGGCTTAAGTTTTTAAAGTGTCACTGTAAGAAGGTTTTTTTGTGGAAAGTCCCCCACTCCGACGATTGTTTTTTTAATAGGTTTGGGAAAGGTTTTTCCACTGTAAAATGTTTTTTTTCTGTCTTCAACTTTTCCTGTCATCATTTTTTTTAAAATTGTTAAGGGTTTAAGCTTTTAAAATTCTACCGTAAAGGTCCTCGACATTAATGCTACTTGATGTAACTAATCTCACACGCAATTTTTTAAGTACGACTTCTTAGTACTGCACACACTGGATGCCTGGTTAGTATTTAATAATCATGCATTTGCTCTTACTATATATGTATAGTTTTATGAATATACGTTTTAAAAGTTGTATACGGCCCTCTTTTCTCTATAGGCAGTTTAGTGTTTAATGTTCTCTTTTCCCTAAACAAACGCACCTTATCTACCCTACCAACTTTTAAACCTGAACACATTTTAACATGACATATACCGCCGCTTGGAATGTGGTGGTAAAAAAAATCCCAGAATGAACGACAACCTCATTTTTACGGACATTATATATATATATATATATATATATATATATATATATATATATATATATATATATATATATATATATATATATATATATATATATATATATATATAAGGGGATAAAATATGTATGTATATATATGTTATATATTTTATATATATATATATATATATATATATATATATATATATTCTATATATATCATATATATATATAATATATATATATATTTATATAATATATATATATATATATATTTCAGCTCCTATTTATAGAGCTGGTTATTTAATTTATCGAAAAAAATATTGCGATGCGAATGCTATATAATAATGGGATAAAATTGTACTGTTGTTTTATATTATTATAATATTCTATTACGGAGATCTTATAGAAGACTAAATAAATAATGTTTAATGTTTTGTTGTTATTTTGATTTTATTATAAGACACCCTAAGGCATAAGAATTATATCATCTACAGTTAAATCTTTACAAAAACCAGTTTTAGTAAACATCCAAAATTCGTCGTAGGTCACTGCACCTACTTAAAATTTTATGGTCAAAGTGCATCGATCTTGCATGTACTAAAAATTAAAATTGATCATTAATGAAGATATTTTAAATAAATTATAATTTAACGGTTTTTCATTGACCTATTGAATATACGAAATCTAAGTATAAAAAATTGTAAAATTGTTTGCCTAAAAGTTTATTATTTTCTTTCAGTTTAGCTGCCTCTTAATTTAATATTTTTTTTTTTAAATAAAATAAATTGAGATATACTGATTTATATTTAAACCAACATTAATATTTTTAGCTCATTTATCTTTTAGTTTTCAATGGACCAGTCAATCTAACTGTCTGTTGGCACGATAACCCTCAAACGAAACGAAATATCAAGTTCAAATTTAGTATACATTCATGAATAGAAGGAATCTATAGTTTTTGAACGATATAGCACCAGGAAAATGGGTTGGGATTAATAATAAGTTTTTTATAGTTTTAATGGTAGTATAAGCATTTCTTTACAGTTTTTGGTTCATATAATAAACACATTGTAAGCATATATATTTAAGGTCAAATATCCATCTCTCTTCAGTCTTAATTCCTTCTAGGGATTATTCTCCACATTTCTCTATATCTATCCTGAGCTTCGAGCATGAAGGAGGAACGTCCTCGGGGTCTTCTGTCCAGAACTTTTCCTTGAACGATGAGTTTTCTAAACCTTCCTTTTTTTTCTTATGATATGGCCGAAAAATTCAAAAATTTTGGTTTGGAAACTCGAAATACATTATTAGATATTGAGCTCGGACATAATTGAGCCGTTGGTCCGTCGTGTTATTTCTATGGTATATAGTTTTTTCTCTTCGACTCTCTTAATGTCCAGAACTCATAACCATATGTGACAATAGGAGAGATAAGACAATTTACCAGTCTGATTTTTAATTGTTTGTATGTGTATGTTTATCTTGCCAAATTTTCTGGGGCCTTTGCACAGCAACCTTTGTAAGAGGACACCTTAGACCTATCTCTTTCTCTACTGTACCGACATTACTAATTAGGGATCCCAAGAATACATACTCACTAACAACCTCAAAGCGGTAAATTTATCGGACATCTGGTCTATTATTATCTTGCCTATCGACAATCATAATTTTGATTTTGTTTATATTCAGTTCAAGTCCCAGTTTTATGCTTTCTTTTTCTACCCTCCTAAGTATTTGTAGGAATTCCTCTTCACTCCCAGCCAGAAGAACATGTCGTCTACAAATCGGAAAATACAAACCATTCGATCGTTAATTGATATGCTTCCCTGCCAATCATCCAAAACTCTTCTCATGATATATTCGCTATATATATTGGAACGTTTGAGAGATAGTATGCAACCTTGTCTTGCACCACAGTGAAGTTAAAATTCTTCAGATTTTGTGTCATTAACAATAACCTGGCACTTAGTATTGGTGTACAGATTTTTAATTAAACATTTAAGATGGATAAGAACTTCCATTTTATTTAGTACTGACTATAATTCTGTCTATTTTACCTTATCAAACGCTTCTCGATATTCTAAGAAGCATAAATAAAGGAAGTTGTTAAATTAACGCCTTTTTTCAATTATTTTGCCAATGTTCAATAGTTGATCTCTAGTTCCTCAACTTCTTGAAAAGCGAGATTACTCTGGTGGGATTTGTGGTTGAATGTACCTTTGTAAACGATCTTTAATAATTTGCAAGAGGACCTTATTGGCATGAGAAATTAAAGTTATTTTGCTATAGTTGTCACCATTTGTAATAGATCCTTTTTATAGAGGATTTTTTTAGAACATCTTGGCCATTGTTGGGTATGCCAGGGTCAAACATAAGATTTAAAGTGGTAGGGCAGGGGCTCGAGGAAGTATCCTCAAATATATCTTCTTTTATGGGCTATTAAAAGAATCTAAAAATTGTACTATTTTTTAATATTTCCAATTTAACCAGCAATAGCAGCAATTTGTAAATATCTCAACTCAAACTTTTCATGTGATTAGTTTCACTAAAAGTATTTGTCATTTAAGATATATAGTAGAAATTCTCCAATTAAGTTATTGTTTAGTGTGAAAAAGTAAACTCATTATTTATTTGAGGACTGCGTGTTTGTAAACTCTGAACACAAGTAAAAATTAAAACAGGTTATGTAAATGAAAAGCAGCAGTTTGTTATCAGAGTAAACAAAGGGTATAGGTAATGGACTTTTTAACACTCCATAATAAAAATCGAAAAATGAATCTGGATAATCAATTCCAGATTTCAAAGAATCAGGACCATTTTTTTTAAATGCCACAGCCAATCAGTAGTTTTAATTTGACTTGAAGTAGGTATGAACATATATGATGTTTTAAATCTATAGTTTTTGCTTTATACAGGTTAAGTCAGAAGTCTATTAATTACCAGAAAAGATTGACGACGAAGGTAGCGTACTTCCCTCTCTTCTCGATAAAAACTTGTGATCGGTGGGGAACCATTTCGACCAAAAAGACTTGAACATATCGAGATATTATCCTTCTTGTTCACTCGTTCATACCTAAGTCGAACTAGATGGATAAAGGGCTGTCATAAAAAATCATTTCGCTCAATATCGCGAAGAAGTAGATAGGCAGTAGGGTGTTCTGTTAAGAGATTGGCAAAAAATATCTCGCTTGTCTACTTTCCTTGCTATAAGCCCCTCTATACCATATTATACCCAGGTTAAATCTATATTAGTTTGGAACAGGATAGCTTTTATGTTACAAAAGGTTGAGCCAGCTTTAATTTTAGATAAATTATTTAAAATCACCCCGGTCAGTGCCTATTATTACAAAATGTGTATGTTGGATATCGCCAAACTGTTCTTTTTATATTGACTTTAAGTTTTGAAAAATATTCTTTTCTGAATCTTAATTGTAATATAATACTGATAAAGTTTGTAAAGCCAATCTTCGAACATTCCACTAACATCACATTTGATTTTAAATTTATACAAAATATACCAATTTCAAACAAAAAATAATTAGTAAATCAATTGCTGTACAAAACTGGTTATTACAAGTTCAACATAAACCATATATTTTTATGTCGTGGTGTTATTTTTATTTGATTATAGTGCTCACTATATAAACTTATTTTGCCCAATAGAGTCTATTTTAAAGAGACCTCCCCTCCTGCTCCGGTGGACACAAAGAATTTAAGAATACCACCTATTGCCTATATTACCTTTAACATATAAGCACCACAATACCTTTGCCGTATTCGATTAAAAAACTCTATCAACCCAAATAATTTTATTACTACTATACAGTATCATTTTGTTCTATTCCATTGTCTTTCTTCTTTCAGAGACTGGTATCAGCATAAAAGAATAGAGTAAACAGAATCGATCAGAATGTTGTACATTGAATGCAAAAAAAAAAAACATAGAGCATGCGAAGTGTAAGGATACCGACAATTTGTCAAAGTTCAATAACACTGGTCAACAAAAAAAAGAAAATTGCTTGTTTCCTGTGATTTTTTTTTGTTTCTATCTCAAATTGACGCGTATTTTTTAAATATGGCAACAATTTTTTTTCTAACAGCTTTTGTTTTTGAGTTATAGCTAACTACCCTCATTTACTATTTTTACTTAGATTTTCGTTTTTTATTGGACACTAAAACATATTTTGTTGTTGTTTTAGATATGGCTTCGTCAAGAAGATGTTGTGTGCTTAATCCCGATTGTTTATGCTATATTTGTGGTGAATATATATTTGCAAAATATCGAAAACCTATATCGGACTTTGTGAAAACTGCGTATCATCAATACTTTAAAATAAAATTGTGTAATCAGGACAAGCCATGGGTTCCTCATATTGTATGCCAGAAATGTGTGGTATGTCTACGGTTATGGTCCAGTGGAAAAAGAGATGCAATATTGTTCGTAACACCCATGATTTGGCGAGAACCTCGAAACCATCATGACGATTGCTATTTCTGCGTTGTGAAAATAAACGGAATTAACCCTGGAAATCGAAGTAAGTGGTCATATCCTAACTTATCTTCTGCTCAACGACCTCAATTAAAATCACAAGAGGTACAACCCAGCACATCTAAATCTTCTGATGATCCAAATCTCTGTGAACCCGAACGAAATACATCAAGTGAAGACTCTGATTCAGACTACAAATGTAGCCTTTCAGAACCTCAACCATTTAATCAGAAAGAACTAAATGACTTAGTAAGAGATCTGAACTTACCAAAAGAAGCTTCTGAAATTTTAGCATCTCGTTTAAAAGAAAAAAAATTTGCTTACTCCGGAAACCAACATTAGATTTTATCGTACCCGAGAAAAAAATCTGTTGGTATTTTGCAGCAGATGGGATTAAAACAGTACCAACCTAGTGATTGGCGTCTTTTTATAGACAGCAGCAAAATAAGTTTAAAGTGTGTTTTGCTTCATAACGGTAACAAGTACGGATCTATACCTATTGCACATTCGACGACTTTAAAAAGAAGAATACGTAAATGTTTCTAAGGTTATGGAAAAAATTAAGTATCAAGACCACAAATGGGTCATTTGTGTTGATCTGAAAATGGTTAACTTTCTTTTAGGTCAACAAGGGGGGTACACAAAGTTCCCTTGTTTCATGCGTCTCTGGGATAGTCGTGACAAACAACACCATTGGTCACAAAAAGTTTGGCCAGCGCGGGAAGAGCTAAAAGTTGGTACAAAAAATGTTATAAACGTGCCTTTAGTTAGCCGAGACCGCATCATACTTCCACCACTTCATATTAAACTCGGCATAATGAAACAGTTTGTGAAGGCGCTTGACAAAAGTGGCGAATGTTTTAATTTTCTTTCACGCAAGTTTCCAGGATTAAGTTTAGAAAAATTGAAAGCTGGTATTTTTGATGGGCCACAGATTAGGCGTGAAAGATCCTAATTTTATCAAATCAATGACTGAAGTCGAATCCAAAGCTTGGAATTCATTTGTTTTGGTTATGAGTAGCTTCCTAGGCAAAAAGAAATCTGACGACCATGTCGAGCTTGTTGAGTGCATGCTATCGAACTTGCAAGAGCTAGGGTGCAACATGAGCATAAACATCCACTTCCCGCACTTGCATTTAGACCGATTTCCACAAAATCTGGGTGATTTTAGTGAGGAGCAGGGTGAAAGATTTCATCAGGATCTTTGGACAATGGAAGAGCGTTATCAGGGGCGGTGGGACTCACATATGATGGCAGACTACTGCTGGAGTTTGCAACGAGATCTACCTAAAGTCGTTCATTCAAGGAAATCTTATAAAAGATCATTTGTTAGTGTTCAATAGAAATTTTGTTAACATAATGTATTATTTTTTTTGTATTTTTTTGGCAAAATAATAAAACTGTATATTTCAAAAGGTAAAGCTGTTAGCAATCTCCCAGTATTTTTTTCATAGTCAGGGCCATAGAAATACCCAATAACATAAAAAAAGGAGACAAGACTCGTGTTGACCAGTGTAATCTATTAAAGTAGCTTTAGGAGTAGTACATTAGGAACTCTTCAGGATCGCAAGAATAGGTTTAAAAAGCTGTATCATATATATAATTCATCTCTTATAGGTGAAGTAAGTTATTTTGGTAAGTACTATAATCAATCAAAGAATATGTCCAACATAGGAAAAATACTACTTTTTTAATTTTACCTATAATACATCATTAAGGTCAGATTAAATTAGTTAAATATGTGTATTAATAAGTAATTAGTGAATGGATCATACTAAATTTATTATTTAGGGAATAAATAATAACGCGTGCTTGGATAATTCTTCAGATTAAATATTTTTCAATTTTGTTTGAGGTACATAATAACAGTAAAAGTGCGGATTTCACAGTACTGCAATTCCGGTGTCGCATGAGGTGAATCTCATAACACTGTTTCGTCTGGTTCCGGGGATTTTAGGGAACTTTGTGCAAATACATTCTAGGTTTAAGTGACACACTCAATATTGTATGCAAAGTACCCATACAATATCAAATAATAAGAAACGATTAATTAGTTTAATACTTCTACAATTACTTATTCACTATGCTCGGTGGTGCAAGTCAACTTCTCGTATCAAGAGTGTACTTTGTCAGTTTGCTCGTAATAAATGATAAAATACTTTGTCAGTTTGCTTGTAATAAATGATAAAAACAATGTAAATAATTTTATCATATACATATATTTATAGTATTAACCGCTCAGAGACTATACTCTCGACATGTGGAGTTGACGCGCACTACCAAGTGTTGCTCAGCGCTAAAATTGTAGAAGCATGCAATTAAAATTCAATAATTTATTTTTAATATTTTTTTTATTCACTATTTACGAGTACGCTCGGTGGTGCACGTCAACTCCTCGTGTAGACAGTGTAGTTTCCCAGTTTGCTCGTATCAAATGAAAAGAAAAAAAAATCAATTTAAATAATTTTATCATATACATTTAAACTATTAACCACGCAGAGACTACACTTTCGACACATGAAGTTGTCCCGTAATGCCAAGTGTTGCTCAGCGCCAAAATTGGCATTATTCAATAATTAATTTTTAATATTAAATATTTCACCTCTAGTTTGCATGAATCTGTCATTTTATTTTAAACCTTTAATTTAATCTAATCGCATAAAGTACGCTCAAAACAGTTTTTAGTGTTCTGTACGGAACACCTTTAAGATCATTTCGGTGTCTCTCTGTCCGTCTATCTGTCACCCCGATTTTCTCCGAAACTATTTGACATAGTTAAAATTTGGCATTAATATAGAAATTGATGGCTTCATCAGAGCCGTGTAGTCTTGAAAGTTAAATTACGACCTATGGGGTTTATTTTTGGGGGGTGAAATCGGAAGTGAAAAAAAAAAATTACCAGGTCGTCGAGTGGGGTGTCAAATGAAAGCTTGTAAAAACTCAAGTTCAAAAATATATATAATGTAAATGTGCACACTTTTCTTTATATTATTATTTTATTTTTAACAAATTGCGCAAAATCGCTGTCCCCCTCTATCTTCTAAAAATACTCATAAAAAAATTTTGAAAAAATTCTGGAATATTCTTCACAGGATGTAGATTAAATGAAAATTATCACGAATGCATTACATTTAATAATTTATTTGGTATATAAAAAAAACAAAAATTTCTACGAGGCATGTTTTTTAAGTAAGTACCGTTTTGGAATTAAAAAAAGACGTGCAAAGATATCGCTATAATTTTATTTTTACATGAAAGCCTGTATCTTAATCTACTTTTCTACATAATTTCCGTGAATATTGAGGCACTTGTCATAACGTGGCACCAGTTTTTAAATACCCTCCTCATAAAATTCTGCCGCCTGCCGCGATACAAAACACTACGAGAATATTGAGGAAAGCAGTCGCACAATGATCAAATTGTAAAGCGTCTGTTTTCTCTCACCTTTTCGTCCACTTTCTGCACCAAATCTTCATTAACGACCGAAGGACGCCCACTCCGTTCTTCATCATGCACATTTGTGCGGCCATCTTTAAATGCTCTCACCCATTTCCTTACCATTCCATCACTCATAATGTTTTGTCCGTAAACTTCACAGATCTCACGATGAATATCGATCGGTTTTACGCCTTTAGCACTAAGAAATCGTATAACAGCCTGTACTTCACAATCGGCGGGACTCACGATTGTCGGAGGCATCTTAAACACTCAGTAAACAACGTATACAATGAAGAATCAGACTGTAATGGCGTCAGTGCGTAGACATGAGATGTAGGTTACCAGCGCGCATGCGCGGAACGCCGATCGTATCGCTGCGGCGGCGGAATCGTAAAACGGTACTTACTTAAAAAACATGCCTCGTATGTCATCAGTTTTCAGTAAAGACCAGAAAAAAACTTTGTTGAAAATTCATTTGGGGTGTGTTTTGTAAAGTCACTGATCATTTTATAACTTCGTAACAAAATTTTTTATTTTAAAAGCAATCAACGTATGGAACACTAATTACACAAGTCCGACTTGCACTTGGTCGGTCATTATTTTTTCCTAACTTCAATTGCGAAAATTTTGGAGCCAGACCTGATTTTTGAAATAAGATTCATTTTAGCAGAAAACTATTATCGAAATCATCCTATATAACTTTGGAGCTAGAAATTACGTTGTACTGTGTTAGAGGTAGTTTACACCAAAATATTTCATTTCATTATGTTGAGCGATAGACTCATTACTGCATCGGTACTTTTTTTGACGTAGAAGTTTATAGTATATTTCTAAATATCTGTGAAACCCTGAGCGCCATAAAAATTCCTTACTTCTGAAACAGGATGCCTGTCTGATAAAATACTGAAAAAATAAATTTTATGAAACTTAGAGCGAGAAGGCATTTCGCAGCGTATGTGTTTAAGGGGATCAGGGCATATTGGCGTTTCTGAAAACGGTATCCAGCTACGTTTCATGAAAATTTGTTTCTGACTTGTTTCGTTTAGAAATATTCTTGATTGCCTTTTAAACTTATCATATTTATATAATATATTTCACTTCCTTAAAAATTAAACGAGATATAATTCTAAAATTGTATTATTGTATTGTATATGTTTTTATTTCTGTTACCTGTGT
Source organism: Pachyrhynchus sulphureomaculatus (assembly GCA_019049505.1). Classification (NCBI taxonomy): domain Eukaryota; kingdom Metazoa; phylum Arthropoda; class Insecta; order Coleoptera; family Curculionidae; genus Pachyrhynchus; species Pachyrhynchus sulphureomaculatus. Next base: position 88,572,779 of record CM032446.1, on the reverse strand, counting down.
TTATTTCTATAAAGTTAAGGGACTTATAGGAAATAATTTTTTACTATATGCTATTATTAATCTAAAGTAAACACTGCGTTCTAGCTGAATAAAGCAAAAAACTAACCGATTAGTAATATTAACACTAATTAGTTATTTTTTATTTTACACAGAAAATCAGGGAAAATTTAGTTTTTATTTTTAACTAAGCTCTAGTTTTATTCCAAAATATAATATTCTGTTTGAATACACCAATTCATAAATCCCTGCTGCCTTTAACCGAATTTAAAAATGGCCATGTTATTATTAATTGATGATAGGGGAATATCACATATATGTATATATATATATATATATATATATATATATATATATATATATATATATATATATATATATATATATATATATATATATATATATATATATATATATATATATATATATATATATATATATATATATATGTATATATAATAATAATAATAATGATAATAATAATAAGCATTTATTGTCTAACAGAACTACATCCATTTACAAGACAATTTGACAATAGGTGAAAAAAGTATCAGACCTACTTAAGTTATAATAATAATTTTTACAAAAATTCAACAACTACACACCACAAATACTGCTCAGCCCATTCATCACACAATAAGAAAAGTATGCTAAATAAAAATTTTGGATCATCTCAATAACCTGTTCTTGAAGAGTCCAAGCAATTGAGGAAGTGTTAAATGGAAAACATCAATGTTTTGGAATGTCTCATTATAAAACGCCATTGCTCGGTAAAGTGGTGATTTTAATAGAAAATTATTATGTGGAGTACACACACTAAAAGTCGAGGGGGATCTCATTGTACAACCAGGCACATGCAACATGATTTGGGACAATAATTCAGGGCAATTAATAACAGACCTCACAAGTTTTGCCAGAAAACTCGTAAGTAGGTAATTCCTGCGTCGCAGCAGTGGTGGTATCTGAAATCTCTCCAGCAAGCCCTCGTGGTCACAGCCTCTCGGAGGGAAAGAACCATCACCTCTAAATGCTAAGAACTTAAGGAATTTCCTCTGTATGCCTTCTAATTTCTGGATTAAGCAATTGTATATTGGGTTCCAGACCACAGATCCATACTCAAGTTTTGAGCAGACCTAACAGAAGTAAAGTAGTATAAGTGTCTGAATATTTGTAAAGCTTTTAGCATTGCGCAAAACAAATCCCAACGCCTTAAACGCCTCTGAGCAAACGCTGTTGATATGAGTGTCAAAAGCAAGCTTGGCATCATAAGTAATCCCCAAATCCCTAATAACCGAACATCGCTGAAGTTGCGAACTGTTTAACTCGTAATTGTAATGAATACTTGACCTATTGGAAAAGGTCATGGCGTAACATTTTTTGATATTCAGCGGTAAGTTGTTACGTTTACACCATAATTTGATTCTTTCTAGATCCGCCTGCAGGTCAAGGCAATCCGAGGTGGTGTTTATTATCCGGAAGAGTTTTAGATCATCCGCGAATAGGAGCACTTTACTGGAAACATCAGAGACTATGTCATTAATAAAGAGAGAGAAAATCAGAGGAGCCAAGTTGCTTCCCTGTGGCGCACCATCATTGCTGAGAAACTTGCAGATTTGTGACCGCGAATTTCGACATACTGAGATCTACCAGTGAGATAGGAAGCAAAAAAACTGACCAAGTTATTATCAAATCCCATAGCATCAATTCTTGCCAGGAATAACACATGATCCATCCTGTCGAAGGCCTTCGAAAAGTCAGTATAGAGCGTATCAACCTACTGGCGCCTATGCAAAGCCTCGCTTACGTATTAGGTGAAACAAGTTAGGTTAGTAATAGTGCTTCGTTTACTAATAAAGCCATGTTGATTGGATGTGATCAGTTGGGCTGCCTGGGTACTAACCCGCTCGTACACTGCCGTCTCAAAGACGTATATATATATATATATATATATATATATATATATATATATATATATATATATATATATATATATATATATATACAGTAGAATCTCGATTATCCGAAATAATATGGACCAAAGTGATTTCAGATAATCGAAATTTCGGTTAATCCGATTTTTTTTATAAAATAGAAGTTTAGAATGAATACAACATTGCAGATTGACTTAAAAGTATTTATACGATATGCTATTACGTACATAAGTATTTATTGAAACAAAGAATAGAACAATTAGTTTACTTATTTTATGTATATGTACGGAAAATCGAAAATAAAACAGTTCATTCTTAACTTTAATGTCTTAAAAATGAGATAATTTTTAACTGCACTCGTTTTGCGTTAGTTCTGTTTTTGGCTGCAATGTCTCTCCAACGTTTGATAAGCAAAATGTCCGCGGCGGTTGCATTTTCTTGTTGTTCTACATAAGTTAACGCTTTTTCTAGGGCCTTTAGTCCTTCTGAATGTGACATTTTTACTGGAATATTGTCAGTGGTTTCTACTTCGTTATCATCATCGTCATCACTGTCTATTTTATTAGCATTTTTGCATACACTTTTAATTAATTCTTGGTCAGTCATTTCATCTTCCACACTATCACTGTTTAATCATTTACAAACATCGGTTTCCGTAACACTTTCACATCCTGATATTCTTGTAATAATTTGATGTAAACTTTCATTATCTTCTGTTTCTGCCTCTGAGTAATGTCTCTTCTCTTGTGGAACCAATTTTGACCAAGATTTTTTCCAGAGTACTACTCTTTACTTGATTCCAGGCTGAAGCTATCCAATATATAACATGTTTTTAAATTTATCTTTTTTAGACAAATCAGTAAGATTGCCACCTTCATCTATTTCTTCTAAAATATGCTCCAATAACAAAACGCCTGCCACTGCGTTTTAAATTTTCCAGTACACCCTGATCCATAGGCTGAATGAGAGAAGTTACAGCAGGAGGCAAAAACATTGCTTTTACTTCCTCACTTTCAAGTTGCTCCGCACTTGGGTGAGTGGGGGCGTTATCTAGTAACAGAATACATTTTTTAGGATATCCATGTTCTTTTAAAAAAAGTTTCACTTTGGGCACAAGATCTCCAAAAAAACAGCCTTTAAATAGAGTAACGTTTATCCAGGCATTGTTTTGATTTTTATACAAAATAGGAGAAGCATTTCGAAAGGTTCGTGGATTTGCTGACTTACCAATACATAATAATGGGAGTTTGTGTCTTCCAGAAGCATTACTGCATGCAAGAACAGTAATACGTTTTTTGCTACGTTTGTAACCAGGTGCTCCAGCTTCTGTTTTTGAAGCTAAGGTATTTGACGGCAACATTTTGTAGTTCAAGTCTGTTTCATCACAATTATAGATTTGGTCTGGTCGTAAACCATGTTCTTTCATAAGCTGCACAAAATTCTCTGCAAATTTTTTTGCAGCAGATACATCAGCCGACAATCTTTCTCCACAAACTTTTAGTTGACGTACACCATGTCTTTTTTCCACTTGTCTAGCCATCCATCACTTGCAGAAAAATTTGCAGGCACTTCAATAATCGGCAACTCTTCGCTTAAACTCACTGCCTTATGTTTTAAAATTATTCCTGAAATTGGTATTCCACGTTCTCGATTCTGTGTAAACCATAAAAATAAAGAATCATCCACTTTTTGGTATTCACCGCTTTTCATACTTTTTCGGGCCAGTGTAGGCGATGACAAAACACTACACCATTTTTCAAGTTTTTCGCGATTTTTTCTCCACTCTGAAACAGTACTCACGGCTACACCTAAATCCTTCGCTATATTTTTAAGAAGTTCACCATTATCTAGACGTTGAATTGCTTCAACTTTCTCTTTTAAGGTAATAACAATACATTTACGCTTATTATTATGACGCTCCATTTTGTAAAATATTTATTAAAACGACACTATTACCTCTGCGATAATAATAGACGTAATGAGTAACTTATAACACTCGTCGACTAACCAAAACATAGACAAATGAAATTCTAGACGTCGGGGAGTCCCCGACGCGTTAAGGAAACCACTCATCGTCTGTTTCGAATAATGGGGATTTTTTCGTTTAATGGGAATACAAAGAGTTTTTAAGCAAAATTCATTCTGAAAATTTTATTTAAGGAGAAATTTTCTGCCGTTTCACATTTAAACAAGATATCGCTGAAATGGTCGCCGCGGCTGTTCTTGCAGACATGAATTCGCTTACATCAATTTTTCATGACTCGGGCCAGCATTTCCAGCCTTACGCCGGCTATGGCACGACGAATGTTGGCTTCAAGAGCTTCAGGAGTTGCTGGTTTGTTACTGTAAACTTGTGATTTAACGTGGCCCCAAAGAAAATAATCCAAAGGCGTTAGTTCGCACGACCTCGGCGACCAAGCGGTAGGGCCGGAAATATGCAGCGATGCGCCATCCTGTTGGAAATAAAAGTCGTCTGCGTCCATTTTGTCAAATTCTGGGAAGAAATATTCCTGCAGCATCGAATTATTTTGGAGTAATTTTGGACAGTTTCCAAGCGTTCTTTTAACGTGAAACTATTCATGATTGAATGACAAACCTTACTAAACATAACTCTCATCAGATGTTAAACATCTGCCAACCAACATGGCCGCTGTTAACTGTCAAAAGTCGGACATCCCTAATGGAAAACCCATTATATATATATATATATATATATATATATATATATATATATATATATATATATATATATATATATATATATATATATATATATATATATATTATATATATATATATATATATATATATTATATGGACTACCCTTACCACAAGATTACTACTAGCCGAGCTCCTATGTGACCATAAAACAAAGTGACTATTTTAGCCAGAAATGAAATGAACTTCCGTTATTTCTTATAGAATATCTTGTATATTATATCAGTTTTAAATTCCACGGAAAAACTATTTTCCTATACCTGAGATTTATATTTTCTCAGATATAGATAATTAAATGTTCTGTTGCACTCTACCTTTAATTAAATCTAAATTAACAAACTGTAATGCTATACTTTAATATAAGGTGGCTATGCCTATTAAAGGGCTCATTTGTTTATGGTGCCATTATTATTGCATAATTTAAGCTGTTCTTTTAACAGTGGTAGGTTTCAAATTAATACTGAGAGTATTCCTTTACAAAATATTCTAATTAAATTTATTGTTTCAGTTTTAAATAAAACACCTATTTTTACCCGAGAACATCACATTGATATGGGATTGGTGGGTAAACGGAAGGAGCCAGAAAAAATTGAATAGAGGCGAGAGGACTATTTGTTTAGAGGTATCCAGAGCGGGATCCACCATGTGAAAATACTTTCCTTAGTTAGAAAGCCATTTAAAATAAGAAAATAATAACTTAAATGAAAATAATGTTATAGTGACCGAAGAGAGGAATAAATACATTAGTTTATATCGTAGTCGATAAAATAGTTTTTATACGCCAAATTGCTGAGGACTTAGGGATAGGCCGCGATAGATTGAGAAAAATTTTACGTAAACATGGCTTTAGATCTTGTAAAAATCAAGTCCACTACCACTTATATGGGGGTGCTTACCTACCAAGATTAGACTTCATAAACTGATATCTCCGAAAGGAGTGTCAACACCCAAATTTAAATATTTTTAATTTTACTTTCAGACGAATCCCGTTTCACTAACTAGGGGAATATAGTACTAGGTATTGGTCAACGGAAAATCTTCATATATTGTGAGACATGCTTCTCAAGAAAGATTAATAACGTTTTGCTTGGTATTCTAGGAAGGAGAATTATTGGACTATTTTTTTTTCGAGGAACCTTTAAATACTGAAGAATATTTTTTTTTTTGAAAACCAAATTTTACTTAATATTTATCTGTTGCTCAATTCGAACAAATTAATTATCAAAGTGGGGGGGGGCGCCCCTTGCCCACAATGCTAGAGTGGCAGAATATTTAAGATCTTAGAAATAGAAATAGGCTTATTTAAGTCATTAATTCTTTTACGCCACGTCAACGTTTTGAACATTTAATTATTTTTATGAAAGAAAATGATGTCAGTTAAGGGTACCAAGGCCATAAACAATCAGGAAATATTTTAAGTGAAAGACACAAGAGAATTAAAAAAGTTTCTCGATGCTGGTTGGATTCAAACCCACAATCTTAGGGTATACGCCCCTGTACTTTACCAACTAAACCTCAGCACCAGCGTACCTTAGTTTACTGACCGCAGGTCTGTGTCGTCGTTTGCCCCCCACCTCAGCATTTGGTATCGTCGGTAAATAAGCTTATTATTTCGTCTGTTTGTGGGCCTTTATAATACACGTTAAGAAGTACGTAAACCATACAAATAACTTTTTATGAAAGAAAATGATGTCAGTTAAGGGTACCGAAACCATGAGCAATCAGGAAAATACTTGAAGGTAAAGACACCACTACAAGAGAATTAATAGAAGTTTCGATGCCAAGTGCGCTTGACATCAAGGGAATTAACACCGATTCTTGACTGAGGTGGGGGAAACGACGGGACAGAGCTCCGACCAGCAAGCCAAGATACTCTGGCGTTGTGGCTTAGCTAGCAAAGTGCAGGGGCGAACACCCTGATATCGTGGGTTCGAATCCCACCGGCACCGAGAAACCTGTGATTTGTTCTTACAATTTGTCCAAAAATCTCATTGTTTGATCATCGTAAAACAGTTTTTCAGGAAATGTTACTTTGTATGTAGGAAATTCGCCCTTTCACGTGATTTTTTAGATTGTGACGTATTTCTCTCCTGCAAGTTAGTTAACCATGCCAAAACCTGTATCGAATCTGAGGAAGTGTATATCGATTAAAATAAATTTCGCCGGTGCTCTATTTTCTGTTAAAAGTTGATAAAATATAGAATTTGGATTCTCACACTCTCACATGTGAGCAAGGAATTACATTTAAAATTAGCTGCTTCTCCTAATCAAAAGTGAGTAAAAAGTGGAATAATGCTAATAATTTTAGTAAAGTTACTCACACATTTTAGTCTTCTCTACATACTGTTTCTCTTAATATTGAAAATAAGGTAGCAGAATGTTCAGATTCCTCAGCTTTAACAACTCAAAGAAGGAGAAGGAATAGAATGTGTACGGAGCAACACTTTTCCATTCATTTAGCCCTTTACGTATTTAACTTTAAATAATTGACAATAATGAAAAGAACATAATTTATTTTCCGACTCCTTTAAACTTTCATATAAATTATTATAATTAACTAAAAATTATAAAGTAATAAGACAATTTCCAGTTTCTTCCTATATACTCGTATGTTTGCTTATGAATAACTGAATATAATGAAAAAGTAACACAATTTCTAGATTTCTTGATTTCAAGAATCCAGAAAAGTATGTGTAACATTATGTACTGGTCAGTCAATAAGTTTTGAAAACGGAAATGAAACAAGATGAATTAATGAGTCGAAATACATTTATTCTTCAGTATAATCTCCCTTTTCCAGGAATTTTCCAATTCATTTGCCCCATCTCTGGAGTGGTGTTTCGGAAGTCCTTCAAAATACCCATCTACGGATGCTATCACTTCATCATTTGTTAAAAAACGTTTCCCATGTAGGAATTTTTTGAGGTTTGGGAAAGATGGAAGTCAGACGGGGCCTGATCTGGCGAATAGGGTGGATGTTCCAACAATGCGTACTTTAATCCGACTAGTTTTGCCGTTGCTAAAACACTTCTGTCAGCAGGTGTATTGTCATGATGAAAGATTATTTTTTTTATTCACACCGGACCATTTCTCACGAATTTTCTCATCCAGCTGGTCCAAAAGGTTGCCGTAATAGTTTTGTGTGATTGTTTTACTGATTTTGGCTGCTTTGAAGCTGAACAACCGGGCTCAGTCCACTATGTGTTTGTTGTCGCAGTTCAGGATCTTACTGGTAAACCCAAGTCTCATCCATAGTTACAAATCGACGCACAAAATCAGTTTTATTCTTTGTGAAACGAGTCAAATGTTTCTCTCGGGTGTATTTTTGTTCCTATGTCAGCAAATGCGGCACCCATCTTGTGAATAGCTTTCTACCCAAAACATTACGTACGACCACGTTTAAACTCTAGAGTCTATCTATGAACAGTTGAAAATGAACTCCTTTAACAACTTCACTAACATTACATGGATTTCAATTGCCGATAAACCTTCCAAAACAAAGAATTTTATCACTGCACGATATTCGATTTTTTCCATTTTTAAAAACCACTCAAACTCGCCTACTTTAACCAGTTGATAAACAATGAATGACTTGACGGATCGACTTGAAATTTGGGGCGTGTTCATATGACAGATGAAGCTTCAAAATAGTGTTCAAGTGATGCTCCATAGGTGTCTCTTTCAAAACTTATTGACTGACCTGTTATACGGAGAAAACTCTGTGACTTCATATCCCATTCCTTGAACTCCTCATATGTTTGAGTATAGATACTTGAAAATATTGGAAAATGAACACAATTTTCAGATTCCTTTACTCTAAAAACCGCGAAATGGATCGAAAAGGATTTATAAGACAATATATAGGAAAAATAATAATAACTTCTTGTCCCACCCCATCAGCTCCTGATGATGCTAACATGGTTAGCAAAACGCGCATCTAGCCTAAAAATAAAGTATGTAGTAATGATAATTGTATATCTTTAACTACAAACAAGTACGTTTTAAATTTATACGTTATCTCAATAAGAGACCAAAAACTAGAAAATTTACAAAATTGTCAGTCATCTTCGTCTGAAGATAAATTACTCAGAAACTATAGATTCCATTCTCTCTTCAACTGTTGTATGTGAAACGTGAATAAATGCAAAAATCTCAAATTTTTCACGAATACAATACTTTCCTCTAGCAAAAGTAGTAAAAGAGATTAGTTTGTTTTAAAAAAGCTTCCTAATTTTTTATATTGATTTTGTTTTCAAGTTGGTAACAAATTAAAGTTAAAAAATATTAAAAAATGATTGAGTAATGTTGCAGACATTGCATTGAGACAGCGGTCCCAATCCGACGCCAGGTCACATTTAATGTTATAACTTTGTAATGAAATAGAATTTCTTAATTATTTTTTTTTGAATAATTCTTAGAAGTATAGAGAATAAAAATCCATAAAAAAATCGAATTTTTGAAAATTCGAGGTGTATGTGACCCTTAAGTTTTTTCTCCGCATATTTTATTTTAATGTATGGCCAATAGCCTGGTATAATTATAATAAACTGTAAATTAACCTAAATACAAAATTTAGGCTAACTACAAGAATAGATAATAATTATAATAATAACTTATTAAAACCAGATTGGTCCGATCTGAATGGAATGATCCATATGCTAATTAAATTTTGATTGAATATGATATCTAATTAATAACTTATTTCAAAGTATTAGGTCTCTCTTGATTAGATTTGTCCTGGTTTTTTACCTTTCTTCTGAAACATTTTTTTTTGGTAAAAAAAATAGCAACATCTTATTAAAATAATATGATTTTGCAAACTAGTCATTAGAAATTATGCATTTAATTAGTAGTTTTTTATTTACTATACTTAATACATTCCATTCTGATATGAATCAGAGAGAGGTCAATATACCCATGAATTTAGCGAGAAGAACTCATGTTTCATTCATTGTTGTTTAAGAATTTATTCAGGTATAATATAGAAATAACAAGATTTATGAGTATAGATTCTTTAAGAAATATGCTTCGTTATCAAAAGATACTAAAAAATTCTTTCTTTAATATAGTTTGATAACTTATTTCTTGAAATATATATATATAACACGTAGGCTGAAAAGTTTTTGGTCTGATACATAGATGTCGCCCTTTTCAAAAAAATCTATATGATTTTTAGTACCAACCTTCAAACGATACGTGTCAAAATTTCATGACATTTGGACAATTAGTTTACAAGTTACAGTGGTTCTAGTGACTCTACTTTTGATATTTCCGAAACAATCGAAAAAATCGAATTTCGTGTGTTGATTAAACACTGTTTTTTGATGGGAAAAAATACCGTTTAAGCAAAGCAATGGCTTGAAAAGTGTTACGGGGAATCTGCCCCTGAAAAATCATTCATTATTTACTAGTATGCTGAATTTAAATGCGGTCGTACAAATATAAATGATGCTGAACGCTCTGGACGCCCAAATGAGGTGGTTACACCGGAAAACATAAAAAAAAATCCACAAACTGGTTTTGGATGACCGTAAAGTGAAATTGCGTGAGATAGCTAACACCCTGAGATATTAAAAGAACATGTTGATCATAATTTGCATGAACATTTGGGCATTAGAAAGCTCTGTTGGAAATGGGTACCGAGTTTGCTCCCAGTGGTCCAAAAACAACAACGTGTTGATGATTCTGAGCACTGTTTAGACCTGTTTAAGCGCAATAAAAAGGATTTTTTTCATACGATATGTAACAATAGATGAGACGTGGATCCACCACTACACACCGGAAACAAATCGGCAACAGCTGAGTGGACAGTTACTACCAAAAGACCCCATAGCAGTTGGCTGAGGAGGTTTTGGCCTCTGTATTTTGGGACGCGCAGGAATAATTTTCATCGACTATGCTGAGAAGGGAAAAACCATCAATAGCGAATATTATATAAAGTTATTGGTGCGTTTGAATGCAGAAATCGCAAAGAAACGGCCCCAGATGAGCAAGAAAAAAGTGCTCTTTCATCAAGACCCGTGTCACAAGTCAATGGTTACGATGGAAAAATTGCATGAATTGATGTTCGAATTGCTTCCTCATTCACCGTATTCTTCAGATTTGGCCCCCAGCGACTATTATTTATTCGCAGACCTCAAAAAAATGCGCCCGGGAAAGAGATTTGGCTCCAATGAAGACGTTATCGCCGAAACTGCGTCCTATTTTGAAGGCAAGGACAAATCCTTCTACAAGAAAGGTATAGAAATATTAGAAAAGCGTTGTGTGCGATTGTATCGCTCTTAAAGGAGACTATATTGATAAATTAAGTCGAATTTTGCAAAAAAAAAAAATGTGTTTTAATTAGCTAGATCAAATACTTTTCAGCCTACGTGTTTTTTTTTTAATTTTTTTTTCATTCATATCAAATATCACTAACTACAAAATCACCTTATAAAAATCACCCATTTATATTTATAGTTTAAAACTAGGGTTAAAAAGTAGCATTTACTAGTCTCGCAGTCGCAATGCCAATTACTATATAACGCCAAAATACAGAATAAATTAAACAATTCTCACCGTTTTCATCAGTTAAGAAACGGTGGATTCTTCATATTTAATTTAATCTTGCGTTATATAGAGTTGTTTAAGAATTGAATAATTGTCGAAATCCAAGCAAATAATGCCCTGATTCATCTAATTTCCAGGGGGAAAGGGGTGACGATTGTTAAATTGTTAGTTAGGATTGTTGTTCAGTATTACTAGTCCTTTTCAGGGGAAATTCAAGTCCATTGTTTTCGATTTTAACAGAAATAATTTACAGAGGGAAATGTTAGGTTTCATTTGTAAATATCTCTGAAGGCCTACTTCCGCTCAACTTTTTTGTTTGATTAACATCTTATCATAAGGTATCTATCATTTAAAATATCGACTCGTAGTACTTGGACTAAGTTATTCGTTAATATAAGGAAATTAAAATCAGAACTAATTTTACAACTACGTGTTTGCAAGAGAAGTACTTGGTGCTTTACTGATATTCAACAATTTAGTCTTCGATAATTTAATGGGAAAGAAAATAACAGGGGTTCAAACTTGATGCAATTTTGCATACCAAATAATAGGCTAAATTGTTTTTCCCCAAAAACTATATATAGTCACAAAAATAGGCAATTACTTTTAATTAAACAGATTTGAAAAATTCACTGATAGGTAACTTTTACTTGTATGACTGCTGTAGAATAAGATAGATGCTAAAAATATAGCTCATGTACAATATGTTTCAAAATTATTAAAAAAAAATTGTATTTTTTCTCCTTACGATATTAGACAATTTAGGTACTACACTTACTACACTTATATACAAGGTATGTCATAATATTGGACCATTGTTTTTATTGAACGAATTTGGAAAAATATTTCAGGAAAAAGAAATTAATGGTGTTGAAACTCCCATTCTAAGTAAAATTCTTTTAAATAACTACAACTCATTTATATTCCCAGGAAATTTTTAATCCAACGGTTGAGTGTTAGCCATTATTTTAACCATGTTCTTTTTAATGTACCATTTATTTCTGAAAGTCCTTTGGTCCCTTAGCTAAAGATAGTAATATATTTTTTTTTGATTTGATATTATTGTTTTCACAATATTTTTTTTGATGACGATTTGGAAGCTGTGGTCTTCTGTTCAGTTCTTGGCAAATCATTACAAAGGAATGATTGAAAAGTGTTCTATGACGAGCAATAAGCTAACCCTCATACAGATGAGATATATGAGCACGACGTGTATTAATAGCATGCACCGCTCTGGAAGGAATTAAGTGGGATACATTCATCCAACACTTTGCATGAAAATATTTGTAGAATAGACCCAAGTCGTCAACCGTTCTTCGATGTTCCAATATATCAAGATTTCTAGTGAGTTCTGAGTCTTCAATCAGGCGAACAGCTCTCTTCTGAATAGAATCCAACAAATGCAGTGTATGTTTGGGAGCAGAGCCATAAACACGAGAGCAGTATTCCATCGTTAGGCGAATTTGCGCTTTATACAGAATTAACGGTTGTTATGGAGTATAAAACTTTCTAGTTCTAAATAGTATTCCCAGCTTTTGAGAAGCTCTGTTTTCTATACATTCGACATGTTCATGCCAAGATTTATTTGCCCTCAAGTTAACACCCAGCAACTTGAGTAACAATGCTAAAGGAATGAACCCGACATAACTACGTCGGCTTCGGTTTCCGCAACGTTAACTTTTTTTAGAAAAAAAATTGTCGCATGAGTTTTTGTAGTGTTAATTCTACTTGGTTACTGTCACCCTAAGATAGAATTTCTTCCAGATCTTTGTTAAGCTGAACGACTTCCTCCTGTCTGTGGATATTTGCATGAGTAGCCGATGTTCGAGCGTTTGAGGTGAATGCAGAAATAAGTGTATTGTCATCTGCAATGCTGTAAATTAGATTTCTGGTCCATTCTAGCAGATTAATGTAAATGAGAAAGAGAGTAGGGGTCAGTATGGAGCCTTGTGGTACATTGGCGTTGATAGTGAAGGTATTAGAAAGAAATCCGTTATTCGCCACCCGTAAAGAACACTCTCTGAGGAAACCCGAGAGCCATAAACAAATCTTTCATACATACCATAAGAGCGTAACTTATCCAACAATCCGTCATGCCAGTTGATCTTTATTCATGAAAGCCATATTGATGATCGCTATTAGTGTTCTGAATATTTTAGCAGATGATGATTGATAGCCTTTTCCATAACTTTCGATATTATTGAAAGAAGTGCGACTGGTCGGTAGTTTTTTTGGCAAGGACTTCTTGCCTTTTTGGGTATCGGCTGAATTGTAGTGCATTTCCAACAGGAAGAAAATATTCTCTTTCTGTAGAATAGGTTGTAAAGTCTACAGAAAACTGAAGTTAGTTCACTTCTATCAGCGCCAAAAGCTTTTTTAGTGTCTAGCCCTTTCACTCTTGTTTACATTTCATCGACAAAATAATATTGTATAGTGAGTTGAACTGATCCGAATCAAATTACACAGTGATATGGTGGCGATGGTATTCAGGAATAACAGTTAACAAATTTATACAATTTCAGGGTTGTCTGTTTTTAAGATGCAGTTTTCTTGATAAATGTTATTATTTCAAAAAAAAAGGAAATGCAAATGATGGCTAATAATTCTAATAGTTACTTTTTGTACTAGCTTATTCACTTAATCTGTACATAAAGAAGTGGAAAATCACTTTTGTTGATATGGTTTACACGAACGTGTGCGCGATAATTCATTTTTGGTGGATGCGATTATAACAATTCAACAAAAAATCAATAGAGGGAACCTTTGACTGCGGCGCGTAAGAGTATCAGTCGATTCCGAAATTTCGTCGCATGCAAAGGGGCCTAAAGTAACACTAAATATATTAAAGAGTCGGTATCGTTTGTGAAGAAGTGGGTAAATCATTTTAACGAGACGAAAAATGTCGGCGACTTGCCAAAACGTGGCTGGGTAGGCAAAGGCACTCCGAAAGTTGAAAAACGAATGGTGTCTTTATTTTTACAGGACCCGAAATTGACACTGAGTCAAGGAGCAACAAAATTAACAAAATCGGATTTGAATGTGTCCCATGAGACGACATCTTCGTGATCATGATGTCAAATTCCAAAGCACGTTGAAGAAACCCTTGCTGGGTGAAAATTAGGTCGCGAAGCAGCTCGCTTGTGCCCACGATAAGGTACTAGAGTGGCCCTCACAATAGCTGGACGCCAACCTTATTGAAAACGTTTAGTTCCTTGTAAAGGGAAAACTCAGAGGATTTTGACTCGCGAGTTGTATCGCGAGATTCGAAAAATTTGCAGAGTATACAGAAAATCTCGTCGACAGCATGCCTCGAAGATGCCGGGCGATTATTGATGTAGGAGGCGATTGGACAACATACTAAGGTAATTGTACCATTGTTGACACACCAAAGAATACATTAATGGCAAAAATGTTCTCGAAACACATTTTTTTAAGAATACGAGCTGTCACGTTCTTATTTGACAGACTGTAAAATTATATTTTGTATGAGTAATATTGAAAAAAATGAAATTTTGTAGGTATGTTTATTAATAATGAAATAAAGTTCTAACTTATCAAACGATCGTAATAGTTGTCCGGTATTATATTGTATTGTCTAATTTCTCAGCGTATTATCTTGTATTTTGGCTAGGGTTGGATGAACATATTTTACGTACAGAATGGGTTTTATCTTATTAACATCCTTCGGAACTATCGTTTTGTCATCCTAAAAAGCCACTTGTTAGTTTATATGTATTATCTTTTATTTTCAAACATTAACTGTCGTAGGGTTAAACTGAAATAAACTGCACAAAAACAACAGAAGGAAAATCAAGTCATATATTTTAACAATAATACACAATAAGAACAAAAAATAGATTTAATATTCTATGTATATATATATATATATATATATATATATATATATATATATATATATATATATATATATATATATACATATACATATATATGTACATATACATATGCATATATATATATATATATATATACTAAATATATATATATATATATAATATATATATTTATAATTTCTATTATTTAATATTTAATCATTATAAATGTCTAATTGTAGCAATAGATAAATTTGGACAATGAATATTTTTTCCATAAATAAATAAATAAGAAAACCACCCAAGAAAATTAAAACTGGAATAATTTTATATGCATCAAGATAATACCCTGTAGTTTCTTGGTCGATGACACAAAAAAAAAATGTCCACCAACCAGTGTATAAATAAAAGAAGGATTCAATGGTGAAAAGCATTTATGGCCAAGAACTTGGCCATAAGCGTGTGTGCTTTTACAGTTATAGTTTTTTTTATTATTTATTGACTGCCGATTACTGGTTTTAGTTTGTGTTTAGGGATTCTGAAGAACGAACGGTACGTATAGTTTATTCATGATTTTTAATTTTTTTTTTACCTTTGAATATAACGGTTACCTTTTTTTTATAATACATTATTTTGCTTTTATAGTCGCCAATATTGTTATTTCGTACAACTGCAATTGCATCTAAAAATTTGCAACTTCTAATTTAATACTCTGCTTTAAAATTTTGTCAATTGATGTTGCTAAGAATAACAGTTTTTAGGTATATTACCGCAATAAATTGAAATAAAATTTATGATTAATTCATTTCTTTAATCAATTTCAGATAATTCAACCCTTAATAATTATCTAAGTTTATAAGAGAGTTTATTTTGATATATTTTTATAATAATATTAAGTAATGTGTAATTTATGACTTTACACATTATTATGAATGAAGTGTAAATTAGATTAATTTAATTATTTCAGACCTTAGGGGTACTAAAACTGCATTACTATGATTATTGAATGAATGAAAATCAAAAGGGAATGAGTTTTCCATATATTCGAACAATAGCTAGGGTTTTCAGCTGGTAATTTTTTCAGTAATATTAATTAGCAAGTTATCAATACAATTGTTAAAATTACAAATAAAATTATCCGGAATATACAATTTCATTAAAATCGAGGGTTTTCACATTTTGTAAATGTGTTTTCACCTACCTTTCTTCCTGAATAGTAGTTTTGATATTTTTAAATAATATTCTTGTTAAAAATCTAAAAAGATGCACACTCATGAGTCTAGATCCCGCAGTTGTCAATTTGTTATTGGTGTTGATATATGAGCTCTTTTACATCAATACTCGTAGAAAAACTAAATAGAATGGAATAATACAGTCGTTATCTCATCGTCGTATTACACGTAAATAACAACACACGACAAATATGTATAAGAAGAATTGGTAAAATTATCTATAATTTGCCTATTTTTCCCTGCTTTGTGTTTTTTACTGGTGAAATTTTAATCCTGTCCCTAATTTGAAAACCCTAATTATACACCGATTCGCATTTGTAACACTAAATTGACTAAAAAGTAAACCATTCTTAAGTGGCTTTTTCGAAATTAACTGTTTCAGTTAATGTATAGACCAGGGGTGCTCAAACTTGAACTGCTGGCGATCTACCTCAATATTGTTAGACTACGATCGATCGACTCTGAGAGGCTGCAAGTAAGTGTGATGCAGGATTGTCGTCTAGGTAGGGTGTATCGTGGCATAGATATTAGTTTTCCGCACAATATGCATTTTTTTAGTCAAGGTAAGTGTAGGTCTGCTCTAAAATGTCAATGAAAAAACTCATAATTATTCAAAATTGCGAGTTTATTGGTTCTTACAAAACAAACGAGTTCTAGTGTCTAATCTTAACTAAAGAGTGACTTTGGATGTTGAAGCGTGGCACTGCATGTCCTCAGCATACTTTTCATAAGATGGTATGTAATTACCGAGTGCTACTCGCAAGCATGATAACATATGTTCGTCAGTTAGTCGATTGCGATATTTTGACTTAATTATCTTCATTTCAGAAAATGCAGACTCGCACAAGTGAGTTGACCCAAACATTGCCGTCAGTTGAAGGGCGATTTGCCTTAGATTCGGATATTTATTTTCAGATATAAAACACCAGAATTTTGTATCAGATGCTGTGGCTTTGAGATGTAAATCTGATATAATCTGCACTAACTCATTTTCAACAGAACATGAGTCCATGTTAAACTGACTTGCTATTTCAATAGCTAATTCCTCAATGTTTTTACACGAAAAAGGATAACTCATAAATGATGCGATATTTGCCAATTTACTGAAATCATAAAAACGTATTTCGAATTGGCCCAAAATATTTGATAATTCTGCCTCATAAATATCATAATTCAACTGAGGAATCCTTGCTTTCAAAGACGGAAAATTTTTCAAATCCTTTCTTTTCAGTTGATCTATCATAAGTTGCAATTTATTTTTGAATGCGTTTATTGCGCTAATCATCTCAATAATAGTTTTTCCTTTACCTTGAAGCTCCAAATTAATGATGTTTAAATACATTGTGATGTCTGTCAAAAATGCCAAATCAGTCAGCCATTTTCCGTTTTTCAGCATCTGAGTGTCATCACCTCTTTCGTCCAGGAAAGCTGTTATTTCGGGCAATAATTCTTGAAACCTTTCTAGGAATTTTCCGCGACTCAACCACCTGACATCCGTGTGAAGAACTAAATCAGTATGTTCAGCTGACTCACTATCAACCAACTGCAATTTAAAGAGCAGTCGTTGCAAGCTACGTGGACGGATAGAATTCACAATTTTTATTGCAATGCCCATAATCTCCTCCATATTTAGAACTTTTAAACACAAAACTTGTTGATGTATAATGCAATGAAAGGAGAAAAATGAAGGAAAATCATCATTAGCTCGACACAATGCCACAAAACCGTTTTCGTTTCCAGTCATTGTTGGTGCTCCATCGGTTGTAATGCACATTAGTTTATATATTGGTAGCTTGTAGTTTGTTACAAAATTAAAGAAAACGTCATATATATCTTCGCCACGGGTCTTTCCTTTCAGAGGAATCATTGTCAAAAACTCTTCCTTAGCCGACATGTCATTGAATACCATTCGAATAAAAATACACAGCTGGGCAGTGTCTGTCATATCGATGGATTCATCGAACTGTAAAGAAAAGTATGTACATTCCATGATATCATGTTTTAGTTTATCTGCCATGTCCTGACTCATGACTTCAACACGCCTTGTGGCAGTCGGACGAGATAACTGAAGTTCTCTAATAGCAGACATAATCTCTGTTTTATTTTTAAAATCTCCAAATAAAGTCTCACCCGCTTCAATAAATGCTTCCTTCACAACCAATCCATCATCAAATGGTTTCTTGTGTTTCGCCAATATATGAGATATTTTAAATGACGCGATCGTTGCAGCTTTTGATTGTTTGGCTGGTCTTGTGAACATGGTTTGTTCTTTTTTTTTTTTAAACAAGTTATCAAATCACGTACTTTTCGTTTTCTTAATTCACTCTGTGACGGAAAATCTTTTTCATAGTTTTTATGAACCGTTTTATGATGCCTCTCTAAGTTCCCACGCTTAGGTATTGCAACTGACTCACGGCAAATGAGACAAATGCACTTATCCTTTACCATACAAAAGAAAAATTCTTCCTCCCAATCGTTATTAAAATGATAAGTTTTACTTTTCTTCACCGCACTCATTTTGGACTATTTATCAATAAACTTTGATCGATGTATCGCCTTCAAGTTACAACTCAGACTGACTCCTATTCCTGCAGGCGCAACATTTATATCGGCGCGAACATAGTCTCGAATGTTCCCGTCAAACACGCCGCCCGAAGTTTCTAGAAAAATAGGCGGGAATCAAAAACGCGGCTTTTCTTTGACAAGTACCGCGCGTTCCTTTGATAAAGCCGTCCTTTTGCCGCTAGCAGGGGGTTATTACGATAAAAGAAAGTGATGAGGGGGTTATTCTGGCCTAATTGTGGATCGAATAAATTTTAGTAGTTTATTCATTACATTTTGTTTTAGTTACCTAAAACAAAATCTGTGAATAGTTCTATATCGGAATTTTTTTCTCGAGATCGACTCAAAAAGCACTCGCGATCGACCGTTTGAGCACCTCTGGTATAGACGAATGAACTCTTTGCATAACCACGAAACGAAAGTTCTGCAATTTGCGCTGATATTTACACCGTTCTACTGAAATTGTGCGAACACCCTACAGTACAAAAAATTCCAGTTAGCTAATTTATTTTTATTTCATTTATAATTGAAGTATAAGATATAACTACTCCGACTCAGGTGATTGGTTGGGTTCCACACAACTTTTGCAATCGTTGCGTCTCAGTATCGTAGACGCAGTGTCTAAGCTGTAGATGATATGTGACAGTTGTGCCGACAGTTTTATATTTTGGGTTTAAATAAAATTTCATTCATTCTTCTACACGGCCAACAAAAATAGAATATGGAGTTGCATGTATGCATTGACAAGCGTCTGTTTCTTTAAATAAACGAATTTTTTATGTTCTCTATTTGAAATTAACGAACTGAGTTATAGGAATTCTTTGTGCAAATTAAAAGCAATTGGTCCTAATCTAAAAGCCAAACGACAAATAGGGCATGTGGATACAAGGGACTCTTTTAAGGAAAAGGAGAATACTAGAGGCGAAGCTACTTCTAGGGTAGGAGACATTAATTGACAAATAAAAGGACGTCAAAAGACAATCGGGAAGTGAAACATACTAATGAAAAAAATAGACAGTACTCTGTGTAATTCACTTTAGCAATTTATTTAAGAGGATTAATATAGTCATTTTATAAGCATGTATATGTTTACACAAGAAATACATGTTATTCTAAAATACCAAGTTGTTATTCTCAAAATTAGTAAATAATACTGTTCATTCAAAAACTTAAATTGAATTTGTTTTGGTAGAAATGGTCATGGTGAGGTCATTCGACAATGGCTGTCACCTTGGGTCGGCTGTTTAATGTGCTGTAATTGTAATCTTTGTTTTTAAAATGGTATTGGTTTTAATACATTTTTAAAATGGAACAAAGATCAATTACAATTAAGTCATAATTACATCAACAAATAATTATTATCGAATTTATTAATTTTTCATTATCCTAAATAGGATTTCAGATACATTAATGAATACTAAAAAAAATAACATATTTAATTTTCCAAAAAATTAAAGATAAGAAGGTATCCAGTATTGGAAGAAACAAAATGCCGCTTAATAAGATACAACGAAATAATTTCATGTATTTTTGAATAAATAGTTATTGCCGAGCCAATAACTCCAGCAGATTAAAGCCTTTGTTTGAACATTACACCAAGCAGCTTAAAAAAATCTTATTATTTGGGAAGACTTATAGCCAGGCATATATATCAATCCCATTTAATGTTTGGGCAATATCAGCTAGTCGAGACATACAGGTTCAAGTGGGATGCGAATCACATAACGGCAAGGATTACTCACAGCCTGATGTTTTACGGTCTTGTTTTAAATTTTTCGCTTGTCACGAACTTCCGTGAAGGCCAGGCTACTGAATGCTCTCTATCCATTCAGTCTAAGAACAACACTCTGTCTCTTCGTCACCCTAGACCAAAACAGAAAGACTACTCTCTTCATCGTCAGTTCTTCGGATCTGAGCGGCCTCACAATAATATAACTTAAGTGGAATATCAGCTTGCAGATTGCCGAGGTCTGCTGCGTGGCAGTGTTGACAATTTAATTGTAAGAAATAAGTAAAATAGACCTACCGGTTATCGAGCCCTGGACTTGCGGAAGGGACCATTATTAAAAAATTTAATATAGTGGCATATTCTTGTCTAGAATCGGCCTGGAGGTCTGGGCGAAGGGGTCACTGTAGATTGTAAAAAAATTCTATTCTTCATGTAAAATCTAGCGTAATAGTATACTTAATGACACAGTGTTGTAAAGTTTTTAAGATATATTCCTTTTTGGGTCTAGTGTTTTAATATAATTTTTTTTCTTATATTTTTATTATATTTGTACATCTTAAAAACGTTTCACTTTAAACAGGGATACGCTAACGTCCATTCTATCAATTTTTTACTAATTTTTTATACGAGTCCAGCATATGTACTGCAGAGCATCAATCTTTGCAAGAGTGGAACATATGCGGATGTAGATTCACGTTGGTCTTGAATGGCTGTAGGTTGCGTGAACGGAGAAAATAGTCGTAGACTGGTTATTTCTAAATATAAGATTCTCCATATGAGTTATTAAGTTATATAAGTTCTTGTAGGTAGTAGCACGAGGAGTGACAAGCTGAATCTCATACGGAAGTGATGTATAAGCGTGGTGCGTACTCCTGACATGCACTGTTCTTGAAGGCATTAGGCCGTCATGAAAGTATTGATAGAATAGGTTTTTCTTAGATTTTCAAAAACTTTTAGTTAGTTTTAAGCTCGTAATTAGGTAAAGGACTGTTTTCTGGATAGACTCCCACCTATCCAGAGCATATTATGGAGTAGGGCCTCAATTATTCAGGGTGTAGTTCTATCGATGGTAAATTGAGACTTGTTTAGGTTTATGTGCTATTGTGGCGTTTTTTTTTTATGGGTCTAGCACACGTGTGCGGAAAAAGCGATTCACGTTGTTCTTGAATTGCTGTAAATTGTACTCGGTGGGAAACACAGTCCTGGATAAGCCGTTCCAAAGGGATGATGTTCTCCATATAAAAGACTGCTTGAAAAGCGTTGTACGAGGAGTAACAAGCTGAACCTCATACGGATGTGAAGTATCAGCGCGACGTGTACTTCTAACATGCACCGCTCTGGGAGGAATTAAACGGGCTACATCCGTCGGACACTCTCCATAAAAATACTTGTAGAATAGACTCAAGTCGCTAACCGTTCTTCGATGTTCCAGCGAATCAAGGCTGCCGGTCAGTTGTGGGTCTCCAATCAGACGAACAGCCCTTCTCTGAACAGAATCCAACAAATGCAGTGTATGTTTGGGAGCAGAGCCTCAAACATGGCAGCAGTATTCCATAGTTGGTCGAATTTGAGCTTTGTAAAGAATTAACAGTTGTTGCCGAGTGTAAAGCTTTCTGGTTCGAAATAATATTCCTAACTTTTGAGAAGCTCTCCTTGTTATGCCTGCAACATGTTCATGTCAGGACATATTTGCTCCCAAATTAACGCTCAACAAATTGAGTGACGATGCTAAGGGAATGGAGTGCCCCGACATAACTATGTCGGGTTCAGCAACTTTAACTTTTTTAGAAAAAACTGCCGCCTGGATTTTTTAGTGTTAAATTCCACTTGGTTACTGTCACCCCAAGATAGAATTTCTTCCAGGTCTTTGTTAAGTTGAATGACTTCCTGCTGTCTGCGGATATTCGCCTGAGCAGCCGATGTCCGAAAGTTCAAAGTGAATGAAGAGATAAGCGTACTGTCATCTGCAAAGCTGTAGATTGGATTCCCGGTCTTTTCCAGCAGATCGTTAATGCAAATGAGAAAGAGAGTAGGAGACAGTATGGAGCGTTGGGGCACACCGGCGTTAACAGTAAAGTTGTTAGAAAGAAATCCGTCGACTGCCACTCGTAAAGAACGCTATGTGAGGAAACATGAGAGCCACAAACAGAACTTTTTAGACATACCATAAGAGCGTAGCTTAGCCAACAGTCCATCGTGCCAAACACGGTCGAATGCCTTGGATATGTCAAGAGTAACCGCTCGAGATTCTCCAAAGTGTTCAATTGCATTGTTCCAAACATGTGTTACATAAGTCAGAAGATCTACTGTTGATCTATGTTTACGAAAGCCATACGAATAATGTTCAAACCTTCAAGGTATTTTAGGATGAATTGACAGCCTTTTCCATGCTTTCGATATTATTGTGCCACTGGTCGGTAGTTGTTTGGCAAGGTCTTCTTGCCTTTTTTAGGTATCGGCTGAACTTTGGCACATTTCCAGCAGGAAAGAAATATTCCCTTTCTGTAGGATAGGTTGAAAAGTCTACAGAAAACTGGTGTTAGTTCCCTTGCACAGTTTTTCAGAACTATGGCAGGTATTCCGTCAGCGCCAGAAGCTTTTTTGGTGTCTAGCTTGCAGCACATAGATGCGTGACTATGTTATTAGAATAGAGAACGTGTAATATAAACTGGTGAGAAAATTTGAATTCCACAAACAAGGCCTTTCATACATATTATAAAAGTACGGTTTAGTCACCAAATAATCGTGCCAAACTCAGCTGTATTAAGCGCTTCAGACTCTGTTTAATGTTCATATGCGTTATTCAAAAATGACCTAAGTTAAGTGATTGCTCTTTCTTTATGAAAATTGTGCTAACAACCAATATTCAATTCATCCAGATATTTTAAAACACTATTTTAGAATCTATAAATTGATATATGTAATGATAATTGTAATATTTTATTATGAATATAATTAAATATTTATTGGACTATAACGTCTTCATTAAACTTAACAAAAAAGTGATTTTTCAAGGGATTGTTGTAGCCTGGTCATGTTCTAATCGGTTAGGGTTAGAAAGTATTATGTATAATTGCATATACATATTTAGTGTGGTGATGAGAACTGTTGTGTAGTGACATTATGTCAAAAATTTGAAAATTCCAACGTAGATTAGATTTTAAAAAAATATTGTTTTTTGTAAAAGCTAATTTTACATATTATTGTAACTAAACTAAGTAGTCTTTAAGTTATGTTCAAAAGCGACGAACAAGGTTGAAAATAGGGTAGATTATTATAGTTAAATCAATTGCTAACCTCTAACCTATCATATGCTAACAGTTCTAAGATTTCTTATTAATGTGGTCGATTCATATGTCAAAAACAATATAAACACCAAACCCTAAAAAATTGAAAGATATGATTGAATATCATTTCCATCTTGTTGATTGCAACTATTACGTTACTGACTGAGGTGGCTGTCATCCATACTAAGACTGTGTATAATATTTTAAGAACTGGTAATATTTAACAAGCGTTTATAAATTGTAGAACTTTGGTAAAAATATAGCTCTATTAGCTATTTTCAAAAACTATTAAGTGAGTAATCATTTCTAAGATCAGTTTTAAGTAGAGATGTTTGATCAACTGGACGGAAATACTGTGTTTCACTTCCATTCCCTCCCGTAACATCTATAAAATCTCTTCCTATGGACAATTTTATTGTAGTAACGAATATTACCTTCAATATTTTTTAGGTTCGTATAGGTAAATAGTCGTAGCCCCCACAAAATACTTCAAAAACTATGCGTTATTAGAGAAAATTAAATGCTCGTAATTTATCGTATGAAAAAATTGCATACCAAACAACACATAACAATTATTTTAATATTAATTTGGAAAAGTAGGATTTTTAGCACGAGTAAGCAAGATTCTCACACTGCAGTACAAGAGACCTGATCATCTCCGTAACGTTATCCTATTTTAACTTTGAAATGATTAGAAGATAACCATTTTCGGGGCTAATGAACAATAGTCTTAAGGTCTATTTTTTTTTTTTCTTATAGGTCTAGCACACGTGCTACAAGGAAGTCCCTAAAGCGCTACAGGAGCGACACGTGTGCGGAGAAAGCGATTCGCGTTGTTCTTAAATCGCTGTAAATTGTACTGGGTGGGAAACACAGTTCTGGGCAAATTATTCCAACGGGATAATGTCCTCCATATAAATGACTGCTTGAAAAGCGTTGTACAAGGAGTAACAAGCTAAACCTCATACGGATGTGAAGTATTTAGCGTGACGTGTACTTCTAACATGCACCGCTCTGGGAGGAATTAAGCGGGCCACATTCCTCGAACACTTTCCATGAAAATACTTGTAGAATAGGCTCAAGTCGCCAACCGTTCTTCGATGTTCCAGCGAATCAAGGCCACCTGTCAGTTCCGGGTCTCCAATCAGACGAACAGCTCTTCTCTGAATAGAATCCAACAAATGCAGTGTATGTTTGGGAGCGGAGCCCCAAACATGGAAGCAGTATTCCATAGTTGGTCGAATTTGAGCTTTGTAAAGAATTAACAGTTGTTGTGAAGTGTAAAGCTTTCTGGTTCGAAATAATATTTCCATAGCTGGTCGAATTTGAGCTTTGTAAAGAATTAACAGTTGTTGTGAAGTGTAAAGCTTTCTGGTTCGAAATAATATTCCCAACTTCTGAGAAGCTCTCCTTGCTATGCCTGCAACATGTTCATGCCAGGACATATTTGCTCCCAAATTTACGCCCAACAATTTGAGTGACGATGTTAGGGGAATGGAGTGCCCCGACATAACTATGTCGGGTTCAGCAAACGTTAACTTTTTTAGTAAAAACTGCCGCCTGGGTTTTTGTAGCGTTAAATTCCACTTGGTTACTGTCACCCCAAGATAAAATTTCTTCCAGGTCTTTGTTAAGTTGAATGACTTCCTGCTGTCTGCGGATATTCGTCTGAGTAACCGATGTCCGAGCGTTCAAAGTGAATGAAGAGATAAGTGTACTGTCATCTGCAAAGCTGTAGATTAGATTCTGGGTCTTTTCCAGCAGATCGTTAATATAAATGAGAAAGAGAGTAGGAGACAGTATGGAGCCTTGGGGTACACCGGCGTTGCTAGTGAAGGTGCTAGAAAGAAATCCGTCGACTGGCACTCGCAAAGAACGCTCTCTGAGGAAACGTGAGAGCCACAAACAGAACTTTTCAGACATACCATAAGAACGTAGCTTAGCCAACAGCCCATCGTGCCAAACACGGTCGAATGCCTTGGATATGTCAAGAGCAACCGCTCGAGATTCTTCAAAGTGTTCAATTGCGTTGTTCCAAACATGTGTTACATAAGTCAGAAGATCTCCTGTTGATCTATTTTTACAAACGCCATATTGGTGATCGCTAATAATGTTGAATCCTTCAGGATATTTTAGAAGATGCTGATTGATAGCCTTTTCTATGACATTCGATATTATTGAGTGCGATTAGTCGGTAGTTATTTGGCAAGGTCTTCTTGCCTTTTTTAGGTATTGGCTGAAATGTGGCACATTTCCAGCAGGAAGGAAATA
This sequence comes from Pachyrhynchus sulphureomaculatus, assembly GCA_019049505.1. NCBI lineage: Eukaryota > Metazoa > Arthropoda > Insecta > Coleoptera > Curculionidae > Pachyrhynchus > Pachyrhynchus sulphureomaculatus. The sequence goes on along the minus strand of CM032446.1, from coordinate 88,546,670 downwards.
TTCCCTTTCTGTAAGATAGGTTGAAAAGTCTACAGAAAACTGGTGTTAGTTCCCTCCCACAGTTTTTGAGAACTATGGCAGGTATTCCGTCAGCGCCAGAAGCCTTTTTGGTGTCTAGCTTCATCAAAATACGTTTTATGATAGTGTATTTAACAATGGAATCTATCCGTTCATAAATTATACCATATGTTGATCTATGAATTTCTTACCGTTTTACTACCTTTGTTTAATTTATTATATTGACATTGTACTTTACGTACGCTCGATATTTTCAATGTGTGCCGGAACAATAAATTTTAAATTTATTCGCTTAATCCTTTAATAGGATATATTATATTGAGAAATAAAATATTACGGAAATCTAAAAAATGTTTTTTTAGGTCAGTCAACCTAATAATATTTTATTATAGGATTAATAGCTACTAAAATCTACTGGAAACATTTTACGAAAAATAAAAAAGCATATTTGTTAATGTTCAAATTATCGTACCCACTTAATGCTAACGTGGTAACGGTCATTAGCAATTACTCCGTACCTCATTATATCTATATATATATATATATATATATATATATATATATATATATATATATATATATATATATAGATATATATATATATATATATATATATATATATATATATATATATATATATATATATATATATAGATATATATATATATATATATATATATATATATATATATATATATATATATATATATATATAACAGGTAAGCTGAAAAGTTTTTGGTCTAGCCACTTAAAATACATTTTTTTTGAAAAATTCGACTTTATTCATCAATATAGCCTCCTTCAGGAGCGATACAATCCGTTTAACGATTTTCTAACATTTCTGTATCTTTCTTGTCGAAGGATCTCAATTTCCCTTCTAAAGAGGCCTCAGTTTCGGCAATAACTTCTTTACTGGAGCCAAATCTCTTTTCCGCGAGCATTTTTTTGAGGTCTGCTAATAGATAATAGTCGTTGTGGGCCAAATCTGGAGAATACGGTGGATGAGGAAGCAATTAGAACTTCAATTCATTCAAGTAACCATTGACTTGTGACACGGTGCATTCTCAACATAGTCGATGAAAATTATTCCATGGGCATCCCAATATACAGAGGCCAAAACCTTCTCAGCCAACTGTTGTGTCTTGGGTCGCTTCGGACGGCTTTTACCGGCTGCTGTCTGCTGATTTGATTCCGGTAGGTAGTGGTGGATCCATGTTTCATCCATTTTCACATATCGCATGAAAAACTCCTTTTTATTGCGCTTAAATAGGTCCAAACAGCGCTCAGAATCATTAACATGTTGTTGTTCTTGGTCCACTGTAAGCGACCGCGGTACCCATTTCAAACAGAGCTTTCTCATGCCCAAATGTTCATGCAAAATATGACCAACATGTTCTTTTGATATCTTTAGGCTGTCGGCTATCTCACGCAATTTCACCTTACGGTCGTCCAAAACAATTTTGTGGGATTTATTTAAGATGTTCATACTGTATTCATTTAGCCAATATTTCGGTCCTAGGTTGGGACCTTCATCAGGGCACAAACTGAAAAAGAGATAACGAAGCAACCAATAACGAAAATCAGGCATGAAGAACTGGTATTGTTGAGTCTAATTTTTAATTATTAATTTCTAATTTGTAATTCTTAATTTCAATCTTATAATTATTGATAAAAATTGATAAAAAAACTACTGCAATTTAAAAGCATTATTGTTCTAAAAAATCATCAATTATTATTATTATTATTATTATTATGGAGAAATGTCAAAAACAAAATGCAAGTAACTCACACGTAGTATGCAATTTAATCTAACAAGAATGACCATAAATAACAATTGCCATAACAACGACCAACACTGAAATAAAACAGCCACTATTCACTAACATATTAATATAAAAACATGGCATTTACAACAAGGATGCCATTAAAAACGTTGGATGCTGAAAAATCAAAATTAATTAACCACGTGCCATCTAAAAAAAAAGTGACAATTTTGACAGGGCGCTGATGAAGGTCCCAACCTAGGACTGAAATATTGGCTAAATGAATACAGTATGATGATCTGTTGATGCCCTTTTTGCCGAGTTCCCCAACTAGTTTCATAACTTAGGATTTTATATATATATATATATATATATATATATATATATATATATATATATATATATATATATATATATATATACATACTAGCCGTGCCCGCGGCTCCGTTCGCGTGGGCTTGATTCACTACTATCGTCACTGCTTATTCCTTATGTTACCTAACGTAATAAAATATCTGCCATTATTTCCCCTTATCTCCCATTATTTCTATTTATCTCCCATTATCTATACATAATTTCCATTATCTAGGCTTATCTCTGCTCATCTCCCATTATTTCTCCTTATCTCCCATTATTTCTCCTTATCTCCCATTATCTCACCTTATCTCCCAATATATAGGCTTATCTCGACTTCTCTCGCAATATTTCTCCTTATCTCCCATTTTTTCTCCTTATCTCCCATTATCTCACCATAACTCCCATTATCTAGACTTATCTCTGCTTTTCTCCCATTATTTCTCCTTATCTCCCATTATTTATACTTATCTCCCATTATCTCACCTTATCTTTCATTATCTAGGCTTATCTCGACTTATCTCGCAATATTTCTCCTTATCTCCCATTATATCTCCTTATCTCCCATTATCTCACCATAACTCCCATTACTTAGACTTATCTCTGCTTATCTCTCATTATTTCTCCTTATCTCCCATTATTTATACTTATCTCCCATTATCTAGGCTTGTATCGAATTATATAGAACATAACGGATAGACAGACAGAGAGACGTTCCATTTTATATATATTATATTCTTTGCAACATGCTATTGTTCCATATTTAATGGTTTAGGCAGTGTATTGCAAGAGAACACGCTAGCGACACACTTTTTTCCGACTCCGACCTGGCCAGAGAACATATGTATGTTTTAAAAAAAAAGTACCTAAATCGGATAAGTGGTTCTCCAGTGATAAGCGCATTAACGGACAGACAGACAGACACAGATACGTTGCATTTGATATATATTATAGATGTAATAAAATATATATCTATAACCTGGTCAGAGAATATATGTATGAATTTAAAAAATCACGTAAATCGGATAAGTGGTTCTCGACGGATAAGCGCACTAACGGGCAGACAGACAGACAGACAGAGAGACTTGCATTTTATATATTATAGATATAGATTATTATTATTATTATATATAACCTGGCCAAAAAACATATGTATGAATTTAAAAAAAGACACGTAAATTGGATAAGTGGTTCTCGCGTGGTAAACACACTAATGGACAGACAGACTGACAGAGAGACATTGCATTTTATATCTATTATAGATTATAGATTATAGATATTCTCTGCTACATAATATTGTTCCATATTTAATGGTTTAGGCTGTGTATTGCAAGGGAACGCGCTAGCGGCAAACTTTTTTCCGACTTCATTCACTATTATCGTCATTGCTCATTCCTTATGCTACCTATCCTAATAAAATATAGCCTATAACCTGGCCAGAGAACATATATATGTTTTAAAAAAAAAAAAGTACATAAGTCGGATAAGTGGTTCTCCAGTGATAAGCGCACTAACGGACAGACAGATAGACAGACAGACAGACAGCCAGACAGACAGACAGACAGACAGAGAGACGTTGCATTTTATATATATTATAGATATAAGTTATTATTATTAGTAGCACGCAATTTTTTTATGCGATAAGTTACCAGTATTTAATCACCTCTAATAAAGCATTGTTTTTTAAGTATTTTGTTGGAGCTATGATTATTTACCTCTATGTACCTAAAAAATATTAAAGGTATTGTTCGTTACGACGATAAAATTGTCCATAGGCAGAGATTTTTTTGTTCTATTCTATAAATTAACTATAAATTCTATATTTGATAGGTGTTACGTCAGTGAGCGGAGGTGAAAAAAAAAACTATTTTCGTCTAGTTGCCCAAAGATTTTCATCTGAAGATACTTACACAATGGTTTTTGAAAACAGCTATTCTTACCAAATTTCTGCAATTTATAAATATTTTAGCTTTTTAATTTAATTTTTAAAATACTACATACATTCATAGCATGGGTGAGAAGTTGCCTCAATCAGTAATTTTTAATGTACTCGTAATATTTGCATTCAACAAGATGGGAAATGATATTTAGTCATATCTTTCCAATTTTGAAGAGTTTGATGTTTATATTATTTTTGATATGTGAATCAACCATATTAATACGAAATCTTAGAACTGTTAGCATATAATAGGTTAGAGGTTAGTCATATAATAGTCTACCCTAATTTCAACTTTGCTCGTCGCTTTAAACATAACTTAAAGACTACTGAATTAGTTTAGTTACAATAATATGTGGTATTAGCTTTTACAAAAAACAATATTTTTTTAAAATCTAATATGATCTACGTTGAAATTTTCAAACCTTTGGTATAATCACACTACACAACTTGTATCCAGCACAAAAATGAAGTATTTGGTGCAGTGGGGATTACTTATATATATATATATATATATATATATATATATATATATATATATATATATATATATATATGTATATATATATATATATATATATATATATATATATATATATATATATATATATATATATAGGGTTTTCCATTAGGGATGTCCGACCTTTGACAGCTAATAGCAGCCATGTTGGATGTTGGTTGGCAGATGTTTGACATCTGATGTCAGTTATGTTTAGTGAGGTTTGCCATTCAATCATGAATTGTTTCACGTTAAAAGAACGCTTGAAAATTGTCCAAAATTACTCGATTACTCCAAAATAACTCGATGCTGCAGGAATATTTCTTCCCAGAATGTGACGAAATGGTCGCAGACGAGTTTTAATTCCAACAGGGTGGCGCACCACCCCATATTTCCGGCCCAAACAAGGCTTTATTGCTCGCCAAGTTCAGTGAGTCATTAATTTCACGAAATGGCCCTACCGCTTGGCCGCCGAGATCGTGCGATTTAACGCCTTCGGACTATTTTCTTTGGGGACACGTTAAAATCACAAGTTTACAGCAATAAACCAGCAACTCTTGATGCACTTCAAGCCAACATTCGTCGTGCCATAGCCGGCGTAAGGCCGGAAATGCTGGCTCCAGTACTGAAAATTGGTGTAAGCGGATTCGTGTCTGCAAAAAGAGCCGTGGCGGCCATTAGAGCGATAATTTGTTTAAATTTTAAATGGCATAAAATTTCCCATTAGATAAAAGTTTCCAAATGAATTTTGCTTAAAAACTCTTTGTTTTATTCAATTTTAAAGTTAGGACGCTCTTAGTGGAAAACTCTTTATATAACACATGGGCTGAAAAGTCCCGGGCCTAACAAAGAAAACACGGTTTTTTTGGTTCAAAATTAGCTTTATTCATCAACGTAATCTCCATCAAGAGCAACGCAATCATTCCAGCGCCGCTCTAACAATGGCCAAACACTGCTCAGAATCATCAACACGTTCTTGTTTTTGATAAACAGTGAGCAAACGCGGCACCCACTTTGAACAGAGCTTTCTCATAGTCAAATGCTCATGCAATATAAAGCCAACACGTTCTTTTGATATCTTTACGATGTCAGCTAACTCACGCAACTTCACTTTTCGATCATTCAAAACGATTTTATGGATTTTTTTGATGTTTTCTGGTGTTACCGCCTCATTTGGACGTCCACTGCGTTCTGCATCATCGGTGTCTCTACGACCACGTTTGAAGTCAGCAAACCAACGTTTTATTGTTGTTTCTGATGGAGCGGAGTCCCCATAACACTTTTCAAGCCATTGCTTCGCTTGAACGGTATTTTTTTCCCATCAAGAAGCAGTGTAAAATTAAAACACGAAATTGTTTTTGATCCATTGTTTTGAAAATAACAAAAGTAGCGTCACTCTTAGCACAATAACTCACAAACTAATGAATAGAATATCATGAAATTTTAACAGCTGTCTTTTGAAGGTTAGTATTAACTGAAAAAAAGGTGACTGCAATAAAACTAGCGCCATCTATGTGTTAGGCCCGGGACTTTTAGCCCATGTGTTATATATATATATATATATATATATATATATATATATATATATATATATATATGTATATGTATAAATATGTATATAAGCTAACTTTAAAGTATACAACGGTAAACTCTATCCTTTATTTCTTTCTTGGGGGCAAAATATACGCTACTGGCAAATCTTTAACTCGTTACAGGAATAGTACAGATTTAAAACAGTGCAGATCATTCCAAAAAAGGAATTGTGAGAGCCATGTTTTCATCACGCATCGAATTCGTACATTATATGGTATGAAACGATGTTGTTGAAGATACAGCTTTCTAGAATGAGGTAATATCCCAAGAGATAACTTATTTACTGTTCCTGTAACATGATCATGTTAACATATTTCCTCCAAAGTTGGTTTCTAGCAAATTAAATAACGATGATAAAGGCTTAACTCTCATCAGTTCTGCAACTTTAACCTTTTAACGAGAAGCTGCTGCTTATTTTTTTTTTGTAAGGTTAAATTCCACTTGGTTACTGTCATCTCAAAATATAAATAATTCTAGGAGTTTTTTTAGTTGTACAAGTTCCTTCTGTCTGAGAACATTTTCATCGGCAGTTTGTACTGACTTTTCCATGACTGAAAGTAATGGAAAAGGCTATCAATCAGCATCTTCTAAAATATCTTCAAGGATCTCACATTATTAGCGATCACCAATATGGCTTTCGTAAACATAAATCAATAGGCGATCTTTTGACTTATGTAACACATGTTTGGAAAAACGCAATTGAACACTTTGGAGAATCTCGATCGGTTGCTCTTGACATATCCAAGGCCTTGTTTGGCACGATGAACTTATGGTATGTCTGAAAAGTTCTCTCATGTTTCCCCAGAGAGCGTTCTTTACGAGTGACAGTGGACGGATTTCTTTCTAACACCTTCACTATCAACGTCGGTGTGCCCCAAGACTCCATACTGTCTCCTTCTCTCTTTCTCATTTACATTATCGATCTGCTGGAATAGACCGGAAACCCAATCTACAGCTTTGCAGATGATAGTACGCTTGTCATTTTGAACACTCGGACATCGACTACTCAGGCGAATATCCGCAGACAGGGGGAGGTCGTTTAACTTCAAAGACCTGGAAGAAATTCTATCTTGGAGTGACAGTAACCAAGTGGAATTTAACACTACCAAAACCCAGGCGGCAATTTTTTCTAAAAAAGTTAACTTTGGTAAACCCGACATTGTCATGGCGGGGCACTCCATTCCTCTAACATTGTCACTCAATTTGTTGGGCGTTAATTTGGAAGCAAATATGTCCTGGCATGAGCATATCGCAGGCATAGCAAGGAGAGCTTCTCAAAAGTTGGGAATATTATTTCGAATCAGGAAGCTTTACACTTCACAACAACTATGGAATACTTCTCCCATGTTTGGGGCTCCGCTCCCAAACATACATTGCATTTGTTGGATTCTATTCAGAGAAGAGCTGTTCGTCTGATTGGAGACCCAGAACTGACCGGCGGCCTTGATTCGCTGGAACATCGAGGAACGGTTGGCAACTTGAACCTATTCTAAGTATTTTCATGGAAAGTGTTCGAAGGATGTAGCCCGCTTAATTCCTCCCAGAGCGGTGCGTGTTAAAAATACACGTCGCGCTGATACTTCACATCCGTATGAGGTTCAGCTTGTTACTCCTCGTACAACGCTTTCCAAGCAGTCTTTTATATGGAGAACATCATCCGCCCACGTGTCGCTCCTGTAGCGCTTTAGGGACTTCCCTGCAGCACGTGCGTTAGACCAATAAAAAAAAACGATTTTTTAAGTAAGTCATTTATTGAAAGCACTAGAATAGGGTTCCGAACTCTCACCAATATATTTTCTTAAAAATGGTGATTTGTTCTGAGAAGTGTTGCCATCGCCAGTCGTAACTTTAAAATCTCAGGTGTCAAAGTCAAAGTCGAAATATTTTAATAAACACCCAAATTATTTCGACAATGAGTATGTTAATGACCATAGATCTCGGATTCAAGGTAAAGAAATAGAACTGAGAATAATGTTAATAGTTTTTTTAATAAACTAAGAAAACGTTTTAACGACGTTCCATGAAGTGGCAAAAATTCATTTGAAAATTGTGACAGTGGATGTATTTGCAGCCAATGTTAGACATTGTCTATTAATAATTATTGATCAAGTATCAATATGCAAAAAGAAAGGCAACAAAAGTAAGATTTTTGAGAAATTATGCTATATGAATTATGATTACAATTCTACCTTGAATTCGAGGATCTAATAAAAATAAAAAAAAAACTCAATAGTGTCGTATTTGTAACATGAGACACTTTATATACTCACAACAAGCGAAAGAAATGTTTATTTCATCGTTGCAAAGTTTATTATTTGAAGAGTTCTTGAAAGATTGTCTAGACTTGCTCAATATTTACTTATTGCTAGTAGAAAGTACTTGGACCAAAAAATTATTCTTTAAAATACTAGCAATATATTTAGAACATATGACTGTTGACTCTGTAACAGCAAAACTTAATATTAAATTTGAAATGAATTATACAAGGTTCCATTTTAATGGAATATTATGGTTGTTAGGATTAAAAATAAATCATTTCAATTATTATTTAATTTTTATAAATAAGACAATTTAGCTGAGCTTTTTTGCCTTAATAAAATTTTTCTAAATGAAATTGTTAGCAAATATTTTTTTCTTTAAATTCAGAAGACAGTTTAAGGAGCATCTTATTTTGCATATGCCCAAAACGTAAAAATTTAATAATCTTAGTTCAGGTTAGTTTAATTAATTTATATTTTTTAAGTTACTTCGTATAATTTATCGTCAACACAAACTTTTACAAGAAAAAAAGTTTTTGACAAATCAATCAGAAATTTTTCTTACATGTTGTAAACGTTTTGTCGATACTGTATATTGGTTTGACGGCATAAAACTCAGGCCATGCAAGTAAACTTCGATTTTTTCTTAATATTACCTACTCAAATTAAAAATGTTTATTAATATTTTTGCATTTTTTTTCGATTTTTTTCGGTCTATTTAAACCTACGCATTTGTGACTAGAATTGTTTAAAATATGAAAATACCTTTTAGCTTTTAATGTTGTTAATGTAATTAATTAAAATTATTTTTGGTAGAAACTATTAATTGTCAATAAAGTGAAAAAATATTTTTTGGTAATTTTTTTGTAAATTTGTCCCACTTTTTATAGTGCCTACCTACACATTTAAAAAATACGATTATTTATCATTATTATACCTTAAACCATCAATTTTTTGAGTGGTTTATATCTCACCTCTTACCTATGTATTCCAATGTGGTTAGCAGAATATAATAAAATAAATTGATTATTACCTTAATTATCGCAGGTCAATTTTTCACCATATCGAGTTAGATGTAAAAATCGTTTTTTCAGTTGCTTCATTATGATTTCTAGTTCAATCGGCTTAAGTAGGAGTACTATACCAAAAATTTGAGCCTGTTGCCCAAAATAGTAAGTATTGAAATTCCTAAAGTCCTTTCCTTCAATTAAACGACTTTAATTGCGACCCTTTAAGATCTAAATCTAAAAAGCTTTAAATCTAAAAATCTTCCGAATACATAAATCTTTATATTTGGCGCAACTCTAACATAATATTTATAACACACGAACAAAAAACACTTTCCATAGGCTTGTACTTGCGACCCTTTAAGATCTAAATCTAAAAAGCTTTAAATCTAAAAATCTTCCGAATACATAAATCTTTATATTTGGCGTAACTCTAACATAATATTTATAACACACGAACAAAAAACACTTTCCATAGGCTTGTACTTATACAAGAGCTTTCATTTTCTCCAACATAAGACGTTTTGAAAAACTTATTTGCATCAGTGGTTTCTGAAGAGGATATCCTAAGGACTGCTTTGTGTAACATTAATTAACTCATGAAGCATAAAAGAGTCAAGAAACAAAAAAGGCACATATATTTAACATTAAATTTTCGCTTTTGTTTGTGTCTAAAACACCCTTTGTCCAACACGTATTTAGTGAGAAATAACTTTAATAATCAAATATGTTCACACAAGCTTACGCACCTCTGTCTAATTTATGTTGCTAAAAATTAAATTCATGCTTACAAATTTCAGCTGTCTTATTCATTAAAAAGATCTTAATTTAAAATTAGTTTTATTGGGAGTTGGTGAGTATTGATAGCTGCACCAGTAAGTCAACTAATTATGATGATTTGTTGTTTGCAGGGTTGAAAATTAATTTTCGATTATGGTTAGTTGGATTTTTGTATTAAATCTTTTTTTTATATATATAAAAAAAATGGAGATATTTCAATACAAAATATTACATTATCAAAAAATACGAGCAAGAAGTTTTAGATTTCACCAGAACCACGTCTAATCCTTAGACCCTTTTGTGAAACTGACTATTTAGGCTAATTTGGGTTAGCTCAAGTTAGTTTAGGTTCATTAAATGTTTGTTTTATTTTCTGAAAGTTTCAAATAGTTATCTAACTAAGCATGAAAATCAAATCTGATAATGCAGCTTATCATATTATTTTTTAAATGTTTTCCTTCACTTTATCAAACTTGCTCCAATTTGCCTCCAGTAACCGAATAGACTGAGAATAGAAGGAAATATTGTAGCTGTCCCGTCAGCTTGATTCACTGTTTTGTCGTTTAGAAGTCATATTTCTATGAATAAAATTCATGTCTTAGAAACTTGTTAATTGGAACAACCATTTTCGATCGACTTTTTGGCCCACCTAAATTGCTTGGCCCAAAACTTTACTTAGCAGTATGAAGATACGTCATCACTATATATATATATATATATATATATATATATATATATATATATATATATATATAATATAATATATATATATATATATATATATATATATATATATATATATATATATATATATATATATGTATATATATATATATATATATATATATATATATATATATATATATATATATATATATATATATAATATCATTCATTCTGTCGTGGATTTCTTTATGCTGATATATAGCTTCTTCTCTTGCAAGTCAATTCTACAAAATAACCTAAAATATGGAGCTAGATAACTTATTGAATGATACTATTAATAATATAATAACTAACTGATTATTTTATGTTTTCATTTATTTATTTATAATTTATAGCACAACACAACACAATTAGTAGGGCTGAAGAGAACAATAATTCATTCTAAATTTAAATAAAACAAGATAAGTCCATAAAATCATAAATCATAAAAATATGTATAAAAAGAAGATACTCCAAATAATTTACCACAGGTTAATATAATTTTCATAACAAATCTAAAAAATGAGTCCTTGCAACAAAGAGGAAACGATCGTATTAGGATCAGCTAATTTAAATAAAAAAAACATTAGGAAATTTCCTGAGTTCTTGTAAGCTCAATCACAATTAGAAAGATGTATTTGCGCCTGATTCATTACTACAATATATTTATTGTAAATTTGGAACCTTGAAATCTTCTTTTAAATTGCTACACACTACGGAGGTATATAAATTCCTTAGAATAATTTGTGTTGCTTTCGTTATTATTGTGTCTATGTGAGCACTATAACGTAATTTAAAGTAAAACGAAACCCCAAGTTACGAGTATTTTTTAGTTTACCCATTTTTGTAAATGCGATCAATAATAGTTTAGTGAGGGTCTTCCATAACTTTTGAAAATTTACAGGCAAGTACAGCTTTAAGGCATCTGGAAACATTTGAAATTTAACATAATAAACTTCAGAGATATATATAGGTTAGATAGAGACAGTCTAAAAGAGGCACCAATGTGCATCTTGTACCAAGTACGACCCAAAAAATCATACACATACAACATATCCAACCAAATAATAAATTCCCATTTACAAGTTCAATAGCGCCCAAAATATGCTTTCTACCCGTAATTTGACATCAACACCATAGAAATAAGAACCCAAGAATATTCGGTACTCTTTTGAGTTGATTGTCTGTTTATCATACCAAAATAGAACAATTACTTTACCTATGTTCTAATTACTGACAGCTCTAGACATGGATAAATTCTTAAAACTGACATTGCAGTAAAGGCGTGTTGTTAATGGGAGGCCGACGACCTGAAAAGACTGATGATGAAGTCAGTACACCTATCGCACTGGTCTTGAATTGATTAAAAGTCAACCTTGACGAAGATTGTAAAATAGTTGATTAAGAGTATCATCTGCAATAATTTGGTTCAGATCAGTACAGTTTAACGTTTTGTCAGGGTGAGATTACCAAGAGGTGTTAATAAATGGGGTTGGCAGTATAATCGCTCTGGTATCATTGCCTTAATATAACCCTTACTTAAACTTTGATTATATTTTTAATACAAAGTCTTAAATCGTTATTAAATTGACAATCAAAACCACGTCGCAATTTTAAAGACCCATCACCAGAAAAAAATTGAAATATAGGAAAATACGTTTTGTCAATATCATTTTTTAAGAATTACAATATTTTTATTTACAAACATAGATTAAAATAAAAATACAGGTTTACCACTGAATCATTCCGATAAAATTTAAGGCAGTGATTGGTAAAGAATTATGATGTATAGGTTTAGGGATTAATAAGCACTCCAGATAATACTATTTAAACTAGGTGGTGTTCACGATAAATATACATAGTTGTATATATAAACAAACAAATTACTACAACTCAGTTAACCTTTTTCCTTTTTTTTCAGAACGTAAACAATGAAAGGGATACTTATTGCATTGCTGCTAACTGTCCTACTTCACCATAGTGGTAAGCTTTTATTTTGACTTATTTTAAAAATAAAATTATATCCTTCTTTTGTAAATTTGTGTAATATAGGGTAATACAGGGAAAGAAATACAGTTAAATATTTTGCGTAAAGGTTTTGAAGAAACCACTCTTATAATTTAGTAATTTTTCTTCTTATGACGCTGTTTCCAACGAAGTTTGGCGATCCACATAGCTAAAAGAACTTTAGAAACTGCTTCTCAAAAAAATATCATTCTAAACACGTCCAAACCACCTCCTCATGTCCTTCAGCCAAGAATTCTGTTGTCTTCCAATCGATCGTTTGCCCTTTATTTTACCTTCAATAATTAGACGTAGCAATTCGTACTTTGGGCCCCTCATTATATGTCCGAAGTATTGAGTTTTTCTTATTTTTATGGTTGTTAGTAATTCCTTCATTTTGTTCATTTTTTCTAGTACTTCTGTGTTGTTTATTTTCTGTACCCAGGAGATGCGAGAAAGGCGTCTATAAATGTACATTTCAAAAGATTCCAGTCGTTTCTCTGAGCCAGGGTCAAGGGTCCAGCATTCACATCCCTACAGTAGCACGGAGAATATAACGCTCTTACCATTCTCATTCTGAGTTCAAGACTGAGACTTGTGAGATGGAAAAATTTATTCATATTCATAGATGTTACTCGGACCTGTTCAATTCGGGAATATATTCCTTTCTTGGGTTCCACTTGTCGTTTATATTGGTTACCAAATATTTAAATGTTCTACGGTGTTTTCCCTGATTTCGAGGGATTCTGGTGGTAGATTTTTCTTTGTTATTACCATCCACTTGGTTTTTCTTATATTCATAGTTAATTCCAAATCTTTCACTGGCTGTTACGACTCGATTGATCAGTTGCTGGAGATCTTTGATATTATTTGCTAATAAAACAATATCATCAGCATACCATATACTATTCAGTGTACTTCCATTATCCATTTCCTCAGTGGATTCATGGATGGCCTCATTAAACACAGCATCAGAATAAAGATTGAACGAAAGTGGTGAGAGAATGCATCCCTGTCTTACACCTTGGGTTTTTTCCAGTCCAATTTTAATTCCCATTGATTGATTCTAGTACAGATTTTTAATTTAATCTTATTTAGATACATATCTTTTGTCTGTATTTGTCGTTTCTAGAATTTTTACACACAGTCCAAAGCTTTATTGTAATCTATAAAACATGCATATATGTACATCTACATTCATATCTTTACAACGCTGGACCAGTACATTTAATGAGAATAAAGCTTCCCATCTACCCATACCTTTTCGGAATCCGAATTCAGTAAATATTTTATTAAAAAATTTGTAGATAATTTTGTAATAATAGTTTAGTAAAAAAAATGGGTTAAGTTCTTATCTCACACATACTGTGTGATAATGAGTAAGGTCTGGGAAAATTTAAGCTTTTATATTTGTAAAACTTTCTCTGTAATTAACTCATTTTTTTTAAGTGTAAGATATAGTAAAGTTTCATTGAACCAAAATTTCTCGGTACCCTGTACTGACTATTTCAATATAAATTTCAAACTCGATATAACTGGATATATTGGAACTTATTCTCTCGTTCTTCAAATTTTTTTACACACCTATCTGTGCAATTAAAAATTATTGCGTTTAATATTGCTTTTTTAGCAACTAAAAGCAAGAAAATGTCAAATAATGATATTGATTTTTTAGATTAATTCCCCAAAACTCTTTATATCTCTATTATTTTATAATTAGGTATAAAAATAATGAAAAAATAACGATCTTTAGATTCTTCGAGTTCAGAAATTTTAAAGAGGACAAATAAGGTGATATGTTTCAAGTTAAGCTCTGTTGTAATTTCCTCCTCCACCTTTGTTCGTTTGATTATAAAATAATATACTTAAAATTTGTTCATGTTCTTAGCTAAAAACTAGAAAAATTTCTCAAAATGCATAGACCCCTATAATTTCCATTTCTTTCCTTTGAAGCAAATTAATCAAAAACTAATTTAGATTAATTTTAACATTCGAAAAACTTCTATTTATTCTCCCTATTCCAAGTGCTTATATTAAGTTTTCTTATTAAAACATTTCTTTGGTGATATTACTGCAGGGGTAGATATACGATTTGGCCCGGAGAGGGAGGAGACTTTGAAGGTTCAGTTACTATTTTCCCTTAACTAAGAAAAATCGCTGGCTTGTAATGGCGATTTTTTGGCAAAAAAATTTGACGACCAGGAAGGGGGAGAAATTCTCGAAGGAAAAAATAATGGCCAATTTAACAACTGGAAGTTTCAAATTCCATGGAAACTAAATAAGGACCAAGTTTTAGACCATTATAGCGAATCTGATTGTTAATGAATTGTGAAATAATTGCAAATGAAAATAGTTACTTAAATAAGGGAACAAACTTTGATAGGCCATGAGAAATGGCCGTTTTACACACGCACATACCATGTAGATACGCTATTCTGTAAATGAGATTTACTGTGTCCAAGTTATATGTCTTTTTAAGAATAATCTATAATTACGTTATTCTGACAATTCACGCTGATTTAAAAGAAACACTAGAAAAGCTGGCTTTTTTATTTACGTATATGACAATCAAGATTTTGACGAAAGCATTGTATATTAAGGCCATAAGTACGTCATCCAATTTATTTCCCGAAATTAAAATCATTGCAAATTTGGTCACGTAATTATAGATGACTATTACAAAGAGTACAGTTAAATCAGAGGGGATCTCTGCGTAATAGATATACCGTACCCAATGATAAACCGTACTATAACAATGCAAATTTTTGTTAAAATTTTGTTGTGAGAAGCTTCTATTTTATGATAATATATTTTACAATTTTCTGTGGTTTTTTGTACTCTTTTTTTGTACAGCTTCGTAAACAGTAAAATTTTCTAAGAAATGTGATGATAAATGTGACAAAATTGACCATTTTTTTCCGTGTACCTTTTATATTACAAGAGTTATTTAATTGGTAAAAAACGTGTGACATCATGACTACGCTATGAAAGTTTTAATTATTTAAATTACTCCTTATTTACCTATAATTTTCAAATCACATATTATCCTAAATTGTATCTTCTAGTATAGATCCTTACCAATTTACTTTTCGAACTATACGGGAACTTTTTTATGGACGCATCATTGGAGACAAAAAAAAATGGATTTATATTTTTGCTGTTTTCTTTTTCTTCATATTATATAGGTTTTTTCAGAACGTGTCTATTGTATCTAACGCCATAACCAGACCATATAGACAATAAGCTACGATTATTATATCATTATTATATCTTTATTGCGTTGACACAATGTTTCCTTTAATAATAAAATAGCTACGTGGTCAAATTAAATATGGAGGTATACATGATGTGTAATGCATTCCTATTTGCAAAAGTTTTTCTTCCTTCATACTAATTCGTATGCAACTTAGGCAATAAATATAAAATTTCTATCAGTACATATTGTACATAATTTTACGAACGTCAAGAATTATGCGTTATACATAAAACATGTAGGTATACTACACATCCCATTGTTACATTACCCAATGCCATTCAACTTGAACAAAACATTTTTGCATAAATCACACTACAAAATTACTGTTCTGTAGTATTCCTCTTTCTAAATTTTTTAGTTAAAGAAAGCTATTTACTATATTATGTAAATTATTTTTCTAAAAATTTCCCTACTCTTTATGTGGAAATCAAGTAAAAAATAGTAGCTTCTCAAAAGTAAATGTTAATAATATCGAATACCTAATTTGAGCGTTTATAATCGATTTAAAATTTATATATATATATATATATATATATATATATATATATATATATATATATATATATATATATATATATATATATAGGGTGTCCGAAAAGGTATAGTCAGTAATGAAGGATCTAGTAGAATGGACTAAAATAAGGTCAGAAGGTCCTATAAAAATGTTCCCTATCACACCCCTTTACGGAGCTACAGCCATGTAAATGGGAGCCTGAAGATGGGTTTTCATTGAATATTTCAGAAACCGTTAAAGATAAAAACATGAAATTCAGGTTCTAAAGTAAAAAGTAAAGTGCTGAATTGGAATTTTACCTTATAATCGTTGATAATTCAACCGGGGTGTCAAAAGTAGGGGAGGGCGTAGTAAAAATGGACTTAACTTTTTTTACAACAACTTTTATTGCATATTTTGCGTCGGATTAGGGAAGCTTGAGATCCGTGACGAAAAAAAGGTACTCTTAGTTTAACACGATTAGACTCACCAATTCCGAGTTAAAATCGATAAAGAATTTCCATGTCAGAAAAAGATCCTATTACTTAATATTATTACGGTTATTAGCAATACTTCAAAATATCCAGATATTTTTAAATGAACATAATCAACAAATCAAGCAAGAAACTTATTTTTATTTATCAAATCAAAAAAAACAACCACAAAATATATATATATATATATATATATATATATATATATATATATATATATATGTATATGGATATATATATATATATATATATATATATATATATATATATATATGTATATGGATATATATATATATATATATATATATATATATATATATTATATATTTAAATTTTAATAAAAATATGTGACCTTTTCAACATATGCCTAGCGAAAGGTGAAATTCCCAAGAACTGGAATAACGCAAGCATGATATTATTACATAAGAAGGGTGATCAGACCAACCTCCAGAATTATAGACCGATAAGCCTTATATCACAGTTATATACAACATTCACTAAAGTTATTACAAATCGCGTAACTAAAAAACTTGAAGAATACCAACCAATCGAACAAGCCGGTTTAGAAGACACAGAGTACAAGTGAACACCTATTAACAATGAGAATGCTAATTGAAAAATCAGTTGAGTACAACTTTGAACTGAATCTAGCATTTGTCTACTTTCAAAAACCTTCGACACGGTAGAATACTGGGCAATTATGAAGTTTTTAAAAAACGCCAGAATAGACCATCGTTATATAAGGCTCCTTGAAAACATATATAAGAATGCTACTTCCACTATACATCTGCATGAAAACACCAAACCAATTAGTATAAAAAGAGGTATAAGACAAGAAGATACTCTCTCGCCAAAATTATTTACGGATGCTCTAGAAAATGTTTTCAAACAACTAAACTGGCAAGATAATAAGAGCATCCTAATAAATGGAAAAAGACTCAACAACCTCAGATTTGCTGATGAATCGTTCTTATCGCAGAAACCCCTGAACCTGAATAACTACAGATTATGTTAACGGAGATGGACAAAGTATCAAGTGAAATCGGTCTAAACATGAATCTAACAAAAACAGTTATGTGTGTGTGTCCTAGAACAGAAAATAAAAATTAAAAACTAAGCACTAGAAGAAGTGGACAATCATGTTTATTTAGGACATATGATTAAACTTGGAAGGGAAAATCAAAAATTAGAAATCTACAAGAGAAGAAGGCTGGCCTGGGCTGCCTTTGGAAAATTAAGTAACACGCTAAAAAATAAAAATATACCGATGCATCTACGTTCTAGACTACTTGACCAATGTGTCTTCCAGTTTTGACAGTTCAGACGTGGACTCTCACAAAACAATCAATGAACAAACTAAGAGTGACACAGAGAGCAATGGAGCGCCAAATGTTGAGCATAACACTTAAAGACCACAGAACAAATTCGTGGATAAGAGGCATAACAAAAATAAAAGACGTCGCCGAAGCAGTAGCGGAACTGAAGTGAAATTATGCAGGCCATGTGGCAAGATGTAAGGATGAAAAATGGACCATCACAATTCTGAGAAGGAGGCCCTACTTGGGAAAGAGATCTAGGGGACGCCCCCCAATACGATGAACGGACGATCTAAAAAGATCTGCTGGACTGATGTGAATCCGGATCCGAGAGACGCAAGATCGAAACAAATGGCAAGGCATGAGGGAGGCCTAAGTCCAGAAACGGACCCAAGAATAATAAGATATATATATATATATATATATATATATATATATATATACTCGTATATATATATATATATATATATATATATATATATATATATATATATATATATATATATATATATACTCGTATATTATAGATATATATATATATAATATATATATATATATATATATATATATATATATATATATATATATGAGTATATATATATATATATATATATATATATATATATATATATATATATTATATATATATATACTCGTATATATATATATATATATATATATATTTATATATATATATATATATATATACATATATATATATATATATATATATATATATATATATATATATATATATATATATATATATATATATATACAGTCCCTGGCCAAATTATTAGACGCACTGCAAGATTTCATGTAAAATATTAATTACCGAGTGATATTGTACCGTTTTATTATTTTAAATTGATTTGTTTTTTATTTTTATATTTTCCAAT
Source organism: Pachyrhynchus sulphureomaculatus (assembly GCA_019049505.1). Lineage (NCBI taxonomy): Eukaryota > Metazoa > Arthropoda > Insecta > Coleoptera > Curculionidae > Pachyrhynchus > Pachyrhynchus sulphureomaculatus. The sequence goes on along the minus strand of CM032446.1, from coordinate 88,527,295 downwards.
CAATTACCTATTTATTTGACATAAATAAAACAGCATTAATTTAGAAAAGCATAAATTTATTAAGTTTTAAAGAAAACTGAAATTAATGTTAGTAAAAGTCAATATTTAGTTTAGCCACCTTTAGCCGCTATCAAAGCTTTAATTCTGCGCGGCATGCTATCAATGCAAGATTGTACTGTCTACTGCATTTGAGGATGATGATTCCACACATGAATAATCTTTTCTAGGAGCTGGGTTTTGTTGGTAATCACATCTTTAGCCACTTCTCTTTTCATCAGCTCCCACACATTTTCAATGGGGCCAATCCAACAGAGGGATATTTTTTTTCTGCCAAAAAAGCTTTAACAGACCGAGCAGTGTGGCAGGGAGCTCCATCTTGCATGAAAGTGAATGGTTCCCCATTTGGAAACCATTCTCTGAGCTGCGGAATCAACAGATTTTGTAATACTTCTTTGTACTGATCTTGCCTCATTATTCCTTTGACGACGTACAGACGTCCAGTGCCCTTGCCGCTGATGACTGACCAAATCATCACTTTGGTGGGATGTTTAACGTCGGGACGACACAATCAGGATGAAACTTTTCTCCATGACGACGACGCACATACTGAGCTTTATTCTGCAAAATTTCGAATGTGCTTTCGTCACTGAAGCAGACCTGTCAAAAATAGGAAAAATATATAAACTTCCATGTTTATTTGCTTTATTTAACTGAAAATGATAATAATGTATCAATTATTGATTAAATTGCTGTATCTTACCGATCTCCAGAAGTCCACATCTTTGTCTTGCATTGTTTGGCCCACTTCAGGCGCTTTGCTTTCATTGCAGCTATTAACTTGGGCTTCCTGGCGGGGCGACAGGCCTTAAAATCTAATTCTTTCAATTTTCTTCGAACAGTGCGCTCAGAAGCATTTACGCTAGCATCCTGGAGTTGTGATTTTATTACCTTGTGTAGCAAATCTGTTTTCTACACAAATTTTCTTCAAACATCTCTCTGACCGTGTAGTGAAAATTGGTTTTCTACCGCATCTTTTCTTTCTTTTCGGGCTTAATTCCTTCCCTGACTCAATTTTCTTTTTTATGCGTCGTACACTAGCTTCAGAAACCTCCAATCTTCGTGATATTTCTCGGTTTGTAAATGTTTTCGCAATCACAAGGGCCTTCACTTCAGCTTTTTTACGTGGTGAAAGATCGCCTTTTCTACCCATAATGAAAATAGTCCAATTACTTTTTTAAAACACTGCATACAAAATAAACTAATAACTGAGTAGTATAAAACTGTTAAACAAACAATCACAGTCCATAAAGCCACAGAAACACGTCCGTACCTGACTCGATTCCGATCGCGACTGATACAGGTTTGTACTTCTTTACGTTCGTGTATCACTTTGTCAACACAGTGTTGCCATATGTTAAAAATAAATACAAATATGTCGTCTACAACAATTCTTTTAAATAAAAATCAATAATATTGTAGTTTAAATATACCATTATTGCATAAAAACTCTTAAGAAACATAAAATTACTAAAAAAATACAGTACGTCTAATAATTTGGCCAGGGACTGTATATATATATATATATATATATATATATATATATATAATATATATATATATATATAATATATATATATATATAATATGTGATTGAATTGCAGCTGTTTGGTCCACATTATAATTTCTGCAATAAAATTTTTTGACTGGTAAACAAAGTATCGTATCTCAGTCATATATATCACACACTAAAATTGAAAATGAAAGTTGAAAGGACGCAATTATTGCACACAAAAAATTTATTAAACTTGTGGGTGAAGCCATTAATTTATGATATGTCTGGAAAGTTAATCGTATATCCCTCAACCTCGTCGATAATTTAATTTAAACTAGAACAATTTTACCCTTGAACCCCGTTAAGCAAGAATTATTTGCAAGTTGGATAGAAGTTCCTTTTCATGAGTAAGGTGATTCAATTGATTAACTTAACTCACTGAATCTTCAAGATGTCGTTTGCTACTTAAAAATGCATGTGACGAATAAAATAAAGAATGTTCTGAAATGAATGTAGTATTGCGATTCTTGAGTTTAATTCATAAGAAAAAGGGTCTTAGACTCGACATAGTAATAAAGATAGAGGTCATGTTTTCCAAAAGACAAATTCTGGTAAAACTAAACTGTTAGACAGAGTATCTATGTTAAACGATAAATACTTTACGGTACTAAACCCGATCGAATTGGATAGATACTGCATTGAACCTTTTTAAAGTGAATGAATATTGCTAAATCATTTCTAACAGAATGACTTAGTCATCTTTTCTATAGTATATTCTTTTTTAATATACCTCTGCCTCTATAGGCGCACGTTACTGAATTTTCAATAGTCCAGATCTACAACTTTTTAGGTCGTATCCTATTACGCAGTATATTATTTCTGTTCCATTTGCTCAACAGTGTGAGGCTTAAACTAGTTTTATTATTCCCTATCTTCTATAATATATATAAAATATATATTATAGAAGATATCTGTCTGTCTGTCCGTTAGTGCGCTTATCACTCGAGAACCACTTATCCGATTTACGTGATTTTTTAAATTTATACGTATGTTCTCTGGCCAGGTTATACGAGGATGGATTGAAAAGTTCGCGGCCTAGTCAAGAAAACAAAATAAAATAAATTATATTTTATTTTTCGACGTAATCTCCACCTAGCTCTTTGCACTTCTTCCACCTGCTTTAAAAAGCTTCCACACCTGTTTCAAAAAAAGATTCCTGAAGGTCTTCAAAATACTGGTTAACTGCAGCTTCGATTTCTTCATTTGATGAAAATTTCTGACCTCCGAGGTGTTTTTTTAAGCTTGGAAACAGATGAAAGTCCGAAGGTGCCAAATCAGGAGAATAAGCCGGGTGGGGTAGCAATTCGAAACCACAATCACGAATTTGAGCCTTAGATTCAATAGACGTGTGAACGCGAGCATTGTCCTGATGAAACAAAACTTTCTTTCTCAGTAATCCTGGGCGTTCCCCCTTAATTTCTTGACGTAAACGTTGCAAAAGTGTGCAATACGAAGTCGAGTTTATTGTTTCGCCTTTCGGAAGGTAGTCCACCATAATAATATCTGTAGCATCCAAAAAACTGACGCCATCACTTTTCTACCCTACAGAATTGCCCCCACTTTCTTTGGGGTCGGTACACCAGATTTTTTCCACTGCTTGGTTTGTTGTTTTGACTCTGGAGTATAGTTGTGAACCCAGATTTCGCTCATTGTCATAAACCTGTTAGAAAATCTTACGGATCAGCGTCAAATATCTCCAAACAGTCGCGAGAAATCGTGAGTCGAATTCGTTTTTGTTCAACTGAAAGCAATCTGGGGACTCACCTAGAGGAAACCTTAGAAAATCCGAGTTCGTTGGCAATAATGTTTTGTGTTCGTTCATCCGAGATGCCTAGAGTGTAATCTCCCTGATAGTTAACTACGGTCACAGATTACACAATTTGCCGATGTTTTCTTCAGTCGTAGACGTCGTGGGCTGGCCGGAGCGAGGGTCATTTGCGATGCTCTCTCGTCCACGTTTAAATTCTGAAACCCGTCTTTTTTCACCGTGGTATATCACGGAGCAGATTCCTCTAGTGTTGGTTTCATAGCATCATGGATCTCCTTTCGTGTTAATCTTTTTTTAAACAGGTAATTGATGACAGCACGTTGTTCAATTTTTTCCATTTTTCCAAAAATGCTGCACTCACTAAACTCGTTCTAACCTTAATACCACAAATTCTACAGCAACAAAATTTTGCACTGTGACAACCAAAGAAAGTATGAACTTATTGAGGGTACTATAATAAAAATATTATAATTAGTTTTTGGTGAGGCCGCGAACTTTTCAATCCATCCTCGTAGGATATATTTTATTATGTTAGGTAATATTGAATCAAGTCGGAAAGAAATTTTCCGCTAGCGTGCTCTCTTGTAATATGCTGCCTAAACCGTTAAATATGGAACAATATCATGTAGCAAAAAATATAATATATACAAAATGCAACTTTCTCTGTCTGTCTGTCTGTCTGTCCATTAGTGCGCTTATCACGCGAGAACCATTTATCCGATTTAGGTGTTTTTTTTTCTTAATTCATACATATGTTCTTTGGCCAGAATATATAATAATAATAATCTATAAAATACATATAAAGCGCGTCTCTCTCTCGGTCTGTTCGTTACTGCGCTTCTCATTCAAGAACCACTTATCCCATTTACGTGTTTTTTTTTTAAATTCATACGTAGGTTCTCTGTTCAGGTTATAGGATATATTTTATTGCGTATAGGTAATAATTAAATAAACAGATTTGCATCCTACTCTCTTTTTAACGATTTTTACTTATCCTACATTTTAACTTCCAATAAAATACTTCTGATTGGTTTTAAAAATTGTATTTAAAACGTCAAATAACACAGAACATTTAACATGGACGAGTTTCTGTAATAAAATGTCTGCATTAACGCATTAAATATTAAATAATAGATGCTAATATTTTTATACTTATAAAACTTTCCTATCTCTCTGTGTTTAAACTCAATGATATACTATATACGTTGGATTATTACGTTCCTTTCCGAGATTACTCTTATAAGGAAAGTTTAATTTCAATATTAACAAAAGATATCCCGCCATTTCAAAATCCAATATATTTATTATACATATGGGGTTAAACAGAGATCCTTACTACTCGATGCAACAATCTATGTTATCTTTATGTGTAATGGGAAATACTATAATAAGGTTGGACCATAATCAGTATAGCTGCGCATGTGAAATAGAAATAATATGTTATTAAGGAATGGGGTAGGACTTTCATAGATTTAAGCCAAAGGCATTGAAAATTGTGTTCTGGGCGCACAAATGTTTTTGGTATAAGAGGGAAGTTAAATATCGCAGCAAACCAGTCAAGTGGTTTAGTATAAAATACGGCTTATTTTAACATTATGCACCAACTAGAAATGATTCTGGATTTACAGCAGCTCTTGAATTTCCTTTTATTACAAACTTTTAGCACTTCAGTTTTTATATACCACTGTAAAGTTTTAGAGGTCTATTTTAAAACTTGTTAAACGATTATTTCCATAGAGAAAAAAAAACAGTTCTATTTCGTAAAGCATTTATTTTCCCGTTCCTCGATATTGGCTGCACTATGTATGCTACATACAGTCGGTCAAGTAAGAACATGTTCGCGATTTTTCATTTTTGGTAGATGCGATTCTAGCAATTTAACAGCAAAAATCGGTAGAGGAAATCTCTGTCTATGACACATTTTAGTAAAAGTATTAGTCGATTCCGAACATTCGTTGAAATCACCTAAAATCCAAAATGAGTCATTTGTTTGCGCGTTGGTTCGGGGCAGTCTTTCTTTGTTCCCATCCTAAAATGATACATTTCACGACCGCTAAATTTATCAAAAAGTCGGTATCGTTTGTGAAGAAGTGGTTAAATCATTTTAACGAGACGAAAAATATCGACGACTTGCCAACAAAGGGGCGCGGTAGGCAAAGTCATTCCGAAAGTTGAAAAACGAATCGTGCCTTTGTTTTCACCAGACCCGAAATTGACTCTGCGTCACGGAGCGAGAGAATTAGGAAAATCGGGTTTGAATGTGTTCCATGAGGCCATTCGACAACATCTTCGTGCTCATGATGTCAAATTCCAAAGCACGTTGAAAAAACCTTTGGTGGACGAAAATCACGTCGCAAAATGGTTCGTTTGGGCCCACGATAAGATACTAGAGTGGCTCTCCCAATCGCCGGATGCCAACTCTGTTGAAGGGGTTTTGTCCTTTGTAAAAAAAAAGTTTAGAGGAAAGACTTTGAGGACCTTGACTCATTTGTCTCACGAGATTCGAAAAATTTGGAGAGTATGCAGAAAATCTCGTCGACAGCATGCCTTGAAGATGCCGGGCGATTATTGATCCAGGAGACGATTTGACAACTTACTAAGGTAATTGCGCCGTTGTTAGCACACCAAAGAATACATTAATGGCAAGAAATTTTCTCGAAACACATTTTTTCAAGAATACGAGCGGTCACGTTCTTACTTGATCGACTGTACTGATATCTGTTTCACCAAATGATCAGAAAAATAGGTTCATTTAAGAAGATTCATCTTGCTTTAAGTAACTGCACACGCTACTACAGGTAACCTCTTAAACAAATTATTTTGAAAGCTGTAAAAGGGATAAAAAGTATCCGTCAGCTATTCTGTAATTTAAAGACTGACATTGTTATTGCGACATTCGCGTATCACAAACTAAATATATATCTTACGTATAGGTGCAGTATTCTCATGTAATTCTAATTGGACCCACAACAGCCATTTCAAAGATGAAACCTATCAACAAAAAAAGGAGTCCTCACCACCAAATAATATATATTATACTTCCGCTGCTGACAACGAAGGGAACTCAACTCGACCAATGCACCGACAAAAACAGGATTTACAGTAGCATTTAAGAAAAACTTCTATTTGGCAATGCAGTAGTCCCACCTGAGGAGTGAAAATCAACTTAACTTCAGAAATATGGCCAAGTTGGTGGATAGTCAACAAGAAGAATACCACATTTACCTACCAGCTGACAACATGCCATTGCATGTCATCTTGAAAGACATGCTGGAAACATTGATCATAGTTGACATAAAAGAAGGCCTCGAAGAGTAGGGGTTCTTCCCCATCAAGCTAGCGTGGTGCCACAAAAACGGTGCTGCCCAGAATCTGTTGCATATGCTAATTGCGGAGGATCAGACACAGTACCTTACAGAGAATTCCCAAAATATTCGATACAACTAAATTAAAAAGAAGTTCCTTGGTAAGAATCCTGGAGATCTCAAAATAAAAACAATCTGGCCACAGAAAGCTGAAGTATAGGTGACCATGTAAAAAGGGACAAGAACGTAAGGAGGAACCCTTATAAGCCCGCACAACAGTCTTTTGACATTTAATAAAGTCTCAATTAACCCAGATCTTACAAGCAAGTCGCTCTCAGAGGACAGGAAATACTACAAATGTTAAGATTTTAGTGTGGTAAAGACTAAACTTTTAATTTGATTTCTAAACAAATTTTTAATTAAATCGTGAGATTTCTCGTCAATAAATACCAGATTATTAATAAATCTTTGACTTCGTGCTTTTCCGGCAACCGTTTCTTGTGAAAAGGATAGAACACCCTTAAGATTCAGAATATTATAACTCAGTATAATATCGATTTATTGTTATAATTCTCTTCGTTTAAAAATAAGTGAGAGTTTAAACAAATACAGTTTATGGCGACATACATTACATACATAACAAAAATTTAATGAAAATTATAATAAACATTTTGAATATTTATAAAATTAAAATGCTCAATAAATAGCAACAATGTCGGAATTATACAGTAAATAAAACTCTCTTTTATTGGTGTTCTCTTGGACGTTGTTAAGTATGTTTTATTTTAAAAACATATTTACTTGCAATTCGTCCTTCTAATACACGTACACATATAAGAATTAAGTTTTTTTTAACGTTACCAGAGAACTATTAGTTTTAAATTCATTATTACTCCAAACAAAAAAAAAATTCTTTTTCTACAAACCATTGAGTCTTCAACTAGTATTTTCATGCTATATTAATTAAAGTAAAACGATTTCAGCAACGAACTTACGCCATAAAAATAAATTAAAATAATGGCAAATGTGCAACGCTATTTTCACGCCATCTTCTAACGACTCTGTTTTCTTTACTCAATGATTATTTTCACAGAGTACACATAACTATGTTAGGACGGGAAACTTTGGCATAAGCTGCATATTTGCACTGATAGTAAAACTGGCTCCTTGAAAGCATGAAAGTGTGCTACCGACGGATAAGCGAGTGCAAAAAACAAGAATGAATACAAATAATTTGTTTCTTGTATGGTTGACGTACTGAAAAATGATACTGGTCGATAAATTAAAGTTAAAAATGATCACAAATGCCTAAGGCGCTTGAAAGAAATAATTACATCTTTTCATTTGGATAGTCATATGCCATAATTATGTGTTAACGTAAGCTAATGTCGGTATCCAGAGGGTTGCTTTCTTTTTATAAAGAATTGGCCTTCTGTAGGCGTAAAACTAAATCGGCAGATAATATAAAAAACAGTAGTATAAATTTTTCGGAAAAGAGAATATTAAATTCTATGCGGTTTTCAAAAATTAAAATTTAATTTTATTGACTGCTGGTCAGCGCTACAAATAACAAGTAGAGTTTAGTAAATTTCGTAAAAAGCTTACTAAATAATTAGATGGCTTGCAAGTTTTAAAACGTAGAAGAAACCACAGGCTTACATTACTTTTATGTTCATTGGACCCTCGGGGAGTATTTATCTTCTTTGTTGAGACCACCGTATGAGAAAAATACTAGTTTTACCTTTTTTTTACGTGATTTGTAGCAATTTTTTAGGGATAAAAGAAAATTGGATAGCTTAATAATTTGATGTGTGTACTACAACACACAGTCGAATTTAATATTCAACAATACACAGAGACAAAAAAAATAATATCAATTATCACCTTTTTGTTTCTTATTTTGCTAGTTATAGATGCTTAAATATATAGATATGTATAATAGTTATTAAATCCATATTTATTTTTCATGCATTTTTTAGGTGCTGATCCAGCAAGAGTTGTTTGCTATTGGGGAACATGGGCTATCTATCGTCCTGGAATTGGTAGCTATGCATTAAATGATATTCCTTTTGATCTCTGCACTCATGTTATTTATTCATTTATTGGAGTAAACGATAAATCATGGGACATACTACTTATTGATCCAGAGGTAAATGTTTCATTTAATTTATTTATTTACATTTTATTTAAAAATACTTGTACATTAATTTAAGTATTACAAAATTGTATGTAAAAATTTATAATTCTGATCTGTTTTTATTTTCAATTAAAAATCAGTTTAATGAATTTGACCTCTTATAAAATGACTAGCCGTGCCCGCGGCTCCGCTCGCGTGAACTTGATTCACTATTATCGCCACTGCTTATTCTTTATGTTACCTAACGCAATAAAATATATCCTATAACCTGACCAGAGAATGTATGTATGAATAAAAAAACATCTAAATCGAATAAGTAGTTCTCGAATGATAAGCGCAGTAACGGACAGACGCGCGCTTTATATAGATTATTATTATTATTATATAACCTGGCCAAAGAACATAGGTAAGAATTAAAAAAAAAAAACGTAAATCGGATAAGTGGTTCTCGCATGATAAGCGTACTAACGGACAGACAGACAGATAGAGAGACGTTGCATTTTATATATATTATATTCCTTGCTACATGATATTGTTCCATATTTAACGATTTAGGTAGCGTATTGCAAGAAAGCGCGCTAGCGGTAAACTTTTTTCCCACTTGATTCACTATTATCGTCACTACTTATTCCTTATGTTACCCAACATAATAAAATATATCCTATAACCTGGCCAGAGAACATATGTATGAATTAAAAAAAAATCACGTAAATCGGATAAGTGGTTCTCCAGTAATAAGCGCACTAACGGACAGACAGACAGACAGAGAGACGTTGCATTTTATATATGTATGTTATAGAAGTTCAATTAGCCGAGCGAATACTGATAAAATAAATACTGCTTAGCAAGAGCAGCAATTGCGATAAACAGTTTTAGAGTGACCATAAAAGCAATCATTTACATCAAGCAATTACTTACAAAGAAGGCAATTGCTTACAAAATTCTGTAGAGTATTTCTAGCAGTGGATGCTTGGAAAATGCAGCAATCTTTGTTTTATGTTAGAGCAATTGTTACAAGGTGAAACAATTATTCATAAAGTCAAAGTACCGTTTACGCCATTTGGGTAACACCTATACATTCTTATTTTTTATTGATTTCTGTTAAACTAAAACTGAAAAATTTCGTATACCTGTCATTTCAGCTTTTTTTAAAAAATAAGCATATAATATACTATTTAGTAGCAGGTCCAAGTAAGACGAGAAATATTTTTTATTTGCAAATACATATATAGGAAATAATTGAAGAACCTAACATTGATCTTAACAAATTTAGGAATAGGGCAATAAGATACAATAAATGGCCTCACACATCCGAAAGCCCAAAAAAAAATTAGGCTTTCACAAGCCAGAAATACAATTAGTCGTATCTTACTGCGATTTTACGCCAGTACTACAATAATTTCTTCAAGTTTTATTCTCTCCATTATGGACCTTAGCTCGGCAGATGAGTCGTGATATAATAAAACGCGTCCTGAGATGGATGAATAAATTAGAGAACAGTAATCACTGCTGAAATATGGCACAGTTTGCCTTTCTCAAAATTTTTGTTTAGTTTGGCTTGGACATGGTTAATATTTATCATAGCCCATTTCAATGAATCACAACGTACTCTTTTTTCATTTTTTCGTTATTCGAACCACATGTCATTTATTTTTATTTTAAAAATTGGAACGAACACAACATGTAGACTACATTTATAGTACTCATTGATTCATTGGAATGGGCTATGGTAAATATTAACCTAAACATCCACGTCCAAACTAAACTAAATAAAAATTTTAAGACAAACTGTACCGAAACGTCAATAATAAAAGGAAAGGATCACAATAAAATTTTGGGAAGTTTCATTCTATAATTGACCTCCAAACCCAAGAAAATTGAAAAATAAAAAAAAAGTACATACAGGGTCAAAATCATACATATATATATATATATATATATATATATATATATATATATATATATATGTGTATATATATATATATATATATATATATATATATATATATATATTTATATATATATATATATATATATATATATATGTATATGATTTTAAAAAATTAAAGGAGAAATATATTCAGGGTTATAAAAATCAAAGCCATTCCATCAACATAAGGCATTTCAGCTATTTAACATAATGAAAAACAATTCAAGAATTTGCTTCTTCATCACGAATAGCCTATACAAATTTGACAAAAATTCACCGGTGATCAAATTCCATAAAATTCTTAGCATATCACTTAGGCAACCGATATCTTTTTAAAATATTAAGTGGAGTTCAAAAATACACTGAAATTACAGAAAATGTCCAGGCTTATAGGCTATAATACTACCACCTATTTTACAAAAAAATCTGTGTGTTTTTTAATATATATTTTATGATTATCAGTATGTTCTGTAACTGATAATGTGATTCGGTTTTTATTACATTCATAAGCTTCTTAATATTCAAAACAAGTAAAACGATTATACGAAGTTATAAAAAAATAAATTACAAGTGGTGTTCTAATTTAACTTACATTTTGTTATGTTTATTATCTATTGGCGAAGATTCTTAATAATGAAATAAAACTAATTACACTTAAAAGAATAATATTTATCTGAATTGCATTAGCTCCATCATCAGCTGGTGTGACTTTTATTCCATAGAAGTCTTCCAAATCGTTTTGGTGAGCAGAAATCCAATTTATATTTGACTGGGCTTCTTCTAAGGCTTCTTCTGATGCTTCTTGCAAATTACTTGGGAACGATTCTAATTTTGTTATAGATCTCAACTAAAAAACAATAATAATTATATGGGACATTAAATGCCTAAATAATCTATTTTATATTTCTCTTTTATATCCCAATGTAAATAGATAATATCTATTCACCAAATCTTTAATGACTGATATATCTGGTACTAGAGACGCGGTTGTAGCAGTACTAGTATGCTGATACGTACTTTTAAGTGTGTTAAAGAATCCGATGTAATCTCTAGAAATGCCAAAATGTTGGGGTTATGTATATACATATTTTACATTTCGCAATTTTTTATATAATTAAGTAGATAAAGTGTTTATTAATTAGCACGAACTTCTTTACCCCTCAATGCACTAAATACAGGAGTCTATATTCCTTAAAGTGCAACACGTAAGTTTGTCAGCCAGTCTGTCACATATGATATCTGTAGAAACATTTTAAACTATCGACTTGAAATATCTAGTATTTCTTCATCTTATTACCCGAAAATTGTTCATATTTCTAAAACAATGATCAGCGATCGATGGTGAAATTCCAATTTTTAATTTAAATGCTTTCACTATCATTTATTTTGATATTATCTGTCCAAAAACGCGATTGTAAGTCACGATCGATATACTTAAATACTTATATTATTCCAAACATACAGACAGCTACCATGGCAAACGGCATTTATCTGCAAACGTGTATATTCGAGTAAATCTAAAAATCATTTTTAGCTATGCTGTGAACTGTTGAAGAAGGTTAAAACCATTAATTGGTAGCAATAATATTTTAATAAAATTCGGCTTACCTTTTCAACCTGGGCACTAGTGCTTAATTTTTCAGCGATTTCTATAATAAGTTTTTTTTGAGCACGCATTGAGGTATCTCTGAAAAGTAAAAAAAAAAATATTTGTGTTACAATAAAATATCCGAGCCCACTCTGATGATTTATAAAATTAATACATTCTTTACCCCAGTTGAGATTTGAACCACATTGTTTCACATTTAATTGGAGATTGAAAATTATTAAGTATAGATAGGTAAACCTCTATATCTTGAAGATAAGAAAAATATTATGAGTATTTTAAAACTATATGAAGGAAGCTACAACTGACAATGTAAACTTAACTCACTTCTTAAATAACTGTTCCAAATTATTTTCCAAGAAATTTAAAGCAATATTAACACCTTCCGATGATCCTCCTAAAACTGTTGAAAATGTAGTTAACGAATCTTGTAATTTTATTTTTGACTCTTCTGGAGCTTTTATTGTTTCACTGAGCAATCTAGAAAAATAAGCAACAATGTTGATGTTATTTGAATGTTAGTATTTTACAATCCAATATTAAATAGTTTTATTGATATCGAAAATTCAAAATAATTGACATATACGGTAGTCCAAACTGATCTAGGGTGAGAGTCATTAACACAATGGATTTCCACTTATTTAATAACAGGATGCGTACATTTTAAATTAGTAATAAAGATATGATTTTTACTTACTCGTTCAATTTATTCGCATTCTTAGAACATCCAAGACTGTTCAGAATTGAGATCTTATCAGTGGAATCTTCAGAAGTACTGTATAAATTCCATAGTAATTCATAGTCACTGACATCATCGTCGCTATTTTTTAGGGCATTACAGTAGACTACAGTTCTTAAATTTTTGTTGGGCCTTAAAATATATTAATTAATAAAATAGATTTTTTCCTTTAATAAAAAATACATTTTAGTCAACGCTGCCAAATGCCTTCAAAATGTAAAAGAGTTGCTACATTCATAATTATCTTTTTCTTTAGTGTTCCATATGGAACACTTATAAGATCATTTCGGTGTCTATCTGCCCGTCTATTTGTTAAATCCGATTTTTTCCAAAACTATTTGACATAGAAACTAAAATTTGGCACTAATATAGATGACGTCATTAGAGCCATGTAGTTTTGAAAGGTAAATTTTGACTTAAGGGGTTAGTTTTGGGGATAAAATTGGAAATGAAAAAAAAATTATCAGGTCATCGAGTGGGGTGTCAAATGAAAGCTAAAAACACGAGTTCAAAAATATATATAATGTAACACTTGCGTACACTTTCCTTTCAATTTTTAAAAAATTGCGAAAAATCACTGCCCCCTCCTTATCTCGGAAAATACTGACCAAAAAATTTTGAAAAAATTCTCCACAGGCTGTAGATTAAACGAAAATTATCACGAGTGCATTACCTTGAATTATCTGGTATAAAAAAAATTCAAGGTCATCAGTTTTCGGTAAAGCTAGGAAAAAACTTTGTTGAAAACTCATTTGGGATGTTTTGTGAAGTCAGTTTGTACCTTCGTAACAAAATTTTTTATTTTAAGTGATTACAGACACCTGGGAGCTGCAAAAAGTATGTATATTTAAAAAAAAAGAATATTTTAAAGGTTATTAAGTAAACAGTACAAAAGAATGGCGATTATATATTTTCATTGTACTTCAAATTGTAAGAAATTTTTTCTAAAATTTGTTTTAAATGTTAGTATTATTTTTTATCGGATTAAATGGACCACTGTTGAAAACTATGGCGCCTCTTTGTCTGCAGGATAACTTCACAAAATATAATCCAATCTGCAAAAATAAAAATTAATCTTATAAAATAATATAGTAGTTAAAAATTTTCGTTTTTTTTTTAAAAATAAAAAAATTTCGATGTTTCAAACTTTGGTATATGATTTTCTACCAAAAAATTTATATATAAATATTTATAAAAAATTATTTATTAGAAAAATTAAAAAAAAATCTTCCAACATTTTGTAGAAAAAGTATCTATTAAGAATAAAAAAAAAATTTAAATATTAAAAATTAACTGAGTAATATTGCAGACAGTGCATTGAGACAGGTAGCGGTCTCAATCCGACACCAGGCCATATTTAATGGCTAATGGAATGGAATTTTCGTAAATTTTTTTTTTGGCTAGAAGTATAAAGAATAAAAATCCGTAAAAAAAATCGAATTTTTGAAAATTCTAGGTGTATGTAAGCCCTTAAAAGCAATCAACGTACGGAACCCTAATTGTGGAAGTCCGACTTGAACTTGGCAGGTTGTTATTAATTTATAATGTTTTTTGTAAAAAAGTAGATCATTACTTTATTTCGTTTGTCTTCAATATATTAAACAACTCCGTAGCATTATTGATACAAGTTTCTTCACCGAGGAAGCAGGCCCATGAGAGAGCTAGTTCTTGTTTAAGAGAGTAAATTTGATCATCTTCTTTAACTTCACTAAATTTAACTGATTCGTAGAAGGCTGTCATTAAAGTTAAAATTTGATCCTAGAAATTAAAAGTATATAAAAAATTTTAAGAACTACAGTCTGTCAAGTAAGAACGTGTCCGTGATAATTCATTTTTGGTAGATGCGATTCTAGCGATTTAACAAAAAATCGGTAGAGGGAATCTTTGTCTACGACGCATTTTAATAAAAGTATCAGTCCATTCCAAACTTTCGTCGAAATCACATGAAATCCAAAATGCGCATCGGTTGTAGCCAGTCTTTCTTTATTCCCATTCAAAGGGGCCTAAAATGACACATTTCGCGGCCTCTAAATATATTAAAAAATCGGTGTCGTTTGTAAAGAAGTGGGTAAATCATTTTAAAGAGACGTAAAATGTCGACGACTTGCCAAAATGTGGCTCGGTAGGGAAAGTTACTCCGAAAGATGAAAAACGAATCGTGTCTTTATTTTTACGGGACTCGAGAATTACGCTGCGTCAAGAAACGGCAAAATTTAAAAAATCAAGTTTGAACGTGTCCCGTGAGGCTATTCGACAACATCTGCGTGCTCATGATGTTAAAATCCGAGGCACGTTGAAGAAAACTTTGCTGAAGTGAAAATCACGTCACGAAGCGGCTCGCTTGGGCCCACGATAAGATACTAGAGTGACCCTCACAATCACCAGACGCCAACCCTATTGAAATCGTTTGGTTCCTTGTAAAGAGAAAGCTCAGAGGAAAAACTGACTCAATTCTCACGCGAGATTCAAAAAATTTGCAGAGTATGAAGAAAATCTCGTCGACAGCATGTCTCGAAGATGCCAGGCGATTATTGATGCAGGAGGTGATTGGACAACTTACTAAGGTAATTGCGTCGTTGTTAGCACACCATTTTCTCAAGAATACGAGCGGTCACATTCTTACTTGACAGACTGTAAACTGGAGAAACAGATTTAATAAATTGTTTTTGAAAGTCAGTGTTCTTCAACGTCTTAATTTAGATTTGTGGGCTATCTAGATACGCAACAAGGTTCTAGTTAAGTACAATGAGCTTTATGAAATGTGTTTCTCAAATGTATCATCCGTCATAATGAGATTAGTAAAATTAATAAGTGGATACCTCAAATAGTTTTTGAGTTTTAATAAAAATAATTATTTCATTTCGTTTAAACTTACCTTTAATCTTGTCAAGATTTCTGAGTTTTCTGGTATTCTCTGCATCATATACCCAAAGCCTTTAAGGGCTGGTACCCAAGAATAGTAAGAGGTATCTTTTTTCAAAAAATCTATAGCTTCGAAAACTTCAGAATACTGAAATTTATTTGCTTGGGCTAAATTAAAAAAGTCGTCTATGAGATGTGCTCTGTTCAAATCAATTACGCCATCAAAATCGTCTTTGTTTAAAGCTGTAACTATGCTTTTTAAAAGGTTAGAGTCATATTGTACCCTGTAAAAGCCTAAAACAACAATACATTGGTTTTGAGAGTTAGTGTGTTTAATATATTGAAAAATTATAATGTCTAGTATTTTGCTACAATTTTGTCGCATATCTGTTAATACAACAAGCTAATTAAAGTAATGTTAATTTTTTTAAACATTTTAAATATTGCAGGGTCAATCCCTCGACCTATTAAAGCCAGTAATAATGAGGTTGGTACTATTTACCTTGTCATAGTATTTTGTTCTGTTTTATTAACTTCCTTCTTTCGAAGGTTTATTCCTGCACAAAAGTGTAGATTGAACAGAGTCAACTTGAATATTGTCCAGAAAATGTTAGGAAGCTAAGAAATGTAAAGAAATTGAAAGTTCAAGTTACCTGTTTCTAGTGGATTCAGCAACACCCAACTATTGTTATTTTCCAAGGATATTGTTATTTCTGCATTTTCTGGTGTCAGCCATTCCATAGGGTTTGTTTGTCCAAATTTAGTAGTACTTTCTGACTCTACGTAAGTTACCGGGACGTACCATTTTGTAGTTTTGTCTTCACCAGTAAGAAGAAACCTTTCCTGAATAAAAATAATAAAGAAATATTGGATATATTTAAGTAACAATTATTGAGTAATGGTAATATATTTCATGAAATTTGATAATACCAAAAATCAGTAATAGGCACGTCATTTTATTTTTTAGGTAATAATTACCAGTGATTATTAACAATTTTTCTAACTCACGGGTTATATTGTTTGTATTTGATCATTTCAAATTTACTTATTTATTCAATGACTAAATTATTTGCAGATCCCTCTTTCTTGAGCAGTTAATGTGAAACTAGATTACTTTGACAAACTTTGGATTATAAAAAAATTCCATTAATGAAAAGCAAATTAACCTTAAAGTTAGGACTTTCGCTTAAGTAATTTTCCAATTATTACATTTATTCATGACAAATAACCATATTAGAAATTCAATATATATATATATATATATATATATATATATATATATATATATATATATATATATGTATATATATATATATATATATATATATATATATATATAATTGTAATATATATATATATATATATATATATATATAAATAAATAATTGTTAACTTTTTTATAGATTTCTCATCTACGTTTTTGTAATTTTAATCACTAAGCCACCAGAAGATATACGCACGATAATGTTAACCCAATATAAACACCGACGTATATATATTTAAAAGTCTGTGGGTAAAAAAGACAATCAATCATATCTATACATATACATACAAAATTCAATAAAAAGCCAATAATGCCCACAGACTATATTCTGTCAGTTCAAATAGATACGCGCAAACATGAGTGGGTGTATGTTGAACTGTCTTTGGGTAAAGCAAGTAATAATTCTAACAATATTATTTTCAAGCTTAAACAAAATATATGTTAAAATGCAGGCAACTGAATATGTTTGAGATTTAATGTTTATACGCGTATGTTCAAAAATGCAATTAACTCTTTGTGTGTGAAAGATATGCTTAACAACCCTATTAATTTTTTTGCCTCTGCAAGGTATTTAAAAAGTAAGGTAAGGAATAAAAAGTGAAAAAAAGTTGTACTGATATTTCTTCGACGAACAAAATAATATAGTTTCTTCGTTTTTATTTCCCTCGCTAAATGGTAAAAAAAATCATTCTCCGCGTTACGAGCATAGTTGCCAATTTGCGCCAGTCTGTCGCCATGTCAGTCTATCTACTAAACTGCTAAAGAGAATTTTTGCACTGCACTAGAGCGATTTTGACAGAATTTGTCGTGTACGGCGAATCGTTGCGACAATCGTCTTAGTTTTAACACATAACGTGGTCTCCTGTTTTCATTGGTCTGCCTGTCAGTGTATCTGTCGGAGATGTAGGTTTCAATAGTCTAAAAAACGTTTCATTGTTTTTAGTTGAAACAATGAAGAAGGATATACGAATAGTTTTATTGATATTAGAAGGCAATGAAGTTTTTTTAAGTTATCTACCTAGCTATGAAGGAGAAATAGCAGGACAAAAAAAATATTTTTCTACGTAGCTACCATATACACCAATATATTTGGTAAAGTGTTTCTCGAGTTGTTTCATTCTATCAAAAAAAATGTTTGCGTCTCAAGAAACTACATGATACCAGCATTCAACTGGTCGTCTAAGAAAAATTCTCGGTCCCTGGGGTCTTCTTTTAGATGCTTGAACAAAAAGAATTTGCTAAATCTTTGCCGAAGGGAGAATGTTGTAACTTAGTGAATCTACAGTTTTTCTATAATGGCCTGAACTGTGCAAGTCCCCTGGACCCCGCAGTTGTCGTGCAACAGCGAATTTGTGATTCTCCATGAATTATAGACTGTTTTTCCATATAGTATGGAATAAGTAAAATTTCTTTGCAGTCCTAAAAAATGGTCTTTATCAACTTTCCAGAAGACGACAGAGCTCCCGATTTCTTTGGAAATGGAAATCCCTTATCAACTGATTTGATCTACTCCTGCCCAGTAGAATATCCAAGTCTCATTGCCTGTGACAATTTGTAAAAAATAACTCTCGTCATTCTTTAAAGCGACAAAATGTTCTAGAAAAAAATATTCCTCGCTAGTTTCTGCCCTGGTCTTTGGGGATTCATTAGTAGAAAACCTTTTTAATCCCTAAATTGTGGTGCAAAATCTTGAAAACCAGTTTTGAATATTCCTGCTCTTCTAGCAAGCACTGGATCCTAATTCGTCAGGATGACAGCAGCAAATCTTCAACGAATCTGATAATTTCCTCAATTCTTGCTTTAAACGGGCATTTCTGCTCTGAGATCATCCTAAATTGAGTTTTACCCTATCGAAACCATTTAGACGAAAATTTAACTTAGAAATAAGATACGCTGTACCCTTGGGACATCCTTCCATGAATGATTTTTTGATCCATTTCTGTCGTTAGTGACAAATTTTAACAAACGATGGTCCTAATAACTTTTACTCATTTTTTGTTATTTTGATAACTTTTGTAAAAATGACTTTAAGTATACTAAATTTTCCACATAGTTTAATACAGTGTATCGACTTTTTCATACGAATCACAATTTAATACCTCGCTCTTCGACAGGTGATACCTATTTAATGTTAAAAGTTGACAGCGGTAAATAATATGAACACCACAGTCACAAGGAGCGGAACACTAATACAATGTCACACTGTACATTCTTCTTCATGGTAACAGGGATATTTTGACAGTAATAAAAATACTATATTTGTGAATTCCAATACATTATTTTAAAATAGTCTAAAATAAATAAGGCTAGCCTATGTCTCCCACGCGTCATGCGATTTCAAAAGTGAATTCTCCTCTTATAAGTAAGTCTTCCTCTTTTTATTATTTTGAGGAAGGGTATAAATTTTAAAAGTTTTAATGTAAAACGGTTTTTTTTTAACGTTTTTTTCCTCGTTGAATGGATTTTTAATGTTACGACGAGGGTTTAAGTTTCTAGAATTTCATTTTAAGAGAAGTTTTTTCTAATAAAAAATCTACTCGCTCTACTATATTTTTTTTCTGAATCTATCTGAATAATGAATTAAATAAATAGTAAGTGGAGGCGAATTGAGAAAAGATGCTTCTAAAATATCAAAAGGTACTTCGATCACTTCAAAATTCAACTCAACTCTACAATAGAAAAGAATCAAATATTATTTTATATTAAAAATACTGACTTACTTCTGTAAAATGTATGTTTTCTGAAGGGAATTCGTGTTAATGATTTAACTTTTTTACCTAATAAGTGATTTTTTACCTGCGATATTTTAAGATTTTTTCCATCCAAACTGACAGAAAGTAGAGGGTATCCGGATTTTTCAACCCAATTTTCCATAGCTGAACTTAAAGTAGTTCCTTCTGGTAAATTGGAAATTTCAGGCTTCACATGCTTTTCAAGTATGGACCATAATTGAGTTGGAACAGCCGTTTTAAATTGAAGTCTAAAAAACGTAAAAAATCATTTTGTATTTGTTCCCTAACTAAAATCGCAGAGACCAAGGAAAACTACGTTAAATTGTATCCACTAGTTTCATAAACAGACGACTAAAAAGAAATTCATCAATAGGAGTTTTTGTATATGTCTGGATTATAGTGGAGAACCACTGAATGGATTTTACATGGTATTCATTATTCTCTACAATATCTTTCAAAAAACTTGTATTACACAGAAATTAGACAGTTTTTAACTACAAGTTCTATCTATATATACGAAAAATTAACAGAAAAATTCTTACTCAGTTGATTTAATGTAATCCTGAATACCAGTTTTAAAATTTTCTTCCCCCATTATATGAGATACCATTCGCAAGATACTACCACCTAAAATATAAAAAAAATCGTTTCAGAGAAAATTGTAATTATAATTAACAAAACTATTTAAAAGGTATATTTTAATTCCCTGTCATTACTTTTGTGATAAAAGTACTTCCTGACATTTTGCATCAATTGCGTTTCTGGTTGCTCATATTGTTAATTCACTAGAAATATATATTAGCTAAAATTACTTGGGACGCTACCAAAAATATTCGGTTAATTTCTACGTTTTATACATACACTTCTTAGACATACCATCATAGTTTGTACAGAAAATGAAAATTGTTTAAGGTAATTGCAGTTTCTAAAGAAGTTACTTAAAAATTGAAAAGTTTTTGTGGTGATTTATACACTTGGTAACTTTTCCGACCTAGGCCATTATCAAACTAAAAATGAAAATTTCGACCCATCTCAGCGCCTATCATCCACTTTATCTACTAAAAGTTTCCCAAACGATCACCCTATAAATTGATAAAACTTCACTATTATCAATTCATTTTTTATTATTATTAAATGTATCTTTTCTACTTACTGAATTTCTTAATGTGAAATAAGCTTGTTATATCATGCGAACATCAAAATTACTTAAAAATTGAAACAATAATCGGTACCATCTAATCATGCGATTACAGCGATAAGTTACTTCGAATTACGTTGGAATATTATAAGAAATATCACTAACCTTTCTCATAAGATGTGAAGCCAAACTTGTCAAGAATTTCTAGAGGTTTAGAAACCTCAGATCTTAATGCTTGAGATGTTTCCAGAGAATCTGCTTCTAAAGCTTTTTGTACAACGTTTAAAACAAATTGTTGGTCTAGTTCCCAAGTTGATTCAATCTAAAAACAATATAATAATTTATGGTCAATTTTGATCCAATATATCTGTCAAAATATCGGAAAAGTATTATGTCTGTGATAGAAGTTTATGGATTTTCTCTGCTCGCTCGAGTTAGTATCTATCGTCTAAGATCATTTCAGTGTCTGTCCGTTGTCACACCCAATTTTCTTTGAAATTATTTAACATAGAAAATTGAAATTTGGCAGTAATATTTTGATGGCTCCATTAGTAGTAGTAGTTTTGAAAGCTAAATTGTAACATAAGATATTAGTTTTGGGGGGTGAAATCGGAAGTGAAAAAAAAATTGTCATGTCATCGAGAGGGATGCCAAATGAAAGCTTGTAAAAACATGAGTTCAAAAATATATATGATGTAATACTTGCACACAGTTTTCTTTGTATTATATTTAAAAAATTGCCACAAATCGCTGTACCGCCCCCTTATATTGAAAAGTAATGATTAAAAAAGTTTGAAATAATTCTGGAATATTCTCCACAAGGTGTAGATGGAACGAAAATTATCACGAGTGCATGTTTGATAATTCATCTGGTTTTAAAAAAAAATTTCAAGGTCATCAGTTTTCAATAAATATCGAAAATAAAGTTTGTTGAAAACTCATTTGGGATGTGTTTTGTGAAGTCTAAAAAAATTTTTTTTCAAGGCAATTACGGTACGAACACTAATTGCGCAAGTCCAATTTGCACTTGACCGATTTTTTTACCTGATGAGGAATAAAATACTCAAAGAAAGTAGCAAAACCTTCATTGAGGAAAGTTTCAGACCACCAATTACAAGTTATCAGATTGCCGAACCATTGATGGGCAAGTTCATGGGCAATAATGGTGGCAATAGATTGTTTGGAGGTAGTTGAAGATTCAGCTTGGTTCCAAAGTAGCAGCTTTTCTCTAAAAATGTTCATTAAATGAAATTTTATAAAGTATTAATATATAGTATTGCAACAATAAAGATCAATACATCATCATACACAAGCAAGACATTAACAAGTTTAAACTATTAATTTGGTAGCCTATGATCGATTGACTTAAATCATATACGGTCCAAATTAAAATTGAGAGGAATCTTGCACAACAAAAAGTTTTGTATTTGATTTTATTAGTTCTCATAAAAAACAATATATTTTTTGCTTACCATAGACAGAACAGACAAAAAGCAGTCGAACATCACAACATGAAGAAAGACGTACTATATTGTCTAGAAAGTTAAGTTCAAATTAATTAACTAATTTATAAGCGTTGTAACTATAGCCTTAAATATATTGAAGAAACAATTTTCATGGAACTCATTGAACGCAAGTGGACATTTGTTTCATTATTTGTAATACTACATAACAATAAGGGAGGTGTGTTATTCCAGACTATGAGTAGGGTTAGTCAAAGCTATGGCAAATTATTGGCGGACCGTAGACGGAGATGCTGAATTCTCCACCGCCACGAGTCGCTCTACTGAAGTATTGCAAGACCAAATTTGATCTCCACATTCGATGTGTTCTCTTCCGTGTCGTATTCAATTAAGAAAAATCAAATCAATGCAAATTACTCTACAATATTTATGCATTATTTTGTGCCAATCTTTGTAGTAGATGTAATAAAATTTATTTGTGTAGTGTATTAATCGTTCAAGGCTTTACAAGGAGTTCTCCGAAAATTAAGTGTTTTCATAAGCTGTTTCAAATACAACAATTCGGTAAACTTAAAATTACGCACTCTTTCTTGGTGGATGAAAATGTCAGTAATTTCAATTTTACGTTATATAGAACACTTAGGGTAAAACTATTCGCCTTCTGTTACCTGTAAGCTACCAAACCCCAATTCTCCATGGCTTCGGAAGCAAAATCTGGAATAGCTACTTGATCTAATTTAGACATGTCTGTACCATAGGAACGTCCTGTATATTCATTTAATTTTTGTAGAATAGTTGGTCCAATCGATTTAGCATATTCTCTAGATTCAGCTAACTCATTTTTGGACCATACTTTGTATAGAACGTTATTACCTAAAATCGTTAAAAGTGAGGAAGAGAAATTATGTCACTTTATGTTTTTAATACATATTAAAAAAATAGTGAATAAAAAAATACCTTCGACATATACGTCTTCAGTAGCAGAGAAATCAGATACAACCAAAGATACTAAATATGTTGACATTTTAATTGTTGTTCCAAAAGTTACTGAATTCATTCTAGAAAATTTAAAATATTAATAAAATTTTAACATATTTTTTTAAAATGTTGAAATTTAATAAATACAGATTTTTTTTCTTTTAGTAATTAAGAATTTCTAGGGCAACATTTAAGAATTCTTTGGTATTAAAGGGCTCGAAAATCCATCAATCTTCCATCTCGGAAAACAATATTGAAATTAAAAGTTAAAAGCTTTTTTTCTATATTCCATCTATTTTTTTTTTATTTATATTTTTCTATTGGTAGTCATAGGACATTAAAAAAATTTAGTAAAACTATTTATTTACCATAATGAGAGTCACACTTTCACTTAATATGTTAAATAAACTTAGTTACAGTCTATTAAATTTATACTAAAATTTAAGCTCGAAATCTTATTTGTGGAATTTGAGACTTGTACAGTACGTAGTACCGCTATAGATTTAAATTCTTCTGTTGATTAAAGAAACTGATAAAAGAGTATTTCCTTTACATTTATATTTTTAGTGTTCGGTACGGAACACTTATACGAGGCTGGTTTGAAAAGTCCGTGCAAAAATAAAAACTACTTATGTTTTGGGGTAAACCTTTTTTTATTTTTCGACATAGTCTCCTTTTAGGCTTATACACTTCGTCCAACGATCTTCTAGTTTGTTGATCCCTTCCAAATAATAGGATTTGTCCAAGTCTGCAAAATATCCATTAGTGTCTGCAATCACCTCCTCGTTTGAATAAAATATTTGTCCCGCCAGCCATTTCTTCAAATTGGGGAACAAATAGTAGTCCGAGGGAGCCAAGTCTGGAGAATAGGGGGGATGTGAAACGAGTTGGAATCCTATTACCATTAATTTTGCGACCACAACTGCTGAGGTGTGTGCTGGTGCGTTGTCGTGATGGAAAAGGACTTTCTTGTGGGCAATCGCGGGCGTTTTTCTTGCAGCTCGGTTTTCAAACGGTCCAATAACGATGAATAATATTCACCTGTAATAGTTTTACCCTTTTCCAGATAGTCGATGAGGATTATCCCTTGCGAATCCCAAAAGACAGTCGCCATAACCTTTCCGGCCGAAGGAACGGTCTTCGCCTTTTTTGGTGCAGATTCCCCTTGGTAACCCATTGTTTAGATTGTTGTTTGGTCTCAGGAGTATAGTAATGTATCCATGTTTCATCCACAGTGACGAAACGACGCTTAAAGTCCTCCGGATTCTTCTGGAACAGCTGCAAACCATCCTTGCAACACTTCACACGATTCCGTTTTTGGTCAAGCCTGAGCAATCGCGGCACTCATCTTGCGGATAGCTTTCTCATGTCCAAATGTTTATGCAAAATATTATGTACCCGTTCAGTCGAGATGCCCACAGCAGTAGCAATCTCACGCACCTTAACTCTTCTGTCATCCATCACCATATCATGGATTTGATCAATGATTTCTGGAGTCGTATCCTCCACAGGCCGTCCAGAACGTTCAGCGTCACTTGTGCCCATATGGCCAGTCCGAAAATTTTGAAACCACTTATAAACTGTTCTAATCGAAGGTGCAGAGTCACCATAATGTTTATCAAGCTTCTCTTTAGTCTCCTGAGGCGTTTTGCCTTTCATAAAGTAATGTTTAATCACCACACGAATTTCTTTTTCGTCCATTTCTTGAAAATCACTCGACTTCCTTGATTTACACGAATGCCAAACACAAAGAAATAGACCAATATGGCTGAAACTTGGTGTGCGTTCATTCAAGAGATGCTACTAACTAAACATGACCTCGATACGCGCCGGTGGGGCCATCTCTCGGACTTTGCACGGACTTTTCAAACCAGCCTCGTAAGATCACTTCGGTGTCTGTCCGTCTGTCTGTCTGTCCGTCTGTCACACCCGATTTTCTCCGAAACTATTTGTCATAGAAAGTTGAAATTTGGTAATAATATAGGAATTGATGGCCTCATCAGAGCCATATAGTTTTGAAAGTTAAATCTTGACTTAAGGGGTTAGTTTTGGGGGGTGAAATCGGAAGTGAAAAAAAAAATTTTTTTACTAGGTAATCGAGTGTGGTGTCAAATGAAAGCTTGTGAAAACGCGAGTAAAATATATATATATATATATATATATATATATATATATATATATATATATATATATATATATATATATATATATATATATATATATATATATATATATATATATGTATATATATATATATATATATATATATATATATAATGTAATACTTGCGCGCACTTTTCCTTCTATTATTTTTAAAAAATCGCGAAAAATCGCTGTACTTATCAAAAAATTTTGAAAAAATTCTGGAATATTCTCGACGGGGTGTAGATTGAACGAAAATTATCTGTAATAATTTATCTGGTATATAAAAAAAAACAGAAATTTCAAGGTCATCAATTTTCAGTAAAGATTTCAAATAAACTTTGTTGAAAACTCATTTGGGGTGTGTTTTATGAAGTCACTTATCATTTTATACTTCCGTTACAACATTTTTTATTTTCAAAGCAATCAACGTACGGAACACCACTTGCGCAAGTTCAACTTGCACTTGACCGGTTATCTTTATTTTTGTAAAGTAATATTGGCTCAACAAATATTTACGTGTTGGAATATAAGCACATGGCAGTCACATGTACGTACGTATATACTTTAATTAAAATAACTCTAGAGGTTAATCTCACTCTAAGCTCATGTTTATCATTTTCTAACGTTTCAGTTTGACATATTTTGTTGCCAGAATTTTTATGCTTTCGACAGCTACAATATAGGATTCTATATTGAAGATTCGTGTAGGTGACAAATATGCCAACATTTTTTTCATTTACCATCTAAACTTATAATCTGTAGATAAACAAAGAAGATTTTAAATTTGTCAGTAATTAATACTTTTAAATTTTATTTTCTATTTGTTCCTTCAAAAGTATAGCTTCGTCAAATTTCAAGCCTCTACGATTATTTTGCATCTAGATTCGACAGTGATCAAATTAAAATTATTTAATTACAAAGTGAGAAAAAAAAATGGATCAGACAAGAAATGCAAAAAAAGAGAAGAAAACAGAAAAAGCAAAAGAAACAACATATTTTATTTCGGATTAATTTCGAGACCAGTGTTTTAAAAATTATGACTTAACGATGTTTTATTCTTATTTAGTCATAAATATGTCATAAATATTCCTTTTGCCTATGGTCAAATTCGATTTGTAATAAATTAGTGAAGTGATTGACACAGTATTTCCCTTGAAACACGTATTTTTAAAATAATTCCTGAATTTGACTTTTTTACACAACAAAATAACTTAAACCAAACATTCCAAGTCGATGTTTTAAATAATAGAAATTTTTCAGAAATATATTAATCACAAAACAAAAATTAAGAAGAGAAGAGTTTCACAGGTATTTACAACCCTTTCATCCCCTACTCCTTTAATGATATTGCCCAAAAACTATAAGTTCCATTCCTACGATAAATGTATATATATACAGTGTATATATATATATATATATATATATATATATATATATATATATATATATATATATATATATATATACATATATATATATATATATATATATATATATATATATATATATATATATATACGAGGGTTGTGTAAAAAATAAGGTTCCCACATTTTTTTCAGGTGTAAGGCATTTTTTATTTGAACTGAAAAATACATCATTGGAAAGCTTAATTTCTTAGCTATTTTTCAACATAATCTCCAGATTTTTCCACGCATTTTTGTTGACGACTAATCCACTTTTGGAATCCCGCTTCAGAGAAGTCCGCCGCCAGTCCGTGGAGGAATTTGGTGACCGCTTCCTGCACTTCTTCATCAGTCTCGAAACGTTGTCCACCCAAGTGTTGCTTTAATTTTGGAAACAAGTGGAAGTCACTCGGTGCAAGATCAGGGCTGTCGGGAGCATGTTCAACGAGATCCCAGCCAAAATTGTCGATTAAATCCTTGGTTTGGCGAGAGACGTGCGGCCGCGCATTGTCATGGTGCAGTCTAACGCCTTTTGTCAGTCTTCCTCTCCGGCGATTTTGGATGGCTCTTCTGAGTTTTTTCAAGGTCTCACAATAATTTTCCGAATTTATTGTGATCCCTCGAGGCATAAACTCAACAAGCAGGACATACCTTACGGTCCCAAAAGACCGTAACCATCACTTTCCTGCGGACAGCGTCTGCTTGAACTTCTTCGGTTTAGGCGATCCGGTATGGCGCCATTGTCGCGATTGTTGTTTTGTTTCCGGGGTGACGTAATGACACCACGTTTCATCCCCGGTAACAATGGAGTCTAAGAAATCTTCGGTATTCTCGGCGCATTCTCGAAGAAACTCCTGGGCACACTTGACGCGATGGGCTTAGTGGGTTTCTGAAAGCATGTGCGGGACTCACCGCGCACACACCTTGTGATAACGTAACCTTTCAGTCAAAATCGTGTGGATTGTTTTTTCACAAACCTCAGGAACCCGGGCAGCCAGTTCCCGAATCGTTATCCTCCTATCCTCGAGCAGAATTCGCTCAATCTTCGACACAACTTCGTCGGAGATCGATGGCCTTCCGCTTCTTTGCTCATCGTGGATGTCTGTGCGTCCTTCGGAGAACTCCCTACACCATTTGCGGACGTGTTGAACGCTGATACAAGCTTCCCCATAAATTTCACACAACTGCCTATGAATATCAACCGGTGGTAACTTTTTAGCGTGCAAAAATCGGATTACCGCACGAACTTCGCACCTGGCGGTGACAGCGATCGGGGGTTCCATCGCGGATGGCTGTGGGGCACTGAATCAGCGCATACGGCGGGATCCAGAGTG
>CM032446.1:88328879-88496379 GCA_019049505.1 Pachyrhynchus sulphureomaculatus | reverse complement strand
TTGTTTATGGGCATAGCACCCGTGCTGCAAGGAAATCCTGAAAGCGCTACTGTGTGGAAAAAGAGATTAACGTTGGTCTTAAACCGCTGTAAATTATACTCGGTGGGGTTCAATCATTTTAAAGGGATGACGTTCTCCATATAAAAGACTTCTTGAAAAGGATTGTACCAGAAGGTTCAGTCATATGAATGTGAAGTATTAGCTCGTGTGTTTCTAGGACGCACCGCTCTGGGAGGAATTACACGGGCTATATCCACCGAACCTTTTCCTTTAAAATATTTGTAAAATAAACTCAAGTCGCCAACCGTTCTTCCATGTTCCAAGGACTTAACGTTGCTGGTAAGTTCTGGGTGGTGGAATGCAACAAATGCAGTATATGTTTGAGGCCGGAATCCCAAACATGGGACCATTGTTGATCGAATTTGAACTTTGTACAGACTGTAGAGCGAAAAGTTTTCTAGTTCGAAATAATATTCCCAGCTTTTGAGAAGTTTTCTTTGCCATGCATACAACATGTTCATGCCAAAGCATATTTACTTCCAAATTAACGCCCAATAAATTGAGTGACGATACTAGAGGAATTGATGATATTACTTTTTCAGAAAAATGGTCTCCTGGATTTTTGTAGCATTAAATTCTACTTGCTTACCGACACCCCACGATAGAATTTCTTCTAGGTCGTTGTTAAGTTGAACTACTTCAAGGTTTTTTTGCCATTTTTGGGTATCGAATGCTCATTTTCAGCAATAAGGAAATATTCCTTTTCTGTAGAATAAGTTGAAAAGTCTACAGAAAACTGGTGATAATTTGCTCGAGCATTTTTTGAGTTTGTTTTCTCAACTAATGTTGTCTCAATAGTATTATCTGGCGGTGTGGGTAGTGGTATAGTGGATTTGGTGAAATTTCGAGTAATGGTCTTAGCGGCTGACCCAAAGGACCTTAAATTGTTGGACAGTGAAAAGTTTGTTTTTAATTCTTTGTGCCTCCTTGATTTTGTCGCTAATTTCTTTGTATCTGTTCTTGGCACGAACAGAGATGTTACGATTTATGAAATTAGGATTTTCACGTCATTATCGGTAGACAAGATATTTAGAAGCAACAACTTCTGGTGCATTTTCGGTCCAACCAAGGCTTGCCGTTGAAAGAGCTATTCTTCGAAAAAGGGATGTAAGCTTCCATGCCAGCCAAAATGATATCGGAAACATCCTTATCGCAGTCAGATCGGTCGTCGGATCTAAAAGAAACATCTAAGCAAGGTAAACTTCGAAAATATTCCATGAGTTCTTCCCATTTAGCAAATTTGTAGTGCCAAATCTTGAGCGGTTTAGGCTCCTCTCTGTCACTGGTCGCTAGTATACGCAATGTCGAAACGAACGAAAGCAGTTTATGGTTGGAAGACTCTAACGACGGATTTACGGTGACAGTGTAAAGTTCAGGAATCCGTGATGGTTCATCGATAAACTGAATAAAGCCACAATTGACTGAGAATGATTCAGCTTTACGACCTTGTTCGTCGGTCGTATCTGCATACTTAAGCCAGTTGGTGTTGTGGATATTAAAATCGCCCAGGATGGCAATTCCTGTACTTGGATAATTAATCTTTAATTGATCAATGGTGTCTGCAAAAGAAGCGAAAAGTGTCCTAACGTTAGTGTTACTTGGTGGTCGATAAAGGCAGCTAGATAAACCTTATGGTTTGTTTAGTCGTTATTTTTAACCATGTAACATCAATGTTTCGTGGCTTCAGAGCCTCTCGTTGACAAAAGAGATCGCTTCTGACAAGAAGACAAATTTCAAAGTTATGACTAAATCGGGAATAGAAGTCGTACCCAGAATAGAGAAGGTTGACTGTGTTGGTCGATGAGCTGACTTTGGTTTCACAGAAAGTCAGTACGTGACGCTTATTTCATTACAGGTGTAGGTCCACTAAATTTATGTTCGTATTTAAACCTCGTATGTTACAAAAATCTGTTTTAAATTGTGATATCCCCATGTTGACGACCCCGTATCAGCCCCCACTTGGAAATCCAAACGGAGAGCGATTTTACTTCTTGAACTTCTTGATCCTAGGGCCTTCATCTTGCTATTCATTCGACACAGCCACGAACCGTTACGCAACTTCACTCAGCCTAAGCTGACACAATGGTATTAAAGTAAATCCAATGAGCCACTTAAACGTTAAGTTCAATTATTTGACTGCTGTGTATATCGGTAACGACTGAATATAGCCATTAAGTGTAATATATTGTTATAAACAAAGTAAAAAATACTATTTAATGGTGAGCTCCTTTAAAAAAATCTTTGTTGGCTTTGTAAACTCTCAACTTTAACGAGTGATAAATCTTATGTTATCATATTTGGCTTCCTCACAAAAACTAGATTATTTTTTTTGACACCCCAAATAGAAAAAAGTAAATTTAGTAAGCTCTAAAAGCTTTAATTCAATAACGACAATAACGATTGAAAATAAATATCAACAGTTATATATTTTTGTAAGAGGACTAAAAAATGCTATTTAAAGGTATGCTTATAGGTAGAGGGTGTCAATTAAAACAATCCTAATTGGCCTTGTAATCTGTCAAATTTTAGAAGGGATAAATTTTTTGTTTGTCATATTTTCGTTTAGTCTTAAGAAACTAAGTTTAGTACTGAAGGCATTTTCGTGTTATGTAGAATAGGAAAATAGTGATTTCCGTGAGACACTTAATGTCCCTGTTCATAAGTATACAAAATGGTAGTTAATGTTTTATAGGTTATGGTATTCTTCTTATTCGGTTTTGCTAAATAATAGTTATGTGAAAGTATTCAAAAAATAAAAGAAAACAAGTTAAGAGAATTGTATAAAGATAACTTCTAAACCATATATTCGTAAGTTATCATTCTTTTCGATTCGATCATGGTTTAATTTACCATTCGATGACCTATTGAAGGATCAGTAAAACATCACCGTGTAATTTGTCATTTTTACTATTTTTCTGCCTAGACAGTCTTCATTTCAAGAGAACAAAATAATTTAATCAATCAAGATTTTAAATTTATAATTATTTCAAAAGTTCGTATTTTTTAATATTTAACTTTTATGTAGGTTATTATTAGTAAACATATCTATTATAGTTGGTACTATAAACAGTTAAAAATAATGCTTTAGCTTTAACATCCTGTATAAATTTCTTCTAGAAGGTTCTCTCTAAAAATTAGTTAATTTATACACACCGTATTCGCAGATTAAACTTAAACATGACTTTACAAAATTGTAGTTTATTTTATGAGGTAAATTTTCCAAAACGTAGCAGGTTTGTAAATCGCATTATATGCGGACTTAATATTTTTTTTCGAGCATAGGAAATCATATATGAAAAAACTTCACCTTAAATTTAGGTAGAATTCTTTGGAGTTAAATTTTTTGGAAAGAACATTGAAATTACAATATACTATTATATATGCACAGGTATGCAAAAAAAAAATTCTCTGTCTTTTAAGTAAGACACGTGTTTTCTTAAGTATATGTTTATACTGAATCCAAAGAATCATACAAAAAACATCTACCGTGAGGTTTTTTCAGAAAACACATTTAAAGTTGCTAGAACACTATTAAAATGAAAAAAAAAAAAATTTTAATAAATAATGTAATTATTAAAATTATGGAATAAAACTATTAAATGTTCTGAATCTACATTTATCATAAAAACTTTTAAAAATATTAGATTTTAGTGTTCATGTTTAACAAAAAACACGCTTACGTAGCTACGTAGCAAAATTCTGTTTAAAATAAATATGTGCAATTGCTAAATTAAAAAATTGTTTTTAATTTTTAATAATATTGAGCAAAACTGTTATTTACAGTGTTTTTTGAAGTTCTTAATTCTGACTTGGCATCAAAAAATAAGGTTTTATGTTCAGTTTCAACAAAAAACTCGATTTTAACACTTACAAGGGTGCTATGGGGCTGGTAAAATGCTTTTCAAGTAAATAAATGCAATGAAATAATAGTTTTGTAGGAATTAAAAATAATTTTTTAATTTGGCGGTTGTACATATTTATTTTAAAACAGCATTTTGCTACTTAGCTTAGTTATGGTGATGTATGCCTGTTTTTTTGTTAAACATAAATACTGAAACCCAATATTTTTAAGTTTTATTTATTCCATAATTTTAATGAGTCTACATTATTTATTAAATTTTTTTTTTTCAATTAAATAGTTTTCTGGCAACTTTAAGTGTGTTTTCTGAAAAACCCTCACAGTAGATGTCTTTTTTCATGATTTTTTTGATTCAGTATAAAAAAACACTTAAGAAAACACGTGCCTCACTTAAAAGAGAGAGAATTATTTTTTTTTGTATACCTGTGTAATTT
Organism: Pachyrhynchus sulphureomaculatus; assembly: GCA_019049505.1. Lineage (NCBI taxonomy): Eukaryota > Metazoa > Arthropoda > Insecta > Coleoptera > Curculionidae > Pachyrhynchus > Pachyrhynchus sulphureomaculatus. Next base: position 88,492,026 of record CM032446.1, on the reverse strand, counting down.
GAGGATAAGGTTAGGTTTTCTAATTTTTTTTTATAAAATGTCTGCACTTATGATTCACGTTAACAATAATTCAAATCATTGCGTGTATTCCGAATTTTTTTTATTTTTCATAAGCAATTTAGGTTCCCGATTTTGTCAGTGGGTATTATATCAGTAGGTATGGTCAAAAATATTGGTTAGAATTTACAACGTGACGGTCGTCAATTGGGAAAGCAATGGCAAACCACCCGTAATCTTCTCATAGTAACCTGGGCTTTGTCTGGAAATCTAAATCCAAATTATTAAATTACTTAGTCAATTTTTCCCGTGTAATATTTTTCATTTTATAGTTTCCTTTTGTCAGTTTATATCTACGTGAAAAAATTGATTTTGGATCTTGATAATCTTCTCTACCTGATTTGATCCAAATTATTAAGAGTTTTGTACGGTAAAATCTATTGTAATATCTCCAGTAAAATTCAGTTTCCATCTTTTTGTAAATGCTGCCTCTAAAATGAAAATTTTAAAAGTAAATAAATAAATAACAAAAAAAAGTACTTCATAATGCAGGTATGCTTCCAAAATTCTTAAGCGTTTGCCATATCCCACATTGATTCCATGAATTGGTAAAAAATACGGAAAAATATGGTCCAATAATATTTGTGGTAATGGTTAAAAGTTATTACGTGACAATGTTGAACCACTTGCCAGATATGACATGTACATTTTTTTGTGCATTCGTGTTAATTGATATAAGAATGAATTTAAAAAAAAAAATAATTCTTTAAAGTTGGCATGAAAACCTTTCTTTGTATTATTGTATAAAAATGTTATTATTTGTATAAAAGGAATCAACGTACGGAATACTAATCGCTCAAGTTCAACTAATGTTAACCTTTATATAAACCATAAATAAAATTTATGAGAATTTAAATATTCTTTAGCGATTATTAGAAACACTTTAATATGAAAAATGAACAGTAGTTACCTGGAAAAGTAAGACTAATAGTATACTTGGTAGGAACTACATCGGTGGATAAACGATAGTTTACTTCATCTGCCAATAGCTTTTTAGGCGTAGGATTTGAAAAAGTTTCCATTATCAAAAATAATATTCCTAATGTACTCTTAGTAATCATTGTGATACAACCTAAAAATTAAAAAATACGTGTAGTGTTAAAATGTAGCAATCTCAGCATACAATTAAATATTTAATAAACTCATCAGCCTGATTTTTCTACCAATGACACAATTTCACAAAATAATAATAACCATTTTTTAATTATTACCCTGTTAATAATTTCAATGTAGCACAATTATTTTTATAGTTAAATGGGCACAGGCGTTATTCTCATGAACGTTTCATAAGCAAACTTATTTGGGTTTAGCTTTATACTTTATGTTCCATTTTTGTGGTGCAAGTATTTCAATTTTGGGAAGTATAAGGCATAAAGAAATGGTCAAATAAGAAAAGTTTTAGAGAATTAGGTACCTAATAAAACCAAACTATAAGGAAATGGAAGGGAAATAAATTGGATATTTCCAATTACAGACGTATATCAGTAATCAATATTCTGCCAGTACTCTCATTCACCTATATGGAAGAATTCTTAGAAGCAAGAGGCAAAAGAACAATCTGAATTCCGAGGCGGGCAGATATATATGAATAACGCCTTTGCTAAAACATCTGGTACGGAACACAAACCAATGTTTATAGATTTCCGTACAGCCTATGTCTGTGAGACCCTAATAAATGTTCTAAAAAACTACTATAATTTGTCAACATTAAAGGTTAAATAGAAAAGAGAATGTCACGTGGGTGTCTAACACATGAGAATTTACGACAAAAAATTTAATGTATTACTTATCATTTTTGAAATATATGCCTACCAGCGATTATTCATTTATTTTATCTCTACTGTTTTCAAGATACAGTTTTAGTGTCATTGTATTTAAAATACCATTCGATTCATCTAGAACTGTACACTTCAGGGATCTTTAATCTTTAAAATTAGAATCTTGAATGAAGGAACTTCCCCTATATACACTGTACCACACACGAACATAGAATTTTTTAGAGAGCGTCAATTTGTAAAAGAATTGTATCTCTTGCATTGTCCAATTTTCTTACAAGTATTTATATTACTGAACAAACAGAGATTCGGCTAATGGTCTGCAGACGTCGAAAACGGATATTATATTAAATCACGGGTCAGTAAACTCCGGTCAGGTATAAATAGTTGCCTTTTGTTCCTTCTAGCTCATTTAGTGTTTTAATTTTGAAGAGTAAAAATCTCTAAAGATGCTAATATACAAACGTAGACAAAATGCCGGAGGGCAGTTTAATACGGTCTGATTCCGAGAGTCATGATTTCTCATCTAACCAAAGCTTTTCTTCCATATCATGATTTTGACTTAGTTGTACCGACAAATCATACATATTTTCTTCACAGTGGTGTATTCCCTTTATATTTTATTTTTTTATTCGCAGTTTTAACAGATATTTTATTATAATTTTATTTTAAATCCCTTGCTATCCAGACAGTGTAAGTCTTAATCTATGTAATAAATAATTTTAAGAAATATATGTATATGTATATATATCTATATATATATATATATATATATATATATATATATATATATATATATATATATATATATATATATATATATAATGTGTGTGTATATATTTATATATATATATATATATATATATATATATATATATATATATATATATATTTATATATATATAAATATATATATAAATATATATACACACACACACATATATATATATGTATATATATATATATATATATATATATATATATATATATATATATATATATATATATATATATATATATAGATGTATATATAGATAATAAACCATAGAAAAAATTGTTTCGTAGTTATTAAATTCAAATTTTTTATATCCACTATTAGGCTTCTCTTTGCTGTAAAAATTGCGATTGTGTTCTCCAACTTATTTTTCCACATTATCTGTTAGTTCCAGTCGTACAAGAAAAAAAATGTGAATAATTAGTGTTCCGTACGGAACATTTATAAGATGACTTCGGTGTCTGTCCGTCACACCCGATTTTCTCCTAAACTATTTGTTATAGAGAGTTGAAATTTGAGGTTAGTTTTGGGGGGTGAAGTCAGAAGTAAAAAAAAAAAAAAAAATTATAGGTCATCGAGTGTGGTTTCAAATGAAAGCTTGCAAAAACACGAGTAATATATATATATATATATATATATATATATATATATATATATATATATATATATATATATAATATATATATATATATATATATATATATATATATATATATATATATATAATGTAATACTTGCGCACATTTTTCTTTGTATTATTTTTAAAAAATCGCGAAAAATCGCTGTTCCCCCCCTTATCTCGAAAAGTACTGATTACAAAATTTTGAAATAATTCTGGAATATTCTCCACGGAGTGTAGATTGAACGAAAATTATCACGAGGGCATTACCTTTGATAATTTATCTGGTATATACAAAAAAAACAAAAATTTTAAGGTCATCAGTTTTCAGTAAAGATTGGAAACAAACTTTGTTGAAAACTCATTTAGGGTGTCTTTTGTGAAGTCACTGATCATTTTATACCTCCGTGACAAAATTTTTTATTTTAAAAGCAATCAACGTACGGAACACTAATTGCGCAAGTTCAACTTGCACTAGAACGGTTATTTTTTATTTAACACGAACTCTGTCTAAGTATTTTAAATACACATTTAGCTAGAAAATTAACAAAAATTGGTTTTTAAACTTTTCTCGAAAAAAAGTTTGCAGAAGCAGTGTTGCGAAATTTTAAGTCTGTGAGAACAAAAATATTGCGGCGTGAGCATTACCTTAGAAAAAAAATTGTTTATATTCCCTTGTTATCACAAAGTTATTGTGGCAAATGAAAAAGACAATTTAAAATAAATAGTAAGAAATTTACAGCAAAAGAAAAAGCGGATATTCCAACTCAACACCCGAAAAAAAAAAAAGTTATCTATGAGGTACAATTGACAAACATCCATTCAGAAACAGAAGAAATATCAATTTGTCCTAATTATACCTAGTTAATAGGAATGCTAATTCATTAACAACACAGGATACACTGGATACTCTGTAACTATGAGCTTGGAACAACATGACGGTTATAGGAAAGCAATTGAAGAAAACTTGAACGGGAAATATATAGAAATGACACAATTCGATATGTAAATGTGTGGCAGCAAGAAAAGCGAATGAATCTACTGACGGATATTAAAACAAAGCAACTACGATGCTACGATCATCATCATAAAATGAAAGAAACAAGATTGCCTAATACGGTTACGAAATGGGTACCGACAAACTCCTAGAATTTTAGAAGATCAAAAACGACAATCACCATAGCGATGAGCTGAAGGAAACAGAAAGATGCAATAAAGTACATACATAAAATTAAATTAAAAAATATAGAAAAGTTCTCTTGTAATAGTTCTAAAATAAGTATTAAATTTGACCTTCTCGAACTAAAAAAATAATTTATTCCAAGTACAAGTTGATATTTTAAATGATAGGTACTTTAGGGTATGATATTGCTGTGCGTTTCCCTCTATATTCTATTTCTGTTAATATTTAAAAATCCTAAACAGGACTTAATATACGAGATATAAGAAGCTATCACTCTAACTCCTCCCCGACTTATTTAACCATGTTTGACTATAAATAGTAAAAAAAAACCTAATTTTCAGATTGTTCGTCTCCTTTCACACCCTCCCTCACCAGTTTAAACTCTTATATGTTTGACTATATATAATTATGCTTAAAATTTGTTTATTTCTTCAACAAAAAGCCTTCCTATTCCAAACCGATAGACTAACGGAAACGTAGGACCGTGTTTCGCGATACTGGACTTTAAGAAAATGCCAAAATACCGGGGGGAAGAAAAAATTCTCTTTATTTTTGGAGATGCTCTATTTTTACTAATAACTTGATAAGAAAGTATGTATAGAGTCTTTTAGAGTAAATTCCTATTTTCTCACGTTAACGATTCGTTCAAGAAAATTTATTAAAAATCGTTCGAGCGTCTGCATTACTTCTGGAAAATACAATGTTAAATTGAAATCCTAGGCGTTGCAAGCACAAAATGCATTTGATGTTGACGTTAATATGCTAGTATTATTAGCTCTTAATTAGGATTCCGGGTTATAGGCGTCAACATAATGCTAGTCAAACGATATTTAAAGTATTGTTTATATCTGAAATTTGACATAATGTCAAGGTGCAAGTTGGCAAAAATATGCCATCTGTTACTCCCAGTGATATCAGTCTGGATACAAATTTAAAAAAAAATAATTTTTTGGTCAATAATTTACAAAAATTTCATTTGAAAAACCCACAGAAAAGTGTAATGGAAACTAGGATTAATCTGCGCTTTCACCGCATAAAAATGATCCATTTATGTAAATTTGTTCAGCAGGTGTAAACGTTTTCATACGTTGGGAGTTCACGTTGTTCAAATGCCAAACTACGAATATATTTCCAAATTTTTAAGACAGTCAATTTCTTATATTTTAATTTAATAAGATTGTAAAATAAAGAATAAAGCGAAATGTCGGCAAAAACTTCAAGTAATTACCAGGTGTACAATTATGAAATGCGGATTTCAGACAACAGATGGTGCACCAATGCAGTTTGTGCTATAAAGATTTGACACTGCGTCATTTTGTTGTGTCATCAACAAGTATCAGACGCGCACGAGTGATATATTGGAAAAGTGTGTGTATAGTGTTGTGTACAATACGTCGAAATAGTCAACACGCTGTTTTCAATCGGCTACGAGAGATGAGAACGATTCAGAAGACCGGTAGATGGTTACCACATGAGTTGAACGACAGGCAAATAGAAAAGCGCAAAAACACGTGTGACATTTTGCTCGCTCGGTATAAAAGGAAGTCGTTTTTGCATTGTATAGTTACAGAGGATGAAAAGTGGATTTATTTTGAGAATCCCAAGTGCAAAAAATCATGGATAGACCCAGGCGCACCATCCACATCGACCGCAAGACCGAATCGCTATTAAAACCTGGGGAAACGGTTAATACTAAACGTTACCAACAACAATTGGCCGATTTGAACCGTTCGCTGCTTGAAAAAAGGCCAGAATACCGAAAGAGGTAACACAAAGTCATTTTTCTTCATGACAATACTCCATTACATACGGCAAAACCAGTTCGCGACACGTTGGAAGCACTCAGCTGGGAAGTTCTACCCCATGCGGCTTACTCACGAGACTTGGTTCCTTCCCATTACCACTTGTTTGCATCGATAGGTCACGCACTTGCTGAGCAGCGCTTTGGTTCGTACGCAGTTGTGAAAAAAATGGCTCGATGAATGATTCGTAGCAAAAGGGGAAGATTTTTACTGGCGTGGTATTCACAAATTGCCCGAAAGATGGGAAAAATGTATAACAAGCGATGGAGCATACTTTGAATAAAGCACTTTTTATCATTCTTCCGAATTTAACATGTTTTTTTTAGAAAAAAATCCGCATTTCATACTTGTACACCAGGTATATATCTGATCAGTCTATATCTACTAATCAAATTACACGTAATTCTATTTGTCAAAAATAATCTTTTCATAATATCGAACCATTTTAACATACCACACTCTCTGTATAATTTATATAATTTTTTAATTCTTGATTTAACTAAAATTAGCCGTTCTACATACTAGTCTGTTATAAACCATAGTAGCTAGTTATGGTTGATAGCTTTACGGTCATAACTATACTATGAAAAAAATTGCTAAAGTTTACGAACTGCACGGTCAATATATTTTTTAAGGTCGCACTATAGTAACATCTATTTACATATACTATTTTTGTTAGAATTGAAAATAGTGGACGTATGCATATATCATCCCTGAATATATGTCTAAATATATAAATGTCTTACCGGACGAAGAGTGTCAGTAAGTTACCTCCTTGCACTAGAAACGCAGAAGTTCAAGATTAATAGATAACCCGAGCTTGCCATTTATTATTCACCAAACTAGGATATGCCATTTTTCACTCCACTTCCGGACTCATCAACTAGCCAACGTAAAGATGCAATGACGATATCATTACAACGAAAATAATACACGTAGCACAACTTTCAGATTTCTCGCCTTTAAGAGCCTTTAGAAGCACTTATAGCATGAAATATTTGAAGTTGTCCCTCTGATTCCAATACGTTTGACTATAGAAAATATTGCTTACTATTCGTTCGATATCTTAACCAAAATTCTCACAATGTATTAAATCTACAAAAAAAATTTTACGCCTTTCACCCCCTTCTTCTAAAATGGTATTGTTCAGAAAATACGGGTGTCATTCAAGTTCAGTCAAGTATTACATATATACCAATTTTGATATGATTGTCTCATTCCATCTGAGAGTTATCGTGGCAAGAGACGGGTAGATAGATAGACTAATAGAGAGACAGTTAGATCGCTCGACCTGCAGAAATTGAAGTTTACGAGTATTTTTTCAAGATTTAAGGACTCTGAAGCTAGAAGCAATGCAAACGTCTCAGAGTGTGATTGTTCACTAACAGAATAGCAAGAATATAACTTGTTTGAAAAATTAAAATAATAAGAAAATAAAGAACATATCAATTTTAACTGTATGATATACTATATACCTAAGATTAATGTTAATTGCGATCACACATGTTATCCTTTTCTGTTAAATCTTTATTTGGGACATGCACAACAATCATAGATTTCTTGGCTAATAGTGTTTGTCACTTACATAATAATTACCACGAACGATAGACTGCCAGAACAGCTCAACGATATCACATAAAAGTATAATCTGTAATATAGATAAAATGCAACGTCTCTCTGTCTGTCTGTCCGTTAGTGGTTTATCACTCGAGAACCACTTATCCGATTTATGTGTTTTTTTTAATTCGTACATATGGTCAGGATATATAATAATAATAATCTATATAATATAAATAAAAAGCAACGTCTCTCTGTCTGTCAGTCTGTCCATTAGTGCACTTATCACTCGAGAACCACTTATCCGATTTGCCTGTTTTTTTTTTTTTTTTTTTAAAAATTTTATACATATGTTTTCTCGCCAGATTATAGGATATATTTTATTACTTTAGATGACATAAAGAATAAGCAGTGACAATAATAGTGAATCAAGTACACGCGAGCGGAGCCGCGGGCACGGCTAGTTTAAAGGTAAAAGAAAATTTTTAAAAAAAATTGATAAAATAGTTTATTGCTGTAACAACACAACACTTGTGTGCCTTTAGTAAGTGTTGTGAATAGAGAGCTAGAAAAAAAAACGGGCAATTTACTCAGTACTTGAAAAATTTGTTACAACAAAAATTCACTTCATTTAAGAATTAGAAGTTTATATTTTCAATAATAGGTAACAACACAACACTTGTGTGCCTTTAGTAAGTGTTGTGAATAGAGAGCTAGAAAAAAAACGGGCAATTTACTCAGTACTTGAAAAATTTGTTACAACAAAAATTCACTTCATTTAAGAATTAGAAGTTTATATTTTCAATAATAGGTACTTTATAGCTGGATAACAAATATAAGAAAAAGTTCCGCATAGAAAGGGCTTCAGAAATATTTATAAATGAAAGCAGACGTACTGTATCTGGTAAAATTGGAAACAATTAAAAAATATATAATTTTCGGATTGCAACACTCCAAGAATCTTGATTACTATAAATATTAATAACTAGATAGCCTAGACCACTTCCTATTTTGGACAACAAATGTGACTGCTATGGATAGTAGATTGATGTCTAGTCAATACGTCCAGATTTTATTATGCTATTTATAATGACTTTTTAAAGAAGACATATCTATAAAAATTGTTAATTTAATAAAATCGATTATCGATCGGTAATAAAGTTTTAAAAGGATGATCAGCTAAAAAAATTTGCGACGACATGCCCAATATATTGAAGGAACAATGTCCTTTCTACGCCACTATCAAAAATTGGGTTGCACTGGCATCAGTGAGCATTCTGCTGGAAGATCCGTTTCTGTGTATACTATGGAGAACTTGCACGAAATAATTTTAGAAAGCGAACGACGAATTGAGCTGAAACATATAGTAGATACTCTGAATATTTCACACGAATGTGTTTTTCATACTGTCCATTCTGATTTGAGTATAAGAAAATTATCTGTTAAGTCGATTCCTAAATGTCTGAACGTTAACCAAAAACGACACAGAATTGCAACACCCAAATTGATTCATAGCTGTCCTGAAGAGAATTCATCTAACTGTTTGGGTCAAATGGTAACTATGGATGAAACGCGGGTTCATTATTATCACCCAGAAGCAAAAGAACAGTCAAAGAAGTGGAGAGATGGTAGCTCACTTCTCACCAAGAAGTTTCACTTACAGCAATCAGTAGGAAAAGTTCTTGCTTCCATTTTTAAGGACCAGAATAGGATACTTCTTACAGATTATTTGGAACACAGCGAAACCGTGACTGGAGAATATTATTCTTCATTGTTAACTGTATTTTACTAAAAAATTGTGAAAAACCTCGAGGAAATCAATGTATCTAAAGGGGTGTTGTTTTTGCAAGACAATGCGTCTACTCGCAAATCGCTGTTAGTTTTGCAAAAAATAAACGAATTATTCTTTAGACTGATTGATCATCCTCATTTCTCATTTCCTATGAAAGTTAACGTGCCAACAAACTGTTAGAACGGAGGTCCAACCGAAATAGGAATCTATCCTGTTCGCGTTCTAGAAAACTTGACGAGTAATGTAAGAGTCTCGGAGAGCAATTTTTTAACAAAGACAATACTTCTCTCAGTGAGGGAAGTAAAAAACAAGTTAATATTATAAAGTCGATGTCCCTTTATCAGAAAAGAAAGTATGTTTTTTAGGTTGTGGAAAATTTATATGGTAATGTGACTTTGATAAATAGATAATACAATTTCCTACATAAAAATTAAAAATATAAAAATAAATTTAAAAAAATATATATTATTAACAAAAAATTACGTGCAGTTTTTGACTAATAGAAAAAATCCAAGCAAAAAAAGTACGTTCTAGCTTACACTTTTTAAAATTTTAGGCACTTAAAAACAACACAAGTGAGTAAAGATTAAGTTCTCACCTTCATTTTATAACATTTTATTATCAATCTTTCTTAACAAACATTTACTTAATACCACCATTTCCTAATCGCAAATCCCTTCAATTTATGGATTACCAATGACCAAAATCTGTTAATCTAAATTGATTGATGGGTAATTCTTCTTATTTAGTTTCTTTTTTAATATGATTCAGAAGCTTGGAATAATTTACTCTAAAAATATAAAAAAAAGTCATTTTATTTGGAAAGTGTATGAAGCGGTAAAAAGCATTTTTTAAAAATAACAAAAAATGTTCGAAAAAATTCTAAGAAAAATGAGATTTCAATAGTGATGTTTATAAATTTTTTACGAACTCAGTACATCCTAGGAAAAATTTGCTGCCATCAATAACAGTTGATTTGTAAGTTAAAAATTTTATTTTGAGGGAATAAAGCATGTTCCCATGTGATGGCGACTTTTACAGCTAGATTCTGTGTAAAGAGCCTTCAACTTAGACTCTATTTAGTTGTGATGATTTGTGTAATTTAATTTTTAACATCGTTTTATATTTGAGGGTAAACCTATGTATATGTATATATATTTATGTATATATATATATATATATATATATATATATATATATATATCTCGAAAATATATATATATATAAATCGTATATACGTATAAGTATACATATATATATATATATATATATATATATATATATATATATATATATATATATATATATACATACATATATATATATATATATACAGTATGCCCCAAAGGTAACAATTGCTCAAAATGTATACCGTTAACAGCGAGGCGATGACCCAATCTGTCATAAACAGCCTGAACAGAGTTTTGCAGAGAATCCGGGGTGATCTGTGCTACTTCATATTGAATTCTTTCTTGTAAATCTTCTACAGTTTCAGGTCGAGTTCGGTAAACTTTGGTTTTCTAATGATTCCATAAAAAAATAGAGTGGCGTAAGGTCGGGACTCCTTGCAGGCCTTTCTACAGCACCTCTTCTGCCTATCCGTCGATTAGGAAAAATCGCATCCAAATATCTACGGACATTGATTTCATAGTGAAGAGGTGCTCCGTCCTGTTGATACAACAGATTCCTGTTAGGGTGTCCAAATAATTTTCATCGGGAAAAAGACCTGCACAAGTTGGAATACCTTACTCTTGGAGTAACTGTAAATATCGCTGTCCTGTAAGATTTCCATCGATAAAATTATATGACAAAAAATCAACGTGTGGGCAGGGATTTGTGGACGTCATATCATTGGTCCCTTTTTCGCAGATTTCAGTACATTTATTGTAAATAGACGTAAAGTATGTTTTAACCTTCTTCGTGTACTAAGATATTTTGAGTTGACCAATAAAAATTAAGTTCTTTTAATAGTGATTTGCTAAATTTGACCTGAAAATTGCAGTTTTAAGACAAATAATCAAATAAGGTACTAAAGTCATCAGTTTGTCTAAATAATATTATTACAACTTTATTGACATTATATTGATGAATAATCTTACTTTTCGAATAAGGTGATTACGTAGGTGTACATTACTGGACTCTGAAAAGTATTAAATTGATTACGACCTTATTGTGCGTAATATTTTCATTTCAGTAGAAAAACTGAAATGTATGTAGTATATACCGCATACTTTCAGTACATTGCCTTTATCCTTTCTCAAATAATAATAATTTTGCACTTTCTCCAGGAAGTTTAGCGCTTTCTTTTTAGTGTTGTTCCATACGGAACACTTCGATGTCTGTCCGTCTGTCACATCCGATTTTCTCCGAAACTATTTGAAGATAGAAAGTTGAAATTTGGCACTAATATAGGAATAGGTGGCCCCATTAGAGCCATGTAATTTTGAAAGTTAAATTTGGACTTAAAGGGTTAGTTTCGGGGGGGTAAAATCGGAAGTGAAAAAAAATTATCAGGTCATCGAGTCAAATGAATGCTTGTGAAAACACGAGTTCAAAAATGTATATAATGTAATACTTGCGCACATTTTCCTTTATATCATTTTTAAAAAATTGCCAAAAATCGCTGTTCCCCCCTTATCTCGAAAAGTACTGATTACAAACTTTTGAAAAGATTCTGGAATATTCTCTACATGGTGTAAATTGAACGAAAATTATCACGAGTACATTACCTTTAATCATTTATCTAGTATATAAAAAGAAAACAAATTTGGAGTGTGTTTTGTGAAGTCATTGATCATTTTATACCTCCGTAGCAAAAATCTTTAGTTTAAAAGCAATCAACTAATTGCGCAAGTCCTACTTGTACTTGGCAGGTTATTTAATTTCAGAACACATATTTTGTGGATGTATCTCTTGAAATACGTGGAACGATTTCAATATATTATTTAGATTTATAGATGAATTAACATAGATAATTTGCCTAATAGTTTCAATATAGCGGTCATTCAAATTTTAAAAATTACCAAAATTTAACTTTAATCGAATCTGAGATGAGAAATGTTATTCGGTAAGACACAATTAGCCCTTAAATTTTTGTTATAAAGCATGTTTTTTTCTACAGATTACAAAATAAACAGAAATAACCGGTAAAACGTTGAGTTATGTAATGTAGAAGATTTATTTTACAAATATATCGTTACCTAGTTATTTCAAAATACTTACACAGTAATTTTTTAAACATTTATTATATATATATGTGGCAGTAAATGGCTTATTTCCCTGTATAAAACCTGTTTAAATTGGTTCGAGACTATTCAAAATTTTTTCAATTTTGTCTCAAGTAAGGACCTTGAGCGAACTGCTAACTGCCTATTATGAAACCAAACTGGCTTTATAAAAAAAGTAATGACCTAACGCAAACTTTGGTCTCCCATTTGGCTTGTGGAATAAGACAAATAACATATATATGGTGGTGTATACTTGTGTGTAAGTCGGACTTGCGTAATTAATATTCCGTATGGTGATTGCTTTTAAAATATAATAAAATGATAGCTTAGTACAAGAACAACTGGCCAATTGGTTACAGTTACCTCTACCATACGTCAAGAAACATAGTTTTCATAGTTTTTTGATACCAGAAAAAATTATCAAACGTAATGCACTCGTGATAATTTTCGCCCAATCTATACTTTGTTAAGAATATTTACTTTAGTACTTTTTAAGATAAGGGGGAGGCATTCGATTTTTTAAAAATAATACAAAGAAAAGTGCGCGAGAGTATTATATCATAAACATTTTTGCACTGGTAAAAAATGTTGTTTTTCACTTTCAATTTCACTCGCCAAAACTAACCCTATAAGTCAAAATTTAACTTTCAAAACTATATAGTTCCGATTGGGTTATTAATTCCTATATGTATGCCAAAGTTCAGTTTTCTATATCAAATAGTTCCGCAGAAAATTAGGTGTGACAGGCGGACGGGCAGACGAACAGACACCGAATTTATTCCATAAGTGTTCCGTACCGAACACTAAAAACAAGTCTAACCAATATAGCTCATTTTTTAGGCTTTTAAATGACGATAAAATAATTTTCTAGTAAACTATTATTATTTGATGTAGCAAATGGCATACGAAAGTTGTCAAGAATGTTCCGTAGAATTGAAAGAATATGCAGGGTATTTCGTTAAAAGTTTCATATTTTCCATGAAACTGAAAGTTATTGTCAATTGTTATTTTTACATAAAACGGGCGTCTACTGTAACATGCTATTATATTAAACCTTATTTTATTATCATTAAACCTTATTTTACTATCTAAAACCGTTTGATTATTGTGTTGTGGAGAGTAACTTCAACAACACTCGGTATAACAATGCATTTCCTTTTATTTCATTTAATAATACGTGTTTTCACTAATACTTAACCAAATAAAGTTAATTATTTTTTACATAATTTTAGCACCCTTTAAACTTAAGCGAACTAATTTTATGATTTTAATTTTGACAAACTCGTAGCTGAGAATGAATTCGGGAGTGGTTTATTTAAATAATTATGTTCACTTTTATCATAATATTTACAAACGATTTTATTTTAGTTTGATGTGGAACAAAATGGATTTAGAAATTTCACTGGTATGAGAAAGAGCTACCCTAATGTGAAATTCCAAATAGCTGTCGGAGGATGGGCTGAAGGAGGTGAAAAATATTCGGCGATGGTGGCTCAAAAATCAAGAAGAGACTCGTTTATTCGAAGTGTTGTCCGTAAGTTTACATTAAAATATTGCTAATTAAACTATCCACATAAAGAACATATAAAACCGATTTTAATAAGTACTAAATTTTATTTTAAGTTATGTCTCGGAGTAAGAAATAAAGTATTGGAATTTCCTCATACTTTATCGAATTTACTAGTATTGTTTCTTGAATTTTAACAAGAATTAGAACTGGCAAGTCATTAACTTCTGGAATTGAGTGACGTAAACTTTTGTTCCCAAAAATTTGGAACGCTCCATTGAAAAAATAAAACGATAAAAACATGGTGATTTCAAAGTTGTAAAATTCGAATTCCACCGTTATAAATTATTAAGTTGTTCTAACTGATACGTCAATACGATTTCTATTTAATAGTTGCTCTGTAGTTTTTACCTCTAACAAAGTAACAGGAACCTCATAAAAAACTAAGTAGCTAACAATTAATATCAAAAATTCATCAAGTAACAGAAAACGCTAGGATAAAACTCCAACCAATAATTATCGCGAATGAAATAAGAAAGTAGTTTTATTATGGCTTTATTAGATGACTTATAGCCATTTTAAACGATTGATAAAATAGACTTTTTAAATTACCTTTAGTTTTATTTTTTTTTTCTATAATTACTGTGATAAATTTAGGATTAAACAGGTATGATCACTTTTTTAGAAATATTACATTATATATTTTAAGACATAATATGTGTTAATAATTACGGAGTAATTTTGAAGAAAATATGTTTCTTTCTAAGATTTAATTAGTTATTTTTACCTTAGAACATGTTTCCTCGTCTGATAGGTGTATACTTGTAATTGACAGTGGTATTTTTTTTTGAGTTTAATGGTAAGAATAATTAATGATTTCATTTAAGATCTATTTCATCAAAATCTGAAGAATAATTCACGAAAACTCAAGTCAGTATATTTCTAGTAATTAAAACTTCTCTAGGTCATATCTCGGAAACGGTGCATCTTTGACCATATTGTTAAAGATTTCTTTTATATTTTGATGCTCTATTAGATTACAGAAGATATTCCCTTCTTTTACTTAAAATTAAGGATTTTAAAACCGTTGTTTCAGAGGAGAAACTAAATTTATGAAATTGGGATGTTTGTACAAGTTATTTAACGACGACCCAGAACATAGAGTTTACCGAGTATAATTCTCTACAACCTAGAACAACAACTATTACTTTACTAACTTTAAATTCAGTTTTCCAGGAAGCTACATAGTGACGTAAAACTTTTGTTGTATTATGAATTTGGTAGGAACGCTTTACTCGAAAAGCACAGGGATAAAACAAAATAATTCCAAAGTTATGAAGTTCGAATTGCATTATTTCAAATTATTAGATACTCACCTAGTTCTACAGCCAAGTCAATACTATTTCTGCTTAGTAGTTGGTAAATAGTTCTTTTTACCTAAAAAATTAACATGAACATTCTGAAATCTTTATCTCAATCATATGATATCAATTGATTTATATAATATTTAAATTTAAATTTAATTTTCTAATTGCCATATATCTGCTTAAAAAATTTTTTACTCGAGAATAAAACACTCGCCACTTACAATTCTTCAAATTATTTATTTCAATAGATATATGTTAGTTCTCTTTAGCTGCAGTTGAACTTAGCCTTCGATTTAGTCTTTTACACAGTTAACTAGTTTACCAGTTAATTTTTATATATCGCTTTTTGGAAGCTGTTCGGAGTTGTGGTTACTGCTGCTTTAGGATGTTTAATAGTGTATCAATATCACTTTCTTTTTACTATAAAGTCAGGAGACGTGAAAAAATTAAAGGGTAGGTACTAAATCTGGCAAACACAGCAATCAACTTAACACATAAACTTGGTCTTTGCTTAAAAACAGCCCAATGTTGGACTGTCCGAATTTTTGTTATTCTCAAGCGTTTCATTACCTTTTTAAAACTGCCTAAAAGTTTAACATAAAAGTCTTTTCTTTTATTTTACCTCTATTGTCGAAAAGGAATATTTTTCAAAATAGAGGTATAGTTATGTAGTAGATGATATGGGGTTTATTTTTTATATACATTTCGTCTTCTAATGCTGGTAAAAGGACATTTTCAATTTTAATTTTAATTTTAATTTTGGTAAGACACATTTTAATTGAATTCCGTCAGAAAAGAAAATATTAAAAATGGAAATAAAGGTAAGCTAAAAATATTAAATAAAATCTTACGAAGGTATTAGTAATAAAAAATTTTATTTGCGGCCTAGTTTTAAAGCAGATTTCCGAAAAACTATAAGTTTTTGCTTACAGAACTTTTTTAGTTTTAGTTTAACTTTTAATTCTGAAATACGCCTGCAGCGTCTTCTGTAAATGATTTTATGCATTATGTAGTGGTATCTACGAGGTATCTCTTAGATACCACATCTAGAAATTTAAAGGCGCGGACGTGTTGGGTTGATCAGAAAATGACATTTTTTGACGTCGGGCAAAAATTTAGTATCAAATAAGGCACGAACATGAAATTTTGTTTAAAAAACATACGAAATGATAAAAACTGCATACGGTGACAAGATCTTGAATTACAACAGCATCTTTAAGTTGTTTGCAAGATTTCATGATGGAAGAAATAGCATTGAAGACGATCTGTAATTAGTCCCTTGCATGACAAGTATGTAAACGCTAAAAGAATGGTCCAAATTCTTTGAAAAGATTACTGTGTGTCTATTCTTCACCGCATTCGGGCTCAAAATTTAGGAAATTAGATAGTCTAACCGCGTTTTTGGGAGTGATTCCGAAAGTGCTCTGCTTTGAATTATTTTGTAAATATTTGCAACATTGTATTGATTCACAAGTAATGTATATTATTTTTAACAACTTGTTTATATATATATATATATATATATTATATATATATATATATATATATATATATATATATATATATATATAAATATATATATATATATATATATATATATATATATATATATATATATATATATATATATATATATATATACAATGTGACAATTTAAGTCCGCATCATATGGGATTTTTTTAAATAATCACTTTCCCCCAGATCTCGTTAGTGCATCCATTTGTGCTTTAAATAATATCAGAAATAAAGTATATTAAGTCATTTGTACGCATGACGTCACATGTTAAAAATAATATTTTCGTAAAAATTTTGGAAAAAAAAAAAAAAACGTATAATTTGGCCAAATTTTAAAAAAAGTTATTAGACAAAATGGTTTATTTTGTGATTCTAGATCTGTTTGTTAAATTTCAACGGCCTACTAAGATTTTGAATTTTTGGCAGTTTTTTGACATTTCGGCAATTGTTTTTCATCTTGATTTATTGCAACCTTATTTAAATCATTTAATTTGTCAAAAACTAGGCACCTATAATCTATTTAAGAACAAAACGAAGTCGTGTTCATAATTTTTTATTAGAATATTAAAATTCAGACATTATCATGAATCATATTTGATGCAAAGTTCGATTAGCTTTTGTTTTTAAATAGAAAAATGTTTCTCGCTTACGTATTTTGATAGTGAACACACTTAAACGTTTGTAAATTAACACAAATCTTACATTTTGATCTTTTTAGTAATGCATTTAAATTTTTAACAATGTAATGTTTTTTTTATACTTCAGCTAAAACCACTTTTTAGATCAATAATACATTTTAGATTCTAATTAGCAACCGTAATAAAAATATTACACATATTCTAGTTATTAATTTTGCAGTTACGCGTTAATAATACCACCGAAAAATTACATTAAAATGCTTTCGGTGTCATTGTTGGTGTTACTGCTAATTTTAAATAAATCCAACCATATTTTAGTCGTGGTTATCAAAATTAACGTTCGCAAAATTAGAAAGAACCTTTATGGTTGTGCCGATTTCCTCCTGAAAACTTACCTTCTACAGGAAAAAGAACTAGACAGAGAAATTAACACGCTAAGCAAAAGTCGATATTTCTATGCGTTTATTAATAGTAGACCCTGAAAACAATTGAGAACTAGAGATCGCAATATGGTGTCGTAAGCTATCAAATATTTAGTTAGGAATTCAAACTAGAATGGAAAGAAACAGATGGTGTCACGACATGCTTTCTCTTCAAGAAAAAATTGAAATTGTTTTATTGTGTGGGGAAAATACACCTCATCGTACTGTTGCAAATGTTTTTAACTAGCGTCATCCTGAAAAAATCTTGCAGCAATCTACTGTGAGCCGAATTATAAAAAAGTTTAAATCGACTGGATCTGTGGGAAACGCTTCCCGAAAAAATCATGTTGCACGTAAACATACCGAAGATACTGAGTTAAATGTGTGCTTACGTGTAGTGGAAGAAGGCAAAACCAGTGTTAGAACTATTTCGAAGTCTAAACCAGAGATCGACAGGGAAAGTGTACGTAAAATTTTACACAAAAATAAATTTAAATCATACAAAACGAAATTGATAAACACTCTACAGGATAGAGATTTTAATATTCGGTTGTTATTTTCATTCTGGTACCAAAGAAAAATAGATGAGGACTCTAAATTTCCGTACAATGTTTTATGGACTGATGAAGCCACGTTTACTTCTAACGGAGTAGTAAGTTCACAGAATAGTCGATGGTGGGCCCAAGAAAATTCAAACTTCATAATTGAGTGTCGTGACCAATACTCGTTTAAAACTAACGTTTGGTGTATGTGGGTTGGTAAATGACCAAATAATAGAGCCATATCTTATTAGACATAATTTAAACTCACAACGATATTTAGATTTTTTAAATAACGAAATTTTAGAACTTCTGGATAGCATGGCTGCGGATCTAAGATATGCTCTATGGTATCAATTAGATGGTGCACCAATACACAATACTTTGCAAGTACGAAACACTTTAAATGAACTATTTCATGGCAGGGTCATTGTGCGAGATCAGGATAATTGTTGGCCACCTCGATAGCCCGACATTACCCCATTGGATTTCTATTTATGGGGTTATCTCAAACAACACGTATACAAGTTTAGACCATTTAGAGATATCGATCATTTAGAAACTATAATTAGGCAGTGTGTTCAGGAGATGCGTCCCGTGTTTGTGAAAAATTCCGTCAAAGAAATTTCTAGAAGAACCATTCGTTGCATTGAACGAAACGGTGGACACAACGAAATGTAGAATATTGCAATATGCGTGTATTTGATACAAAGTATTTATTAAATAGGTTAAAATAGCCAATTGTTAATTTAGCGTTTATAGAAAAAAACATTACATTGTTGAAACTTTAAATACATTACTAAAAAGATCAAAATGTAAGATTTGTGTTAATTTACAAACGTTCAACAACTATCAAACTACGTAAGCGATAAATATTTTTCTATTTAAAAACAAACGTTAATCGAACTTTGCATCAAGTATGATTCATCATAATGTGTGAATTTTAATATTCTATAAAAAAATTATGGACACGACTTTATTTTGTTCTTAAATAGATCATAGGTGCCTAGTTTTTGACAAATTAAATGATTTAAATAAGGTTGCAATAAATCAAGATAAAAAACAATTGCCGAAACGTCAAAAAACTGAAAAAAATTCAAAATTGTAGTAGGCCATTGAAATTTGACGAACAGATCTAGAATCACAAAATTAACCTTTTGTTTTATAACTTTTTTAAAAATTTGGCCAAATTATACGTTTTTTTTTCAAAAATTTTACGAAAATGTCAGTTTTGACAGGTGACTTCAGGCATAAAAATGACTTACTATACTTTATTTCTAATATTATTTGAAGCACAAATAGATGCCGTAACCAGATTTGGGCTAAAGTGATTATTTAAAAAAATTCCATATGATGCGGACTTAAATTGTCACACTGTATATATATATATATATATATATATATATATATATATATATATATATATATATATATATATATATATATATATATGTATGTATGTATATATATATATATATATATATATATATATATATATATATATATATATATATATATGTATATATATATATATATATATATATATATATATATATATATATATATATATTATATATATATATATATATATATATATATATATATATATATATATATATATATATATCCAAGTTATGATTAGATTTTAGCCACTTTTTGTCAGAAGTGGCCGTAAATTAAGGATGATGTATTTAAAGATAGCCAATGTGCATATAAACGGAAATGATATCCTAATATCAACAAGACACATAACAATTCGAAGTCAGCAGGTCGAAGAACATATGAAAAGTGTACCTGAACGTTAAGTTGACTAAAAGATATAAATTGGGCAAAAAATAGGCAAAAATGACCATATATAAAAGGGGAAAACGTTGTCAGGATTCACAATGAAAATTTCAATAAATCGCATGGATAAATTTATAATACGGTACATCATATATTGATTTTTGGCGCTTTAAAAAAATATATCTCTTTTTGAACCGCTAACATACCAACGATTTACGGAAATGCTCATATGCAAGGACGTATTGATAAGTATCTAGCCTAGCATATAATGGATAAGCAAATATCAAATACAAAAATTATTTTTTCAATGTAATCTCCTTTCCACGTTATACACTTAGTGAAACGGTTATAAGGTAACTCTGAACCTATCAAAAAAATGTTTGTCTTCGACATTTATTACTTCTTTATTTGAATAAAATGTATATAATTTTAAATCTTGTTTCAGTTTTGAAAATACTAAATAGTTCGAGAGAGCTAAATCAGGGAATTATGGAAGATGATCAATCAGTGCAAAGCCTAATTCGTTAATTTTTTGCAAAACTAACAGTGGTTTGTGTGCAGGCGCATTATCTTGCAGAAATGCAACTCATTAGATACTTTTTCTTGGAGTTTTTCCACAATTTTTTGGCGACGTTTGGTCGTATTGTAAATAATTTGTCAGAAGTATTTTATTCTTCTTCCAAAAACACCAGGAAAAACGCAAGCAAGAACTTTCCTGCTGATTTTTGTAAGCGAGACTTTTTAGAGCGAGGTGAGCAGCATGTTTTTACCCTTTTGACTGTCTTTAAATTATCACGATGGACCTACGTTTACGTTTCATCGATAGTTACCGTACAATCTAAATAGTTAGACAAATTTTCTTCAACATTCTAGACACAAAAGCGGGTCTTTTAGCATGCTGTTCATTACTGATGTTGGTTCTTTCTCTCTTGAAATCTGCACACTAATTTTTGATTATGGCATAGGAAGGAGATTATTTCTTCAATATAATCAGCATGACATCGTAAAATTCTTTAGCTGACAGTCCTTTTTGAAAGAGGTACTTTATCATCGATCAATATTCGATTTTACTAACACCAAACTTTTTGTACATATTACTAAACGTTAAACTGTTTTTAACATTAGAAGGTGGCTTAGGCTAACTAGTGTAGTCAGCACAAATATATAAAGGATATTTTTTTAATTTGTTAATGACACTATAAACTAATTTGTGCCACATTAAAAAGCTTTGGGAGTATGTGGAGGGCAGAATAAATTATTCATGTAATGCAGAGTAATGCAAGAATCCTAGGTTTCTCCACATGGCCCTAAAACCCCAGGTAATTTCACTTATCCGACAATTTCATTTTAACATTTATTGGAGGGTTAGAAAATCCGACAATAAATAAAACATTTTTTAACAAAATATATATTTTTAACCATGCAGTGTGACAGACAATAATCACGTGTGTACAAATTATTTTTGTTAAAAAAAATGTTAAAAGAAAATATAACCCATTTAAAAAAATGCAAAATATGAGAGTTCGTTAAAAACATTTATTATATTTTGTATAATAAATAATTAAGTAAAATCCGTTCTTTAAATAACAATGTTTTATCCTTGAAATATTTTTTTAGATTATATAAATTCTTATCTCATTTATCTTCTAATTATAATATAATGTTGAAAATAGCCTCCTTCGTACTTGTATAAGTTGAATTCACTTTTTTACTTAGGCCAGTACATTCATTCTATAGTCTAGTATAAAAGCTCCATGCCTGGGCTAAAGGTGCATTAAGGCATTAGCAATATGAATGTGAGTAGTAGTAAAATTAACAAAAATTACTTTGAAAATAGTCCAAAATAATCATTCATCATCATCAATCAGCCCTTTGTGTCCACTGCTGAACATAAGCCTCTCCCATCTCAGTCCACTTTCTCCACTCCTGGGCTCTCCGCATCCAGTTACCACAGAGTCTCTTAATATCGTCGGTCCAGCGTGTGGGATGTCTACCCCTACTACGCCTGTCGCTCCTAGGTCTCCACTTAAGCAGCCTCTTAGTCCATCTTCCATCCGATATTCGGGCTATACGTCCTGCCCAGTTCCATTTAAGTTTCGGGATGTATGCAATTACACCAGTAACGCCAGTTCTTTGATGGAGAAAACTTCGTTTCTAATACAATCCCGCAGTGACACTCCAATCATTGAACTTTCCATCTTGCGCTGTGTTGTTCTAAGCTTTTTAGCGAATGCGATAGTTAAGGTTACAGTCTCGGCCTCGTAAGTTATCACCGGAAGCACACACTGATTAAAGACCTTCCTTTTTAGGCAGATAGGAAGATCACTCCTAAACACATCTTTAAGTCTTCCGTAGGCTGCCCCAGCGGACGTTATTCTTCTCTTCAATTCGCACGTTTGGTTGTTCCTTGTGATGCGAATCTCATGACCAAGATAGGTGTATTTGTTCACTAGTTCTACCTCTTTATTGCCAGCACTAATCTGTTCGCTTGGAACCAAGTTTGTCATATATTTTATTTTAGAAGCATTCATTTCCAACCCCACGACTGCACATACTTCTTGAAGTTCTCGAAGCATTACTGCAAGCTCTCCAAGACTGTCAGATATTAGGACTATATCATCTGCAAAACAAAGATTTGTCAGACTTTGCTCATCTGTGTTAAGACCTTTTCCTTCTCAGTTGAGTTTCTTGAAAGCGTGTTCTAAAACTGCGGTGAATAGTTTAGGCGACATCGTGTCGCCTTGTCTTACTCCCCTACCAATTGGTATGGATTTGGTGTTTTCGTGGAGTTTCACACTGGCTGTTCTCTTAGGGCCATAGATATGTCCTCATAGAAGGTGTCCACTTCATCGTCGCTGTGGTAAATGGTAGGTGCGTATGCTTGTAAAATTTTCATGTGACATCTGTTGTTCAGTTTCAGGACCAATTTCGACACTCTAGGTGAGGTTTTCTTTAGGGGAACAATATTGTTGCTGTGCCGCTTATGTATTATGATATCGGTCCCGCCATTTGACTCATTTTCGTTTTCTACATAATAGAAGTTGTGTCCTGAATTTGGTTTTATTAGCTGTTCTCCACGTCTTCTGACTTCGCTAAGACCAACCAAATCCCATTTTATGTTCTTTAACTCAGTCTCAAACTGAAATAATCGCTCTTCCGATAGCAGTGATTGCGTGTTGTATGTTGCGGTGTATAGTTCTGTACTTTGAGGGGTAGATTTTTTCTTTACTAGGTGTTTGTCCCCCCCTGAATCCGTGGGACAGACTAAAATGACGTTAGTGCGAGATTCTAAAGACAATCTTCTATGCGCCTGGGGTATTTGTGTTTTGATATCTAGCAGTTTCATTGCCAGCAATAAAACACCACGCTGGCTAGACGGGTTGGTGAGTTTAAATTTCAGCCACTCCCTATGGGTCAGACGCTCTTTGCAGCCGCTCATCTGGGACAGTTGCTGCATGGTGTGGATTTTCTTAGCTTCACCTCCATCCCTCGAGACCTTACCGGCATGGGTGGTCCTGCCCGTAGCTACGTTACCGCCGGCATCGCTCCCTGGATATTGGAGGTTACTGTTCAGTAAAATTCAGTTAACAAAAATAATATGTTATCGTTTTTAACTTATTTCTTACCATAACCAGTTCAACTTGGATTGGTTGGGTTTTTTTTATTGAAAATTCTGTTTCGTATCGTTTTTACCCATGTTATTTAACTTAATCCAGCAAAAGCAAAATAAGGTTTGAAGTAGAACAATTGTCATATTTCGTATCATTTAATAAGAAATGATGTGGCTCTAAGTAAGAAGTTTCACTCGTGCTTGAAACTTGTGAGGTCAAGGGAAAATATGTGCGTCAAGGTTTTGTATGAAAAGGCTTTTGTTCACTTGTTTTTAGCTGTCATTTTCGTTAATTTATTTGAATATTATTACTATGTTTCATAAATTTACCTTTGACCAGGCAATGTTCGCAAAAGGTTATTCAGAATTTTTAGCAGGAGTGTCTCGTGTACATACATAAAACACATTCCTAATAATAACGCTGTAGTTGAGTCATAAAATTATTTTAATACTAGACAAATAGATGATGATTTCCTTAACAAAAGGTAGCATATTGTTTTAATTCGAGATCTATCATTAGATTTCAAAATTATTGAGAGTAATGAGATAAAATACTGAGTTATTTATTTGATAACCAGATATACATATGATAACAATAAATATTTATTCAGTGAATCATATTATTATCTTAATCCTACTCATGTTTGCTGAGACGGTTTAGTCACAAGGCTCTTATTGAGACGTGCTTCGTTTTTCATTTATACACCTATATCTTGATAATAAGTAACACATCGATAGTTTGTAGTTGATATAGATCCCATAAATCTCACTTGAACAACAGATCTTAGTGTTGTTTATTATTACTGGACTTACCATTCTTGTTATACAAGAAATTATTACGACATCCTCGCCAATATCCTTAGGATATGAAAAAAGGGTAACTCCCTGCTCAGGCGGGAGGCGAATTATATAAAAAACAAGCTTACGTTATTCGTTTCATCAGTTCACCTCAGAAGGAGTAGAAGGTGTGGTTTTAGGGAAATGAAAAAAGTTGTAGAAAGCAAAAGCTGTTACAAACATAATAAACTACCTAAAATTACCTTTTGAATACTCCTTATAGCTTTGTGTGACAAGAATTAAATATAAAAGGTAACAAACTACAAAACAGTAGGATATGACAGTCAATAAAGAAAATTTCACACAAAATACAAACCTCATTTTATTGGAACTCTAGATTTGAATAGCACAATTAATAAAAAATGGATTAGTTTTGCTGGGTTTAGTTTTTTCTGCCGCGTTGCGTACAGGCCTTTTTTGACTAAAAATGCAGCTTCGCCAGAATGTTTTTTTTTGCAGCTACGTCAATACCCATATTTCACGCTAAACTCAAATTTGATCAGAAAGAAAATTTCTTGGTAAATAGTTCCTTCGTTTTGTTCTTGTATGTAAGTATATATTTTCTATTGTCGTCATTTTTTATTTAGTCTATATAAGTAAACATATGCGCACCTAACAAACGAATGTATCTAGTTATTATTGCGTACCATTCTTTGCAGGAGGGTTAACTTGAAAATATATTACAAGTCACGATATTTTTAATATTGCCGTATTACGAAACATGAAACAGTCTTCTCTTCTATAAAAAGCAAACTTTATTCCCTTTGGCTTAATGTAAAACTACTGAAAACAGACAAAGTCCATATTTCAGCAGTCTACCCACTGTTGCTAGTCCTTATCCAGGTATTTACGCAACGTAATGGCAACGAATTGTCGGTTTGTGGCTGGTGTGTTAGCGTATGATGGAATATTAGGTGTACATACCTGGTACAATTTGTTATATTTTACCGAAATTATTTACTTTAGTGTAAAGCATATCTCTATAAGTCGCAAATAATTCTAATAAATTCGACAAAGGTTTCTAGGAATAACAAAAATTTAGAAATTATTTTTTAGAAAAATAAAATCAAAAATCTTAGTAGGTACTACTTATCTTCGAATGTCTCTCGACTGTCGAATTTCTGTTTGCTGATTTTTCTTCTACTAAACCAAAATATGTTTTGATACATTTCCATCAAATTTCTAAAACGTTTAGAGATTATAAACGGTTCAATCGAACTTCTAAAATGTTTCAGAAATTATAAACAACCTACTTGGTTCCACAAAAAGCAAAATTCAGAAATAATTGGAAAGTATTTTATATATTAGTTTGTAGTTTTTTACCATTTCTGACAATATCGTGCTTCAAAATTAATAAAATGCTGCATTTTAATAAGATTGGTGGTAATTCGAAAAATTTAAATGAATATTTTACTTTTCTTGCAATTAAACTGGACGGCATCAATTCAGTGATAATTAAAACGAATATCTTTTCTCAAATATGTTGCATGTTACTGATTGGATTACTTTACTTACATAGATGCTTCTATCTCATGGTACAAAGGGGTAGGTTGTTAAATTTTTTCTCTTTTTTCTATTTTATTGGCCTCATGAACTTAATGCATTAACCTCGAGCTTGTAGACGTTATAGCATCCAGACGAATCGAATCAGGGACCTGGGAGTCTCAACACACCCCATAATTCAGACCAACAGGTTGTCATATTTAAGACTGAAAAATTAAAAAAGTAATTTTTAGCTAGTCCAGTTACTAATTCGCCAAGGTAATTTTCCTTTTTAATTTGACATATGAATTCAAATTGAAACTACTTAGGTATTTCTTTATTTAATTATAACGTATCGTATTACACGACCAAAGCGATAAACTTCTCAATTTCTGACTCTTGGTGTAATTGAAAATATTTAAATTTCCCCTCTATACAGTAACCATTTTAGCTAATTTTGTAGGTTGAATTTTATTTTATGAATATGTAAAATATTTGTACCCAAATTTAATTTTCGTTTAACGAAAAGTTTTTGAAATAAGTATTTTTATACATGATTTAGGAACCGAAGGGGTAATTAATTTGTCGGAGTGGTAGAACTCTTTTGAGCAAGAAGTCTTCTTCTCGAAGTTCCATATCCGATACGGACGTAGGTGACCCTCTCGTCTTTGCCTGTGGTTCGTGATTTTTTTTTTGGTTTTTTTTTTTTTTTAAGTGTTCCACAGACAAAGGGGATTTACAGTTTAATGCCGGTTTTAAAGCCAAAGTGAGAGGGCTTTACTAGGCATGATATTACGGATGGTTTACCATTCCTGAGCCGAGAGCCGAACTCGGGTCTCCGGCGTAGAAGGTCGACACGTTAACCTCTACGCTATGGCCGCCTCGGAAAAAGTCTGCATACAACATATTCTTCTAGTTATTAATATTATTCTTATTATTTTTAATAGTTTTATTTTATTTCGAGATCATTAACAATTTAATTAAAAAATGATATATAAAGTTTAGATCTCCGTTTTGGACAAAGATACATTTAAAATTTATGTACAACTCACTTGAAAAAAGTGGAAAAAATAAAAATGATTTAATAGGAACCATTTATTTGCAGAAAAAATAAAAATGATTTGATAGGAACCAGTTATGTGTAGAAAAAGTACCGATTTTGTTGCTTAGTTAACTGAAAAGAGTGCAACAAGAGAGTAATTCCACGGGTTGCTATGCCATTCGAAGACTTTTCCGTTTTATGTAGTTATAAAATTTTAATTTTTTAATCGCCCAGTTCATTTTACCTTAAATTTAAAATTCTAGTGCGCTCAATCAACTACTATTTAACAATCAATAATAACTGCCAAAATGAAAAGAGTTTAAATTTCAACAATTATTTACTGTTCTTCAATTTTTCGGATCATTTCGAGACGCGATTCGTTTCACGACTTAGTGGAGCTAGAATGGACAAAAAAGCAAACAGAATAGAAATTATTTATCGTCGTATCAACACAATATGACTGAAGATACAGCAATTTTTTTTATGGGTCTAGCACACATGCTGCAGGGAGGTCCCTAAAGCGCTACAGGAGCGACACGTGTGCGGAAAAAGCGATTCACGTTGTTCTTGAATCGCTGTAAATTGTACTCGGTGGGAAAAACAGTTCTGGGCAAATTATTCCATAAAATAATCATATAAACCATATAAAAGACTGCTTGAAAGCGTTGTACGAGGAGTAACAAGCTGAACCTCATACGGTTGTGAAGTATCAGCGGGACGTGTATTTCTAACGTG
Source organism: Pachyrhynchus sulphureomaculatus (assembly GCA_019049505.1). Classification (NCBI taxonomy): domain Eukaryota; kingdom Metazoa; phylum Arthropoda; class Insecta; order Coleoptera; family Curculionidae; genus Pachyrhynchus; species Pachyrhynchus sulphureomaculatus. The sequence goes on along the minus strand of CM032446.1, from coordinate 88,463,760 downwards.
CACCGCTCTGGGAGGAATTAAACGGGCCACATACTCCGAACACTTTCCATGGAGATACTGTAGAATAGGCTTAAGTCGCCAACCGTTCTTCGATTGTTCCAGCGAATCAAGGCCGCCGGTCAGTTCCGGGTGTCCAATCAGACGAATAGTTAGCTCTTCTCTGAATAGAATTCAACAAATTCAGTGTATGTTTGGAAGCGCAGCCCCAAACATGGGAGCAGTATTCCATAGTTGGTCGAATTTGAGCTTTGTAAAGAATTAACAGTTGTTGTGGAGTGTAAAGCTTTCTGGTTCGAAATGATATTCCTAACTTTTGAGAAGCTCTACTTGCTATGCCTGCAACATGCTCATGCCAGGACATATTTGCTCCAAATTAACGCCCAACAAATTGAGTGACGATGTTAGAGGAATGGAGTGCCCCGCCATAACTATGCCGGGTTCAGCTACGTTAACTTTTTTAGAAAAAACTGCCGCCTGGGTTTTTGTAGCGTTAAATTCCACTTGGTTACTGTCACCTCAAGATAAAATTTCTTCCAGGACTTTGTTAAGTTGAACAACTCTCCGCTGTCTGCGGACACTCGCCTGAGCAGCCGATGTCCGAGCGTTCAAAGTGAATGAAGAGATAAGTGTACTGTCATCTGCAAAGCTGTAGATTGGATTTCCGGTCTTTTCCAGCAGATCGTTAATGTAAATGAGAAAAAGAGAGTAGGAGATAGTATGGAGCCTTGGGGCACACCGGCGTTGATAGTGAAGGTGTTAGACAGAAAGCCGTCGACCGCCACTCGTAAAGAACGCTCACTGAGGAAACATGAGAGCCACAAACAAAACCTTTCAGACATGCCATAGGAGCGTAGTTTAGCTAACAGTCCATGCCTTGGCTATGTCAAGAGCAACCGCTCGAAATTCTCCAAAGTTGTTGGGTTGTTCCAAATATGTGTTACATAAGTCAGAACATCTCCTGTTGATCTATGTTTACGAAAGCCATATTGGTGATCGCAAATAATGTTGAATTCTTCAAGATATTTTAGAAGATGTTGATTGATGGCCTTTTCCACGACTTTCGATATTATTGAAAACAGTGCGACTGGTCGGTAGTTATTTGGCAAGGTCTTGTTGCCTTTTTTAGGTATCGGCTGAACTGTGGCACACGTCCAGTAGGAAGGAAATATGCCCTTTCTGTAGGATAGATTGAAAAGTCTACAGAAAAACTGGTGTCAGTTTCCTCGCACAGTTTTTGAGAACTATGGCAGGTATTCCGTCAGCGCCAGAAGCTTTTTTGGTGTCTAGCTTCATTAAAATACGATTTATGATAGGCTGTCTGAAGACAACATCGGGCATCCTTGACTGCAATATGTGAATAGTATGTGGCGTTATTTGGCAAGGTCTTCTTGCCTTTTTTAAGTATCGGCTGAACCGTGGCACATTTCCAGCAGGACGGAAATATTCCGTTTCTGTAGGATAGGTTGAAAAGTCTACAGAAAACTGGTGTTAGTTCCCTCGCACAGTTTTTGAGAACTATGGCAGGTCAGCCCCCAGAAGCTTTTTTGGCGTCAAGCTTCATTAAAATACGTTTTATGATATGCTGTCTGAAGACAACATCGGGCATCCTTAACTGCACTATGGGAATAGTAGGTGGTATTTTTCCTTGAAAATCGACAGTAGAATGTGAAGCAAAGAGTTTAGCCAACAAGTTCGCTTTTTCAGCAGGAGTGGTTGCAGTATTGGTATATATGGCAATAATTCGAATATTTGGCCCAATATTGAAACTATACCAGCCCTCAGTTGAAAATAATTGAAGCTACGGAACCATTAGCAAGGACAAAGTCATAGTTTGCCAACAATCATCGTAACGCGATCTCAGAAGGTTGGTCACTTACATCAGAATCGGTATTAGCTGTCAAAATTGAACAAAGTCCATATTTCAGTAACTATTGACAGAATAGAATAGAAAGTATTTATCGCCGTATCAACGCAATATGACTGTAAGATACAACAATTAGTATATTTGGTTAAATGGTATATTGATACTATACCAGCTCTTTGCTGAAAATAATTCAAGCTACGGACCGATAGAGGAACCATTAGCAGGGACAAAGTCATTGTTTGCTAACAATTATCGTAACGCAGCGCGATCTCAGAGGGTCGGTCACCTATATCAAAATCGATATTAGCTACCCAAATTGAACAAAGTCCATATTTCAGCAAATATTTACCGTTCTCTCACCCATTGAACAATGTCAAGATGCATTTAATCGTATCACGACTTATCAGTAAGCTAGAATCGATAGAGGAGAAAACAGTACATAAAGTACTTATCGCCATACTTGCGTAATATAACAGTAGGACTATAACAGTAACACCAGTTTTCTGTAGACTTTTCAACCTATCCTACAGTTCAGCCGATACCTAAAAAGGCAAGAAGACCTCGCCCAATAACAATGAGTAATGAAAACAATGGGAGCGGTTGCTCTGGACATATGATGTGGGCTGTGGCTAATCTAATATTGCAAGCATACCTGCCCTCTGTCGGTTGATCATTCAAGTCAGTATCAATAATCAGCAAGAGGTAGCGCAATGTCTATTTGGAAATATATATATATATATTAATATATATATATATATATATATAAAAGTATATATATATATATATATATAAATTCGACCAACTATGGAATACTGCTATGTTTGGAGAGAGCTCCCAAACATACACTGCATTTGTTGGATTCTATTCAGAGAAGAGCTGTTCATATTAAATATATAAAAGTGTTCGAAACTTCTTTTCCTCAGCGAAGAATATTTTCAAGGGCACCCACTTATGGGCATGTTGTATGGGAATATCGAGTATGTCGTTACTGATATAGAGGGCATTCATGTTATAGAACCGACTTTTAACTTTTTTCTCACCCAATGTATAATATATTTTGCTAAACGGACTGAAAATGCTATTTATAGAGGGTGCCATTTTAAAAAATCCTAGTTTGCTTTGTAATCTATCAAATTTGACATGTGACAAATGTTTTCTTTGAATTTGGCTTCTTATTTTTTATCGTTTACCTCCTAGCCTGAGCAGGGATTTTACCCTTTTTCATATCCTAAGGATATCAGCGAGGATGTCGTAATGCCCGCCAACGTTGTCCAAGTGTCGAAACATACATTTTTGTATTTCACAGCACCTTTTAGACAACGCGGTTGTGCTGCCTTGGACGTTATTACATTTCTGTGAACAACTATTACCTATGTACGTGGCCTGGCCAAATATACTTAAATAAATTAGGAAATAAGTATACCGACCTGCGGGATTGAACCCTCGACCTTCTGCACCGTAACCAAGGTACTATGCCATGGTGCTACGGGTTGCCACACTTTAAAAAAGTAAGTTTACTTATAAAATAATTTTTTTGATATTTCAAACAGGACAAGAGTACATTGAGTGAGCCACTTCAAAGTTTAAATTCTATTCAATAACTTAAATGCAATATCGCTAACGACTTAAAACAAATATCAAGAATTATATAATTTTATAAACGGACTGAGAAATGCTATTAAATGGGGTGCTCAAATGTAAAGGCTGCCTTTTAAACAAATCCTAGCCACGTAAGAATTCCGTCAAATGAAAAAGTGGATCAATAAGCCAAAGAATCCACAATCTCTGGGGATAGTATTCCGGAGTGCAAGATTCCGGTTACAGATTGTTTTCGAATTACGAAAGTTAAAATCAATATAGACTGAAAAAAAATTTGAATAATCGACAACCGGTCAATTTTCCAAGGCAACAAAAAGTCTTGGTTCAATAACCAAGATATTAGAAATTTTATAGAAGTAATAAGTAGAATACAGTGTAATCATGCATTGCATCCGGTATATAGAGCTAGAATAGGTCTAGAGGACAATTGCCGATTAATCTTTTATTAACTTTAAATAACATTAATATTTATAGGATTATCTATCATCATGTTTTGGACTCTAGAATTAAGGTTTAAAAACAAGGGAAAAAAGAGAAAAAAACGAAAAAAATAAGAAAGGGAAGAAAAAAGAAAAAAAAAAGAAAGAAACAAAAATAAAAAAAAAAAAGAAATATTACAGAAAAAAAAAAGAAAAAAAAAAACAGAAAAGCAAGTTGGTTATAATCAGTGCCAAAAACACACGTCAAACAAATTCTAGTTGGTCTTATAATATGTTAAATTTGAGATGTGACAAATTTTCTGCTATCCTATTTCACCTTCTCATAAAAACCTAAGTTTACTACTGAAAGAATTTTCTTGGTATGTAGAATAGGAAAATAGTGAATTAGATAAGACACTTAAAAAAAGTCCCAGTACATCTAATTTCTGTGTGAGAAAATTTAAATTGTCCAATTTTTTCAAAGCAAGTATGATTGTGAATGTTGCATTAATGCAGTTTTTTTACCTCATCTTTTTTCTTCGTTTTTATTTTTGCCTTGACTATAACTTTACTTTAAGTAAGTAGTTGCCCTATAATTTAGTGAAAATTTTATGCTTTTTAAAGAATTATCTAGGAAATTAACTAGCCTTTAAGTTTTCAATATTCTCACATGTCTAGTACTTCGCTTTGAATCTCAAGATAGAATAGTTGGCATACTATTAATTTTTAATAAATGTTTGTTTTGAAAGAAATATTATTTTTATTAAATTATTGCCTTGCTTACACCTTGTATGCAGTGGCGCAGCTAGATTCAATTAGTAAGGGGGAGCATAAGGATAAAATGTTTGTCTTTTTAAGTAAAAAAAAAAGAGAAGGAAGTATATATAAAAATCAACAAATGGGTGGAGGAGGATTAAGAACAAAGGATGAGGTTTTCCATATTGAATAGGGTTTGAAAAGGGTTGTATGAGGAGTGACAAGCTAAACCTCATACGGATGTAATGTATTAGCGCGACGTATATTTCTGTATACTCCATTCTGGGAGGAGGAATTAAGCGGGCTACATCCGTCAAACACTTTTCATGAAATTACATATAGAATATGCTACATGCTAAGAGATTTTTGGTCCTAAGCTAACGCCCAACAAATTCAGTGACGATGCTAGAGAAATGGTGTGTCCCGACATAACGATATCAGGTTCCACCGCATTAACTTCTTTAGAAAAAACTGCAGCTTTAGTTTTTGTAGTGATAGATTTTACTTGATTACTGTCACAACGAAATAAAATTTCTTCCAGGTCCTTGTTAAGTTGAACGACTTCGTGCTATCTATTTATATTTGCATGAGTAGCCGACGTTCGAGAATTCAAAGTGGATAAAGAAATAAATGTACTATCACCTGCAAAGCTATAAATTGGATACCTGGTTATTTTCAGGCGATCGCTAATGTAAATGAGAAAGAGAATAGGAGATAGAATAAAGTCTTGGGTCCGACCGGCGTTGATAGTGAAGATATTAGAAGGAAATTCATCGCCTGTCACTCGTAAAGAAACCTCTCTGAGGAAACATTTGAGCCATAAACAAAATCTTCTATTAAAGGTCAATTAATATAATTTATCAATTACCAAACATATTATCTAGAAACATAAAAATATGGTGTAACATTAACAACCCGTTGGAAAAGATTAAAAATTCTGCTGATTACAGTACACTTGTTTCTTCATTAATCTTGGACACACAATTAACAGCTGCCCATGCAAATATCCACAAAGAGTAGGAAGTTATACAACTTAACGTAGAGCAAGAAGAAAATCGGTTATCGAGTGACAATTACCAAGTAGAATTTAATGCTACGAAAACCTTGGTCGATCGCAGATTTTCTAAAAAGTAAACGTTACGGAACCCGAAAAAGTCATATTGGCCTACTTAATACCAGTTAGTCAACTTAATAGGTATTAACTTGTGAGTAAATTTGCCTTGGCATAATGATATTGCATGCAAAGAAAATTTCTCAAAAACAGGGGAAAATATTTTGTACTTTATACTCCACAGGTTTTAATTCTGTTAAAGCTCAAATTTGACCAACTATGGAAAACTGTTCCCCTGTTTGTAGATGTTTTCTTAAACATTTTCTATAATTGGTAAATTCTATACAGAAAAAGGTCATTCGCCTGATTAGGGATCCAAAATATACCAGAAACCTGGATTCTTTGAAACATCGTAGAAAAGTTGATGGCTTAAGTCTATTCTGTACATATTTTCATAGGATGTGTTCAGTGGACGTAGTCTGCTTGATGCATTCCAGAGTGGTGTATACTAGGAATACACGTAGAGCCAATACATCATATCCATATGTATTTCAGATTATTACTCTTCGTAGTACTCTCTTCAAGAACTCTTTTACATATTATTTAGCATTAATTTCACAGAACTATGTTTCTCACTAAGTAAAACTTCAAAACCAACACGAGTCGCTCTTGTAGCGATTTAGAGGTTCCTCTGCAGCGCATGTGCAGATAAGTGAAAATATGCCACTAATGTAACATAAAACTCTATAGGCAACAATTCTCTTTTTTAATTTTCAAGTTGGATAAAATGACTCCTGAAATCAACAATGTTGAATTTTTGACATCCTCTTTCGATTTGGCTTAAAGAAATACTTCATCTACTTAATGTTAAATAATATAGTTAAAGATCATAATAATGAGAAAAAAATCCATTAATATAAATTAGGTTTCAGCTACTGCCATGTTAAATGGCGCTGGTACATTTTTCTAACATAAAAGTTGCTTGCAGTGTTATTTTAACGAAATGCTTTTAGTAATTACTTCTAAATTAAGTTAATCTTTAGACCCCAAAATCTGCTAAACATAGCAAAAACAACCCAATTATGTTAGGAAGTTTTGAACACATAAAAGTTATATATTAAATGAATTTTCTTTCATTACAAAACAAGTGGGTTAAGTTAAATAAAATTATTTTATAAGGATAAAGATGAAAGAAAATGAGAAAATTCTTTACTCAGTACTTTCTTCGTAAAATACAAGTGAAATAATATGATTTTCAGATTCATGACTCCACAAACTTTGAAAAGAATATAAAACATGATTTAGTCGCAGGTATCCCCCGCCTTCCCAATTATCAACCATGCGAAAAAGCGGGTTTTAGACGGGGATACAGCACTTTGGACCATCTTCAAATAATTAGATTACTAGTGGAAAAAGCAAATTAATTTAAGGTCACCTTAGAGAGATGGGCAGTTGAGTATACACAACTCTTCTTGAATACATATATAAAAATACCACATCAAAAATAATACTTTAAGAAAAAACAAATAAAATTGAAGTTAAGAAAGGAATTAGACAAGGTGACTCAATATCCCCAAAAACTGTTCACCTTGCTTCTCGAAGACATGTTCAAATCGCTAAAATGAGAAAATAAAGGAATAATAATGGACGGTGAACGATTAAATCACTTAAGATTCGCAGATGATGTCACGTTGATCATCAACACAAAAGAAGAATTACAAGAAATTAAATAATAAGTCTCGAGAAATAGGTCTAAAGATAAACTTCACCGAACCAAATATTTGAACAACGAAAGTGAAAATAACAGCCAGGAACTATTAATAGAAGGTGAAAGAATAGGAAAGATATAAACATTCATATATTTAAGACAAAAAATCGAAATATCAAAAAATAATTTAAAAGCTGACTTGGATAGAATAATCTTATTTGCTTGGTCTGCGTTCGGAAGGTTACAATCTACATTTAAACTGGACATCCCAAATACAATAAAAGCCAGTGTTTGATCAGTATGTATTGCCGGTATTAACATACGGCACTGAAATGTGGGCTTTAAATAAAAGTATAATAAATAAATTACAGGTAACCCAAAGAGCAATGAAGAGGAGAATGCTAAATATTTGACTCCAAGATCGTATTCCTAACATCGAGATACGAAGAAGATTAAAAGTGAGAGATGTAATACGACGAATATATATATTAAGGTGGAATTGGTCGGGGCATATCGCAAGGATGAATGATAACAGATGGACACGTCGTATAGTTGAATGGCGGCCTAGAGAACATAAAAGATGCACAGGCAGACCACAGATAAGATGGACGGACGACTGCGACGACTCATTGAAGGCAACTTGGGGAGGCTTACAACCGACTATGCATGAAATAAGCTAATGATGATGACCCTCCTGTCACCAGTTGTGTTTTCACTATAAACAATTATGCTGTAAATTTGTTCATTCTTTGAATCAAGAATTAGAAAAAATTTCAGTAATACTATTGAAAGTGTACAAATTTATCGACTGTAGGTTTCCTTTTTTCATTCTAGAAACGTTAGCATATATTTTTATGATGTTATTATAGAAAATAAGCAAGAAAAAAAATTTTTTTTTGTTAATTTGCCTAAGCTGACTATACACGTTAGCAATAACGCCTATTTAAAATTGCATTTATTTATGATAAGAATATTGATAGTAGTAAACTAAGATTATAAGAAAGATGCTGGCGTAAATTTCGAAAATATATTACCACATTTCAACTGAAACAATGTTTAAACGAGAGGAAAGGACCGCACGGAGATTAGAAAATTACGAAAATAGAGAATTAGAAAATATTACTATTATTAAAACTAACCGGAAATCAGTATTTACTATTTTGTTGGATTTTAGAAACTTCTAGAAGTTCTATAACAGATCCTGGTAAAGATCTTCTCCAAACATTGTTATAACCTATGTTAAGTTTTACCAATGCAATATTTAAGCCAAGAAAACAAATAATTACGCCAAAATTTTCAGGAGATAATGCGACATATGAAACACGACAAAATTGTTTAATAAAATTGTTTGGACGGATCAGTCGGTCACTTTTCAAATATTCACTTCTAAGCTAACGAGAATTCTCGAGCGATAAGATAAATTAAAATAGGATATGAGACATACTTCGAAACAAAAACGAAAATTATTGAAAAATTGGTACCACGTAACGATAGGCATATATCTGGCAGCATGAGGGCACTCTGTCGTACAACATTGTAACCGATTTTTTAAATTAAACTTTCCCTTTAGGGATTGGCAGATTAAGCTGGTGTTGGACAACTTTTTATGGACCTATTTAAATTAGAAGAAAGAAACGCAGCAGTGAATCATCCAAGGTAGTTGAATCGTCTAAGGGAGAAAATTACACAGCTGGTTGTAATTTTAAATGATCAAGGCCAAGGAATCATTTCAACAGCCACAAATACATGTATTTATAGAGTGGATATATTAAGCATTTAACATCATCAATTTTAGTTTATTTGTAATACTAATAATACTATATTTAGGATCTTCATATTTTTTTTTTTTCAACGTTGTGTCAGTTAATATGTGGTTATATATTCTTGGGAAGCTAATTGCGGTAGGGATTCTTCTTTTCTTTAGATAAAGTCTTGTGTTGTGCTTACATTTTCTTATAATTATTATTAATAAATAATTTATAACAGTTTTCCACTCTCCGAAAACATTTAGCTTTAACTTCAACTTTAACAGTGAAATATACGTAGCCAATTTACACAATGTTAGAAAGAACATTTTTTCTTCGTTATGCTGCCTAATAACACCATTAAAATATATAAATAATAGCTTTCTTGAATTAGTAAGCTAATATACAGGAAGTTCCATTTAAAAATTATAAAATTTGTGTCATATGTCAAAAACACGATGCCCGATTGGGAAAAATCTCTAAAAACCTTACTACTTATATATTTAACAATTTTGCCTGTATTTTCAAAAAAAAAGTTGGTGGGGTGGTCTCTTTATAATCAATAGCCAGTACTCTTTTAGCAAGAAATATAAAAAACTGAGTAGTTTTTAAAGCTAATTTCGCAACATGATGCCCCAGAACACTTTTGTGTTACAACATAACCTGAAGTATTTAATACATTAAAATTAAAGTCATTTAATGAATAACCAATAATTATTTTCACTGATTTTAACCATGGCTAATCGAGTGTTAATTATATTTATAATAGTCCTATAAAACGATTTTCTGTCATTCTCAAGTTACTTTAATTTCAGTATTGAAGGTATTTTGTTTAACTCTCTTGACAATATCGATCAATTATGGTTAAAGTAGAAATTTTCAATTATCGGCAGGGAGCACAGAATGGTTAGAGCGAAGCAGAAAACGGCAAAATTTATTTGGGACCCACTTCAGACTTTAATATCTTTATCCATTAAATTTAATATGTCAATTCTACCGAATTATACAACTACTCAGAGCTAATATACATAAATGTGTATAATTAGTTAAGACAGAGTTGAATGGCTGAAAATTTCTTCAGTCCATTATGGTCGTTGGAAATATAATATTACACTAATTCTGTAAAGAAATTTCAAAAGTAAAGTTGTATAAGGATATTATAAATTATTATTTAATAATAACTTATTTTTTATCTTGAACATGTTTCTCTAGTTGCTTCTTTGATTAGGCATGAAACAAATGAAAGTATGATTAATATAAATACTTAGCACCTCCTGATTTCGTTTCACAAGGTCTCTTTTCCCAATAATCTTTATCTGAATGAATAAATTCATTGAATCTCGTTGAATATTGAGACAACCATCTAAGGTTAAACTTTAATTTTAAAAAAACTTTGCTCTTCAAGGATATGTAATAATAAAAAATTTAGAGTTCAGTTAAGAAGAAAATCTGGAAAAACTGGATGGAATGACAATTATAAGAAAAAAAAATTAAGCATTTAAACCTTTTTTAAGTTAATTAATTCTTAAATTATCCAATATTGTTTATTTTTAAATCGTGAATATCTGGTAATATGAGTACGCAGTGTACTTACAGTAAAATATATAGATTTCCGTGATATTATCACAGTCAAAAAATTTTTTTTGTCTAGTTATCCAATTTTGAAGATGGTTTATAGTAATATGGATCCTGCTATCTCCGAATATTTCCGTGAAGAGCCGGTATTCGCGCTCAGGTTTAATACGAAACGATATAAGATGGATTTTTCGTCTTTTTCAGCAGAACGTTAATAGTGAAAGAAAAGAAAGTAGGGGACAGTATAAGTGGGTAACGCCAGCGTTGGTAATGAAAATCGTGGAGAGAAACCCAAGAGTCGTCACCTGTAAAGATAGAATAAACGAAACCTTCCAGGCATGTCGTAAATGCTTATCCAATAGTCTATCATACCAAACACGGCGGAATGTCTGGAATATATCAAGAACAACCTCTCGAGACATCCCATAATATTCAATTTCGTTGATTAAAAGTTGTATGACGGGTTGAGAGATCTGTTGATCTTTGGTTATGAAAGATATATTATTTGCTACCTTGTTCGGCAAGAATTGATCTATATGATGAATTCGTGCTCTCAGACATTCTTTAAAAATTGTTTCCGTGTAATCTTGATATTTTAATAAATTTGTGATATATGTAGAAACATATTTCATATGGATTTTCTATTGGTATTTTTCCTCTATTTGTGCCGTCTTCCCTTATCTTAGAGGTTAGTCAGTTTTTTATAACTGCCAACAATAGGAAAAAGTTAAAAACAGTGCACACAATAATAAACAGAACTAAGAAAATATGTAACGAGCAGCAACAGTACCAAGATACTAGCTGATAGATGACCTAAAGTTATTTAAAGCGATTAAGATTTTTCACGCCACTGCCCTGGAAATTTGTTAACAATATAAAGATATATTTGTGACTTTGGACATAAAGAAGTATTTTTAATTATAAATTTTATTATAATATACTTTTTCCATAATCACATCCATTCATTACATTTTTAGATTAAAAAAACTTTTATAAATAATAAAATAATCTCGTTATTAAAAATGATATTCCACATTATTCGACCTTAACAAATAATATTTTATAGTACTGTACTCGGAACTACATTATTATTTATCGTTTCACTTTGTTCCAAGACTTCCAGAAGTTTCTTATAATAATAGGAAAACTCCCGGCTGCTATGCAACCAACTTACAAATATTTTAATTTTATTCTATCAAAATTTGCTGATCAAATCATTTTCTTTCTAGAGTTTATGCACTGTACGGATTTGATGGTTTTGATTTGGACTGGGAATATCCGGGAGCGGCCGATCGTGGCGGAAAATTCTCTGATAAAGATGTATTTCTATACTTCGTTCAAGAGTTGCGACGAGCTTTCGAAAAGGAGGGAAAAGGATGGGAAATCACAATGGCTGTCCCTGTCGCTAAGTTTAGATTAGATGAAGGGTATCATGTTCCAGAACTTTGTGAGTAAGTATAATGGTATTAAAGTTTATTTGCGTACTGTAAGTAAAAGTAAAAGTTGATATTCTGTTTGTATGTGTTTTGGATTAAAGCAGTGAATGCATAATTACCTCTCTTGATATATTAGAGTATGGTTTAAGCTTTGTTATCTGTTATTCCAAAGAAAAACTCTATTCATGAAAATCAGGTTTCATTTAATTTAAAAGATTTTTTTATTTCTAATTCAATTCAAAACTGTACCAAAGCTGTAGAATCGTTTGTGCACGAAACAAATATTTCTCTTGATTTTTAGAACTCTGGATGCAATTCATGTAATGACATATGACTTAAGAGGCAATTGGGCAGGGTTTGCTGACGTCCACAGTGCATTATACAAAAGGCCACATGACCAATGGGCATATGAAAAGCTTAATGTGGTAAGTCTTAATTATAAATCCAAGAAAATAAAACGTTATGAGCAACTAGAACCTAGCCACTGAACTACTTATGAGGAATTCGAAAAAAAAACATTTTAATAAATATACCTGTAAGGTGTCTCATTAAAAAAACTAAATTTGAAAATATTTATATTAGAAAATACATTAATCAATAAAAAGAGCCTTTATTGTATAATAAACTACAGTCCTTGGAAACTCATGTCTTAAAAATAATGTCATTATAATGACAATCGTTAAGTTCCGGGCACTTTTTTAAGCAAATAATGCGATTATTGATTACTGCCGGTCAGCATATGTTCATGACTGAGGTTAATTTATTCAGAAAATTTGTTTAAGATGTCTTTGAATGTTTTCCGTTTATAATCATAAATTTTTTTAAAGCCGTCGTATAAAACTTTCAAATCATCTTCAATTAACGGTCTTCTGTGGTCTCTGTCATTCTCAAAGTACGAGCTGATTATTTTACATGTCGACATTGCGACATAATCTGTGATTTTAGGCGAATATAAAACTCTTTTTAATTGAGTGTTGGATTTGTCGGACTCCAATAACGGTAATTCCGTTTACTGACGTGGCCGTTAAGGTAGAAATGTGCCTTAGTTAAGAATCAGATATTGGCAAACGGTGTAAAGCCTGCAAACCTCTACATACTATGAACTGGCTTTAATTCACAGGGTTATAGATATAAGTATTTGCGAGGAATACATTGGATTGAAGTCCTGGGCTCATTTACAATACTTAACTGCATATTAGGAGATTGGAATAACAATGGACATACTGCCAAGTTTGCATGGATTCTTCATGACCTTGGTGACCTTGCCTGTATCCACGTTTTATTCAGATAATCACTTGAAGATTAATTTAGGTTATTTTTTCCCGTTTGTAAATTACAATAGTCACTTACAAAAGAGCACTCAGCAACTTGGTGCAATTAATTGTAGGCGCCTATTTCAACACATAAAATACCTAAAAAACAATATGTTTTCATAGTAAACGCAAACTTATGATGATTTCACACCAGTTAAATATCCAGTTTATTTTTCAATACTTGGTGTGCAAAAGTCAGAGCTCAAATACAAAGCCTAAAAATTGCCGTGCGATTATTTGCGTCGGTTTGCATTAATATCCGCTGACGCCTCAGTGTTATTGATCGCTAACTTTTCGCCGCATATTAAAAGGATACAAAGATAGTAATGGCCCTTGGCGTAATGCTGAAGAAGGCGCCATCTTGCTAGATGCTTTTTAATACCGCATAAATTTAGAAATTTTGACCGCATAGTATAAGACATTTAAGTACAGTTTATTAATGTAAAGTTAAAACTAATTATTAGTAATTTTTGTCTTCTCAAGTGTAACGTCGAATGATAATATGCAGCTACTAACAATCGATTTATAGCTGTTACGGATTGTTGTTACGAATTGATAGCATGGACTCTATAAGAGAAAAGTAAAACCACGGGGAGTCATACTGCTACTACATATTATCTTAATGCTCATTTTGACATTTTAAACAGGTCGTTCCAATTATTTTCCCTGAGAATAATACATACTAAAAAATAAAACAATAATGCTCCTCTTATTTTCAGAATGATGGCTTGCTTCTCTGGGTTAATTATGGTTGCTCTCCCAAGAAACTTATTGTTGGTGTTCCATTTTATGGAAGATCTTTCACGTTAAGTCAGGGTAACAATAATTATAACTTGGGAACTTACATCAATAAGGAAGCTGGTGGTGGGGCTCCAGGACCATACACAAACGCTACTGGAATGTTAGCTTATTACGAGGTATATATTATGTATATTGTTTTAATTCTAAATTTTACATATATAAATTTGGGTTTTATTTTGATTAAAAAAGCAAAAGAATATCCTTGTCTTTCCAAAACTTTAATGATTTTATGTTTCGTAGCAATGGCGTGTTCATACGCCTCTTTGTTTTTATAAGAGCTTTTTTGAAGAACTTAAAAATGTCATTTATCGTTATATAGAAATCAAACGAAAATCCAGATTTACCTTTTTTTTGTTTTTTTTTTCCAGAAAAGCGGATGTTATAATTTCCGACTTTCAAGGCAACACGTTTTGATTAAAGGCGAATTTCATTTCAATAGTTAAATTGAGAAATTTTCTGAAGAAAAGTTTAATGTAGAAAAATTAAGGTTCTCATTTTATTTAAAGAATCTATGCGTTATCTAATTAAATTAGTTTTTTAAAAAAAAAAAAAAACTTGTAAGCGATGTATCAAGAATTGAATAAAGTAAAAACTAAAAAAATATATGGAGCTGGTTAGAGAAAATACGATTTAATAAATCTGTTTTATGGAGAAAATTAATTTAACTTATCTTGCAAGATTGCATCTCGAAGAAATGTAGTTTTATGGTTAATGTGAATAACCATTCTGTAGGAAAAACTACTGTTCGACACTGTTGCAGATAGAGCATTTACAAAAAAAACTGTTTTAGCGATGTTATTTGCCTTACCCTAAAAAAATGAAAGTCAACCTTTCAACTTATATTTCTTTTTGCCGATATTTTATTTTCATATTTTTAATATCCGAGCGTGATTTTTTAAGCCATGAAAACGACACCATACAAAAAAATTGCTTGGTTGTTAAATTACTGTCGTCGTTCTAAATATTTTGTAGTTTTGCAGTTTTTACGATCTCTCTCTTCGGGAAAGTGAGTAAAAGTAATTTGGAGCGTTGTTCATTAAAGAATAAATATACAGCAATAATGGCCCATCTTGTTTCAAGTAAAATTTCAGTTTAGACAGTTTCGAAACTTAATGCACGATTGAGGTAAGAACTCATTAAACCGTCAGGGTTGTTGCCTCAGCTGGATCGACGAATGAAGAAGAATCCTATAGCTTGTTAAAGAAGCTGAAGTATCCGAAACTACACTTTTCAAGATTGGGCAGGATTAAAAGATCAAAAAATGTGTGCATGACGGTTCCTCATCTCCTTACACTAGAGTAGAAACTGGCGAAGAAAGAACATTTGGCTGCTTTAGAGATCGACGTGAGTTATTTTTCGCGAATTGTTACAGGCGACGAGGCATGGTTCTATGAGGTTTACAAGGGCCACCTCCACCTTCAAAGAAAGCAAAAACTTCGTTATCGTTTAGAAAATAATGACTACTGTTTTTGAGACTGCGAAGGAATTTTCTTTATTCAATATGAAGGTGGATATCTACAACATGGCGAGCAATTTTTGTTAAGTTGTCAGTAAGCGCGATTTTGGTAGCGGTTGTGTTCAAAGATTCAAACAAATGTCACGCACCGTTGTTTGTGGGCAGCTATCGTAAGTGATCGGTGTTACATCTTTCGTAGAAATGGATAAAGTCGACTATCGTGTAATGATCAAATGAAGATATTGTCTGTGCTGTAAAGAAGTGTTATGCCTAGTTCGGAACATTTTTTTTCTGAGGGAATGAAAAAATTAGAATCTCGCTAGACCAAATGTGTTGAGCTCAATGGAGATTTTATTGAGAAATTAATTTTTATTTTTGCAAAAAAAGATGTTATTTACCATGTTTCGATAAGATTTTTCAATTCACCCCTATATGTGCCGAAAAGATAGATAATTAATGAAGAAGTTTATGGAGAGCTTTTAGAGAAAAACGTCCCAATTCATGGGGAATAAAATCTTTGCCGTTACACAACACTACAAGGTTTGCATAAGTCAAGCCATTGCAGAAAGCTATGGATTCACCGAGTTACAATGTCTACCATGCAGCCTTGATTTAGTACTGTGCGACTTTTTAAATGTTTAAACATTTGAAAAAAGATCTCAAGGATCGAAAATGATTCTCAGATGATGAATTGAAAGTCACTGTAGCGTTGTTTTTTGAGGCACAAACAAAAGTTTTTTTGAATAGGGTTAAACAGTGTGAGAAATGTTTGACTAATGGACTAAGTATAAATAGATGTAGACGGTAGTTATGTAGAAAGGGAATTTGCTGTTAAGATCTGCTAGTTTTTATTCATAGCTGGAGTATAAAACTTTAAAAACCACACATAATGTAGCTTTCTGCTTGGCATTTTGTAATTTTCGAAAATGAGTTTAGCTAATATTGGAGAATTAACATACATCACTAATATAGAAGACTATACGGCACTCATTACAAATCGCTATGCTGGAATAATAGTAGAATATCTTAAAACACATCGTGTGGGCAAAATTACTTTACCAATACTTTAAATGTAAACAAGCTGTTTATTTTCAAATCTTTTAGGGTGTTCTAATATTGCTCGAGACTCCAATATAAAATATATCTAACAAATATAAATTGATAACAATAATAAGCGGCTTTCTGAAGATTTAACGTATTCTAGTATTGTTCTAATCCAACGAATTATTTTTTGACTCAAGTTACTTTAGACTTTTTCATATTATACAATTCACTTCGGGTCGAAACCTTAGAAGTTTGTTGCTGACTTTTCAGATAAATCCTCATTAAAAATAAAAGGAAGAATATTCCGACTGTAAATACCAAATTTTTTAACAAATATTTGGTTTTTGTATTTTAATTGAGCTTTCATTTAACAAAAATAATAATTTGTGTAACAATTTTAAGAAGGATTAACAGGATGACGGCTAACAAAAGGTGATTTTTCCGACATTTTCTTTTACTTATACACAGTATTAATATTAGGGATAATGGGTCGATTAATGCAAACTATAAACTATCACTACGAATCTTTTTATTGAAAAATATTTATTTTATGTTAGTGTATAAGGTGTTGTTGTATGACCCTTAACGAAGTAAGCTTTCTATCGATTTCTCATGTGTCTTTATAATGATCTGAAAAACCGAAACAAAGCGGAGTCTTAAATCATATTATAGTGGCATAGGCAGACGAGTAAAGAAAACTGCATTGTAAAAATTTATCCAAAAATCCCAAAAGTTTTTAAAAGGACTAAAAATATAGTGAATGTTAACGTTGAAAATTTATATTACGCTTAACTAACCAAAATTTTATTTAATTTAAACATATTTAAAAAAAAAGTTATTCGATTTGAACTAGTAGCGAAAAATATAGTTTTCAGAAAAAGAGGTTTTAGGTATAGTGTTAAAATTCATTAATATATCAAAACAACATCCAAAATTGCGTGTTTAGGGTTCCCAATAAAATAAAAGGCCAGTTTAAAAATTTATTTATTCTTTTGAGTAATGTTTCTGAAACAAACCTGTCTATACCTGCCGACAATGCATCACTACAACAGGTATTCGGAACGGGTGTTTCATGACCTCGACTGGTCAGTAGTTAATGCAGTATAACTTCGTTATTTTAACAAGTTTTAACATAATATTATAAGTCAATGTTCTCTAGGATATATATTCTTGAATCATAAAAGATCGATTTATTTTTTATACCTTCACCCTAGTGATAGTGTTTTTTTTTTTTGCAGTATTGAGTATCTACGATGAGGTACTTAATTTTAGACCTGCATAATGCACTCAAAAAGTGCAAATATAATAGTATAAACTAATTTTAAAATCTATGCATTATAAACTGCAAGTCCAAAGGTGGTCAGGGAAGCATAAGCCCTGTCTCCGCCCCATGATCCTTGAAAACAGCGCCTGTTTTACCCGACTTAAAAATTCAACTAAATTGAACTCTCTATTTTAACCCTTTAATATTTTCCTCCTCCCCCTTCAAACAAAAGGCCGTTTGAATCCATCTCTCTCACCTCTCTCAAAACTCGACTACGGAATCATATCAATAAAATTCTAAAACCTTGCGACATCGGAAGATATAAATGTAACTATGAGATGTCTTAAATTCTCATTTTTATTCCAATCCCATCCAGTAAATTATTTAATCCACTCCCAAACTAAAAAGCCGTCATTCTTATTATTGCAGATTTGTGCCGACGTTAACAACAAAGAAAATGGTTGGACTAAAAAATGGGACGAACATGGAATGGTTCCATACGCCTATAAAGGTAAAAATTGTCTATGTTATTGCAGTGTTGCCTGGGTCTTTTTTTACAAACATGCTCTGAAGAAGCTAGTTTTGAACGGAGGTTTTATGATTTTAAAGCAATGTTCAGACGCAAAATAATGTGAAACTGTAAAGAGGATCACTTTCAAATATTAATATTCGAAATCCATTTTTAGGCATATTCTATGTTATGTAGAGTTATATAGAATGTCAAGTAGAGTTCAAATGTGCCATAAAAATAGTACGCAAGAAATTAGAAAATGCCCTAGATTTTTGGGAGATTCAGCATATATGCAAATTATATATATATATATATATATATATATATATATATATATATATATATATATATATATATATATATATATATATATATATATATATATATGAAATAAATACGTTACGTTATAATAATGAAAAATCTTATATTAAAAAAATATTTTAAAATGTTTCCTTGGTTGTTTTATAAATTTTTATTTGAGCAATGATTTAATTTATACTACTGTGAAGTCTAATTTTCGGTTTTAAGAAACACAATGGGTCGGATATGAAGATCCAGAAAGTATTCAAATAAAAATGGATTTCATCAAATCAAAAGGCTATGGAGGTGCAATGATTTGGGCTATAGATTTAGACGATTTTCAAGGTATTTGTGGTCCCAAGAATGTTTTAACTCATATTTTACATGCTAATATGAAAGAATATAATGTGCCTGAGCCTACTATTACTACAACAGCAAGGGTAAGATGGAAAAACCATGTAATTAAATCACAAACCTATAACTTTTTACTACTCGCTTCTACAGGTTAGGTTTCTCTAAGGACTACACCAGAATTTCTGCTAAACAATTTAAAGTACCTTATTATAATTTGAATATTACTACTAAAATGAAATATATTTTCTTTCTAAAAAAAATGCTGATTCTTTAAAGTCATAAGCTGCTATACTTGTATACCTATATCTAGTACTAGTACGATATTGGAACATAGACAAGTTTTAGATAATAACACATTTTGAAACTGTAGTCTCAAGACTAGAAATTCTTTAGTTTTAGATCTTCAGTCCATCCTTCTTAGCATTATCAGTTAGTAACTTTAGGTTTTAAACCAGTTATGTAATTGATATAACTTTTCCTTCATTTGGAAAATATAACTTTCATATGTATCCGCGTGAAGTTCAGTCTATGATGTAATGAACGGCCATTAATTGAACACGTAGAAAATACAAGCGTGTACTTAATATGTAGGATATATTCTAAATTACATATGTGAGACCAACACTATATATTGAACCTGTTAGATGTAAGGTACTCGCAGGGGTTGCGGCCGTCTTTTAACTGCTGTTCTCTTTCATACAAAATATCATCTAGTTTACTTCTAAATAAAAAAAATAATAATACATTCATTTATTGATTTTAGTTTATTATGGCTCAAAAGTAGAAAATCCTAAAAACCTGTATAAGCAGTAAATTATTAGTAGTATTAGTAGACCAACTCATCTTACCTATTTTCAGCCGGAATGGGCCAAACCACCAAGTACGCCATCAGCGGATGGTTCTCAACCTGCACCCACAACATCAAAACCCGGCCAGTGGCAACCAGACGGTTCAACTTCATCAACCACTCGTAGATCTGAGACAACTAGGCCTAGCCAGACAACGACAAAGCGACCTTCTTCAACATCAACGTCAAAGCCACCTTCTTCAACAACCTCAGAATCTTCAACCTCAGCTGGATCTGGTGCTTCAAACGAGATTGATTACCCAACTGATTGTAAAGGCGACTTTATGCCACATGAGGACTGCACAAAGGTAGTTTTTTTTTTATAAATTAATATTGTTAGGGTGGGAAGTATTTTATATAGTAAAATTTATTATGCGACAAACTTTCTGTAATAATAGAGTAAAACCTTGTTACCAGTGTCACTGACCACACGTCCTTTATGCTGTCTTTTGGTTCTTTAACCAAGGGATATACAACTCAGTATTGGCTTCGGAACAAGACATTTAATCAGATTTTTTTTGATTATTATTTTATAAAGTAACTGGATTAATTTTGAATTCATAGAACTGGAAACGATATGCTTATCAAACCTTATGCCCTTGTATTATGCAAGGTACGCCATTTAAAAGAATAAAATTTAAAAAATATATCCTCCTTTTCCACCTCATTATATTACCTCTAATTTTGATTGATGGGTGTCTAAAACAATTACTTTAGAAGATTTTGAAAAATGGTAAAGATAAGACTTTAAATCTACTAAAATCAGCTAAAAGTTGGAAAAGAAGTAAATTTAAGTTTGACCGATTACAAATTATTTTCGGATGTTCGAAAAGATATTTTATTATTTAATTGCTGAATTAAGCAATTTTTCCAATTTTCTTCAATTAAGTTAATTTTTTTTTTCTTATATATCAAATTATTTTATAAATAGTAAAATAGCCTCGTGCAAAACATATATTAGAAAAATTCTTTTTTTTTTCAGCGATCCTCAGTGTCAGTTTATCAATTTCCTATTTTATAAACCTAAATAGTTTGTTACAAAAAATTGTTAAGATTGCTCTTATAATACACGTTTGCTAAATTTAGATTTAAAAGGTTAAAAAAAAAGGATGAAAATAATGCAATGCCAATAATTAACAATAGCATTTCACTTCACAGATACTCCGTCAAAACAAGATATATTCATCAACACAAATTAATTAGCGGTTTTATAGCAAAACATATCTTATGTTAACACACGCGTGCATAGTTAGTATTTTTGCTGAACAATATTCTAAAATGTCAGGCGTTCAGCTGTTATCAATATATTACCACATAGTTAACTTATCGAACTGGAACATAATAATAAATTGTGGAAATGAGAAATACAATATATTCATATAATAGCATTGAAATTTATATACAAATGGAAGAAAACAGTTCCATTTTCTGAGCGAAATAAAGAAAAATATACGTATTTCAAGCTTTCAGAGATTATAAAAAATGATACATTTTTTTGGAATGCAGTCAGACATACATACAGTGGCGTAACCAAGTTCAGAGGGCGTAGGGATATAAAAGAAAGAGAAGGCGCTTGTAGAGGTGAGGCGTCAATTACTAAACGGAGGGTGTCAAACAATAACCGAGTGCGGCACACAATGTTGAAAATTCTAAAAGCTTTAGCACCTCCTAGTAATAGTAAACTATACATCGATGACCAGGGTATAGAAATTACATACAAAAAAGAACCCTTTCATACAGCGAAACTTTACAACGTTAGACCTAATTGAAAAATTGATGGCGGGGAGGTGTAAGAAATTTTAACAGCAAAAAGAACCGTTTCAAGCAGAAAACGTTTAAAAACTTCAACCCAGTTTAAGAATAGATAACCGGCAGGGTAAAGATTTTCCATAAAAAAGCTTAACCAATGAAAGGTCAGAAGGAAATATACCGAAAGTTGATATTGAATGTCAGTAAAAAACATGTAGTAAGTACTAAGATGGCACGCCCAATTGTCGATTACTCTCGGACGCCCGTAGTTGTAATGCAAGGACGAAAACTTACTAGAACCCTATTCGCATTTGACATGACATAATTATAGTACGTCTTATTTTCCTTGACGTGTGTTTTATTGAGTACTAGTATCTGTGGATTTATATTTTTAAATTTCTTTTTGTTTTTACGGTTGTATTGCGATTGTCCCTCCATCTAGAGTATCTCACGAGTTTTGATATGGAGTATAACCTGGAATTTCCTAGTTTGATGATTCCCGTACTTTAAATGAAACGGCAAATTTTTACTGACGATCTCTCGAAATAAAAAGTTTTCTTTTTAAGGAGATGGAAACGTATAATGGCCATATCGCAATTTAATTACTAATATCTGATTATATAAATATTAAAACTAAATGAAATTATAAAGGTAACTCAAATTTTGTTACCATTCGTTATATCTTGTCAAAAAGAACTAATTTGTTTATGATGTGTGCTGGAATTATATTGCAAAAATATATTATTTTGCCCATTTTTGAAAACTTTCTGCTATGTTTTATTCAACTCCAAATTTGTCATAGTGTCAGGTTCTTCCAGATATATTATATTTTATTTTTGTTTTAGTATTACCGTTGTGATCATGGAAAACCAAAGGAATTTTCATGCCAATCTGGGTCAGTATATCACACAATAAGTCATATTTGCGACTGGCCTGCTAATGCTGATCGTCCGGAATGTCAAAAATTATGAACGAACATGAAAAAGTAAAAATTATTTTTAAGAATACAAATAAGTTAAGGAGTGTGACATATTTTGTTTATGTCTACGAACTCTGTCAAACAAAACGACTAAGTTATTTATTTTTGTATTAGGTGTAAGAAGTAATAAATAAATTTTTTCACAAACGTGTACTTCTTTTCAATCTAAAACACTTACAAGTAAAGAATATATACTATAGAATTATTATATATACATACATATATATATATATATATATATATATATATATATATATATATATATATATATATATATATATATATATATATATATATATATATATATATATATATATATATATATATATATATATATATATATATATATATATATATATATATTAATGTATATGGTATATGTATTTTTATTTATATATACGTTCCTGGACTAATGCTATAAAATTTGAAGCTACTTTTAGGCTTCGTGACTCCCGTCATTTTCAAATTACTCTTTCTGCACCCAAATTAAGACTTACCGCTGTTTTCATTGGTCGAACATTTTTTGAGCAGTCGATGCTGTCACTACCTCCAGCGATGCTTGTAATTCGCATTGTATCTCCGCTACCCTTTCTAATCCGCGCCCTTTTGAGTGTTCCGTACGGAACACTTATAAGATGACTTCGGTGTGTCTGTCTGTTGTTTGTTGTTGAAAACTTATTTGGGGTGTATTTTGTGAAGTCACTGATCATTTTATACCACCGTAACAACATTTTTTATTTTAAAAGCAATCAACATACGGAACACTAATTGTGCAAGTTCAACTTGCACTTGACCGGTTATTTTTTAAGTTCATATTCATGTGGAAGCGTATGCATATCTAAAATAGTCTGGAAGATTTATCCTAAAAGATTTTTTGCAACTTATCGTGTTAGAAACTATAAAAAAATCGTTGTATCTTCGAGGAAAGTAGTAGGTTTAACGTGAGCTCATGACGTAATTCTTTTACAAAACGGTGTTAATTTTAGTAACACAAGACTGACTTTGGGTCGGTACTCATGATTTTTATGAAACCGAGAATCTAGTCTATAATAAAATAAAAACAAAACAAAGAGATGGAGTATTGATTGTTTTTGTGTAGTCAAAATTTTCCAAAGTAAAGAAATTAGTCCAAACATTTCCTAAAACGCACTTCTCATACTAAACCTTAGAGGACAAAAGAGACCGTCTTCTGCAATTAATTAAAACAAAATTTCCGAAAAATGAAAACCCTTAGATTATTTATGAATTAAAAGTAAATGTTAAAGATTGGTATTTGTTACAATGATTTAAAGAAAAAGGATAAAAAAATAAAGATGCGTTATGATCAATGAATGAAATCAAAACTCAAATCACTGTCAAATCAGAACGCATCCATTTTCACGAACAATGGAACCTTGTACTGAAATATTCTTTGTGCCGTCTTTCTTCGATATGTAGTTTTCCGGCAATTGATATTTTTAATTTTAGATAAAACTACGTATCCTTTGAAAGTTCGGATTAAAATATAACTCAGAGATGTTTGTTCTTGACTACGTTGACAACAAACACTGAAGCAATACTGTACGTGCTTGTATCCAAGCTGTCACTATTTATGTAAATTAGAAATTATGTTTATAAACTCGCCAGATGCTCAGTGTAGACAACGACAAAGCATGCAAAAATTCCCAGACAAGAATAATTTTATCGGAAAAATCTATTTAAAACCCGAGGACAACTTGGTATTTTAAAAAGATCAGGAGCTTTAACTAAAATATGAAAAAGACAACTAAAGTTAAATTGAGTTAGCTGTTATAACAGGATTTATTATAAATATTTAAATTAAGTTTAGAGAAACTTTTAGTACATTATCCTATTTATTGTTTGTTGACTGTGAGCGTGATCCTAAACTCCTTTTGTTTTAACGTTTTTACTGTTACTTATTCTATCACAGCAACATCTGTTGATACAATTGAACAGATGTAACTACCTCTTACATAAGATTTTTCACAAATAATACAATACATATTGCAACATTCACTTATTGTAAATATGTTAAAAATAAGTACTTATACATAAAAATAGTTTTAAATTTCGGATGGTTGTAGCTTCTACTTGATGGAAATTCATTATAAATATATAATAAAAGACTGTTTTTAGTCAATTTCCACTGGTTTATTTAAATTGTGATGACGCATTTCGCTGTCGATGCAGCTTCTTCAGATCTACATTTTACACTGTCAAGTTAGGTTGTCATTGTCATTGTCTTTATTGAATTTAAGTTAGGCTATGCCTCTTACTTACATTTATGATAGCTTATATTCCTATACTACTTAACCTAGGTTCTATACAGTAATCCTAATTAACTTAACCTAGGACATTGGATTTTAATTACATTGGTTGACTAATCTAACTTAACTAGAGCTTAATTCTAAACTAATCTAGAACTTAATTCAAACTTAATCTAGGTTACAATCTTCATGGGGGTGGGGGGTCAAGTTAGGTTTAATGTTTACAATTTTATATAATTTGTTAATTATAATATTACACCTAATTAAATTACATTGGAAAAACCACACAGACATGGAATTAGGAAAATAAATTCAATAATGGGAATTGTTTAAATCCACCTGGTGGTTGAGTAAAGTACCTGTAGTCCTTAATCGATTTATTTGCATTGTCTCTAAAAGGTTTAGTTTTAATCCTTTTTGTTGGGTATGTAAAATTTTCAAATTCTTATTAAACCTGTGATTTTCTGCTAAAAGATGATTAGCATATGTTGAATTAGACTTTCTATGGATGAAACTTTTTTCGTGTTCTGTAATTCTTTGTATAAATGTAGATCCAGTTTGTCCTATGTATGTGGACATGACCCACATGTTAATTGATAAAACTCTTTATTGATTTGTGGTTTGTAGTTTTTGAGATATTTTCCTATAGTATTGTCAGTCTTGTAAGCTATGCTGATATTTTTTTGATTTAAAAATTTTTACAGTTTTTCTGTTGGTTTGCCGAAATAAGTTAAGCATTTAAATGTGGTTTTTCTGTCCTTAAAACGTGGGTATATTTCTGAGATTGCCTTGTTTCTAAGTTTTGTCCTAACGATGTTATCGAACTGAATAACCGTTGTTAACGGCTACTTGTTTTATGAGGTTTAAGTCTTTAGTAAAATTGTCCTCTGATAAGTTGATATTAGTTAGTCTATGTATAAAGTTATGATAAGCCGCGAGTTTTATGATGGTTAGGGTGGTGAGAACTATTGTGAATTGTGGTAGCTGTATGACAAGGTTTGTGATATATTGCAAATTCATCTTTTTTCATGGTTTTACTGATTCTAGGTCTAGGAGTCTAGTCTAGGAACTTGATTTTTCCTTCGACTTCTTCCATTGTAAAACTGATACTACTGTAAAAAGTGAGTTAATTGTCTGTCCGTACCCGTAAAGCATAAAATTATATCGTCTACGTATCGATACCAGTATAGACACATATTATTATTGTTATTATGGTTGTTAAATATCATTGTTTCAATACTGTCCATGAAAATTTCGGCAAGTAATGGACTTAATGGACTCCCCATAATAAACCCTTTGTTACTATTGTAGAATTTATTGTTAGATGAAAAATAATTTTGTCTTAGGCAAGTTCTTAATTATTAATTATGTTCATTTCAATAACTTCGTTTACTTTGTTTTTTGTTAATAGGTTCTCTATTAAAATTATTGTTTCGTCTAGGGAAATAAGTTTTTGACATCGAAAGAAACTAATTTAGAATTATCTTGTATTGTTATATTTTTAACTTTATCCACGAGTTCGTATGAGTTTTTGATACTATATTTAGGTTCAAATCTGCTATGATATTTGATTAAATCAATTAAAAAGGATGACGTCTTATATGCTGGAGCAGACATATAGGAAACAACTGGTCTGATTGGGTGGTCAAGTTTGTGTAGTTTTATGAGTGAATAAAGTTGTGGGATTTGGGGATTCATATTTATTAATTTAAATTTATCTTTATCGTGAATGATACCTTTAGCCTGTTCAATTTGTTGTTTTGTTTCTTTTTGAAAAATATTTGTTGGATCTTTATTTAAAATTTCGTACTTTCCTGTTTTGAACAAATCTAACGTTTTATTAATATAGTCAATTTTGTCTATTGCTATTACTATGTTACCTTTATCTGCTTTGGTAAAGATTACATCATTTTGTTTTGCTTTACTCTGAATGGTTTTTATTGTCCTTAAGTCTTGGTTGATGTTGTTATTATTAGATATGAATTTTTTTAAATAATTTCCGCTGTTTGAAATTTTGATAATATGTTGTTAGGACTATCTTTCAAGGCTATCTCAGTATCAATACCTAATGTCTCCGATTCTTTGATATTGAAGTTATTTTGAATATTGTGTTTGAAACCTTTTATTAGTAGATTTTTTCCTTGTCCGAAAAAGGTGTGTTGGAAATGTTAATAAATCGATTAAAGAATTGATGATCGGTAAAAAAATCTTTTTTTTCTTTCTTATTTTGTGTTGTTATACGTTTTTGTTGAGTAAGATACTGTAGTTTATCGTATTGTTTTAAATATTTTTTATGTATTATTGTTTTTATTTTTTCACGTGTGTTTGAATCTAAGACCATAAATTCTATAAAGTTTAGTTTAAATAATAATTCTGTGTGGATACCTTGAGATACATGTTATATGAGTCTCTAAGCTATACTGGATTTATCTCTCTGTATATATCCATTTTCTTTTGGCGAGTATAACTGCTTCTTTGGCTGCTTTGCTAGTGTTGTAAGTTTTTAGATTTATGTACTTAGGTGTTACTGGGTTTTTGAGGCACTGATTGAAAAACCAAATCGACAGCGAAACGCGTCATCACAATTTAAATCAACCAGTGGAAATTGACTAAAAACAGTCTTTTATTATATATTTAAAATAGTTTTAGTTTTTTTTTTTTTCGGATTTCTTGCTTAGAAAATTGCATTATACGAGAGCCGCCTTTTAAGGTTTTACAAAAGACCACTAGATGGCGTTATTGAGATGTGACATTACCATTGTTGTAAAATTTGACATTTGTTATTGTTAAAACAGTGGCAGCTCAGTAACTAGCCGAGTAATTTGTTTACAGTGAGCGTTTAGAAAAAAAAAAACAGTTTTGTGAACAAATGGAAATTTCACATGGAAGTTTTCGTTGGATTTTTTTTATGATTTTAGTAAGGCCTAACTCAACAACAATGGCTTGAATCGTTTTTAATTGGCTGGCAGCATTTCGTCATGGTCGTGCTTCCGTCAGCGTTGAATTTCGTGAAGGTCGACCAAAATCGGTTGTTGTTCCAAAAAACATCGGTGCGGTGCGCAACATGATTGAAGAGAATCGACATGTGACTTACCGTGAGATAGATGCATCTTTAGGCATTTTGAAGTCTGCGGTACATTCGATTTTGCATGAACGTTTGGCTGTGAAAAAGACCTGTTCCCGATGGATTCCACATAAATTGACCGAAACTCAAAAACAGGCTAGTATCAATTGGTGTAAGGGACTGCTCAAAAACTTCTACCGAGAATATGCAAAATCCGAATACAACATCGTAACAGGAGAGGAAAATTGGATATATAAGCAACAATCAACTCTTTGAGTGTTCCAGGATGAACCTAATCCGACAAAAGTGTTCGCAAAGCACTTCCAAGAAAATAATCGCTTATTTCTTTGGTTATACTGAACATGTTGCAATCATTGCTTTAGAGGATCAAAGAACAGTTAATGCTCAATGGTATACAACAATTTGTTTGCCAGAAATCATCGATGAAATCAGGAAAAACAACCGAAAAAGTCGCATCATTCTTCGTAATGACAATGCCAGCTCTCATACAACACGTGAAACAATTGATTAGTTGACCGAGAAAAACATCGAATTAATGTGTCATCGCTCGCATTCACCTGATTTATCACTTAACGACTGCTTTTTGTTCCCGATTGTCAAAAAAAAATGCGTAGACAGCGATTATCATCACCTCAAGAAGCTGTTAAATCCTTCCAAAACCATATTTTTGAGGTAGCAAGTTGAGAGTGAAAAAATGTTTCGGAAATTGGTTCGAACGCATGCAAAACTGTATAAATCTTAAAGGCGAATATTTTGAAAAACTAAATTTCTTTTTTTTTGTTCTTGTAGGAACCAAGTCTGGTGAGTAAGCTGCATGGCGTAGAACTTGCCAGCTGAGTACTTCCAACGTGTCGTGAACTGGTTTTGCCGTATGCGATGGAGCATTGTCATGAAGAAAAAATAACTTTGTGTTGCCTTTTTCGGTATTATGGCCTTTTTTCAAGCAGCGAACGATTCAGATCGGTCAATTGTTGTTGGTAACGTTTAATATTAACCGTTTCCCCAGGTTTTAACCTCTTATAATCGACCACGCTCCTCTGGTCCCACCAAACACAGAGCATCGTCTTTCTACCAAAGCCATTCGGTGTTCGGTCGATGTGGATAGTGCGCCTGGGTCTACCCATGATTTTTTGCGCTTGGGATTCTCAAGATATATCCACTTTTTATCCCCTGTAACTATACGATGCAAAAACGACTCCCTTTTGTACCGAGCGAGCAAAATGTCACACGTGTTTTTGCGCTTTTTCATTTGCCTGTCGTTTAACCCATGTGGTACCCATCTACCGGCTTCTGAATCTTTCCCATCTCTCGTAGCCGATTGGAAACAGCTTGTTGACTAACGCCCAATTGCTCGGCGAGCTGTTTTTGTGTTTGCGAATTATCTTCGTCCAACAATGCTTGCAATTCCACATCTTCGTTTTTTTTGGGGAGGTTTCCACGTTCCTTGTCCGCAACATCGAAGTCACCACTTCTGAAACGACGAAACCATCGTTCATACCTATCTTACGTTGGAACATGTTCACCATAAGCTTCTCGAAGTAATCGGTATGATTCAACAGCAGTTTTCTTCAAGTAAAAACAAAAAATTAATGCTGTCCGCGAATGCTCTTTGTTCGGTATAAATTTCGACATATTGAACATAACAACATAACACTATGGACACACTTTTCCAATTTATCACTCGCACGCTGGTTGATGACACAACAAAATGGCGCAGTGTGAAATCTTTATGGCACAAACTGCATTGGTGCACCATCTGTTGTCTGAAATCCGCATTTCATACTTGTACACCTGGTATATATATATATATATATATATATATATATATATATATATATATATATATATATATATATATATATATATATATATCTGCTGGAAAAGACCGAGAATCCAATCTACAGCTTTGCAGATGACAGTACACTTATCTCTTCATTCACTTTGAACGCTCGGACATCGACTACTCAGACGAATATCCGCAGACAGCAGGAAGTCATTCAACTTAACAAAGACCTGGAAGAAATTCTATCTTGGGGTGACAATAACCAAGTGGAATTTAACGCTACAAAAACTCAGGCAGCAGTTTTTTTCTAAAAAAGTTAACGTTGCAGAACCCGACATAGTTATGTCGGGGCACTCCATCCCTCTAACATCGTCACTCAATCTGTTAGGCGTTAATTTGGGAGCAAATATGTCCTGGCATGAACATGTTGCAGGCATAGCAAGAAGAGCTTCTCAAAAGTTGGGAATATTGTTTCGAACCAGAAAGCTTTACACTCCACAACAACTGTTAATTCTTTACAAAGCTCAAATTCGACCAACTATGGAATACTGCTCCCATGTTTGGAGCTCCGCTCCCAAACATACACTGCTTTGTTGGATTCTATCCAGAGAAGAGCTGTTCGTCTGATTGGACACCCGGAACTGACCGACGGCCTTGATTCGCTGGAACATCGAAGAACGGTTGGCGACTTGAGCCTATTCTACAAGTACTTTCATGGAAAGTTCGAAAGATGTGGCCCGTTTAATTCCTCCCAGAGCGGTGCATATTAGAAGTACACGTCGCGCTAATGCTTCACATCCGTATGAGGTTCAGCTTGTTACTCCTCGTACAACGCTTTTCAAGCAGTCTTTTATATGGAGAACATCATACCTTTGGAATGGTTTACCCAGGACTGTGTTTCCCATCGAGTACAATCTACAGCGATTCAAGAACAACGTGAATCGCTTTCTCCGCACACGTGTCGCTCCTGTAGCGCTTTAGGGACTTCCCTGTAGCACGTGTGCTAGACCCATAAAAAAAAAAAAAAAAAAAAAAAAATATATATATATATATATATATATATATATATATATATATATATATATATATATATATATATATATATATACGACGACGATACCTAGGAAGCACACAATCAATGAATTAAAAACAAACTTCTCGCTTGTCTCGACAATTCCAGATCTTTTTGGTCAGTCGCTAAGGCAGTTAGTCAAAATTTCACCAAATCCATCATACCACTCACACGACCAGATAATTCTATTGCAACGACACCTGTTGAGAAAGCGAACTTGTTGGCTGAACTCTTTGCTTCACATTCTACTGTCGATTTCCAAGGAAAAACACCACCTACTATTCCCATATTGCAGTCAAGGATGCCCAATGTTGTATTTAGACAGCGTATCATAAAGCGTATTTTAATGAAGCTACACACCAAAAAGGCTTCTGGCGCTGACGGAATACCTGCCATAATTCTCAAAAACTGTGCGAAGGAAATAACGCTAGTTTTCTGTAGAGTTTTCAACCTATCCTACAGAAAGGGAATATATCCTTCCTGCTGGAAATGTGCCACAGTCCAGCCGATACCTAAAAAAGGCAAGAAGACCTTGCCAAATACCTACCGACCAGTCGCACTGCTTTCAATATAATCGAAAGTCATGGAAAAGGTTATCAATCAGCATCTTCTAAAATATCTTGAAGGATTCAATATTATTAGCGATCACCAATATGGAGAATCTCGAGCGGTTGCTCTTGACATATCCAAGGCATTCGACCGTGTTTGGCACGATGGACTGTTGGCTAAGCTACGCTCTTATGGTATGTCTGAAAAGTTCTGTTTGTGGCTCTCATGTTTCCTCAGAAAGCGTTCTTTACTAGTGGGAGTCGACGGATTCCTTTCTAACATCTTTACTATCAACGCCGGTGTGTCCCAAAGCTCCGTACTGTCTCCTACTCTCTTTCTCATTTACATTAACGATCTGCTGGAAAAGACCAGGACTCCAATCTACAGCTTCGCCGATGACAGTACGCTTATCTCTTCATTCACGTTGAACGTTCGGACATCGGCTACCCAGGCGAATATCCGCAGACAGCAAGAGGTCGTTCGACTTAACAAAGACCTGGAAGAAATTCTATCTTGGAGTGACAGTAACCAAATGGAATTTAACCCTACAAAAACCCAGGCGGTATTTTTTTCTAAAGAAGTTAACGTTGCTGAATCCGACATAGTTATGTTGGGGCACTCCATTCCCCTAGCATCGTCACTTAATTTGTTGGGCGTTAATTTGGGAGCAAATATGTCCTGGCATGAACATGTAGCAGGCATAGCCAGGAGAGCTTCTCAAAAGTTGGGAATATTATTTCGAACCAGAAAGCTTTATACTCCATAACAACTGTTAATTCTTTACAAAGCTCAAATTCGACCAACTATGGAATACTGCTCCCATATTTGGGGCTCCGCTCTCAAACACACACTGCATTTGTTGGATTCTATTCAGATCAGAGCTGTTCGTCTGATTGGAGACCTGGAACTGACCGGCGGCCTTGATTCGCTGGAACATCGAAGAACGGTTGGCGACTTGAGTCTGTTCTACAAATATTTTCATGGAAAGTGTTCGCCCGCTTAATTCCTCCCAGAGCGGTGCATTTTAGAAATACACGTCGCGCTGAGGCTTCGCATCCGTATGAGGTTCAGTTTGTTACTCCGCGTACAATTTACAGCGATTTAAGAACAACGTGAATCGCTTTTTTTTCCGCACACATGCCGCTCCTGGAGTGCTTTAGGGACTTCCCTGTAGCACGTGTACTAGACCCATAAATATATATATATATATATATATATATATATATATATATATATATATATATATATATATATATATATATATATATATATTATTGACAGAATACAATCATGCGGTGTGTCACATGGCTGAAGTGGGTTGCTAGATGTTTATATTAATCATCAATACCTAATTTCTAAGAATTTAAAGAAGTAAAAAGCTATAGCATAGCTGTAATTTTATGCTTTTATGATATGAGTCAAGTAAGTATATAAAATTCGCTCCTCCACCTTAATAAAATCTTGAAAGACAACCTGTGTAGTTATTATCAGAATATATACTAGTGTTCCTAACAGTTTCATTTAGTTAGAAATGAGCCCGTTGTACTATATACTGTATTAACTGAGAAAAATCTAGGTATCGCTACAGAAAGATAAATATGTGGAATGAAACACAGCCGACAGGTTTCCGCCAGATCGTCAAGCTGTTTTTCAGAGATGCCCCGATTATTTTTCCTTATTATTGTCACATATAACGCAACTTCTACTTACGCGGCATCTCTGAGAAACTCAACAAGGAATATTTTAACGTTTCGGTGGTAGCCAACCGGCTTCGTTTTGCGACGACGTTTTGTTTCAAATATTTGTCTTTTTGTAGCGATAATCATATTAATATATTATATTATATTAAACTTTATATAACACATAAATATAAATAGACGGTACGGTTAAAATCTATAATTAATGAATAAAGTTTTAAATCATCCACTTACATCCAGATTAAAAATCAGCCAAAAGATTATTTTATTGCACAAGAAAAAATATGGGAATACATTAGCACATAATAAATATAAAAAAAATATTTTTAATACAAGTACCCAAAAATTTCACGCTAGCAGACAAAGTAACTGGTATATAGTATAAGGTAAAAGTCTTTTGAAGTTGAAATTTAAATACGTCGTGTTTTCCTCATGAAAATGAAACTATTTTCTCACTACAGTTAGTCATCTTATTTATTGTTATACGTACCTTTTCATTGTCCATGGCTATTGAAGTTTGTCCTCATACCTTATAATCTCCTATATATTATTCTCTCTCTTCCCCTTTGTACTGTAGCTGCACCTTGTCATATCTCTGTTGTCAGAGTGGTGGAGGGACTTGCACGTATGAAGGACGCTTAGGATGCACCTTGGAGAACATGGCTACGCACCGTGCTTTCCACGATCGTTCGAACCTGAGATGTCAGACTAAGAGAGAGACAACACGAACACGAAAGGCACATGCAATACGTTTACCGGTGCCCACTCACAAGCCCTTGGACTTTTCCTCAGGCCTCAACCAGTTATTCATACTTCACAAATACATGCACATAGCCGCATAAATACGCACTTACACGTTCCTGTAGTAACAGGAACAAAACATTACACCACACTTTATACAGGCTTAATCCCAAGGTGTTATGCTACTGTGCTGACGGAATGAATGATGCTGAGCTTCAGTCGTCTCATTCATCAAAAATTGTGCTTTTGGGATAACAGGCGACCTACCGAAGAAATTAACCTTGCATCCGTACTGGAGACACTGGGAATATCGACTTCTTATTTCCTACCTACTCGTGGGAACTTTATGGATAAAAATGATATAAAAAACTCCAAATCAGGCAGCAGGGAACTTGATGAAGACGACCTACTTGAATCTCTGTTGCTAGTAGATGGATAACAACAACAGAACTTTGACACCTGAAAGGGGGCCAATCCTGTACTAAGTCTTAACCTTTATAAAATAAGTTTGACACGACTTACTGGAGCCCAGCGACGGAAAACCACGATTCAAGCTGCTAAAGAACGCGGTAAACCAATTCACCATAAAAACAGGCCAACAAAACCCGTCGAGAGGAATTGCACGAATCTTCCGGTGGAACTTCTGCCACCAACAGCTCTCGCCCAGGAAGTCCTCATGCTCTTTCGGGAACTGCTGGTGGCAAACTCTTAAGATCCGATAGAACTAGACGGAACTTTACTTTTGAATATAACATTAATGGCAACAAGCTGAGGTATGTTAGTGAAATTAATGATCTAGGAGTTCTTCTTGACCAGAAACTTACTCTCAGTTGGCACATTTTGTCATATGTTCAGAAAGGCTATAAAAATCTGGGGTTCATCACGAGATACTGTAGGGACTTTTCCTGCGCTACATTTAAACTGTTGTATTGTTCAATTGTGAGATCGGGGCTTGAGTATGCCGCCGTGGTATGGTCGCCTCATTACAAAGTATATATATAGAAGCGATTGAGGCGGTGCTGCGCCAGTTTCTCCGGACTTGTGCTTTTAAATTGGCCATACCCCCAGATGGTTACCACATAGACCACCACAACCTTAGAGGCATTTTGGGTATTTCGACCCTGGAGACCAGAAGACTCCATTGTGACCTGCTTCGGGCTTTTAAGTTATTAAACGGGCTGGTTGATTGTCCCTATCTCTTGGACAAGTTAACATTTAATGTTTCTCGTCGCACTAGAGGCAGAGACCTGTTTTGTATTCCCTTTCATGCGGCTAATTATGGCTATTATGGATCCATGTCCAGAATAATGAGGCATTTCCATCAGTTCGATCTCAGGATTCATGGCTCCATTGATAATTTTAAATACATTGTTAAAAAGTTGTGATATTTGCTTGCTGTGAAACTAGTTTGTAATGTTGATTTCTGTGTATGTTTATGATTTTTATTATGTTTAGTTGTTTTTAATTATGTTTATAATTGTGTAAATTGGCGTAATGCCGTTAATAAGTGAATAAATAAATAAATAAAAGATTTCCTAGAGACGTGATTGACAGAGGAATAATCCAAGACTATCCAGATCGCGTGATTCGAGGCAATAAAACCAAGACCGGAAGATGGTGAGCCAGCCTTAATAAGAAAGAAGCAGTTATCCTGTCATGCAGAGGACAGGATACCATAACTTGGGTTCAAACCGAGTTTCCGAAACTCTCGCTGTGGGAGGACGCACAGCATAACTGGCAATGATTCCTACAATTTTTAGTAGATCCATGCAGTAAAATAGAAATAACGGTAAAATGGTTTTTCTGTTTTCATTACTTTAACCTCTCCAAACATTTCCCATTTTGACCACCTTGCATTCTATCAATTAAAGATGCAATAAATGTCTCATCATGACAAATCGACAAATATATAAATTATGAACACGTTTTATAGAAAACCATTTCTAAACTTGCTCAGATTCAGTAAAAATATTTTATATTTATCTTATGTACTATAAGCCCTGCACGTGGGCTGTGCAGTAATAGCGATTTACGTTGGAGATTTTCCTATATAAAAAGGTTTTTAAAGTGTGTTGTACGAGGAGAGACAAGTTGAAATTCATATGGATGATGTACTACCGTATGTATTTTTATCATCCATCGCTCTGAGAGAAGTCATTAGGGCTACATCCATAAAGCACTGGCTATGAAAATATTTATAAAATATACTCAAGTAAGCACGTTCCATGTTTCAAAAATCAAAGTTCTGGATCTTCAGTTAGGTGAATAGAAATAGAATCTAACAAATACACAATATGTTTGGGAGTAGGTTGCCAAGCGTGAGAGCAGTATTACACTAATGATTGTGGATATTAAAATTTGTTGTGGAGCATACAGCTTACTAGTACGAAACAATATTCCAAGCTTTTAAGTGGCTTTATTTTGTGTGCATACAGCATGATCCTTCCAAGATACATTTGATTCCAAGTTAAGGCCTATCAAGTTGAGCATAACGACATAACTATGTCGGGTTCTATCACGATATTTTTTTTAAACTACTATCAAGGGTTTGATAACATTAATTTTTATTTTTAAGTTAAGTGAACAGTAAAACAACAATTTTTTTTGTTTACTGGTAAGCTCCACATTTATTTTAATATATCAACATGTTTCGCTACCACTGTAGCTTTATCAGGAGTGATTTATTTTAATATATGAACATGTTTCGCTATCACTGTAGCTTTATCAAAAGTGATAAAGCTACAGTGATAGCGAAACATGTT
Source organism: Pachyrhynchus sulphureomaculatus (assembly GCA_019049505.1). Taxonomy (NCBI): domain Eukaryota; kingdom Metazoa; phylum Arthropoda; class Insecta; order Coleoptera; family Curculionidae; genus Pachyrhynchus; species Pachyrhynchus sulphureomaculatus. The sequence continues at coordinate 88,427,033 of CM032446.1, read as the reverse complement.
GATATATTAAAATAAATGTGGAGCTTATCAGTAAACGAAAAAAAAATTGTTGTTTTACTGTTCACTTAACTTAAGCTTAATGGATCTCCACCAAGTATCAGCCAAAACAATCCAGTTATTAATTGTTATAAATTATTATTACCTAAATACAGAATTGCTTCCAAGTTTTCATTATGGTCTATACGTTTATGGCCTCAGCGAGTATTTACATGGACATCTAGTATTCGGGCGTTCAAGATAAATAAAAAAAAACGCTCTGTAGTCAGCAGAACCATAGATTAGATTTTTGGTCTTTTCTTGTAGATGGTTAATTATAAGCAGAGAGAGTAGAGCGAAGTTAGTAGTAAAAGTGTCGGAAAGAAATCCAGTAACTGCCTTTGGCAAAGAATAACCTTGGGCACCTTCACTAACAATCCGTTTCATCCCACACTGTCAAACGCCTCGGATATATCAAGCACAAACTCTCTGGACCTTTAATAGTGTTCAGCTGGATTGTTTCAAGAATATGTGCCTGCTTGTGCACGTATATTATGTAATATACGCCCAAGTTCCAGTAATTGAAAATTTACTGCTAATTTAATATGAAAAAATCCATTTTTAAACATATGTCGTTTGAATGAAAAGAAGAGGCGTAACAAGTAATTATCTACAGCATAAAATATCATTGTACAGTATTCATATACAAAATTCCATTACCTTAGCCGTAAGCGCCTCTGAGATCGAGTTTTGGTCAAGAGCATACGCTAAAATCGCTCTCCTTAATACCATAAGATGTTTAGGTCTTGTTGGTTTTAACATCGAACTAAAGTGCCAAGAAGTTTAAGGTCGCGTTCAAAGTCTGCATAAAATAAAAGGAAAAATGGACAGACGTTTACCTGAAGCGAATTTTAATATTTATGATAACCCCTTTTAAAAGCCAACTTAACTTTTGATGTCTTTTCTTCATTTTTATTTTAAAATGCTATTCCTGATCCTGTTAAGATAAAGACGAGTTGCTAGTTGTTTCTGGAATATACAGATATTATACGGCATTTTTGAAAAGGCACGTCTAACAGATATATTTTCCAATTTATATAAATAGTGCTTGCACGTACACTGTTTTGGATAGAACATTGAATCAGTAGCGTAGGAGTTCTTAATAAACGAAACAGAATTTTTCGCGAATTGCTCAAAATATCCTTGTTACCTGTTGTAGTCGTACAATAATTTTATGTCACACTAAAAAATAAAGAAAATGTATACAGAACTTTCCTAAATCATTTAAGCAGACCAAATCGAAGGCGGTTACCGAAGACCAATAATACCGTCTAGAGTAACCTATTATAAAGTGGCGGAAACGTATTAGATAGTACTATTCAAATATTACAAAAGAAATAAATAGTTTTATATTTTTATTTAGCAAAATTTTTTTCTATCAGCCAATGGAATCAAGAGAAGTCAAATTAAAATAGTATAGTAAATTAATCTCAGACAAGTTTCAATGAGATCAATTACAATTGGTTCTATTAGTTGCTTTGGCCTATATTGTTTTTCAATCTCTAACGTACTTTTTCCAGAGATGGTTTACTTTCGCTTCACTTTAGCGTATTAGTTAGTACATTACCTTTAAACTTGGGTTCTAAACTTGACTTCTGACATAATTTTGCATATATTTCCATATATACTCTATCTTTATTTTGTATCAGGCTGCAGGGTTTTTACCAGAAAAGTACAGAAGTTTGATAATGCCATGACCACCTCTCATTTTATCCAATTTCCATTGTAATGTTCATATATAATAAGGGATCCTTTTGTTATTTAGAATATGTTCTCTTTCGAGTTCCCTTGTATTTTCTGTATTACGTAATTGAGGGTAATATTTCTTTTTTGTTATTCACTACACAATTAGTGTGCGAATTAGTTTTCAAAAATCCGTTTTGTATCTTTATTTTATCAATTTGATTTTTTTTTGACACTGTGTCACAAAAGAGAGTTTTTGTTGTAGTCTTAGATAGAAAACTTGCCATTGGATAAATTTCGACTGTTTCATTTTCCTTTAGGTTTATTCTGGAATTTCCAGTAGAAAAGACCGTGAGCGAGACAATACCATTTGCAGTACCGCATTCTTTCACAAAATTACTTGAAAAAACCTGAGATTTTTATAGGTAGTTTTCTTTCTAGTCTTTGCAAGTTTTTTTTCCATTTTTCTTTTTAGTGTTCCGTACGGAACACTTATAAGATCACTTCGGTGTCTGTCTGTCTGTCTGTCTGTCTGTCTGTCACACCCGATTTTCTCCGAAACTATTTGACATAGAAAGGTCAAATTTCGTAATATTAGAGGAATTGATGGCCTCATCAGAGCCATGTAGTTTTGAGAATTAAATTTTGACTTAAGGGGTTAGTTTTGGGGGGTGAAGTCGGAAGTGAAAAAAAAATTTTTTTACTAGGTCATCGAGTGTGGTGTCAAATGAAAGCTTGTGAAAACACGAGTAAAAAATATATATATAATATTATACTTGCGCGCACTTTTCGTTGTATTATTTTTAAAAATTCGCGAAAAATCGCTGTCCCGGGCCTTATCTCGAAAAGTACTTATCAAAAAATTTCGAAAAAATTCTGGAATATTCTCCACGGGGTGTAGATTGAATGAAAATTATCACGAGTGCATTACCTTTAATAATTTATATGGTATATAAAAAAAACAAAAATTTCAAGGTCATCAGATTTCAGTAAAGATTGGAAACAAACTTTGTTGAAAACTCATTTGGGGTGTGTTTTGTGAAGTCACTAATCATTTTGTACCACCGTAACATAAATTTTGACTTAAGGGGTTCGTTTTGAGGGGTGAAATCGGAAGTGAAAAAAAAAATTTTTTTTACTAGGTCATCGAGTGTGGTATCAAATGAAAGCTTGTGAAAACACGAGTAAAAAATATATATATAATGTAATACTTGCGCACACTTTTCTTCGTATTACTTTTAAAAAATCGCTGTCCCCTACCTTATCTCGAAAAGTACTGATCAAAAAATTTTGAAAAAATTCTGGAATATTCTCCACGGGGTATAGATTGAACGAAAATTATCACGAGTGCATTATCTTTAATAATTTATTTGGTATATAAAAAAAAAAAACAAAATTTCAAGGTCACCAGTTTTCAGTAAAGATTGGAAAAAAACTTTGTTGAAAACTCATTTGGGGTGTGTTTTGGGAAGTCACTGATCATTTTATACCACCCTAACAAAAATTTTTATTTTAAAAACAATCAACGTACGGAACACTAATTGTGCAAGTTCAACTTGCACTTGACCGGTTTTTTTTTCTATACCAAGATTTCTTATTTATTTTTTTGTTAAGAGTTTATCGCCGGTTCAATTTTTTCACAAGTTTTATTTATCAATTTTTCCTGATTTGCTGTTACCGTTTAACCCAGCCTTACTTCACCTGCTTTCCTTCCAGTAGATAACAACCTATTGCACATAAACCTGCGGACCTGTGCGAGTTGTACATAATAGGGAAATAGTCGGGTGTAGAAGCGACGTTAAGTTCAGAAATGCTATTTCACCAACGCCGATAGAGGAAATATATAAAGGTATGTTAAGTAATTTTCGTAGTAAGTAAGCAACACTAATGGATCACGTAAGCACATATGGTTCACGTAATAATATATAAAGCTAACTAACAAAAGCAATTTCTTGAACGTTTACGTGAGAACTGACTTTCACTTAACAGAGCTAGGTGTTTTTTTTTTTAATTATCAGTACCACAGTTATCTTTTCATATAGTAGTAGCTATTTACACGTACTATATTGCCTCATTTTTATGAAAGAACGACTTCCATGTTTTATTTTTAAAAGCCCGAGATTAACACGTTGACTGCCACGGCAATTTTCAGAAATCTGGCCTAAAATGACAATTTGATTTAATCACATTATATTATTAAAAAAACTCTAATTCTAGTGCATAGTTATCATCAAAAAGCATAAAAAAGGTGTTTTTTTTAAAAAAAAAAGGTCTTACGAATTATCTCGTAGTTGGCTTCTGTAACAGAAATCTCTTCGCGGAAGCCAACTACGAGTTAATTCGCACGCAGACACGCACAGACACGCTTCGACCTGTCGCTTCTCTAAAGCTGAATCATAGATACGCGTCCATATTCGCCAGTAGTATCTCAGAAATTGTCGAGTGCATCACATTTACGTCTTTCTTGAGTGTTTTGTTTTATAATTATTGTTATAATTAAATTATCAAGAACGCAATATGGATAAGAAAAGACCACTGACTCAAAATGAAATTGAGTACTACGCAAATCTAAGTGATTCAGAATTTGACGGGATTTTTGGCGAGGATGGTAACGACAGTAGCGATTATGAACCTTCTGAGAATTCAAGTGATAGTGAAGACGAAGTCGTCTCCGAACCTGAAGTTGATCCCGAATTTGAAGATAATGACGATGATTCCCAAGCAACAACATCAAATGCGAATGAGGATTTGTGAACAGAAATTCAACAAAATCCTGAATTATTTATTTTCCAAGAAAATGTTGGTGTGAAATTGGATACGACAAATTTTACAGTACAAACGCTGGTGGACTTATTTTTTTCGGATGAATTTCTTGCATTACTGGTCGAACAAACTAATTTATATGCTGCGCAAGAAATTGAAAAACGCAAAGAAATAAAAAAATCTAATAGGTTATCAAAGTGGGAAGACATCAGTGCTGCAGAGATGAAAGTTTTTATTGGACTTTTGTTGCAAATGGGACCTTGTACTTTTCCATCAATTGAACATTACTGGAGCACAAACAAGCTATATAATGTAAACTTTTGGCGCTCACATATGAGTCGAAATCGATTCCAGTTGTTACTTCGTTATTTTCATTTGGTTGATAACTCAATACCATCTGCCGACAGATTATACAAGGTGAGACCAATACTAAATCATTTCAATAATATTATGCATGAAAACTATGTACCAGATAAAAATATTTGTATTGACGAATCCATGATGCTATGGGCGGGGAAGATTGCTTTTTCCGCCAATACATTAAAAATAAAAAACACAAATATGGTATCTGTATGAACTATGTGAGTCCGACGGTCTTGTAATGAAAATAAAGATTTACAGCGGAAAATCTGAGGAAACTGACAATAATGTAGGTCACACTACTGACGTTTTACATTTACTTGAGGACTATCTCGATAAAGGATACACGGTTTACATGGATAATTTTTATAATTCTGTTACCCTTACAAAACTGCTAAATACACGAAAAACTTATGTGTGTGGAACCTTACGAAATAACAGAAAAGGAAACCCCAGAGATGTGGTAAATCGTAAACTGGAAAAAGGCAGCAAAATGGTCCTGTTACTGTATGCAAATGGAAAGACAAAACGAGATGTCCTTAGCATTTCAAACATGCATGCTGTTGAAAATGGTAGAGGTGCCCAATCGCAATGGAAAAATTTGTATGAAACCGAATATAATTCGAGATTACAATAATGGAATGTCTGGCATTGACCGATCAGATCAAATGCTTTCGTACTACTCATTTCTAAGAAAGATTATTAGATGGCCCAAAAAGGTTTCATTACATATTATAGAGATATATATATATACACGATGCTCACAAAATTTTTCAAAAAGTAACATCTTCTAAAATAAAACTGATAAAGTTCAGAGAGGAATTCGTCGTCGCGTTGATTGGAGAAGAGATTCAACCAGTTTCGAAAAAAATTAAATTGCAAGAGCTCCATTATTTAGAGAGTCTACCACCTACGAAAAAAAAACAGCGTCCGACAAAGCCATGTCGTATATGTACCCAAGCAAAAAAAACGCCGAGAAACGCGTTATTTCTGTCCAGCCTGTAAAGAGAAGCCAGCCCTTTGTGTGGAAGATTGTTTTAAGAAGTTCCACAAACAATAAAATATTGTTTTATTTCTTGAATTTGAACTAATTTTTATAATTATATTTTTTGTTCATTTTTTAATAAATTTTCTGTTCAAGCAAGCCAGCATTGATTTTTTGTTCTTTTTCCAGAAGCCATCTATCGAGATTAGCACTGATATATTTCGAGTTTAATCGTAGCTGCACAAAAATGGCAATTAAAAACAGGACGAGATAACTCGTAGTTGGCGTCCGAGAAAAGAACGCAATCTACGAGTTATCTCGTAGTTGGCAGTCAACGTGTTAAATTACTGATTTAAATAGTATGTAGAAATAAATCGATGTTTTATTTTATCTAAAATTTTTGTATTAGTTTGCCTAGTTTAGTGTGACATCAGTTCTGTTTAATTTAACAACGTTTACAGAACCTAGCATTTTCTATTTTTATCCTAGGCAAGGACAGTTACTACATGTGACGTAAGGGGGTCCCAAGTAATAAAAGAATAGCATATTCAGCAGCGTTTAATAACTGGAATCCACATTCTACTATATATGAGCTGCCTTTTCGCACAGGCAACTTTCAGTAAGAAGAAAGCGCTACAGAGTTGACGATACAGCAGTACATGAAACTTTTATTTAAAACATATCGGCAGTGAGCTGGTCATATCGCAAAACTTTTTCTGGACAGTTTGGTAACTATAATCAAATATATTTAGAAATCATTATAATATACAGGAGAACATGTCGTCATGTAACTATCTCTTTTTGGGGCCTTTTCAAATAAAATGTGTACTAAAATATAGTCGTAATTTAAATTTTTTTAGCCACTTCATCCTTTTCATTGAACCAGTTACTTTTTTTTGTGTTACCATTTGCAGCATTTTACCATATTTGTATTTAAAAATATATCGTTTTTCGCAATTTGAAGTCCGTTTTTTACTTTCTCATGAATTGTACAAAATGTTGTCCGTTACAATCAATAAAGTTTTGGGCATATACAACAACTCTTTTATTTCCGTTATTATTAATGTTAATCTGTTAATCCCGTAAATGAAGATTTAAATATTATAGTTGCATTTTTCTAAAAAACTTTACTATTTGTAGCCACGTCAAATATTTTGCCTTGATTTCAACAAAAAGATATTTTTAACTGCTTTTATTAATATTATCTAATTTCCTAGTATAAGATTTATCGCTATCAGATATAAGATGAAACTAACATTTCTAAATATCCCAATTTCGTCATTGCAAAAATTTTATTCGCGTAAATAAGGTCAATATTCTTATATTATAAAAAAAATATATATTTGTTTGTTTAGCTATACATTAAAGAAAATCCCTGGCAAGGCTACATCATGCTGTAAGCCTATGAGAGGAAAGTAAATCGACATAAAACTCATTTAATTACAGCATATGTTGTACAGAAAATTAGTATTGTCGATTAAACCGGTAAGTAGGTAAGTAAGGTAGAAAAATGCACCATGAAGAATATTTAAAATTTTGGATAAAACTCAAGCACATGGCTTTATGAAAATAGTTTATTATATTTAAAAGTTGATTCCTGAAGTACACTAAACAACATTCATGCTTTTTTCAGATCGAATATGTATATCAACAACTTTATTCCATTTCCTAGCCCATTAAGAAGCAGATATTTAAGTTAACAACAATATTGCCTTATGTCCATTTTTCAAAGTAACTAGACCTGTTGATCAAAGATATTTTCTTCTCCACTCCTCCACTGGACAACTAGCTGTTTTAAATTCCGTAGTAACTAGAATGGGTCTAAATTTAAGACCCTCTTAAGCTCTGTGTTGTTTTAAGTTTTAATTTTGTTAGATGAAACCCTCCATCTGTCTGCATGTCCCGTCTTGTCGAAGATTTGTGAGCATTATTTTTTACAGAGACACAATATTGGACTTATGCTTTCTTCTAATTTAAACCTAGACTTTTGTCTATTTTGTGTTAATTTCAAAATGTGGAAATACGGTAAGCAGTTGACCAATATAATAATGACTAAGGTTACAATTAGCATATTACTCTTTCAACAAAAAAAGCACGTGCTTTTATTTTTAATTTTCTAGAGTGTGTGTTCTGCAGTGTGTCTTTCAAAATCGTTAGCCTCTAGTGATAAGAAACTAACAGTATATCACAGATCTTTTTATGCCACGTCAATTATACTATAATAAAAGTTATTTTTTTAGTCAAGAAGGGAGTTAAGTAGAATAGAAAAACTGATTTTTTAACAAACGGGGGTTGAATTAAATTTTGCATACGAAATTGCAATTTAGCTGTAGCATCAGGCACTTTTTTTACTAGAAAAGATAATCTGTTTTAATTCAGTACAATAACATTTTGATTTTAAATATAACGACATTGTAACTGCATAGGTTCAAGTCAATGGTTTTTGACGGGTTTGTTACATTAAAGTACTTACTGATCAACTGATGAACTGATAAATTTTCAGGGTCATATTCCTCGTTATTGAAAAAGAGATTCATTTGTCAATAATTTTTAGTTTTAAAGAGGCCTGTATAATTCTTCTTCTTCCTCTCTCGCTTAAAGGGCCATTCTCACCTGCAAATATCGGATAGCCATTTTTAAATATTATTTTGTCTTTCAATTTGTTTCTGTGAACTTTCAGAGAAGCTTTTATTCGAAGTAGAATATAAAGAAAAGAAAATATGAGGTTTTTCTTTAACTTGCTAACCTTATTTTAGACTTTACGCTCACAAATTTTTATTATAAGAGAATTTTATCGAAAAATATTTTTTGTTGTCAAAAATCAAAATTGAGGTGGATTTAACCAGATCAAAGAAATAGGCTGCGCTTACAAATAGAGAAACTTCTTACGTTTGTAAAGGTACTTTTTTATTCCTTTCTTAAAAATCTCTCGTCTACGACCAATAATATATTACACCTCAGTAACGTTTTTAGAATTCTGGAACAATTTGTACCACTATTGAACCCAACTTGGCACAGAATCGCTTTTTGTACATAATTGTGAAGAAATAGTAATTCAAAAGCAAATATGTACAGAGTGAGTCAACGATAGAGTAAAGTTCATTATCTCATTTGTTTCGGGAATAATGAAAAAATGTTAAATACAATAGTTTTAAGGAATGTTAAGGTGCACAGTGTAAAATTATTTTTGAGTATCAGGGTACTTCAAAAAAGTGTGGCTGACATATGTTAATATGTTTTTTAAATGGAACATCCTATTTTCTAATTTATATTTAAATTCTGCGTAAACTTTTATAACTTTTTTATTAATAATGTTATATGCCTAAACCTAGTAGTTTTTCTAATATTTCGATTTTTTTAAAAAAATACTCGTTTTCAGTTTTGTTTATTTATTTGAGAATATACGGGTACACTCCTTTTTACAATGTATTTATAATACTTTACAATATAACCATATCAATAACAGAACGGCCGAAAATGTGGAACGGCTTACACTCCTACCGTGAAACAATCAACGCCAGAGCATCCCTTCTGAAAGAAGAGGGGGGAACTTGAAAAAATGTTCAGCTCCCGGCACTGGATCATGAATCTCATAGCCCTCAGCAGTGGTGAATGATAACCATAATCAGCTCTGTGGAAGCCAGTAAAGAACAATTCAGTTTGCCTTAATTGTCTTTGTACCGAACAAAGAGCATTCGCGGACAGCATTAATTTTTTGTTTTCATTTGAAGAAAACTGCTGTTGAATCGTGCCGAAAACTTCGAGAAGCTCACACTAGCTTCACATAAAATTAAGCTATATTAATTACTAACCACTAATTTATAAGCTACAATAAAAACACAATAGTGTAGAATTTACTGCTGTCCGATTTTATTTTCATAGAAAGAAAGAAAGCAAAGACAAAAAAGGATTTTAAAAAAACTATTAGGCTGTGTGCATGTTTAGATGTACGTTATAGTAATTTCAAGATTGCTCTTGATAGGAAGGCAACATTTTTTAGTAAAATTTGCAATTTTTATTATTTTCTTCTGCTTATGTCATTCAATATACAATTTTTAGTAACTTTTAGTTTTTTTACAAAACGTCTTGTCATACTATAACTAAAATCTGTATTTTGAGTCTATTTCGGAGAGGTCACATATTATGACCTAAAAATTACGTGCGTAACCTCTTCGAGTAATCGAATTGAGTTTACTAGAATATCAATATTCATCATTTTCAAGGGAAACCCGGAATCAACAACCGCTTTAATCAATATTGGCTACTTTTGCAAAATTAACTCTGTAATCTATCTTAAATAACCTACTCGTAGTTAGTTAGTCCAGTTTTTTTCAAGAAAAAGAATAATGATTTTATTTTTTCGTTTTTGTTATTTACCCTAAATTTTCCTTGTAAATACAACTCAGGGTTTTTTAGATCATTCTATAAATATATCCCATATAAACTATGTTATTACTCTTAAAATTCGAAAAAATGAAAAAGCATATAATTTCCAGATTCCTCGGCTCTAATAATCCTGAAAGGGACTATAGACCTATTCAACCTATTTAAAGCACTTCGCCTCTCTTTTTGTAAGATAATTTAAAAAAATTCTAACAGGCGTTTGCAATTAGGAGAAACATCATTTTACATCAGTGTAAGCAAAAGAACGCAGGGAAAATGTTTAGAGCAACCTAAATTTTGCGGGATTAACACTACCGTTCCAGGCAGCCAGTTTCGGTTACTATAAATATCTTCCCTGCGCTGTTTTGTTTATAGTGTTGTAAAATGGCGTTCCTTTTTAATTTTAAAGGGTTATAGAGGTAAATCAAAACCTAGTAAAATCGTAATTTAAAAATAATATTGTCAAACAGTCACTGTGTTTTCTAGTTTGATCTCTAGTAGCATATATATCAGTCAGCTATTATTGTTTTGATTTGAAGTCTTATTTATATTTAGTGTTTGCCTTGTTTTGTGTATAACGTAGCTAGAAATTGTAAAGGTTGTTCTGATAATATTTCTGTGGTTAATAATAAATATTTTTTTTAAAGAAATGACGGCAAATTATGCCGTGTGCTTTTCTTAACCCAGACAAATTTCAAGTATTAAATAATGACCCAACAAGAGTCTATCAGAACTAATAAAATCTACTTTGAAAGATCTCACAATTTTCAACGATTTTGAAAAAAGTACTTTAACAGTAATGAACCTACAGGCTCCAAAATTATATTCCCTAATTAAATTACATAAGAAGGGTTTCCCTATTAGACCAGTTGTATCGTTTGTTACGGAACCATCAGATAAATTATCACATCCCTTTACTACGACAACATTGCAAATTAAATACCGAAATATAGTATATATGAACCTATGAACGAATAGATCAAATTAAAAACATTAGCTTACCGGAAAATTCTAGAATTTTCTCATTTGATGTACAAAACTTATTTCCTAGTATCCCATCATATAAGGTCGTAGAATTAGTAGATAAGTTCTTAATCAAGATTAAAGTAAACGAAATTATTAAACGGGATATTTTAGATTTACTTACGACGTGCTTGGATCAAAACTATTTTGAATTCAACGATAACTTTTATACATCTAAAGAAGATCTAATAATGGGTAATCCTTTAAGCCCTTTACTAGCGGAAATTTTCATGGATTATTTAGAACTAAAAATTCATTAAAAAAAAATAATGTTTACTGGTACAGATATGTTGACGATATCATTTCCTGGTTCACGGGAACAGATAGACCACTAACGATCCTCCTTAACTTAATAATTTGCATCCAAATATTAAATTCACCTTAGAATTAGAAACCAATAACTCTATAACTGTCTTAGACATATCTATATCAAAAGTGAACAATAAACACGATTTCTCGATTTTTCACAAACCTTCACATACTGACACAGTCATACACAATAGTTCACCCTTATACTCACAAAATGGCAGCTTTTAACTCTTTCATACACAGACTGTTACATATCCCTATGACTAAAACTAATTTTAACAAAGAATTCAACATAATCAAATAAATAGCAATTTTTTTTTATGGGTCTAGCACACGTGCTACAGGGAAGTCCCTAAAGCGCCACAGGAGCGACACGTGTGCGGAGAAAGCGATTCACGTTGTTCTTGAATCGCTGTAGATTGTACTCGGTGGAAAACACAGTCTTGGGCAAATTATTCCAAAGGGATGATGTTCTCCATATAAAAGACTGCTTGAAGAGCGTTGTACGAGAAGTAACAAGCTGAACCTCATACGGATGTGAAGAATTAGCGCGACGTGTACTTCTAACATGCACCGCTCTGGGAGGAATTAAGCGGGCCACATCCTTCCAAACACTTTCCATGAAAGTACTTGTAGAATGGGCTCAAGTCGCCAACCGTTCTTCGATGTTCCAGCGAATCAAGGCCGTCGGTCAGTTCCGGGTCTCCAATCAGACGAATAGCTCTTCTCTGAATAGAATCCAACAAATGCAGTGTATGTTTGGGAGCGGAGCTCCAAACGTGGGAGCAATATTCCATAGTTGGTCGAATTTGAGCTTTGTAAAGAATTAACAGTTGTTGTGGAGTGTAAAGCTTTCTGATTCGAAATAATATTCCCAACTTTTGAGAAGCTCTCCTTGCTATGCCTGCAACATGTTCATGCCAGGACATATTTGCTCCCAAATTAACGCCCAACAAATTGAGTGACGATGTTAGAGGGATGGAGTGCCCCGACATAACTATGTCGGGTTCAGCAACGTTAACTTTTTTAGAGAAAACTGCCGCCTGGGTTTTTGTAGCGTTAAATTCCACTTGGTTACTGTCACCCCAAGATAGAATTTCTTCCAGGTCTTTGTTAAGTTGAATGACTTCCTGCTGTCTGCGGATATTCGTCTGAGTAACCGATGTCCGAGCGTTCAGAGTGAATGAAGAGATAAGTGTACTGTCATCTGCAAAGCTGTAGATTGGATTCTCGGTCTTTTCCAGTAGATCGTTAATGTAAATGAGAAAGAGAGTAGGAGACAGTATGGAGCCTTGGGGTACACCGGCGTTGATAGTGAAGGTGTTAGAAAGAAATCCGTCGACTGCCACTCGTAAAGAACGCTCTTTGAGGAAACATGAGAGCCACAAACAGAACCTTTCAGACATACCATAAGAACGTAGCTTAGCCAACAGCCCATCGTGCCAAACACGGTCGAATGCCTTGGATATGTCAAGAGCAACCGCTCGAGATTCTCCAAAGTGTTCAATTGCGTTGTTCCAGACATGTGTTACATAGGTCAAAAGATCTCCTGTTGATCTATTTTTACGAAAGCCATATTAGTGATCGCTAATAATGTTGAATCCTTCAAGATATTTTAGAAGATGCTGAATGATAGCCTTTTCCATGACTTTCGATATTATTGAAAGCAGTGCGATTGGTCGGTAGTTATTTGGCAAGGTCTTCTTGCCGTTTTTAGGTATCGGCTGAACTGTAGCACATTTCCAACAGGAAGGAACTATTCCCTTTCTGTAGGATAGGTTGAAAAGTCTACAGAAAACTGGTGTTAGTTCCCTCGCACAGTTTTTAAGAACTATGGCAGGTATTCCGTCAGGGCCAGAAGCCTTTTTGGTGTCTAGCTTCATCAGTCTACGCTTTATGATACGCTGTCTGAAGACAACATCGGGCATCCTTGACTGCACTATGGGAATAGTAGGTGGTGTTTTTCCTTGGAAATCGACAGTAGAATGTGAAGCAAAGAGTTCAGCCAACAAGTTCGCTTTCTCAACAGGTGTCGTTGCAATAAATTTGGCCGTGTGAGTGGTGGTATGGTGGATTTGGTGAACTTTTGACTAACTGCCTTAGCGACCGACCAAAAGGACCTGGAATTTTCGGGACAAGCGAGAAGTTCGTTTCTAATCCGTTGGTTGTGTACCTCCTTGGTTTCGTCGATAACCTCTTTGCATCTGCTCCTGGCACGAACAAATGTGTTACGATTTATGGTGTTAGGATTTTCATGCCATTGTCGGTATGCAAGGTGTTTAGAAGCAACAGCTTCTTTGCATTTTCGGTCAAACCAAGGCTTGTCGTTGGGAGGGCATTTCTTCGAAAAAGGGATGTAAGCTTCCATACCGGCCAAAATAACATCAAAAACCTCCCTGACGCAGTCAGATGGGTTGTCGGATCGAAAACAAACGTCTAACCAAGGGAAAGTTCGAAAATATTCCATGAGATCTTCCCATTTAGCAGACTTGTAGTGCCAAATCTTGCGCGGCTTAGGCGTCTCTCTGTCACTGATTGGTAGAATACTCGATGTCGAAAGTAGTTTATAGTCGGAAGAACCTAACGGCGGATTTACGCTGACCGTGTAAATCTCCGGATTGGTGGTTAAAAACAGATCAAGAAGACTGGCGAACTCTCCGTCTCGATCAGGGATCCGTGTTGGTTCGTCAATAAGCTGTGTTAAGCCACAACTGATTGAAAATGATTCGGCTTCACGACCTTGTTCGTCGGTAGTATTTGAGTATTTAAGCCAGTTGATGTTGTGGAGATTAAAGTCTCCCAGGATCGCAATTTCGGCATTTGGATAGTTAATTTGTAAATGATCGATGGTGTCTGCAAGAGAAGCGAAAAGTATTCTAAGGTTAGTATCACTTGGTGGTCGGTACAGGATGACCCCAACATTATAGATACTATCTTGAATAAAAAATCGTTTAAACAAGCAATCTCTCTAATTTATCCGACAATTAATGACAAAAAAGGAAAATTTAGTACACTCACATACACAGGGAAAATAACTAGAACAATTTCAAAACATTTAATAAAAAAGAACGATAAAATAGCATTCAAAACCAGTAATGCCTTATATATAATTTTGAATAACAAAACCAAATCTAAGAAATCCTTAAAATCAGGAGTTCATTTATTAAATTGTGGATCTTGTACTAAAACCTACGTAGGACAAACTGGTAGATCTTTTAAAACTAGCATTAAAGAACATAAACATAGTTATTTAAAAAACAAGAACAATTCACATTCGCAACCCATATAATAAACGAATCCCATAATTTTGATGATACGTTAAAAATCCTACATGTAGAAAATAAATCTAAAAAATTAAATTTGCTTGAATGTCTTGAAATTAACAAACGGAAAAATTCCAATCTATTATTAAACGAACAGGTAGAGTTAAACCATTCACCCTTACTTAATCTTTATTAGTTCTCTGAAATAGTACCACAGATTTGCATTCCTAAAATAATTCTGTCTGTAAATATTATGATAAAACGATTAGCATAATCTTAGGTAATTAAGGATAGTTTTAAGCACTATATAACCAGGATTATTACCAAATATTTTTCTTTATTATTTACTTCTGAAGAAGCCATTGTATGGTGAAACAATTGTCAAGTTACTTTAAATATATTGGAAATTAAAACATAGTGTTGTTTTTATATAATATTATTACGAATTTCCAACAAGTATCGGCTAACACAATCAAAGATGGATTTATATCAATTTCCGGAACAGGCTGAATTTCGAAAGAGATTCAGCACAATAGACCACCTACAGACAATACGTGCGCTCATGGAGAATGCCACGGAGTACAATATACCCTTACACTTGGCTTTCATACACTACCAGAAAGCCTTTGACTCCATAAAAATGTGGGTAGTTTTAAGAGCCCTAGATAACGCTAGGATAGATACCAGATACTCGACTCTTATTAAATATATCTATGACAATGTGTACATCCAAATACTAGTAAATAAACACATGATACACAAAAATACCGATAAAAAGGGGAGTACGTTAAGGAGATACGGTCTAGCCAAAACTGTTCACACTGGCACTGGAGGACGTTTTTAAGATCTTAGATTGGCAAAATAAGTGGACTAACATAGACGAAACACGACTTAATCATCTACGATTTATGGACAATACCGTTCTAATCGGTACTACAGCGAATGAATTAACAACTATGTTGGAAGGACTGCATACATGTATAGGCACGAGTCGGACTGGAAATGAAGCTGAGAAAGACAAAGATAATGAGCTCAGGGAAACGAAAATCGGCCATTATTGAACGTATCCAAATATAAATACCTCGGACAAAAATTCTATTAGATAAGGAGTACCAAACAGCAGAAAAGAAAAAGAGTGGGTCTTGGTTGGGCAGCTTTTAGTAAACTCGGGTTTATTTTCAGATCAGGAGATGTCCCTCTAAACCTCAAAAGAAAAATTTACGAGTCGTGTGTACTGCCAGTTCTCACGTACAGTCTCGAAACGATGTCGCTAAGACGTAAGTCGATGAACAGACTTCAAGTGACCTAGCGTGCATTGAAGAGAGCTATGCTTAGAGTGAGTTTGAGAGATATAATCCCAAATGCGGAAATCCGGAGAAGAACACAGCTGACGGGTGATCTGTAAGAAGCGGCTCGAGTAAAATGGAAATGACCTGGCCCCGTAGCGAGATAGAACAACGAATGAAGGGCCTACAAGCTTACAGTATGGCGCCCAAGGGAGGCTAAGAGGAGTGTGGAAAGATCTCAAAGAAGGTGGCGCGACGACGTCCAGAATATCGCAGGAAAAAATTGGAACAGAAGAACGGTTCTGGACAGGGAAAGATGGAAAGATTTAGAAGAGGCCTATATCCAGGAGTGGATAAGAGCAGGCTGAAAAGAAGAAGAAAAAGACTTCATCTTAGTAGATTTAATAAAAACATGTCTGTGATCTTCATAATTTAAATAAAAAAAAACATTTTAGAAACCAACTTCACGAGAAGCCATAGATTCTACACTGTAGTAAAAAATTACAAAAGTTGCAATTTGAAACAATCTGTAAATTAAAGGATATTTATTTAATTATTTTTGACTATCGTTTTCAATAACAAAATATTAATAAAAGCAGAGAGATATTTCGCAACTCTTTTGATTTTTAAGTCTAATAATAGAGCTTTTAGATCCGTATCCGCTTTGCTAATTTTAATTAGCTAGATTTACTTCAAATTATAACTTGTGTGGGGGAAATTAGCCGAGCCATGTACGGGGTGAGTCACCGATAGAGTAAAGTTCATTATCTCATTTGTTTAAAAATGACGAAAAAAAGTTAAATACAGTAGTTTTAGGGAATGTTACGGTGCAGAGTTTAAAATTATTTTTGAGTATAAAGGCTACCTCAAAAAAGTGTGGCCGATATATTTTTTAAATGGAACATCTATTTTCTAATTTCTTTTTAAATTCTGCGAAAAATTTTATAGAATATTTTATAGATATAGATTTTACAAAACCCTCCAACTCCTATTAAGTATGTTAAATACCTATTTCTAATAGTTTTCGATTTATTTTGAATTTTTCAATTTTTACCCTTGTTTTTAATACACTTATGCTATTGTCAAAAACATAAACAAATTGTTAATAATAATTTTAATATAGTTTAACCTATCTAATGATTAATTATTATGACGTAATACATGTTTAAAAATATGCCCGTCTACTTTAATACACATGTTTAGTCGTTTTACTATATTTTCCTTCACTTTCCTTAGGGTAAAGGGCGTTATTGTCCTGCACGCATCCCGTATCATATTTTCCATATCTACCGGTATTGTAGGGGGATTCACATAAACACGATCTTTAATGTAGCCCCATAAAAAGAAGTCTAAAGGTGTTAAGTCACATGATCGAGGAGGTCACTGAATGAATCTATCCTTACCGATCCATTTTTGTGGGTAACAATCGTCTAAAAATTCCCGAACTTCCTGGTGGTAATGAGCAGGAGCTAAGTCTTGTTGAATCCACATTTGTTCTCTTTTAAAGTTATAAAATTTTTCAAGAAGCTGGGGTAATTCGTTTTGCAAAAAATTTAGATATCTAGGCCCGTCAAGCAGTTCGCGGAAAAAATATGGACCAATAATTCGAAAATTTAATATTCCACACCATACATACATTAAGCGACCAATGGTTTTGGTTTTGAACTTCCCGGACTCAAAATGGATTAACTGTTGAATAATAATGCACGTTATGGCTGTTAACTGCTCCATTACTGCGAAAAGTACTTCATCAGAAAACATTATTTTGGATCGGCCTCTGCTGCTCCATTCATGGTGGTATAAAAGTTTACTCGTCGTTCAAAATCACGGTGTTGAAGTTCTTGGTGTAGTTCCACATGAAAGGGATGATACTTGTATTTTCTCGTGGTGCGATTAGCCGTAGATCGGGATGTGTCAGATAAGTCAGCTAGTTAACGGCTGTTGACCTGGGGATTATCTTCAACATGAAGTAAAATCTCCATTTCTGTCTCCTCATTGGTAGCATTCTGGTTTACTACTTTCCGTTTCGTATACTCAACGCTACCACTACCATCAGACCTTTCCATTAAGCACTGAAAAGATTTTCTAGATGATATACGTCTATTAGGGTACTTCGCTCCGTAAAGCCTTACTGCCAAAAACAATTTTTTTTTCCCACCTTACCCAGTATAACCATATCAATTCATTCATTTTTAGGAAAATCCATAACTATTACCTTTATACGTCACTTACTACAACACATTAAACTACTTTTTCTTGCTTAATAGACATGTCAAAATTTGACAACAAGGATAAAAATTGAAAAATTCAAAATAAATCGAAAACTATTAGAAATAGGTATATAACATACTTAATAAAAGTTGGAGGGTTTTGTAAAATCTATCAGAAAAAGTAATAATATACAGGGTGTGCCGTTTAAAAAAATTTGAGATTTTTCAATTTAAAATAGTCGAAATGCATACATTTATTTTGAACACCCTGTAGCATCTAACTCAAATTTCTTTACATATATCTTTTTTTTTCATCTCTATAGGACGCTCGTAACAATTATGGGTATTCCACCTTCAGAAACATAGGCGCTACTAGCAATTTTTTACAAAACTGAAAACGAGTATTTTTTTTTTAAAAAAATTGAAATATTAGAAACACTACTAGGTTTAGGTATATAACATTGTTAATAAAAAAGTTATAACACTTTACGCAGAATTTAATAATAAATTAGAAAGTGGGATGTTTTTAAAAAAACATATGTTATATCGGCCACACTTTTTAAAGTACCCTGTATACTCAAAAATAATTTTAAACTATGTACCTTAATATTCCCTAAAACTATAATATTTAACATTTTTTCGTCATTCCCGAAAGAAATGAGATAATGAACTTTACTCTATGGTTGAGTCAGCCTGTACAAGAAGGTGTATAAGTTAATTTTGAACAACAACTGAGTTTTTGGGGCAGTCGCAGTAAGCAGTTCTAAAATCTATCTCTTGGTTTATATTCATATGTTGAACAACTAGAGTTCACTCTATTTATTGAGTTTAAATAGAAACAAGTACTAATTTCATGGCCCAGCTGGAATGTTTCTAATCGATTTTTTTTTTTATGGGTCTAGCGTGCTACGTGCTACAGGGAAATCCCTAAAGCGCTACAGGAGCGCCACGTGTGCGGAGAAAGCGATTCACGTTGTTCTTGAATCGCTGTAGATTGTACTCGATGGGAAACACAGTCCTGGGCAAACTATTCCAAAGGTATGATGTTCTCCATATGAAAGACTGCTTGAAAAGCGTTGTACGAGGAGTAACAAGCTGAACCTCATACGAATGTGAAGTATTAGCGCGACGTGTACTCCTAACATGCACCGCTCTGGGAGGAATTAAGCGGGCCACATCCTTCGAACACTTTCCATGAAAGTACTTGTAGAATAGGCTCAAGTCGCCAACCGTTCTTCGATGTTCCAGCGAATCAAGGCCGTCGGTCAGTTCCGGGTGTCCAATCAGACGAACAGCTCTTCTCTGGATAGAATCCAACAAATGCAGTGTATGTTTGGGAGCGGAGCTCCAAACATGGGAGCAGTATTCCATAGTTGGTCGAATTTGAGCTTTGTAAAGAATTAACAGTTGTTGTGGAGTGTAAAGCTTTCTGGTTCGAAACAATATTCCTAACTTTTGAGAAGCTCTTCTTGCTATGCCTGCAACATGTTCATGCCAGGACATATTTGCTCCCAAATTAACGCCTAACAGATTGAGTGACGATGTCAGAGGGATGGAGTGCCCCGACATAACTATGTCGGGTTCTGCAACGTTAACTTTTTTAGAAAAAACTGCCGCCTGGGTTTTTGTAGCGTTAAATTCCACTTGGTTACTGTCACCCCAAGATAGAATTTCTTCCAGGTCTTTGTTAAGTTGAATGACTTCCTGCTGTCTGCGGATATTCGTCTGAGTAGTCGATGTCCGAGCCTTCAAAGTGAATGAAGCGATAAGTGTACTGTCATCTGCAAAGCCGTAGATTGGATTCTCGGTCTTTTCCAGCAGATCGTTAATATAAATAAGGAAGAGAGTAGGAGATAGTATGGAACCTTGGGGCACACCGGCGTTGATAGTGAAGGTGTTAGAAAGAAATCCGTCGACTGCCACTCGTAAAGAACGCTCTCTGAGGAAACATGAGAGCCACAAACAGAACTTTTCAGACATACCATAAGAACGTAACTTAGCCAACAGCCCATCGTGCCAAACACGGTCAAATGCCTTGGATATGTCAAGAGCAACCGCTCGAGATTCTCCAAAGTGTTTAATCGCGTTGTTCCAAACATGTGTTACATAAGTCAGAAGATCTCCTGTTGATCTATTTTTACGAAAGCCATATTGGTGATCACTAATAATGTTGAATCCTTCAAGATATTTTAGAAGATGCTGATTGATAGCCTTTTCCATGACTTTCGATATTATTGAGAGTAGTGCGATTGGTCGGTAGTTATTTGGCAAGGTCTTCTTGCCTTTTTTTAGGTATCGGCTGAACTGTGGCACATTTCCAGCAGGAAGGAAATATTCCCTTTCTGTAGGATAGGTTGAAAAGTCTACAGAAAACTGGTGTTAGTTCCCTTGCACAGTTCTTGAGAACTATGGCAGGTATTCCGCCAGCGCCAGAAGCCTTTTTGGTGTCTAGCTTCATCAGAATACGTTTTATGATACGCTGTCTGAAGACAATATCGGGCATCCTTGACTGCACTATGGGAATAGTAGGTGGTGTTTTTCCTTGGAAATCGACAGTAGAATGTGAAGCAAAGCGTTCAGCCAACAAGTTCGCTTTCTCAACAGGTGTCATTGCAATAGAATTATCTGGCCGTGTGAGTGGTGGTATGGTGGATTTGGTGAAATTTTGAGTAACTGCCTTAGCGACTGACCAAAAGGACCTGGAATTGCCGGGACAAGCGAGAAGTTTGTTTCTAATCCGTTGATTGTGCACCTCCTTGGTTTCGTCGATAATTTCTTTGCATCTGTTCCTGGCACAAACAAAGATGTTACGATTTATGGTTTTAGGATCTTCACGCCACTGTCGGTATGCAAGATGTTTAGAAGCAACAGCTTCTTTTCATTTTAGGTCAAACCAAGGCTTGCCGTTGGATGGCATTTCTTCGAAAAAGGGATGTAAGCCTCCATACCGGCCAAAATAACATCGGAAACCTCCCTGGCGCAGTCAGATGGGTCGTCGGATCGAAAACAAACGTCCAACCAAGGGAAAGTTCGAAAATATTCCATGAGATCTTCCCATTTAGCAGATTTGTAGTGCCAAATCTTGCGCGGTTTGGGCGCCTCTCTATCACTGATTGGTAGAATACTCGATGTCGAAAGTAGTCTATGGTCGGAAGAACCTAACGGCGGATTTACGCTGACCGTGTAAATCTCCGGATTGGTGGTTAAAAACAGATCAAGAAGACTGGCGAACTCTCCGTCTCGATCAGGGATCCGTGTTGGTTCATCAATAAGCTGAGTCAAGCCACAACTGATTGAAAATGATTCGGCTTCACGACCTTGTTCATCGGTGGTATTTGAATATTTAAGCCAGTTGATGTTATGGACATTAAAGTCGCCCAAGATGGCAATTTCGGCATTTGGATAGTTAATTTGTAAATGATCGATGGTGTCTGCAAGAGAAGCTAAAAGTGTTCTAAAGTTAGTATCACTTGGTGGTCGATAGAGGATACAGATGAACCTTGTGGTTGGTTGAGTCGTTATTTTTAACCACATAACATCAAAGTTGGGGGGCTCCAGAGCCTCTTCTCGTTGGCAAGAGAGGTCGCTTCTGACATAAAGACAGATTCCAAAGTTACGCCTAAATCGGGAATAGAAATCGTACCCAGGATAAAGATAGTTTACTGTGCTGGTCGATGAACTGACCTTAGTTTCACAGAGAGCGAGTCCATGAGGTTTATGCCAAGCAAAGAAATTGGTTTCGGTTTTGCTTTTGTATTTTGGGCTTAAAAATAGGTAAAAAAAGCTATATTTGGCATTTTGCCTACACTATATACTGCAACATATACAGTCACAAGTATAGAGGTCAGTAACAATGAAAACTGGGGAAAAATCAAGCACTGGTAAAAATAAGTTAATAAATTCTCCGCTCTCTTTTTATTTAAATAATAAAATTATTAGTTTATTATAGATTTTATAAGGAGAAAAATCATTAGCGAACTAATAGGAAAAATATAATTTTCCGTACAATTTCTTCGAGCAGCAGCCGGCTATGAGATGTATTTGTCCACATTTCATATCTGTCATAAACATGTTGACCAAGAAAAAGGTATTGACATTCTTCATATTAATTTATACGGCACCACAAATAATTATACTTGTCATTTCCGGAAGAAAGTAGTTTTATAGCAGTGTTACTTGAAATCTGCTAATTTATAAAATGTCATTATCTGATACAAGGAGGGTTTTCGGTATGACGGCTGAAAAAATCGATTTTTTTTCTTACATATTTCTAAAATAAAATATATTGAGTTTATAATGTAAACATTTCAGATCGAAATTCTAAATATTTACGAAATTAGAGCATATAGAAGAGAGCGCGTCATAGTAGCCTGCCACTCGACCCACGGCAGCAGCAACGATCTGACCTGCTCTGTTGTTCTTTAGGTGATATCCTTATACCTGGGCTTATTTTATATATACTATTTTCATCTTTGTCTACGGTAGAATGTATGACTGTATGAGTAAAAGAGATAGAGACAAAAGAATTTTTGTAGTATAGCTTGATTTTAGGAGCAAATTGGCAGTAAACGTTTGTAACTCGACACGTTAACATCGACTCAAAATGGATCGAGAGAATTTAATACACATGCTTCAAAAGGTGATAGAAAGAAAACTTTTACTGGAAATCGATATAGTGATGACACTGAATTTGTTAGTACATTTGCTGAAAACTTAAAAATCAGAGCAATTTTGAAGTAAATGTCGATGATGGTTTTACTTACTCTTTAATAAGTTTTAGTGTAGTGTTTACAACTTTGCAAACGTTAATATAGTATAAATCGAAAACTTACAAATCTTTGATAGACGATGATTTTTACAACGGCGAATTGAAAACATAGAGTAGATGTTGAGTATTTGAAAGCTAAAAAACAAATTGAAGAGGCTAATGAGAAAGAGGCAGAAAAAAAAGAGAAGCTGAAGAAGAACAAGGTACCAGTGCTCCGAAAAAAAAAACGTAAATACGTAAAAAGAGATTGATCGATTAGCCCAAAAAACTTTACTTAACTAATAAAGTGATGGAAAAAATGTAAAGATATTATAGACCAGCAATTTTAAGACATTCCGATTCTCTTGAAGACATGAAAAAAGGGCAACGTTTCATCATATCACTTCCACGGACGAATATCGGCAACACTCTTACCGCCCGGAGGGTGTGAATATCAGAAATTGAAAGCACAAAACAAAGAAAACACCTTTACTCAGAAGATTTTAAAACCAATTTATGAAGACTTATCCGCCAACGATCTCTTGGAAAGGTACTTAAGAGAAAACACTCAGAACAACAACGAAAGTTTGGAATTTGCCTCCAAATCATGTTTTTACTGAAAAGAAGACATTGGAAATTGCTACACTGACAGCAGCATGCACCTTTAATGAAGGATGAGGATCCTGGAAATTATGGATGTAACAATACGCAGAAAAGCCGTAAATTTCTGCTTTCAAACAGCTAAGAAAGAATCTAAGGGTAGAGAAATGAAACCTTTGAAGAAATGGAAGGTATACTGTATGCAGCAGGCATAGCTGATTAGTCTAAGTTCTCTATAAAAAATCAGTTACAAAATCCTTAAACTCGTTTTTTTTGAAACCACTTTTTTTTCGGTTCGTGGGAAGCAGAGACAAAACTTTATTTATCCGATCGAGCTAAAATTTTTACATGTTCTATATATAATTAGTTACCGGACCACGTAAAATCAATTATTTTTATTAATAATTTCTGAATTTATTTCTTGATTTTCAACGAAAATAAACACGATTTTTGAGATTTTTTTTACAAGTCTGCCACTTTGTTTTTTGTTTACATAAATGTCTAATCCTACGTAATCCAATAAAGATATGTTTGTTAAATTATAATTAATTTGGATATTTTGTTACAGATCATTACACATCACGCTGTGCTTCCCACCACCCACCCACCATTTTTTTGGAGGAGATCACTTTGACGGCAAACAACATGAACAAAATATTCTTAAATAATCTAAAAAAAAAATTTCGGATAATTTAAGATGTCAATAATAATATATAAAAGAATTGAAAAGATTTTATTTTATTTTGTTACGAAAAAAAATTCCTGAAATAAGCTTCAAATTTCAGTCGTCACACCGAGAGAAATAAGTATTAAGTTAGGTACTAAATATCTGTCTCTGCTACCAGACTTTAAAATTTATATACTGTACAAATAGGAGCAGGAGACCCTGTGATGCCAGTAGAAATAAACGAAGGAACAATGGAGCAGATTTTTAACAAAAATAAAACTTATTTTGAAATTCATTATTTACTAGTGCGCAATGAGAGTCAAGGTTTTTAAAATAAGGCGTGTAAAATATATAGTGATTATGAATATTAGAAAAATACCCTATTTTTCAAAGTATCTTCTACGGTTTTAGACAAAACCTTAAAACAAAATAGCTTTTATGATTAGGGCGACAGTATTAGAAATAATTTTCATAAAAATATTTATCATAGCCAGGTTTTGTCAATGAATCTAAAATATTTAAATATACTTTTTTCCTAATACTGTTGCCAATCTCAAACCTTCCTTATTTTAATTTTGAATTGATGATATTATATTGATATTTTGTATTGTAAATATCATCAAATAAACATGTACTAAGAATAGGAAATAATGATTCTTTAGAATCCTAAGAAGGACGACTTGTTATCTAACCAAAGCCATGAAACCACCCGTTCTAGGTAAGCAAACAAATGCTTACATTTTTGTCGATCTCCGTAAAAATAAAAAATTATCCAACTACCTTTAGTCTTAAAATGATGAAGAGATAATGTTTTCACATAATTAATGCTTTTGACTGAGTCAATAAAAAGTTACCTATGGACAAACTGGAAAGTATGGTTAATGAATGCAAACTAACCATTGCTTTCTTGTCAGGTGTAACGAAAGAGTCAAAGAAGTTTTACTTAGAGTTATTAGTTCCACAGGGCTCCATTTTACTTTTTTATTTAGATATAAACAATAAAAACCTTATAAACGAAGGAAAAAGCATTACGAAAGCGAATAATTAAATAAATCCCATACGCTATGATTTACAAGATTATGGAGGTTGGTTGGTTAGTTATTAATAGGCGATTATGCCTGTTTGTGTACTGCAGCTTCTTCTCTTATTGTGCTCTCCTCTCTTGGTAACAATATTTAGTAGTTTCCTCCGAACAGTTTATATCTGTGCCGAGTGACAGTTGCACATTCATATAGAATGTGCATAGAAGTTTCTTTCTCCTCACTACATAGTCTGCATGTTGTAAGACCATTGTAGATACTCATTTTCTGTAAATGTTTCCTCAGACGATAGGGGTCGGTGGTCAGTCCTATCACTAGTTTAAACTGTGCGTTTACTAAAATAAGGAGGTCAGTTGTCGTCTCCCTTTGGCCAAATATTGCGAGCCAATGACCTAGATGTTGCTGATGTGTAAATCTGTTGATTGTCGTTTTTACCACTTGTTTTGATATAGGAAACGCTGGTGCTGGATCCCTGTATGGTTTTATCTCGCAACAGTTTTAGGTTTCCCGATAAAGCCATCACTCCTACCGGTTGCTAAACTAACACCCTGAAAAATCCCTTCCATAATTTCACATATGCTGTCATGTTGGACTTCACGAGGATCTTCAGAGATATTTCGTCGATATTTAACATAAGCGTAACTGTCTCCAGTGGTTTGGTTTATTATGTGCCATATCTCTGTTTTTAATCCCCCATTTCGTGCTTGTGTCAACCATTGTCACTTTTGTCCTAGGTCTTTTACAATCCCCACTTTAAGGGAAAACAATTTTACCACTATTAAAAATCGATAATCGCATGAAGAGATTTACAAAGAGACAAATATGCCTCTTGATAAAAATTTTACATCTCCAAAAATCGTCCGGGAACGAGAAACTTTCAAAAATGTAATCGATGTAGACGCTTCAATCGTTGTACCGATTTAGACGACTGGTGATTTTATGTAGGACGCCTCCTTGTAAATGTTGTTTGATTTGACAGGTAACGTCGCGCCGCTCGAGTCTTTCACGTAAAAACATTCATATAGGACATAGCCAAAAATATTTACATTTTTGTAGTCCTGCCAGGCATATATGCCGATGTAGTCAAGTAAGATAGGTTTGTTGTATGATCATGTAATATACTAAAAAAATGTATTCCCAGAGTTAAATTATAGTATACAATGGCTAATTAGTTTGCGTAACAGAGACGCCCTGTTCGAAATAATTGAAAAGTTTCCGTATACCTAAGTGGGTCCCTACTGTTGTCTATTATTAAAAAAAAGTTATTCCATGAAGAAATAAGGGGGGTTACTTGCTATCGGTAATCTCGCAGGATTCAAATCCCCTCCAATATGTGTTATTCCATAGCACATATTTGTCGCAAAAAGGTGCATACTTATGAAAATCTGCAAAGTGCCTTAATTTTTAACTAGATTATCTTAATTAGTTATTAATGTTTTGTAAAAGTTTTCGCAGAATTTTGGTGTTTCTGTATTTTCTTGACGTTTATAAACTTGGATAAAATATCTTATCAAATACTGCACAGTTTTGATTGGTGCTATGAAACCGGTAAGTGAAAGAAAAATCTTATATTTCCTTTATCACTTTACAAAAAGGCTTTCAAGCGTGTTATTAAACTATATAGAATAGTATAAATTATGGTTAAAAAAGGAACGTTAATCTTAAATGAAAACTTGTTATTATTGTCTATGATTAATCCCTCATGAAATGATGTAAATTCTGGATCTTAACGAAGGCTAGTCAAAGATCACGTCAGATTAAGCAGATTATAAAATAAGATATAAAGTAGGGTGAAATCAGATATAGATTTGCAACCGTTCCACGATTTTTTAAATATTTACCACATTTGAGAGTATAAAATGTAGCACAATCTCTATAAAAATTGTTGGGAATGTTTTGCATATTTGCTATGTAATATTATGTATCCAGGTACCTAATGTAGTAGCCGACGGGAACTCAGCCAAATGTTTTTCAAATAGAATATTTTTAGGGCTTTCAACTATCAAATTTACTTTATTTTGAAGTATAAGTCATAAATTAAATCAGCTTTTAAGTTATATCTTGTCTTACCCGATAAAATAAGGGTTTTGTCTATTTTTTAATAAACATTTTGCAGTAAAATGCGTAAAAATTCTTCTGACTGCTTTTAAAATTAATCTGCTTCAGTTATTACTATACTACATTAGAAAATAAATACATTTTTATTCAGTTCCAATGTTCTGCTAGATAATTGATTCAATGATGATGGAAATTGAATTGTTGTGGCCGTTACTTGATGGAAATTCATAACGAATGTAATGAAAGACTAATATTGTCAAATTTCCACTTTATTTAGTTTCACTGGAACTGTACGACGCGTTTCGCTATACTATAGCTTCCTCTGATACAAAATGATATTTGAGTATTAGTGTTGTTACATTTATATAAATACCCTAAGGTAGATAGGTAATAAAATTAATACTATATGCTAATGAATATTGCTGGGAAATCCATTCTGAATATTAATTGTATAAATTGAGTAAAGCTGAGTTACCATGGTACAGACAGGTATCTTTTTGTTCGTTTAAGATGATGTCTGAATTTTTAATTCTATTTATTTCTAAATTTTCTAATAGGTTTACTTTTACGCCTTTGTTTTGTATGTGTAGAATTTTAAATTTATCGTCAAAAAGATGATTTGATTCTGTTAAATGATTACTGTACGCTGAGTCAGTTTTGTTTTTTAAATAGCTTCTTTTATGTTCTGAAATCCGAGTTTCGAATGAGCGACCTGTCTGACCTATGTAACTTTTATGACAAGAAACACAATTTAACTGATACACTCCAGATTTTTTTGATCTATTTTGTTTTCCCTTTGCGTTCTTAATGAATTTTCCTAACGAGTTATTTGTTCTAAAAGCTAAAAGCTAAAAACCACTTAAACAAATATAATATCAACATAGCTTTTAGAACAAATAACTCGTTAGGAAAATTCATTAAAAACGCAAAGGGAAAACAAAACAGATCAAAAAAATCTGGAGTGTATCAGTTAAATGTGGTTCTTGTCATAAAAGTTACATAGGTCAGACAGGTCGCTCATTCGAAACTCGGATTTTAGAACATAAAGCAAGCTATTTAAAAAACAAAACTGACTCAGCGTACAGTAATCATTTAACAGAATCAAATCATCTTTTTGACGATAAATTTAAAATTCTACACATACAAAACAAAGGCGTAAAATTAAACCTATTAGAAAATTTAGAAATAAATAGAACTAAAAATTCAGAGATCATCTTAAACGAACAAAAAGATACCTGTCTGGCCCATGGTAACTCCACTTTACTTAATTTATACAATTAATATTCAGAATGGATTTCCCAGCAATATGCATTAGCATATAGTAATAATTTTATTACCTATCTACCTTAGGGTATTTATATAAATGTAACAACACTAATACTCAAATATCATTTTGTATCAGAAGAAGCTATAGTATAGCGAAACGCGTCATACAGTTTCAGTGAAACTAAATAAAGTGGAAATTTGACAATATTAGTCTTTCATTACATTAGCCAAAAATTGTGTTTTACTAACAAATTTGAGATGAAGTTTTGCACAGCTTGGTCGCACTATTTTCTTGATGTGTGATATTCTCACCTACTTAAAGCTTGTATGATACTATCGAATTATTTGCAATATATATATATATATATATATATATATATATATATATATATATATATATATATATATATACGTATATATATATATATATATATATATAACATATATATATATATATATATATATATATATATATATATATATATATATATATATTGTTCGTCTAATGATGAATTTGTACGACGTTTCGCCAAATTCTTATTTAGCATTTTCAAGTGCTTTTGCTGCTGCTACTCGATACTGTGATCTTGCTGCTGCTGCTGCTACTCGATACTGTGATATTGCTGCTGCTGCCACTCAAAGCTAACTCTAAGCTAAGATTTAGCTTCGAGCGGCAGCAGCAGCAAGATCACTTGAAAATGCCAAATGAGATTTTGGCGACATATCGTGCAAATTCATCGTTAGCCGAACGGATTGACACCCGGAATTTTAATGAATTACATTCCACCATCCGTGAATACCTCTATTGTAACATATATATATATATATATATATATATATATATATATATATATATATATATATATATATATATATATATATTGTAACATATATATATATATATATATATATATATATATATATAGTATATATATATATATATATATATATATATATATATATATATATATATATATGGTATATATATATATATATATATATATATATATATATATATATATATATATATATATATATATAATTTATGTCTTATATTTTAGGTAGATCATATGCACTGAGGGTGTTTTTAAAAA
Organism: Pachyrhynchus sulphureomaculatus; assembly: GCA_019049505.1. Taxonomy (NCBI): domain Eukaryota; kingdom Metazoa; phylum Arthropoda; class Insecta; order Coleoptera; family Curculionidae; genus Pachyrhynchus; species Pachyrhynchus sulphureomaculatus. Next base: position 88,397,260 of record CM032446.1, on the reverse strand, counting down.
AGTGAGGCGGATAGTTAAAAATCTTAAAATCATCGTATTTGAAAAAAATTTGGCTGGATTCTCGTCGCCTATTACAGTAGGTATTTGAATAGATAATAATATATAACAAATATGCAAAGTATTTTGGTGTCTATACCTTTAAATTATATATATATATATATATATATATATATATATATATATATATATATATATATATATATATATATATATATATTATAAACCTCCTTGGTCCGATTGATTTTTGACTGGTCTTTGTTAATATTTTGTTGTTTGTTATGATCCAAAACTTACCTCAAATTTACATTATTATAATAACATGTTTTCATTTAAGGTTAACGTTCCTTTTTTAGCCATAATTTGTGCTCTTCTATTTACTTTAATAACACGTTTGAACGCTTTATGTGAAATAAAGGAAATACAAGGTTCTTTCTTTCGCTTACCGGTTTCGTCCCACCAATCAAAACTATATAACATAGTATTTGATAAGATATTTTATCCAAATCAATACAGGAATAACAAACTTCTTGGGAAAGTTTTACAAAATACTAAGAATTAATTAAGTCCGAGTTAACGAGTTAAAAATTAAGGCACTTTGTAGAGAAGCATGCATCTTTTTAGAGCAAATTTGTGCTATGGAATAGCACATATTTGAAGGGACCTGGATCATGCTAGATTACCGCTAGCATGTCATACGCGCAGGATATTCAATTAAGGTTTTCTACTCCCCTTATATTGCAAGAACTACATGAGACTTCCTTAAAGGTTGCACTAAAAATTAACGCAAATAAAACCAAAAACAATAAGTCCCCGAGACATAGTTGTGACTGTTCAGTTATCTCTGACAGAGAGACTCTGATACAATCAAACTGATTAGGCACTGTATATTATAATTGAACTATCAGATTACTTGACTGCGTCAGTATATAGGCCTGACAGGGCTACAAAAATACAAATATTGCCCCTCCCCCTTTGAGGCTATGTCCTACATGAACGCTTTTACGCGAACCACTCGAGCGCCGCGACGCGAAACGTAAATTCAAAACAGTACATTAACAAGGCGGTGTCCTATGTAGAATCATCAATCATATAGAGTGGTACAATGATTGAAGCGTATACAATGATTACATTTCTGACCGTTTCTGCCTCCCGGTCATCGATTTTTGAAGCCGTAAAAGTTTTATCATGAAGGAGAACTATTTGTTTCTTTGTAAATTTCTTCCTTCGCTTATTGATTTTTAATAGTGATAAAACTGTTTTCTCATAAAGTGTAAAAGACTTTCTAAATATGACAAAAGTGATAGTGGTGTTACGCTTATGTTAAATATCGACGAAATATCTCGAAGACCCTCGTAAAGTCCAACATGAAAGCATGTGTGGAATTATGGAAGAGATTTTTCAGAGTGTTCAAGAGTGATGGCTTCAGCGGGAAACCTAAAGCAGCTGCAAATAAACCTGCAACCCAATGGGACTGGTTCCATTGCCCTCTGTCGCAAGATAATCTACGAATTTATAACTATCGCTCTAATCCAAGAACCAGGGATCGTACAGGGCGAAATAGAAGGACTAACAGGCTGTAAGTAAATATATATATATATATATATATATATATATATATATATATATATATATATATATATATATATATATATATATATATATATAATATATATATAAATGATAATGCTAGGGCATGTATCTATATAAGTAACGACGTGAAATGAATAAACTTCTATTCTGGGACTCTTGCCAGGATCAAACTGAAATATTTTGAGAGTAGAAGTATCAGGGAGCATCAGACTCGCAACAGTTACCACCTCCTGCAGAGTGCAAATCTCTTGTGAACTACTGTGTGGCATCTCGAGAGCAATTCCTAGTAGGATGTGACGCAAGTGCACATAATACTGCATGGAGTAGCCCTGACAGCAATCCACACCGGAGCTCTTTACTAGAATAATTAATAACTAATAGCTTATTTCCAGCAAAACAGGGAAATAAACCGACTTTTACGGCAAGACAGACGGAAGTTACCGGCATAACAGTAACAACTGTGTCTAGTCACGGCATGGTAGGAAGTTGGCAAATATCAAACCAATCGTCGGAATCTGACTACAGACACATAGAGTACATACTGCGCCATTTTGATAAGGTCGTGGGGAATCTTATGGAAATCAACTTAAATACCTCAGTAAAATAAAAACGTATCTCATGAGAGGTAGAAGCTTGTTTGGGAAAACTTGAAGACTTAAACCAAAGGTAGTACTTTGACTATAAGTCATTAGACGCGTGGCTAAGTATATACATAGTTTGCAATATGGTCGCCGAAAACAGCGCAGAGAATGACACCACAGATATATATATATATATATATATATATATATATATATATATATATATATATATATACATATACATATATATATATATATATATATATATATATATATATATATATATTATATATATATATATATATATATATATATATATATATATATATATATATATATATATATATATAGATATATATATATATATATATATATATATATATATATATATATATATATATATATAGATATATATATATATATATATATATATATATATATATATATATATATATATATATATATATATATATATATATATATATATATATATATATATATATATATATATATATATATATATATATATATAAATATATATATATATATATATATATATATATATATATATATATATATATATTTCATTTTCTTCATCAGGGCTACAATTATAGTAGAATATCAGATTTTGAGATATATTGAAGATATGAGTTTTAATTTTCTCAAATCTACTAGAAATAGGCAGTCAAAATGAAAATTCTTACAACATATCTGACATATCTCTTTAATAATAATCCCATTGATTTTTACTAGCTTTCCAATTTTAAAACGATCAATCAAAATGTCAACGTCATTCTACTTTCAAATATAAATTAACGACAACCTAACTAAGAGATAGAAACACACTGCCCGTAGCAAAATGGCAAGAAAACATAACAACAAAATCCTTTATAAATTAAAATCACTTTACAACCACACAATTTTTCGTACCATACTAACAAAATGAAGTAAAAGCATATTATATTTCCTAGAGAGGATTATGTCGAGTTTTTCTCATATTTTTTCTGATGAATAAGTGTAATAAAGTGCCCCCTAAGAGAATAATTTTTGAACACACCACTTAGCAGTAAGTACTTTAATGTTACATATATAATAGGGTTGTTCTTTACTTTTAATCTCACAAATACTGATAATCTACTATAATTGTAGCCCTGATGAAGAAAATGAAATATTTTCGAAAGCTTGGCGTAGCTAAAAAGGTGTCAAAAACTTTTTAGTTCTTTTCCAAAGACCGCTTATCCCAAAAACATAATACTGCTGTTTAATTAGTTGGTCAAGACTACCCTTTTCCTCTTATATATATATATATATATATATATATATATATATATATATATATATATATATATATATATATATATATATATGGTAACAAACAATTGAAAGTTAATTTCTGGGAACCGCCATTGTAAGGAAATAGATATGAGCAATCAAAGATCTTTAGGCTCTAGTTTCTGTTATTTATTTTTTTTAATCAAGCTTTCTTGCCTAATTGGTAGCTGCTTCGGGATACTGAAATACGAACAAACGACAGAAGGAAAAGTAAGATATTCGTCAGGACGTGTGATATATAAGTTTATGTAAGCTGTATAATAGTATACTTACAAAATTGTAGCAGTTTTTTCTCTAATTAAGTATGTAGGTTAAGCATTTCACTAACCAGATAGCGAACACAATCATAGAAAGAACATAAGAACAGCACATTTGGAGAATTATAAAGGTCTTAAGAAGTGCAATAATACTAATAACATTTTTAAAGATTCTTTTTATAATCAAAACCAATTGTGAAAGACACCATACTGCCTTAATGGTACTCCATTTTTAAATTTATGTTTAACGTAACGTTTAATAAATTATAATGATTTTTGGTCCGCTACCGGCCATTGTTGGTACTAGATTTCATTAGAAATCCAACCAAAAGCATTAAGTTAATATTCCTTAAGTTTGGAGTCTAACATGTCTGCAACAAGTCATTATTGGAAAAATTACTTCTCAAAAGTTACGAAACACATTTAGAATGGAAGAGGGAACGACTACTTTAGTCGAAATTAATTTTCTCATAGAAATCGTTACATCCAATTGCTTTGGTGTGATTCTGTGTTAGCAAATAAGTGTAAAGGAACTCCTTTTATGTCTCAATCTCAATCGTAAAAAAGACATAGAAGGATTGAGCTCTCTTTACACTTGTTTGCTAACCCAGAATCACACTAAACCAACTAGAAGTAACGATTTTTATGAGGAAATTAATTTCGAGTAAAGTAGACGTAGTATACACCTGTTAAGAAAGCCAATTTGTTAGCTAAGTTCTTTGCTTTACATTCTACTGTCCCCTTCTATTCTCAATGTGCAGTCAAAGGTAGCCCAATATTGTTTTCAGACAGCTTATTATAAAATATATTTTAATAAAATTAGGAGCCAAAAAAGCTTTTGACTCTGATGAAAAAGCTGCCATATTACCCGAAAAATGCTCGAGAAACTAACACCAGTTTTCTGTAGACTTTTCAACCTATCGTACAGAAAGGAAATATTTTCTTCCAGTAGGAAATGCGCTACAGTTCAGCAGACACCTAAAAAAGATAAGAAGACCTTGCCAAACAACTACTCACCAGTCACACTGCTTTGAAGTATATCGAAAGTCATGGAAAAAGCTATCAATCAGTATCTTCTACAATATTTAGAAGGATTCAATATTATGCTAGCGACCATCAATATAGCTTTCGTAAGCAAAGTCCAACTTACGTCACACATGTTTAGAATAACTCAATACAAAATTTGGGAGAATCTTGTTGAGTTATTGTATCTGATATATCCAGAGCATTCGATTGTATCTGGCATGGCAGATTGTTGGCTAAGTTTCGCTTTTATGGTATGTTTGAAAGGTTTTATTTATGACTTCCGTATTTCCACAGAAAACGTTCTTTACGAGTTTTTTAATATCTTCACTATCAAAAGAATCAATAATCCAATCTACAGCTTAGCACATGATAGTACGCTTTTTTTTATTCACTCCGAACCTTTGAACTTCGGCTATATATACACATATTCGCAGATAGCAGAAAGTCGTTTAACTTAGCAAAGAACCGGAAGAAATGCTATCTTGGGATAACAGAAATCAAATTGAATTTGATGCTACAAAAACCCAGGCGGCAGTTTTTTTTTCAAAAAAAGTAACATTGCGAGAACCTACATATTATATCGAAACACTCCATTCCTCTAGCATTGCTCCTGCCTCCTGCACCCAAACATAAACTACATTTCTTAGATTCTATTCAGAATTCACCTTTGAGGACCAGAACTCACGAGCCACCTTGATTTCTCGGAACATCGAAAAACGGTTCGCGACTTGAGTCAATTCTACATCTTTCGTAGAAAGTATTCGATGGATACAACCTGATGATGATTTGCTCAGGACTGTGTTCCTAGCCGAGTATAATGTACTGGTCTTGAATCAAGAGCAACGTAAATAGCTTTTTCCGTACATGTGTCTCTGCTGTAGCGATTTTCCTGTAATACGTGTGCTGTGCCCATTAAAAAAACCGGTCTAAGTGTAAGGTGGAATTGCTCAATTAGTGTTTCCTACGTTGATTGCTTTTAAAATAAAAATTTTTGAAACTTTTTGAAGTATAAAATCAGTGACTTCACAAACCACATTCCAAATAAGTTTTCAACAAAATTTTTTTCCGATCTTTAGTGAAAACTGATGACTTTGAATTTTTTTTATATATACCAGATAAATTATTAAAGGTAATAAACTCTTGATAATTTTCGTTCAATCTACACCCTGTAGAGAAAATTCCAGAATTTTTTCAAAATTTTTTGATCGGTACTTTTCGAGATAAGGTGGCGGACAGCAATTTTTTTGCACTTTTTTAAAAATAATACAAAGAGAGTTGTCCGCAAGTATTACATTATATGTATTTTTGAATTTGTCTTTTTGCAAGCTTTCATTTGACACCCCACTCGATGATCGGGTAAAAAAAAAATTACTTCCTACTTCACCCCCAAAACTAACCCCTAAGTAAAAATTTAATTTTCGAAACTACACGGCTCTGATGAGGCCATCAATTCCTATATTATTGCCAAATTTTAATTTCTATGTCAAATAGTTTCGGAGAAAATTGAGTGTGACAAACAGACGGACACCGAATGATCTTATAAGTGTTCTGTACGGAACACTAAAAATTGAAGATACTTCTTAATGAGTATATACATTTACGAGATTAGTTTTTGAATGTTGAATAGAGAGAAAAGAGGCATAGAGACACAACACAGTAACATATATTAAATTTAACCCTAAAAATTTGATACCATTTTTATTAAGTAAATGGAGTAATTTTTTCTGTTAAAAATCAAGAAAATATTTCCATCGAAAAATAATTTATATGTATTCTTCATATCAATTGTATAAGAGTCAATAGGAATGTTTTTCAGAAATTAATAAAAAAATTTGAAAAATAAATTTTAATTTGCTTAATTTATTTCTTACAATAAAAAAGCTTTTTATTTGTCAAAATGTCTATTTGCAGAATAAATTAAAATGAAATAAGTCAAATTACAAAAACGTACATTAAATTAAATTACCTTGAAATAATCTTAGATGCCCGCAAAGAAGACATGAAAGTACACCTACTCATGGAGAATTAGGAAAAAATTGGTTTGGTTCTTTAGAATACATTCCTTTAAGAGGTTATACCTAGTGAGAAATCTTTTTACATTAAATTAAGTTGATCTTGATATTTTTTTGCAAAGATATTGCAAAAAGGGGTCTTTATATATATATATATATATATAAATATATATATATATATAATATATATATATATATATATATATATATATATATATGTATATCAATCGGTTTTATAACGTCTTCCGTCTTCCGATGCCTAATCTCCACTCCTCCCGGTTTCTCCATCCCTCCTCCTCCAGATCTCTGTCTAGTATTTCCTTGTTGATTCCTGCTCTCCAGCTTTGGCGTGGTCTTCCTCGCTTTCTTCTTCCCTGAGGGTTCTAATTTAAGACCTTTTTTGGTGTTCGATCTTGTGACATTCTCTGTACATGTCCGTACCATACCAACTGTTGGGTTCTGATGTCGGCCACTATATCGTGCTTTATTTCTAAAGCTCATCTTATCATGTCATTTGGTATGCGGTCTTTTCTGGATTTTCTGGCTGCTCGTCTCCAGAAATCCATTTCTGTAGCTTTTAGTATTTTTTATGTTCTTTCCTTCAGTGGCCACACCTGAGAGCTGTAAGTTATTATACTTTTCACTATTGAGTTGTAAATTCTCTTCTTATTTTTAATTGTTATGTTTTTGTCCCATAGTATACTATTAAGCATTGCAATCGTTTTTCTTCCTTGGATATTCCTCTCGAATATTGGGTCTTCCAGTGTTCCGTCCCTAGATATTCTCGTTCCCAAATACTTATAACTGGCACAGTGTTTGATGGTGTGTCCTGTGGCCAGTTTCAAGTCCTGCTGTTGTCCTCCAACGCACATGTACTCGGTCTTTTTAATATTGACTTCTAGGCCCCATTTTTCATATGCCTCCATAAGTTTTCGTGTCATGTATTCTATATCATCGATGTCCTGAGCGACCACTACCTGGTCGTCCGCGAATGATAGCGTATACAATGTACTATCGTTATCCAGTGGTAATCCCATACTGCTGCATTTCCTTTTCCAGTTCTTGAGTGCACTCTCGAAATAGATTTTAAATAGCGTTGGGGATATACAGCAGCCTTGTTTGAGACCCTTTGTGACCTGGCACCCTGTTGTTACACTATTTTTGATTTTCACACTACTTCTTGCGTCTTGGTATAAGGATTTTACGGCTTTAATCATTCCGGTGTTTACATTACTCTATTGTAGTGTTTCCCACAATCTTATTAGGGGCACGCTGTCCTATTCCTTTTTTAAATCAACAAACAAACATGGACTTCCTGATCAAATGCGGTTTTCTTTTCTAGGATTTGTGTCAGTGAGAAGAGATGGTCTATTGTGGATCTTCCTGCTCTAAAGCCGGCTTGCTTTTCAGCTTCTACGTCCGCGTATTCCGTTTCTATTCTATTCCATTTTTTTTTTTTTTTTTATTTTTTTTTTTTTTTTTTTTTTTTCTATTTTTGCCGTGAGCAAAATATCTCTGGACTGGATTATCTGAAATCAAAAAACAAGAAGATTTAGTTAATAGAAGGTAAAATCTTGTATTTAATCGATGGAATAAGCAAAATATCACGTTTAAATAAAAAGACGGCTTCTCAAAAAAAAATTTCATTTGCGACAAAAAATATATTTTATATAGTTTATGAAATGAATAATATTGATCGGATCGAGTAAAGACTAAAAAATAAAGTTCTAAAGCTTGTATAAAAATATGAGCCCGATTTACTCACAGACATGAAAAACATAGTTTTGAGAAAAACGCATTTAAAGTTTCAAAAACAGTTTATACCTAATAATTTCTTTCTCAACTTACACTTAGTCATCTATTCCAGGACCATATAATAAGTCCTCTATTCCTACTTCAGCTTCCAAAAATTCTAATTTACCTTGTCTGCGAACTATTCTTCCCTCCCTAGTGCTCGCGTGCGCTCTTCACTCCTAGAGCGAGATCCGATGTGCATCCTCTTTTTCGGTGTGTAAATGAGAATTCGGGCCAAGTGTGACTCCCAGTGCATTCATCATGTATAAAAATGATGATGCCACTTTTTTTTCTCTTGAAAAAAAATGTCAACACTTCTTAGTTGTTTGCGAAATGCAACATTTGTATGTATAAAAATTCCAAAAATTATCTCGGTCAAGTTCAAAGTATATAATGTGATGTTTAAAATATCTTTCTTGTCTTGTATCAGTCTTTTAATGAGGCTTATTTTTGACAATATTGTAGATTTTCAATTAGAATAATATAAGAGCATTTTGGAAATAAATTGGGCAGAAACATTTTTTTAACAAAATAATTTCATATTTAATTAATTGCAGTAACTGGATACCTATTTCTTAACTATCATTTTAAAAGTAATATTTGATATTAAATTATTAAAAAAAAGATTGTAGTTAATATTATGTAAAATGACCATCATAACAGTCTTAATATCTCCAGCACTTCCGAAGTTTTCTTCTTAGAAAAGCTTACCATTAATGATCACTAATTACTACTTACCTCTGTTATGTCGGGCAATGGAGGTTAAACTTTTTTGTCTCAACAAGTGAAGCCAACTAACGATAACGGCTTTCTGTATTCTGATTGCCAATGATCGCGGTCATTTCTTTAAGTCTTAATAGAAAAGCGTAGAAGGTGAAACTGTTTTATTCCATTAAATACTAATTCTTTAATTTTTTTATGCTGCTGTTATATAAAATGTTAGTTTAAGTTACTTGTTTGAGAATTAGGAACCTGTCGGTCTGAAACGTTTTCTCTTTTGACACCCTCCGTGACTATATATTTCTGTAGAATACGCCGTGCTATGACTTCCTGTTATGCATTGAGGTTCTACATATTAACATATTCTAATAAACTGTATATTTTATTTGCATCAATGCTGTCACTTAAAAAGTTGAGCTTTTAATAAAGAACGGCAATGTCAAACTCACAAAATATTATTATGCCCAAATGTGGAATTTTTGTATTAAGGTAAAGAAATAGTAAGAAAATCCCCAACCTTTATTTTCCAAATAGATCCTTAAAAAAGGGTTAAAATGCATTAAATTGTTACTAAGGGGAATTTTCGTGGAAGCAAATAAACAGGGAGGTAATTAATGTGCTTACTTAAAATTTAAGGTAAAACTTAATTGGGCAAGTGAGATTGCGGAAACCTTAATTTAAATATTCATTTCAAAGTTTTAATAATAACACAGGTTACAGAGTATACTTTTACTTTATTAACTGACACGTATAAAAAGTTACACTAGGCGTGACTGCAGTTTCGTAGTATTACTACATTCTCCAACGCAATAAATAAATTATAGTCAAGTGAGATATGATTATGATATATATATATATATATATATATATATATATATATATATATATATATATATATATATATATATATATATATATATATATATATATATTATATATATTTTTGAGGTTTGCGGTCGGTTCTAGGTGAAACAACTTAATATTTACATTTTTGAAATAAAATACAGTATAACGGTTTCACTGAATTTATTCAGATCACTCTGACAATGGTCTCGCGACCATTTTCGAAAAAGTTTACAATAAGACTATCTTATTGTAAATCTCTTCGAAAATGGTTGCGAAACCGAAACACATGTCAGAGTGATCTGAATAAATTCAGTGAAACAGTTATACTGTATTTTATTTCAAAAGTGTAAGTATATTTTTTTTGTTGACTATTACAGATTAGAGGCTTTTCCTTTATTTTAATTATTGTCAAAGAGGCTTAAAAGTGTGAAATTTTTAATATCGGTCTGTAAATTTAATAGATTTATATTGGCATTTTTATGGTTCTTGTAAGTTTCGATTGCATCTAAATGTTCTAGTTTTTGTCCTTTTGTTCATAATGTAAAATACTTAGACTATTTATTTCTGAAAAATTATGTCATGTCTCTAAGAAATAGTTGGCAAAACTGGAATTTTGTTTTTAAGTCTGTATGAAGCATAATGTTCTTTATATCTAGTGTTAAAATTTCTTCCTGTTTGTACTATATACAGGCTATTGCTTTCATTACATTTTAATCTACGAGTATAAACTCCTGATTTTCTAAATTTATCTTTGCCCGAAGTAGTTTATAGGACATTGGATGGAGGGAATCTTTAGGTATTGTGGTATCTGTAGATATAAAACGGTAAATAGTTATTAGATTTTTTTATAGTGATATCTAGAAAACTGATGCTGTTGTCTTGTTCTTCTTCTAAAGTGTATTTAATTTTGGGGTGAATAGAGTTCAGTATGTTTAAGACTTTTTTAATTCTTTATTCCAAATCCTTTGAAATAAACCAAAATGTATATATATATATATATATATATATATATATATATATATATATATATATATATATATATATATATATATACTTAAATATAAAATTTGTTTGGGAACTCGACAAAGGGCGTGATAAATGTTCACACAATGTTCATTAAGCCAATATTTCGGTCCTTCGTTGGGACCTTCTTCAGGGCAAAAACTGAAAAGGGGAATGAGTCTACTAACTGAGAGAACTTGGGCAAAAAATTAAATTATTCAAATTATTACTATTATTATTAATAAACTTATGTAGAAGTACAATGAAATATAAGATGTAAAAAAACACTCACATGAATAGTGAGAAGTTGAGTTAACATGAATGGCTATAATTAACTTGTAACACAGAAACGACTAACAATCCATTATAGTAAACACTATAAACTAATACATAAAGTTAAAAAAATCAAATTTCTAACAGGGATGTGTTTGAAAACCCTGGATGCTGAAAAACATTTTAATTATTAATGAATTCATCCGAAATAACCACCTGTAGCCGGCGCCATGCACAAAATGATTCACACCCCACTGACAAAAGAGATTACCTGGACTTTTTTTTAAAAACCTAAAAACCCAAAAACCGAAATTGTAAACAACCGGAAGGAGAACTGGTCCAATAAAAAATATATAAATGGTCAAATAAAGAGAAGAAGAAATTACCAATTTGACCATTTATATACTTTTCATTGGACCAGTTCTCCTTTCGGTTGTTTACAATTTCGGTTTTTGGGTTTTTAGGTTTTCAAAAAAGTCCCTTATCTCTGTCAGGTAACTGTCTTTTGTCAGTGGTGTGTCAATCATTTTGTGCATGGCGCCGGCTACAGGTGATTATTTCGGGTGAATTAATTAATAATTAAAAATGTTTTTCAGCATCCAGGGTTTTCAAACACATCCCTGTTATAAATTTGATCTTTTTAACTTTATGTATTAGTTTATAGTGTTTACTTTCATGGATTGTTAGTCGTTTCTATGGTACAAGTTAATTATGGCCATTCATGTTAACTCAACTTCTCACTATTCATGTGAGTGTTTTTTCTCTTTTATATTTTTTTATATTTCATTGTACTTCTACATAAGTTTATTATTATTAATAATAATAATAGTAATAATTTGAATAATTTAATTTTTTGCCCAAGTTCTCTCAGTTAGTAGACTCATTCTCCTCAGTTTTTGCCCTGAAGAAGGTCCCAACTAAGGACCGAAATATTTTCTTAATGAACATCGTGTGAACATTTATCACGCTCTTTGCTGAGTTCCCCAACAAATTTTATATTTAAGAATTTTGTTAGATACGGCAACTTTTGCTTTCTTTCTTTATTTTATATATATATATATATATATATATATATATATATATATATATATATATATATATACATTTTTTTTTTCTAGTACAGATATATTGACGACATTTTGGTTCGTTTCAAAGGAAATAACCATTTACTGTTTGATATCTCCAGAAAACCCACATACACACATACAACAATACTAAAGACTCCCTCCATCCAATATCCCATAAACTAGCAGCTTATAGATCAATGATACATAGAGCCTTCCCTATTCCGTTAGAAAAAACGGATCTGGAGAGGAAACTCAATATAATTAGATCTATTGTTGCTAATAACGTATACAATGCCTCTGAAATCAACAAACTGATCTCCAAAAAGCGAACATCACTAACTATTAGTCTAATATACCCCAAAATTAAGACTCTCTCCAAAAAACACCCAACTCTCACATACTTCGGGCAAATATCTAATAAAATATCACATATTTTAAAGAAAAATGAAAACAATAGTATTGCTTTTAAGTTTCAGAAACTTTCAAACATGATTTTCAGTGTAAAAAGTAAAAAAGATAAATTTAAAAAATCGGGAGTTTATAGATTAAAATGTAATGAATGCAATGGAAATTATAATATTAACACAGGACAAACAGGAAGAAATTTTAACCCTAGATATAAAGAACATTACGCTTTATACAGACTTAAAAAACCATTTCTTAGGGACGTCACATAACTTTCCAAAAACAAAAGTCTAAATATTTTACATTATGAAGAAAAAGGCAAAAAACTAGATTGTTTAGAAGCAATCGAAATTTACAAGAACCATAAAGACCCCAATATAAATCTATTAAATTTACAGACCGATATTAAAAATTCCACACATTTAAGCCTGTTTGAACGTAATTAAAATAAAAAAAAAACCTTATTTTTAATAGTCAACAAATATATATATATATATATATATATATATATATATATATATATATATATATATATATATATATATATATATATATACTTCACTTCATTATAATTTATTCATTGCGTTTGAGAATCAGTAGTACTACGAAACTAGTGCCACACGTGTCAGTTAACAAAATAAAAGTATACTCTGTAACCTGTATTGTTGCTATTATGTGCCGTCACAAAGCAACGGACAACTCCATAAAAACGTTTTGATAATAGATAATTTTGTTATTTTCCTAACAAATTTCCCTTTCTGTTATAAAAAAATATTATGCAGATTAACTTCTGTGACTCGTCTGTTAAATCCGATTACTAGGATTATTTAATCCGGTTTATTATATTATAGAGTATTGTTCCTATACGTCGTCTAACATCCACTTACATTTATTTTATAGAGTTATTAATGGCTCCACTTTTAGTCATGTGGTATTTCTGAATTCACCGCTACATTGATTGTCACTGTAACGTAGTAATGTAAAACCCTCTTAGAAGCTCTATACTTAATCTTGAATTTTTTAGTGGAATATCAAGACTGGATAAAATAAAAAACGAAAGAATAAGAGAAGCCATGAAAATAGAAAAAATAATGATGGACAATATCCGACAAAGACAGCTGGTCTATTATGGACACGTAGAAATAATTATAAAACAACGAATTCCAAGGCCGGTTGTGAAATAGGGTCCCACAGAGAAGAAATTTACGACCAGAAGACTGAAAAGACAGAAGAGGCTGGCGGCAGGAAAACGGAAAGCCTAGAACGCTGTAAAGCCGGATATAGATAGATAGATAGCATTTTTTAGTCAAGTTAAGCACTATGCACTGATTAAGGTGTATAGCGATCCAAACAATTTTTTTCTCCTTTAGATCCCTGTTGTAGTGTGGGATCTCCATATTTGCCAGTTTATCTTGTAATAAATTTGTCACATAAATTTTTATGTATACTCAATAAACTTTGCTTTAGTTTTTTTGATAATAAAAATTGTGTTGATGTGTTTCTTCATAATATTATATTATATATCTTGTGTGTACATTTTTTAAGAAGAATATTATTACTGAAAGGTACATTTTCCAATAGTGAAAAATCTGTATTACTTACTTTTATATTTTTTTTTTGTTACATTTTTCTATATTAGTTCTTAATCAAGACTACTGTATCTTCTTGGTATAGCTAAGGGAAGTATTACTTAATTTACTCTGCCTGCAATATGATAATTTCATGTAGTAATATTTATTATTTTATTATAATAATTAAAATAATATAATATAATAAATAAATTTATTCATAAGGGTTAACACACAGTAAATTGAGCAAAGAAGTAGGAAGGTCTCTTGATAAAATTATGCAATACAACTGTATTAGAAGAAAATTGCTGTCTTCTGGCATTAAATACAATATAACCAACAGTTTTTTTGGTCCGTGAGAGGAAGGAAAAATTTTATTTGCCTAGTATTACCAGTAAGGCAATCGTAGAAAAATGCTTAAACGTCATTAAGTCAAAAAGGTATTATTTGAGGTGACTAATTTAGGAAAATCCATATAAATTTCAACTTCGGGGAACTGGCTAAGCTTAAAAAGCTAAAAAGAATTTATTATTACCATAAGGTTGTTTTTCTTGTCTTATACCGAGGACATGTATTTTTTGGGGTGACTAATTTAGAAAAATATGGAACATATAAAAAAGTTTCAAAAATAACATAGTTTCAGAAATAGCATGGTTTCTCTGATAAATATCCATATAAATTTCAACTTCGGGGAACTGGCTAAGCCTAAAAAGCTACAAAGAATTTATTATTACCATAAGGTTGTTTTTCTTCTCACATGCCGAGGACATGTATTTTTGTGGTGACTAATTTAGACAAATATGAAACATAAAAAAAGATTTCAAAAATAACATAGTTTCTCAAATAAAATAGTTTATCTAATAAATATCCATATAAATTTCAATTTCGGGGAACTGGCTAAGCTTAAAAAGAATTTATTATTACCATAAGGTTGTTTTTCTTGTCTCATACTGAGGACGTGTATTTTTGATCGCAGTAGGCAAATTTGCCTATGAAATAATAGAAACATCAAATAATGCTAGTACACTATAAAATATATTGACCTTCACCCCTATATTCCCCTACCTTGTACTTTGTTAAACAAGTAACTATATTCAAAAATTTATTTCTGAAAGACAGCCAGTTCGTAGTCCTTGCTATATTTTTGAATGTAATGAGCTAAAGCTAGGAAGGTGGAAATACAAAAGCCGGCAAATTTTACAATAGATCATATATTACAGAATAACCTAGGTCTAATTGGTCATTAAGAATACTTATAATTTTATTTTGATTGTGGCTTTCAATTTCAAAGGCTAATTTAATTTTTGAGGATTTTTGTATAGTGTGTAAAATTTCCATATTATTAATATCTAGGACATACAAGCTCTCGCTCTAAACAATAATTTACAAAGGTTAGTTAGCTTTTCTATATCTAAAGGAACAAAAGTGTTCCTTATACCTAACTTCAAGATTCCGGCCTGTTTGACCTATATAATAGCTATTATATTCAGAACAATCGAGCTTATAAACTCCTGATTTCTTAAACTTTGGTGTTTATTATTTATTTAAAAGAATAAGTTTGAAAGTTTTGGAGGGACTATTTTCAAGTTATGTTGGTGAGAAAGGATTCGGGCTATTTTTTCCTATACCGACCCAAAATATTTGAAAGAGGAAAATCGCCTATTTTCTATTTCGGTATATTTGGGATATATTTATTGTAACATGAGGCTATACTTTGTACGTCTGATTAAATGATTAACTATAGTATCACTTAAAAATCTCTATCTCTTTTATCGCATTAAGTTCTTTCTACAGTTTATTATTCGGGAGCGCTACGGAGAATATTCGTTAGATCATTGATTTAAATACCGCTACGATTGAAATATATAGACACAATAAAAATCAAAGTACAAATATTCTTAACGACCATTTAGACCTGGGTATTTCGTATTATATGACCTTTTGTAAAATTTACCTACCTTTATACTTACACCTTCCTTAGTTAGTTGATTCGTTGCAGGCGGGGTAGGCGATTGTGCCGGTTTGTGCACTGTAACCTCTTGGTTTATTGTGCTCCTCTCTTTGGCTGCATGAGCGTTGTCTCTTTAAGAGGGTTTATTAGCTTTTTTCAAGCCCTTCATGTGGTAATTCCTCGCCACGATATATATCTTCAAACAGTTTATGTCTGTTCCGAGTTAAAACCGCACATTCATATAGGATCTGTATAGAGGATGTCAGTTATTATTTTCTTAGTGGGACGCCAATTACGTCCCTGGCATGTCTTTGACCAGATATTGCGAGCCAATGATCTAGATATTGCTGACATGACCATCTATTCATTGTCATTTTACCACCTTTTCTGGTATATCAAACGCTGGCTCTGGACCCCTGCATGGTTTTATAGCTACGAATTTTGCTAACTTGTGAGCTATTTCACTATCCTTTATCCTCGAATGTCCTCGAACCCACATTAGTTCAGCCCTGCTGTTTCTGGAAGATAGTTCCACTAGGTCATGTTTACACTCCATCATGATTATGAAGTTTACCTAATAGATATCTACAGCCTTTCGCTGAGGGAATATATATTCCCTCTTAGCTGCGGTAATCTTGTCTAATATTGGGATGAACGTATGGTTGTATTGCGTGATTCTTACTTGGAGTATTGTAGCTCTTGTCCTTAATGAAATGCGAAAATTCCACTTGGGCTTTTCTGCATATATGCCAGCACCTACGCCGCAAGAAGTTTTTTTATCTGTGTGATAGATCAAACACCTTGCCTTCGTCGGAGTCTCCACCGTCATCCATATATTTAAATTGCACCTAATTCTATATGGTTTTCGACATTATAGCACGTTCAATTTGCATATCCAAGAGTTTGTTGTCGATTAGATTCATAACTTTTGTGTGGCAAAATTTTACAGGTTATTATTTCCATTCTCCATTTATCATCGTTCGATAGACGCTATTGATAGCCTCACTTTTTATGTCCTAGAATTATTTCCATAGCTGTGCTTGGGATGCTACTTATAATCCCGGCAATCTCTTTAGCCGATGTAGCTCCGTGGTTGTCGTTCTTTGTTCTGTCCTCGTCCACCATATTGCAGCTTCATATGTAACCATGGATCTAATGACGTCACGTATAACCAAGGCACCGTTTTTAATTTAAGGCTACAGTTTTTCCCGAACAAATTCCTGCATCTCACGAGACACATTTTTGCTTTATTGAGGTCCTTCGTAGCTGGTTAGTTTCACGTTAATTTCGTGTATAGTGTCAAGCCCAGATATTTGTATTGGTTAATGGTTTTTATCTATTCTGCGAAGATACTCACACTCACTGCGTGAGCTCTGCCGTAGTGGCGGTATACTTCCCTTGGAAATATCTCTGGGTGTAAAAGCCCTCCCTAGTTTTAGTTCATTGCGTTTGAAAATGTAGCAACGACTACGAAACTATGGTCACGCAGAACTAAAACTTTTAATACACCAGACACAGAATTGTCCTTTTTAAAACGTCATTGGGCTATAATGTCATCGAATTATATAATAAACCAGTAGCACAAATCGAGAGCTTAAGCGACATCTAATTAAAAAAAAAACACTTAGACATTCTTTGATACAAAATATATACTACTCCATTTGTAAATAGATAGCCTAACTGAAGGTAAGTTGAAGAAATTTAAGGGGTGATAATCTGAAGTTTTTTTTTTCTATCTTAAATTTTGTATTTACTATTGCCATTATTAGGATTTACAGTTTTATAATAGTTTTATTTATACATTTTTGTATATTGACTTTTATGGTTTTGGTATTATTTGATCATCTGTGTTATGGTGTCATTATAATTTTGATTACGTTTAATTATTTGCTCCCATATTGTTATTTTATTTAAGTTTAGCACAATTAACAACATTTGACAATAGTTACGAAGATTTCTTTTTATTGTTTGTTTTTTATTCATATTTGATTTTATTTTATCAAATTTGTATTCATATATTGACATGCCAAATGCATAATTTTGTCCAATTTGTTTTATATGAATGTTTGACGTATGGAATTTAAAATAATAAAATAGATTTCATTTTTACTTTACTGAAGACCAGAAAAATTAAAAATACGTATCCCATTCCATGATCCTAAAAATTCTGAAAATGATATAATATACTTTTTTCACTCCTTATATGTAAAGTGATACCAAATTATGCTAAGCGCGAAGAACAATAAGAACAAAGAAAAAATACAGGATAGCTGCAAACATAGGGAGCAAACCACTAATCCCTTTTAAGATAAAATTTGATATTTAGGCAAATTTAGTAATTTCATAGCAGTCTAAAAGTGGAATTTTGACACTGCTATGAATTTATTGTCCTACATACTTGTTCTAAGTGTGCTATAAAAAAGTTCAATATCCATTATTTTCATAGTTTAATGTCAGAAAGAGAATTTTTGTTTCTTAAGGCCTTTTCTCAAAACTTTTAAATCGGCGTAAAAATTAACTGACTTGGCTCGCCTTACTTTTTGTCAAAATTTATGACTTTTATTAGGCGATTAGGATGAAAATGTTTTGAGCCATCGAGCAACAATCTTGTGAATAATCAAAAATAGCACTTAGTAGTAGTACTTTTTATTTATTCCTGTTAAAATATTTTAACATAGGACCACGAATTGTATGAAAGTTTCCGATCTAAATAAGAAAAGTATATCTTTCTGGACCCACAAAATTTATAATATAATCTCTCTATTCTAAGAAAGAACTATTAACGGTACTTATCATTTTAGATTAGAATTTTAACCCAGATAGCTATATTTTCAAATTTGATGAGGCAAAATGTTGGACGTATCTAAATCTGGCGACTACGGTTATTGAGGAATAAATTGGTACCTTCGTTCGTACAATTTTTCTGTCGAAATTACTGCTTCATATTGCATTATAGTGGCAAAACAGAGATTTCTATTTATACACAAGCAGAATTTTTTCTTGACTTTCGAAACATTGTAATAATCTAGGTTCTTCTATGATAGTTCGACTTTTTCAAAATAGTCATGAAGTATTATATAAGGAGTGTGAATTAATTTTGAGGGATTTCTAATAGAGGGCGTATCACATCGCATCGGGACATACTGTTGCCATATTCCTTAACCTTAATTTTTAGTGTATATTATTTTCCCGAAATGTAAACAACATATATTTTTTTTGAGCATTAATATGTCGAATTACATGCCAATAAAACATCATTTGCGGGAAGCGTTACTTTTCTTATTTAACTCAAAAAGCGCTGCTGAAATTGATTGATTGCTGTCGGAAACTTATGATGATTATATTCAATCGATAAAAACATGTGAGTACTGGTTTCGACGCTTTAAAAGTGGTGATTTCGACACAGAAAACGAAGAACTTGTAGAATCATTAGGAGTTCATTGCACAACTATTTCCGAGCGTCTACATCCACTAGGAATGATTTAAAAGCAAGGAAATTGGGTGCTGTACGAATTAAAATCGTTAAAAGGCGATTTTTCACCTGTGTACAACTGCTTCAACGGCACAATCGGAAAGATTTTTTGCATCGTATCGTAACTGGTAATGAAAAATCGATACGATGCGATAATCCAAAGCGCAAAAAATTATGGGTGAAGCCCGGTGAACCATCAACATCCTCGCCAAAGCCAAATATTCATGGCTCCAAGCTTATGCTGTGTATCTGGTGGGATTAGCTGGATGTAGTGTATTATGCTCTAACTTAACGGAACAATTACTGGGGAACGTTACCGACAACAATTAATGCAATTGAGCTGTGCATTGAAGGAAAAACGACCGCAAAATGCCAAAAGACACGACAAAGTAATTTTTCAACTTGACAACGCTCGGCCACATGTTGCAAAACGCTAGGAGGACTTGGATGGTGGTGTCCTACCTCACCCGCCGTACTCACTAGATATTACTCCTTCTGAGTATCACTTGTTCCGATCGATGACGCACGGCCTGTCTGAGTAGCGCTTCCATTCTTATAAGGATAGCAAGAAATGGGTCGATTCGTGGATAGCCTCAAAAGGTAACTCGTTCTTTCAACGTAGTATTCCTATGCTGCCAGAAAGATGGAAGAAGGTAGTGGCTAGCGATGGACAATGTTTTGAATATTGATTTGTAACGATTTTTTACAATAAAGCAATATTTTTACAGAAAAATCCCTCAAAATTAATTCACACATTCAATATTATCCTAGGATATCCCGCCTTTATACAGTCTAATACTTAGACTG
This sequence comes from Pachyrhynchus sulphureomaculatus, assembly GCA_019049505.1. Taxonomy (NCBI): domain Eukaryota; kingdom Metazoa; phylum Arthropoda; class Insecta; order Coleoptera; family Curculionidae; genus Pachyrhynchus; species Pachyrhynchus sulphureomaculatus. Next base: position 88,376,557 of record CM032446.1, on the reverse strand, counting down.
TTTTCTTTCATCTCCGGAGTTTCTCATTTCGCCAACAGTAATGAAACATCGAAAAACCCGTTTACATTTCATTTATCTTTCTAGATGCGGAGTTAAATATTTAACTGCACACTTGGTTTTGATCAAATATCAACAGTCTCTATTATCTCTCTCAAAGTTAACGATGATGGTTCATAACGATTTAGTCATTGTAATCGAGCACATCCTCTGTTATTGCGGTTTCTTGGCCACCCAGAATATTCTTTTCGAAAATACTAATTTTCTCCTATCGGAACTCGGTTGCTCAGATTTTCACTGTTGTAAAACAGAGATCAGTATCTCCATACACTAAATCTAATTCACCACTGATTGCTATTTTCCCTTTTAAATGTGGAAATGCACGTTATTCCTACTTATCTATTGTTTATAAACTGTCACTTTCGACCCCTACCTGAATTTTTTATATATCTTTTACTGCCGGCCGCATCGGAAAAGTATTAAATTTTAACCAAAAACTTGCACCTTACTTAGGTTGAAGATTTTTCAATCCACTCTTGTATTTATTAGTAAATGTTTATATTTGAAATAAGCTTTTAAGAAGAAAAAAAAAAGAAATTATAAAAAGTTATGCAAAATTTAAAATACTTACTATATCCAGACAGATATATTCAAATGCTTTATCAGTAAGAAATAAAAACTGACCTGTTCTATTTTACATTTTTAGACCAAAAGAGAAAAAAACCTTAAATTTTATAAGCCAAATCTTAAATTTTGATAGGGTATCAGGCATATAGTTTATTTTAAGTTTTATTGATTTACCGAATTTGTTTATAAAAGTTTGATTTTGTACTAAATCCACGGGTAACTAGATTTTTCAAAACATTAAGTATTGCTGCCATTTTGTACCTACATGTTATTTCATGTATATCATTCAAAACTCAATTTAATGTAGAATAAGATGGTTATAGAAATGTGTAGGGTTCTATTACAAATTATAAGGTTAGATGTACTTCTGGTTAAGCTTTTGACATATTATTTGTAGCTTTTGATTCCTGTAGAGTGTGCTACTTCGGAAAACTAATAATTTCTATTGTAACTATTGGTATAGGTGTTTATTTATTTGTTTGTTATTTTCCAGTATATAATGTTCATTTGTCATAAATGCCACTTTTTTTTGCTACAAAACAATTTACAGGATGCCATGCCATGTAGGTGATCATAAATAAGAAAGAAATCACACACTGTAACAGTGTGAAGCTGTAAAACACTCCCAAAATCAAGCGTTTATAGATTCAGCTAAATGAGCGTATGAAAAAATTGTATTACTGTGCGAATAGTTCCTTGCCATATTTCTTAATTAATATTGTTAATTTTTATGTAAACCTACAAGGGTTCTACGGAATAAATTTAAGTAATAAAGGTAAACATATAAAATGCAGTTGGCAGGATAGGCACTGGACAGCAAAATTATTATTTTAATAATAGGTGTTGATTTTTTTTTGTAACAAAATTACTATTTAAGTCATTTCCGTAGCCATAAGAAAAATTGCATCCACAATTTTACCTTTAAAATTTGTTGCGTGTTCTTTTAATATAACGAAAAACAAATTAAAATTTATTTTTTAACAGAAAAATAATTACGAACTCTTGAAACAAGACGCGATTCCCCTCATTTATGTCTCAGGTTTCAAGTTTTTTTTAAATTAAAAAAAATATTGTAAGAAAATACTTGCTCTTTGCTTCACGAAATTAAAGTGCTGTCCATATGTTCGTTTCAACTAACTAATTTTTTATTTATTTATTTATTTATTTGGATAATTAGAAAAAATGTTTTTGTAAAATCTTAATAAATAGAAAATGTTAAAATAAAATGCAATTTAAAAAAAAATTAAAAAAATTACTTACCAAGTGCTGATCTTGCAAAAACAATGTTAAAATGTTTTTCTTTGGGTCATTCTCTAATCACAACATCCCAATGTCGTAAGATTAAAAATAATAAAAAAATAACATGATTTTCAAATTTGTAAAAGGACATATGACTTGATATTTTCCTAGCTTGTGATGGTAGTAGTAGGGTACCGTAACGGCTTTGCGATTAAAATAAAAGTTTTGCCGGATTCATGTCAATGATGCTAAACTCTGTTGGTCGTTTGTATTTGAGATAGGGTTTTTAAATCTTTGCTGAGACAGTGGTCAGAACCGATAATTATCATCTTCGCCTAAAAGTAACTAACGAGCTTTAAATGAAACAAAACACTACACCTACTGGTTTGGTGAATGGTAGATGGGATGCCATACATTACCTTGCATCTCTCATACTTCTAACATAAGGGCAAAACTTATGGATGGTTCTCGCCCTCTAAGCTACTGTAGTTGTTTTTATAAATACTTATGCTTTAAAATTTTTTTAGTCAGTTAAAAGACATTCCTATAATAAAGCTGAATACCTTAAAAACATATGGCTACGCCCCTTTAAAGTATACTTCTTAAAAAGTAAGGGTTCATTTAATACTTAAAATATCATATAATACTAAAATGCGAATTTTTATTCAAAAAAAGCTTAAAGTTTCAAAAATTCAGTTTTACACAAAATTCTATTTCTGTTAAAAATTAGTTTCGGTCATTCGTGATGGATTTGTTATTGTTAGTGCTGAGGTAGAAAAGAGCACCGAAAAGAAAAGGGTACTAATATAGATTGCAAAAGACTGATCTTCTAGTGCATACTTTGAAGGATATTTTGGTCGAAAAACATAAAAAACAATTAATTATTTTGAACCTTAAAGGGTAGAGAAATTCCATAAGAGCCATTAACCAAAGTGTAGGTTGCAGTTTTCTAGTAACTGCAGGAGACCATTTGCACTTTGGTCGGTTCCTTGATTATTCTTTAACTAAAAACTTTTTCTGAATTTTCGTTACTCAGTATATATAATTGACTCAGTCGATCATCGCTCCTGATGAAGCTAACATGGTTAGCGAAACGCGCGTCCAGTGCAAAAATAAAGTGTTTGGTGTAGTGGTGATATATATTGAGTAGTGTCATTGTGCCAAAGATTCCACATTCCCAACTTCGTTGAATTTCCGTTAATAGAATTATATATTTTTAGTTACTAATCCTAATATTACCATTATTATTGTTTGTGCATTTATCTTATTTAAAAACTTTAATGTTGGAGGACCCTGGATGATTTGGGAGTGTTTTCCAGGAAATTTTAAACGGTCTGTGTAATTATATTACTATTTGAATGGCTTTGAACGATTTTCATTAAAGATCAGATGTTACACGTGTTACAGATGTTACACATCTTATGTCACAACCGTTGATGACGTTAATTACGACAATCTTTTGGGTCATGTTAATTTTCCATTGTTTTTCTATTTTTGCCTCCCAGTGTTTGTTTTCAGCAATTTTCTCATTGACTTTTTTCCATTAGGTCTCTCTGCCGGTCTTGACCTCAGCCAGTAATTCGATGCAACTTGTCCAACAATTTTCGGAGTTCCCTAATTTGGATATCAAAATTGCTTTGCTAATCCGGCTTCGTTGTTGTTCATATTATTATGTATTTCTAATTGTCCCTATTTAAGTAGTTTCCGGTTATTCGTAAGTCTTAAGTTTTCTATATTACATTTAACCGCATCACAATTTTAAAGAATTTGAGAAATTCATGTAGTAACTAGAACTACTATTGTGAACAGTTAAGAATTACTTAAGTTCAATAAACTCAAACGTTTTAAAAAAAAAATGTTTTAAATCGGTAGACATAAAAAAATCTAAAGTAAATATGCAAAATATTTATTAAAAATGTTAACGAAGTAGCTGACATATGATACATTTTAAGAGGTTATGTCAAGAAAGAAGCAATTCTTTCAAGTTTTTCTGTGAACGAAATGATTAGTCGGCATGTTCCTAAACTATGTGAGCTGTAACATTTGATATGTGTATTTACTGAGGAATTGCGTGATTCTGAGTAATATAATATAAATCCTCAGTGTATTTTCGTAAATCGTAGAAAGCGTATCCTTAACCATTTTTCATCGTAATTTATTATGTTCAAAAATAAGGCATTTTTTAAATTGAATTTTTATTTTCCACTTGTTTTTTTTATTAAATATAGTGCAAAAATGCGTTTCTGATATAAGCTTATATGTAGACAGCGACTAAATAAATTCAAAAACATTTAGTCGTAAATTAAAATTTATTAATATCAGTTTAAATTTATTTTATAGCGAAGTATATATTATATATTGACCCATAAATTGAATCTTGGTTATAATATCAATAAAGTTAGTGTTTTTTCTTTTTCTTCCTTTTTGGTTTACCCTTTATTAAAAATTGTCAATTAGGGTTAAATTGTGACAATCGCTATGACTCGACACCACTTCGAGGAGACTGACTTTGATTTTATTTTCTTTCGCAGAACACTTTATTCGCAACGCAATAGCGTTCCGTACGGTGATTGCTTTTAAAATAAAAAAATTGTTACGGAGGTACAGAATGATCAGTGACTTCACAAAACACACTCTAAATGAGTTTCCTTGTTACGGAGGTACAGAATGATCAGTGACTTCACAAAACACACTCTAAATGAGTTTGTTTGTTTCCGATCCTTGTTGAAAATTGATGACCTTAAAAAATTGTTGATTTTTTTATATACCAGATAAATTATCAAAGGTAATGCACTCGTAATAATTTTCGTTTAATCTATACTTGATGGAGAATATTCCAGAATTTTTTCAAAATTTTTTGTTTACTACTTTTCGAGATAAGGCGGTTTTGGCGGTTTTCTTTAAAATATTATGAAGAAAAATTTGCGTGAGTATTACATCTTATATATTTTTGAACTCGTATTTTCACAAGTTTTCATTTGATACCCCATTTAATGATCTGATTTTTTTTTTTTCACTTCCGATTTCACCCCCCAAACTAAAAAGCTCTGATTGGGTCCTATATTTGTACTAAACCTTCTATGTCAACTAGTTTCGGAGAAAATCGGGAATGACTAACGGACAAGCAGACAGACAGACAGTGGAACAGACAGACAAACACCGAAGTGATCCCATAAGTGTTCCGTACGGAACATTAATAATATAAAATTTACAATACAAAATGAATTAACTTAAAAGAAGTCAATATGTATCTCTAAATATGCTATGGAAAGTATCATTACTAATTGTGTTTACAATTTTATGTGACAAAATCAAATTTTCCAAATTTTAGAAACTTACCTGTTTTACCTTTTCTAAAAATGATAGCATTTTTATTGAAATTCATTAAGCATATATACATATAAAAAGAAATTAAAGAGAAAAAAAGGTAATTGCAGCAAAATTTAAATTTTCGTAAAATATACGTATGCATTTATGTTCTTCTAAGTTATGAACGACCTAGGTAAAGGGGGTTTTAAAAATTTTAAGATCGTCTATGGAGCAATTTTATCTCCAATTTTAGGTAAATAAAGTGATGAGCTCGCTTTCTTCAATATTTGTCATAGTTTATCTAGTCATATTACAAAATTTAATAGAATCTTTCAAGTAATAAACTCACTAGGCTTATAACCTCAAAGGTATAGCTTCTCTATCATAGACGAAACGTAGCATAACAAACTGGTACTATTAATAAATATTCATTAACATCCTAAATACAGGTTATTGTTCTTGGATTATTCGTCTCAGCTTCCGTATTATCTGGCTTTATAATCAAACTGATTCGTAAAGAGCAAATCAGAATTTACAATTTCTTAACTTCTGAACCCTTTTCCATTTTGCTTCCAATTTGTTGTTGTATGATTATTCATTTTAAGCGTGCAGAGAAAGAAATCATAAGAATTTAACTTTTCCATTAGAGAAAAAGTTGTTAAATGTTAAAAAAGTAAAACACAACATTACTTTTATCCTTTTTATGTTGATATCACTTAACACATTAACACTTACACTTACCAAGAGGCTTATTTTTAGTGCCATATTGATATCAAATTCTATAAAAAATTTCAAACCTAGTAAGGAAAATGGGCTTCTCAAGAACACTTTTAAGGGTATTTATAATTTCTTTGTCTTTCCCTAAGATTGTTTTTTGATTTACAGAACAAAAGAGTACCTTGTAAAAAATGAAGTCATAATCTAACTAAGAGATTTTGTGATTAATTTTTGTTTTTAAGCTTTAAATATTTATGTGATCAAACAGAAGAATAGGAAGAATAGAAGAATGCTATAGTATTCTTGATAACACCAAGCGAAGAACAGGTTTTCGTTGAGGTATATTTTATAAATAATATATTGTAAGTAATTGAAAAATGTAAGGTAATAAAGCAAGCGTATTGGTAACCTACTTAATTTAAATTTAACTTCAATATTACCTAATGCCTACCCAAAAATAATTATATATATTGTGTAACAACAGAACATCAATTGATCACTAGAACCATACTAAGTATATTAAACTTACGAGTTCTAACTAATATCTGTGGATTCTAAAATACTCTAACTCCTATAATCTATTTGCGAATACCTTTAAAAAAATTCAATATGTGTTACGGTTACTTGATCGCACTTCGTTAACGACATTGCCGAAACCCCCGGTAAAATGAATTTCATAGTACACGCTCCCATAACAATCTATCTATTTAGGTGACTCTGCGAAACGAGAATTTGTTTATTTAAAATATAATATTTACGGAATACAGTTCTTTATATTTAATAATAAATTAAAAATAAAAGATTTTTGAAATCCGGGACATTTAAAAAGAACACTACCCCCTAGTGACCAAACCCGTTTAACTAGCTACTATATATTTCTTTGCCTATTTTAGTTGGAGGAGCTTTTTCTTTGGACTAGATATTTATTTTAGTTATGTTCAGAGCCTTAAAACTTTTAGGTCTGTTTACATACTACTTTTTTAAGGACAAAAATATAAGAAAAGAGTTTTGATGCGGTGTGACTGAATAAAGTAGATATGTATCAAATAATACATAAAACTAAACAAAAATTTAGAAATTTTGACTAAAAATACTCTAACAAATGAAATTTCAAAAAATATATAGATTGTATCTATGGTCGTAAAAATCTAGGAACTTATTATTGTAGGTCATTATATTTTCATAAATTACGGTCTTACAATAAAATATAATTCGAAGAAAATGACTATTTTCTAAAGACTTATAAATGGGAATTAATAGCAATTGATCAAATTTATGCGATCTCAACTGTACGTTCATTAAAGGTCAGTACTGACAAAAACCAAACACTAAGTTTGTAAATTGTAAAATCTGATGGAAATAAAATGGTGTCAAAATATGCATATATCATTGAATTTACTATTATAACTGACCAATTTGACTATAACAAAGTATAGTCAAATTGGGCATCTAAATTTATTTAGATTTTATAATATTAAATTACTCCTGTCCACGACTTTAATAGGATTTAAACGACATGCAAAACAATATATTAAACCACGGTTTATAACGCTTTGAACGTTCTCAATAATCAGTTCATTTTTCTTGTGTTATAATATCAACATATTAATATCCGGTATGTCAGTTCTAGAAATCCTGAAATTTATTTCAAAATTACCTGTGTGTAGGTATAAGCTTTTAAGCATGTATATGCTCTAAAATTGAGCACATACAATTTTTTAAATGTCCAATTTTAAACGGTTATTTTCTGTAGCCGATAAACCGTCATGCGGAGGAAAAATTAGATAAAGGTTTAAGTAATGAAGTTAGACCACTCCAATTATGTAATTTGCCTCGAGTTCCCACTCCTCGAGTACGACGTGACTCCCTAAGGCTTGAACCAAAAGCCGTGGGAAAGCAAAAAGTGTTTTTACATCAATTTCGCTCATTTTATTTTAACAAGTAAGTCTTTATTAAATATGAGATTAGATTAAATTAAACCGACCGTATATATTTCTAATCTGTTCATTTGACTTCCTGTTCTTTACAGATATGCTAATCATTTGTCTCTCCATAGCCCTTTGTGTGACAGATATTTTGTTTGGCATTCGTTTAAAGTTTTATGGCATATATTAATAAATACATATATATATATATATATATATATATATATATATATATATATATATATATATATATATATATATATATATATATATATATATATATATATATATATATATATATATATATATATATATATATATATATATATATATATATATATATATATATATATATATATATATATATATATATATATATATATATATTTATATATATATATATATATATATATATATATATATATATATATATATAATCTTTTTAAGAAATCGCATATTATTGCCAACAAAAGCCCTTGAACACATCGATTTATTATTGAGCACATAGAAAAATGTGATATAACTGTATGCAAAATAAGAGGACAACACATTTTATTGGAGTATATTACTATCACGTCATGATCAGTTAAAACATTTATGTAACAAAACAACACAATACTGCGAGTATTTTAAGGCAGTGTGAAAGATACATTTAATCTATCTCTTAATCATTTAGCTAAATTCAATTATTAGTTGCCATATGTAAATAATTTAAATATAATTAGATTTAGTCATATAAAATATATATTTTCAATTGTCACTCAATTATTGACGTGATATGACATAATCTATGACTATTGATAATAATACGTATCTATCTACTATTGAAAATATTGTTAACATTTATTATTTCCTGCATATCTTACCAAAACAAGAACCAAATAGGTTGTAACTATTACTAGCATAGATTATTTGATTGACGATGGAAGTTGTACTTAAAGTAAAACCGAAAACTTGAGTAGTGTAATTATCTACTCGTAAGTTTTGAAGTATCTTATTACCGTACTTTTAGTTGGGAAAACTGAGCCTAAATTTTAAAGTATATTTCATAAGTTTAGTCCTTGATTACTGAAAGATGAGTTATTTACTAATGACTAACACTCCTTAAGTAATGAGAACTCTCAAAATATAAGTATATGTACTGTCGAATTTTTTAAAATTCTAATTAGTTGAGGCTAATAATTATCACAGTTACACTGAGATTTTGGAACCTTTGGCATAATAACACTACGCAAGAGTTTTCATCACTACATCACATGCTTTATATTTTTAACTTTACTAGTGCTTCGCTAATTATGTTAACATCATGAGGAGCCATCACTGATTGTCAATCTTCCCTCCTAATGATGCGAAAGGTGCGCTAAGTGCGAGAATAAAATGATTGTTTTAGTGGCAGTTACTTATGTATATTTTTAGTTTCCTTCCTAAAGATTATATATATATATATATATATATATATATATATATATATATATATATATATATATATATATATATATATAAAAGACAGGAGTAGTCGCGATTGACTAGTTAAGAAAAATATATTCTCAATTTAGTGTGGCTGCAGTCTATATTTATGTCCCTGGGTAGTGAAACAACCTTTTTTGTTAGTCGAGTTTTCGAAATTATATTTATTTCTTCTTCAGGGCATCTGGAAAGACAAAAACTAGTAAATTAATAAAAAATTATCAATTTTTGGCGGTAAAGATGGAATGTGATAGACCGATAAAACTTTTATGTGGTAGAGAAAGATTGAAGGTATTGATTCGTTTCGATCTGAGATATGCTTTCATTTTAAAACTTATTTACATGGCAAATAGCGTAATGATTAAAGATAGAAATAATGGTTGAGAATGTAGATTTATATATATATATATATATATATATATATATATATATATATATATATATATATTTATATATATATATATATATATATATATATATATATATATATATATATATATATATATATATATAAATATATATATATATATATATATATATATATATATATATATATATATATATATATATATATATATATATATATATATATATATATATATATATATATATATATATATATATATATATATATAAAATAAACTTTTATTTTTATCTTGGGCCCTTTAATTAAAACTTAAGTTCTTGTTTTTTAAATATTGTTTTTTTATTTGGCGTTTCGCCTATGGTTATGGGCATTCTCAATTTTTCTTAAGTACAGTTTTCATTTCTAAAATTAAAATAAAAAATTTAGTCATAGTCAACTTACGGATATAACAACAATTCAGGTCACAAATATAAAAATATATATACAAATCTTGTTCTTTATATACGAACAATTGATTAATTTTTTTTTTAAATTAACGGTTAAAAATTACACTCACTAATTAACAGATTTTACATTATTCTTACCTCGAAAATAAGTATATATTTATATTATATATATATATATATATATATATATATATATATATATATATATATATATATATATATATATATATATATATATATATATATATATATATATATATATATATAAGCCTTCTTCCATCCCTCTCAATTCTGCGTCTTTCTGATCCATCCGAAACTAGCCGTTCTTTTCAGGTCACCTTTCCATCTTGTTTGAGGCCTTACTTTGGACCTGTGTCCTAACCATGGCCTCCATTCTTGTGTTCTTTTATTCCACCTGCCCATCTTCATTTCAAGCCTGCTACCTGTTCTCTTACGTCTGTCACTTTGGTCTTTTGTCTTACACTTTCGTTTCTAATTCTGTCTTGTAATCTTATATTCAACATCTGGCGTTCTATTGCTCTCTGTGTTTTACTCATTTGGTCCATCATCTTCTAAGTCAATGTCCATTTCTAGTTTCGCATAGGTGGGTCCCGGTAGAATGCATTGATCGAATACCATCTTATTTAGTTTCAGAGGATTTTTTTTGTTGGTTAGTATTTTCCTTTGTTTGCCAAATGCTGCCCGTCCTGATTCTTCTCTGTACTTCTGCCGTTCGATTCGCTTTTCCTAACTTTATTCTGCCCTCTATTCTTAAGCCTCGCGGACTGTCATCGTTTGTCATACCCTTTGTCTTATCTCTATTCAACAGTAGTCCTACCCTCTCTGGTTTATTTTTTAGTTCAGTAATCATTTTCTGTATGTCATTAAAATTATATTATTATATATAACTAACAGCACTACATAATCAGCATAACGCAGATGATTGAACTTTTGTCCGTTTATACTGATTCCTTTTTTTCACATTCAAGTTCTTTGAAAATTCCTTCTAGTGCTGCTATATATATACATATATATATATATATATATATATATATATATATATATATATATATATATATATATATATATCTATATATATATACATATATATATATATATATATATATATATATATATATATATATATATATATATATATATATATATATATATATATATATATATATATCTATATATATATATATATATATATATATATATATATATATATATATATATATATATATATATATACATATATATATATATATATATATATATATATATATATGTATATATATATATATATATATATATATATATATATATATATATATATATATATACCAGGTGTACAAGTATGAAATGCGGATTTGTTTTCTAAAAAAACATGTTAAATTCAGAAGAATGATAAAAAGTGCTTTATTGAAAGTATGTTCCATCGCTTGTTATACATTTTTGCCATCTTTCGGGCAATTTGTGAATACCACCAAAAATCTTCCCCTTTTGCTGCGAACCATTCATCGAGCCATTTTTTCACATCTTCGTACGAACCAAGGCGCTGCTCAGCAAGTGGGTGACCCATCTATGCAAACAAGTGGTAATCGGAAGGAGCCAAGTCTGGTGAGTAAGTCGCAAGGGGTAGAACTTCCCAGCTGAGTGCTTCCAACGTGTCGCGAACTGGTTTTGCCGTATGTGATGGAGCATCGTCATGAAGAAAAACGACTTTGTGTTGCCTCTTTCGGTATTCTGGCCTTTTTTCAAGCAGCGAACGGTTCACATCGGTCAATTGTTGTTTGAAATGTTTAGTATTAACCGTTTCCCCAGGTTTTAACAGCTCATAATAGACCACGCCCCCCCCGGTCCCACCAAACACAGAGCATCGTCTTTCTGCCAAAACGATTCGGTCTTGCGGTCGATGTGGATGGTGCGCCTGGGTCTACCCATGATTTTTCGCACTTGGGATTCTCAAAATAAATCGACTTTTCATCCCCTGTAACTATACGATGCAAAAACGACTTCCTTTTGTACCGAGCGAGCAAAAATGTCACACGTGTTTTTGCGCTTTTCCATTTGCCTGTCGTTCAACTCATGTGGTACCCATCTACTGGTCTTCTGAATCTTTCCCATCTCTCGTAGCCGATTGGAAACAGCTTGTTGACTAACGCCCAATTGGTCGGCGAGATGTTTTTTATGTTTGCGAATCATCTTCGTCCAACAATGCTTGCAATTCCACATCTTCGTATTTTTTTTGGCGGTTTTCCACGTTCCTTGTCTGCAACATCGAAGTCACCACTTCTGAAACGCCGAAAACCATCGTTCACATGTATCTTGCGATGGAGCATGTTCACCATAAGCTTCTCGAAGTAATCGGTATGATTCAACAGCAGTTTTCTTGAAATGAAAACAAAAAAATTAATGCTGTCCGCGAATAATCTTTGTTCGGTATAAATTTCGACATATTGAATACAACACAACACTATGCACACACTTTTCCAATTTATCACTAGTGCGCGTCTTGTTGATGACACAACAAAATGGCGCAGTGTCAAATCTTTAAAGCACAAATTGCATTGGTGCACCATCTGTTGTCTGAAATCCGCATTTCATACTTGTACACCTGGTATATATGTATATGTATATATATATATATATATATATATATATATATATATATATATACATATATATATATATGTATATATATATATATATATATATATATATATATATATATATATATATATATATATAGATATATATATATATATATATATATATATATATATATATATATATATATATATATATATATATATATATATATATATATATATATATATATGTATATATATAGCAGCACTAGAAGGACTTGAATGTGAAAAAAAAGGAATCAGTATAAACGGACAAAAGTTCAATCATCTGCGTTATGCTGATTATGTAGTGCTGTTAGTTATATATAATAATATAATTTTAATGACATACAGAAAATGATTACTGAACTAAAAAATAAACCAGAGAGGGTAGGACTACTGTTGAATAGAGATAAGACAAAGGGTATGACAAACGATGACAGTCCGCGAGGCTTAAGAATAGAGGGCAGAATAAAGTTAGGAAAAGCGAATCGAACGGCAGAAGTACAGAGAAGAATCAGGACGGGCAGCATTTGGCAAACAAAGGAAAATACTAACCAACAAAAAAAATCCTCTGAAACTAAATAAGATGGTATTCGATCAATGCATTCTACCGGGACCCACCTATGCGAAACTAGAAATGGACATTGACTTAGAAGATGATGGACCAAATGAGTAAAACACAGAGAGCAATAGAACGCCAGATGTTGAATATAAGATTACAAGACAGAATTAGAAACGAAAGTGTAAGACAAAAGACCAAAGTGACAGACGTAAGAGAACAGGTAGCAGGCTTGAAATGAAGATGGGCAGGTGGAATAAAAGAACACAAGAATGGAGGCCATGGTTAGGACACAGGTCCAAAGCAAGGCCTCAAACAAGATGGAAAGGTGACCTGAAAAGAACGGCTAGTTTCGGATGGATCAGAAAGACGCAGAATTGAGAGGGATGGAAGAAGGCTTATTATATATATATATATATATATATATATATATATATATATATATATATGTATGTATATATATATATATATATATATATATATATATATATATATATATTTATATATATATATAAATATAAATATACTTATTTTCGAGGTAAGAATAATGTAAAATCTGTTAATTAGTGAGTGTAATTTTTAACCGTTAATTTAAAAAAAAATTAATCAATTGTTCGTATATAAAGAACAAGATTTGTATATATATTTTATATTTGTGACCTGAATTGTTGTTATATCCGTAAGTTGACTATGACTAAATTTTTTATTTTAATTTTAGAAATGAAAACTGTACTTAAGAAAAATTGAGAATGCCCATAACCATAGGCGAAACGCCAAATAAAAAAACAATATTTAAAAAACAAGCACTTAAGTTTTAATTAAAGGGCCCAAGATAAAAATAAAAGTTTATTTTTATATATATATATATATATATATATATATATATATATATATATATATATATATATATGTATATATATATATATATATATATATATATATATATATTTATATATATATTTATATATATATATATATATATATATATATATATATATATATATATATATATAAATATATATATATATATATATATATATATATATAAATCTACATTCTCAACCATTATTTCTATCTTTAATCATTACGCTATTTGCCATGTAAATAAGTTTTAAAATGAAAGCATATCTCAGATCGAAACGAATCAATACCTTCAATCTTTCTCTACCACATAAAAGTTTTATCGGTCTATCACATTCCATCTTTACCGCCAAAAATTGATAATTTTTTGTTAATTTACTAGTTTTTGTCTTTCCAGATGCCCTGAAGAAGAAATAAATATAATTTCGAAAACTCGACTAACAAAAAAGGTTGTTTCACTACCCAGGGACATAAATATAGACTGCAGCCACACTAAATTGAGAATATATTTTTCTTAACTAGTCAATCGCGACTACTCCTGTCTTTTATATATATATATATATATATATATATATATATATATATATATATATATAATCTTTAGGAAGGAAACTAAAAAATACATAAGTAACTGCCACTAAAACAATCATTTTATTCTCGCACTTAGCGCACCTTTCGCATCATTAGGAGGGAAGATTGACAATCAGTGATGGCTCCTCATGATGTTAACATAATTAGCGAAGCACTAGTAAAGTTAAAAATATATATCATTCTTCTGAATTTAACATGTTTTTTTAGAAAACAAATCCGCATTTCATACTTGTACACCTGGTATATATATATATATATATATATATATATATATATATATATATATATATATATATATATATATATATATATATATATATATATATATATATATATATATATATATATATATATATATATATATATATATATATATATATATATATATATATATATATATATATATATACATATACATATATATATATATATATATATATATATATATATATATATATATATATATATATACATATACAAATATTGCATAATTTTAATAACGGTATAAAAATTTTTCGTGGTTTTTGGTAATAATAACGAATTTTAAGCGTATTTAGTTATAGTTAAACATATAAAGCATTAAAAGGGAGGAATTGTTTCATATATATGGTGTATATTCTCCAGAGAATCTGAAAATGAAGTTATTAGTGTTTCGTACGAAATACTTATAAGATCACTTCGGTATCTGTCCGTCTGTCTATCTGTCACACCTGATTTTCTCCGAAACTATTTGATATAGAAAGTTAAAATTTGGCACTAATATAGGAATTGATGGCCTTCAGGGATTAGTTTTGAGGGGTGAAATCAGAAATGAATTGTTTCTACCAGGTAATCGAATGGGATGTCAAATGAAAGCTTGTAAAAACATGAGTTATATATATATATATATATATATATATATATATATATATATATAAATATATATATATATATATATATATATATATATATATATATATATATATAATGATGTACTTGCGCGCACTTTCCTTTGTATTATTTTTAAAAAATTGCAAAAAATCGATATCCCCTTTATTTGGAAAACTACTCATCAAAAAATTTTGAAACATTCTGGAATATTCTCAATACTGTGTAGATTGAACGAAGGGTATCACCAGTGCATTACCTTTAATAATTTATCCGGTATATAAAAAAACAAAAATTTCAAGGTCATCACTTTTCAATAAAGATCGAAAAAAAACTTTGTTGAAAACTTATTTTGTGTGTCATTGATATTTTGTGAAGTCATTGATATTTTATACCTCCGTAACAAAAATTTTTGATTTAAAGGAATCGACGCACGGAAAACTAGTTGCGCAAGTCCAATTTGCACTTGACCTTTTTTTAATTGTTTTTGATTTTAGTAGAAAACAACAACAAAATATTCATACATTAACCTATACCATAACTTATTTACTCTAGTTGTTCCAATTTAAGTGGTGATTTAAAGCCCACGATAATGAATGGCGTCACTTTCTCGGCCAATAAAATTGTATAATTTAAGTCAGTATGTATATATGTGTATATATATATATATATATATATATATATATATATATATATATATATATATATATATATTTATATATATTTATATATATATATATATATATATATATATATATATATATATATATATATATATATATATATATATATATATATATATCTTAAACTGTAGAAATATGAAAATTAAGGTAATTTCCATTACTTTCAGTCTAAATAGGGGAAGGTGATGAAAGAGACTGGAGAATCTTGTATAGTTGCAATACTATAGTATTTATTATTATAATTTTTCAAGAATTTTTGGATGGGAGAATAAGCATAATTATTTATAAAAAAAACATATAAGGGGTGAAGACGGGAGGTTCAAGAGTGACTTAGTATTTGTTTTATTATAGATTATTTGTTGAGGTCATTACAGTCAAGCAATTAAAACGTTACATGTTTAAGGGTAGGGGATCATCGCATCGTTTCAATAGTATAATGAAATTTTTCCTAGTTTTTGATTGAGATATTGGATATTTAATATAAAATAAATTTTCCTGAGAAAAATATATTTCGGGTGAAAGGGATAAGGTAGGAGGCTAAAAGGGTTATTGCATGTGAATCCTAAAATACTTCTATTTCAGTGTTCTTGTTTTCCCATTATTTTTAATTTTAACCGAAATAGTATATAAAAGGGACTAAGATTTGGTTACAGAGAAATATTTCGAGGTTAAATTAAAATATCAATACTTAGCTGTTCACTAAATTAAAAATTTTAATATAAAAATTAATTTGGCTTCTATACTTCCATGAAAATTGTAAATATTTGTATTTGGTAAACTTACTAAAATCTGTGATAATATTTTCTTTTAATGGCAAAAATGTAAAACTTCAATACAAATTTTTTGACTAACTTCTACTTCTTACACACATAATGATTGATGATCAATTTCGGGTTTCTACTATACATATATATATATATATATATATATATATATATATATATATATATATATATATATATATATATATATATATATATATGTATATATGTATATATGTATATGTATATATATATATATATATATATATATATATATATATATATATATATATATATATATATATATATATTTCTTATAATCTGTTAGATATAAAAATTACACAATATCCACTGGCGCCCTTCAAAATATTAAAGGTGCAAGTAATATTGAGATTTTAAGATCTTATCTCTCTAATTTTTTTCTTAGAAGAATAATAATGAGCTGAGACAGCGTAACACTGGTCTCAGTACTCTTGTACAATGGTTTAACAAAAACTCATTATATGTAAATAATTCTAAAGACCACAATCTCAGATTTCATACCCATCAGAATAGACAGCATGTGGACCTAAATATTAAAATTTAAAATGCGCTTAATTTAAAAGGTCATTCAGTAAATCTTTTAGGACTGACAATAGATGTACATCTGGACTCATCATCGTCATTCACTGCGCTCTAAGTTGAGTCGCCTTACTTTTGCTTTTGAACCTTGAATTTGGTGTTGTCGATACCACGACCCTTGTCTATAGTGCTTACATTTCTTCTCATCTTCAGTATGCCATATGTTTCTGGAGGCATTTTACTTTCGCAAATTCTATTTTTACTACTTACAGGAAGGCAAGTAAATACATTATGGAGCTAACTCCAGCTGGCTCCTGTAGGCCAGATTTTAAAATTTTGGATGTTCGTACTGTCGCCGGTATATTTATGGTATCAGTGATGTAAATTTTTCTGGAAAAATAGAAAACAGTATTCTTAGTCATCAAAATAAACTACAGAGTTTCATAGAACAGACTTAATTTAAATAAATGTGCACAGTATTGTTTTGGATTACTTATATTCAATTACTTACCCCCGAAATTCAAAAAAAACATAAATGTGAACATGTTTTTCAATGGAACTTAAACTTTTTATATAATGAGTTTTATTATATAAGTATTTATTTCTTTGATTATTATGTGAAATGTGAAAAAATAATAAAACAATTATTTACACAAACTTTACACTCTATAATATAGTGGAAAGTTTGTGTAAATAATTGTTTTATTATTTTTTCACATTTTACGTAATAATTATTATGGATTTCCACCGAGTATCGGCTGAAACAATTGTATTTCTTTGAGTATAATGAAGGTGTAAATTGTATTAATAAATGTTTATATATTTTACTTGTTTTGGGTTAGCTGTTATTTAAGTGTACTAATATTAGCGATTTATAATATATGTTTATTTATTGGATACTTTTGTATCATCTGGAAATCATAGTATACTTTACTTTATTTTACTATTTTCAGATATAAAATATTAACTAACTATTATCATAAATTAATAGGTTTTCTACTTTTGTCCAAATTGTCACAAATAAACCACTTGTTTTGGCTACTTTTGAATAAATTCTTTAAAAGTTCTAGGTGTGGATCTTATGGAATTATTAAATTTCATTAGGGAAGATCTAAATACAGTACTGTACATACCGCTTTTCTGATCCTGTGTTAATTTCATATATAAATTAAACATGAACTTAATTTTTAAAAGATCAGTGTACTAGAGTAATTTACTTTTAATACGGTTTAAAAAAGGTTTTCGTTTAACTTCCAAAAATGTAAAAATGTGTGTAACAATAAGAAACACAATCTAATTTATTTTACTTTTTCATACTCTTTAGTGAAAATAAAATATTTATGATTGATAAAATTAGTAGAATAAATTGCATTGACTAGTTTGCTTTATATAATTTTTATGGTCCTCTAAAGCTGAATAATCAGTATGCGTCCAAAAACATTTCTTTCGCCATTATTACGATCGTACTGACCTACTATACTACAATATAATAAAATTTTATTAGGTAGAATCAAAGCCTCTGTCTATTTGAAATTCGCTCCAAAAATCACATTTTGAAATATTTATATGAAATTTGAGAACATCGTAAAATAATGGCGACAGTCCATAATAATTTATCAAAATTCTATAATAAAACATAACTCTTGAAAAACCTTTTAGTGACGTTGATTAATCCTACAAAGTATATTTATTTTCTGAACCTTTCATGGTTTGGTTAAAACAACCTTTCGATTTTTTCCATTAAAAGGAAATACTATCACAGATTTTAGTAAGTTTACCAAATACAAATATTTACAATTTTTATACAAGTATAGACTTCAAATTAATTTTTGTATTGAAATTTTTAATTTTGCTAAAAGCTAAATATGGATATTTTACTCTAACATCGTAATAAAATTCTGTAATTATTTGATACAGCACTTCCTATGAAAAGATATGTAACACTATATACACGAAGCAATCTCTCTACTTTCATCCCGAATTTCTTTAGCCTCTTACATATTTGACTATAAATGCTTTAAATTTGACTCTTATTTCAGTCAAAAACGTGCAGAATTTCCATATTACTACTGAAACTAACTATATATATATATATATATATATATATATATATATATATATATATATATATATATATATATATATATATATATATATATATATATATATATATATATATATATATATATATATATATATATATATATATATATATATATATATATAAATATATGATAAATAAATTGAGGTTTTCACAGAGGGTGGAATGTAATACATTAAAATTCCAGGTTTCAATTCGTTCGTCTAACAATGAATTTGCACGATGTTTCGTCAAAATCTCATTTGGTATTTTCAAGAGATCTTGCTACTGCTGCCGCTCGAAGCTAACTGAGAAACCGACCTATTGTGCGCGCTGAAGGGGCTGAAAATGGAGAGAGTGCCTGCGGCACTCATACTCCGTTATGTAGTTTTTTGGAGTTGCGACGAAAAGTAAATGAGATAGTTAGAGAAATTTTTCAAAAAACAGTTGAGACTTTTTCATTATTCAAAGGCATGAGTTGGTGAAAAGGCAAGTGTTGGGTGTGTGAGTATATGTGTGTAACTACGGTTCACGGAGTCGTTGACGTTTCTGTTGTATGATCACGGAGTCGTTGACGTTTCTGTAGCGGCTTATATTGAAATCGGGGTTGGGATTAATGGGGATTTTGTTTTTTAAAGTTTGCTTTTTCTGTTTAGTAGTTGTTTTCTCTACGCAGATTGTAGGTGGAGAGGTAGGAAATGTTGGTATGGGCATCGGTGTTTGCCGGATGGTTGCCCGTATCAGTGGTAATTACGGGTTCCGGCGCTATGCTGATTGTTGCCTTCTCGTTGTTTTGGTTATTCCTTGGTTTATCTAGTAGACCATTTCATGTAGTGGAAATATTTAGTGTGTCAACGTTCCACTTGTTTAGCTGTTCATTCTTTTCGTGTTCCCTCAAAATTGATCTTGTGACCAGTATCACGATGGTGCTGAAACAGAGCTGATGTTGTTTGTTTATTTTTGATATTTATTCTATATACTGGGATCCGGGTGGAGATCCTTCTGTTTGTTTGCCCTATGTACAATCTGTAAACTCCATGGCTTTCCAGTTTTCTCTCGTCATTGGGGTTACCCAGGATGTCTGCCAGAATGTTTTGTGGTTTGTATGTTGTGCCTATGTTTGTGTTTTCTTAGGACTCTTCCAGTCCTATGTGTAACTCCTTTCACATACGGTAATAGGACTTTACTTTGGTTGATGTTGCGTTCTTCTATCCTTGCCTGTGGATGGCGCTGCCTTTCTAATGCTCTCCGTATGGAATGATCTTTATAACCATTTTGCTTAAGGGCCCTAGTGATTTGTGTAATTTCTTGCTGTCTTGTGTCTGGTTCGGTGAGTCGGTATGATCTCGATACAAGGGTGTTGGCTACCGACTGGATTTGGAATGTATGGTGGTGCGAGCCAGCGTTTAAATATCAGTTGGTGTGGGTGAGCTTCCGGTAGACTAAGTATTGAAGTAGATCTTTGTTTTTCCGAGTTCTGAGCACATCAAGGAAAGGGAAGTTTTTTTCTTTTTCTACTTCCAAAGTGAACGGTATACGGTGGTGGATTCTATTTAAATAGGTCAGGAAGTTGTCTTATTTCGTCCATGGGGCCAAATTATAAAGATGTCATCAACATATCGTTTCCAGAGTTGGGTTTTAGTTCACTTTGCTTCTGGTATTATACTTTAGTACATTACTATTTAACAGATAGTTTTTTCTATTATTATAAACAAATTTACATAATTGATAAATAAATATACTGCCGACTGTCCGAGCATCCAAACTTTTAAAATCTGATCTACCGAAGCCAGATGGAGTTAGCCCCACAATGTATTTAATTATCTTCTTGTAAGTAATAAAAACAGAATTTGCGGAAGCCAAAGACCTCCAAAAACAAACAAGTGAAGATGAGAAGAAATGTAAGTACTATATATAGGCAAAAGCTGTGGTATCGACAACACCCATTTCAAGGTTTAAATAGCAAAAATAAGGCTGCTCAACTTAGAGTACAATGACTGACGATGACGAATCCAGCTAAGATGTTTGTCTATTGTTAATCCTAAAAGCTTTACTGAATGAGCTCATAATATAATCCAATTCCGAATTTTAATATTTAGGTCCACATAATCTCTATTCTAATGGGCACAAAATCTATGATGAGGGCCTTAGAATCACTTAAATATAATGAATTACTCTTAAACCGTTGTACTAAGACCATTGTTACACTGTCTTATTAGCTCATTGTTATTCTTTTCTGAAATAATAAATGAAAGATATAAGAAAGTTGTGGGTTAAAATCTCAATATTACTTGTACCTTTGATATTTTGAAGGATCTTATATAAAATATTACAAAATAATAATCTCTCCCCTAACATTATTTACAGGTATGGTATAGACCCGAAACTGATCATTAATCATTATTTGCATACTATATAAGATATGCTAATATAAAGTTTACCAAGAAATAGAAGTTAGTGAAACTTATATTAAAGTTTGAAATTTGGTTTTATAATATTGTTTAAAATATTGTTAATACGAGTCTCCATAGATATGTAAAGTTATATAAATATTTGTATGTGTAGGTACATTCGCAAATAATTAATTTATATTAACTCAAAGTGTATTAAGTATTGCTTTTTCTAAGTGTAATGCAGGAATATATTATTTCTACGATTCATACACAAATTTAATATTATCTTGTGGTAATTTTTGTCCATAGTGAGTTTACACGATTCATGTTCTAAATAATCTAATTTATTTTTTCCCTAATATAATAATTTTAGGGAATTTTAAGGTGCACAGTTTAAAATTATTTTTGAATATACAGGGTACTTCAAAAAAGTGTGGCCGATATAACATATATTTTTTTTAAATGGAACATCCTATTTTCTAATTTATTTTTAAATTCTGCGTCAAATTGTATAACTTTTTTATTAATATTCCTCAACCTAGTAGTTTTTCTAATATTTCAATTTTTTGAAGGTGGAATAGTAATAATTGGTACGAGCGTTCTATAGAGATGAAAAAAAAGATATATGTAAAGAAATTTGAGTTAGATGCTACAGGGTATTCAAAATAAATTTATATATTTCGACTATTTTAAATTGAAAAATATCAAATTTTTTAAACGGAATGCCCTGTATATTATTATTTTTTCTGACAGATTTTACAAAACCCTCCAATTTTTATTAAACATGTCATGTACCTATTTCTAATAGTTTTCGATTTATTTTGAATTTTTCAATTTTTTCCCTTGTTTTTAATACACTTGCGCTATTGTGAAAACATAAACAAATAGTTAATAATAATTTTAGTATAGTTTAACTTATCTAATGGTTAATTACTATGACGTAATAAATGTTCAAAAATATGCCCGTCTACTTGAATACACATGTTTAGTCGTTTTACTATATTTTTCTTCCACTTTCCTTAGCGTTATTGTCCTGCACGCATCCCGTATCCTATTTTCCATATCTACTGGTGTTGTAGAGGGATTCACATAAATATGATTTTTAAAGTAGCCCCACAAAAAGAAGTCTAAAGGTGTTAAGTTGTATGATCGAGGGGGCCACTGAATCAATCCATCCCCACCGATCCATTTTTGTGGGTAACGATCGTTTAAAAATTCCCGATCCGGTGAGCAGGAGCTCCGTCTTGTTGAATCCATATTTGTTCCCTTTCAAAGTTATCAACTTCTTCGGGAAGCTGGGGTAATTCGTTTTGCAAAAAATTTAGATATCTAGACCCGTTAAGCGGTTCGCGGAAAAAATATGGACCAATAATTTGAAAATTTAATATTCCACATTATACATTAAGCAACCAATGGTTTTGGTTTTGAACTTCCCGGACTCAAAATGGATTAACTGTTGAATAACAATGCTCCATTACTGCTAAAAGTAGCTTCACAACTATTTCGAATAAAAAATTTGGATCGGTCTCTATTGCTCCATTCATGGTGGTACAAAAGTTTAATCGTCGTTCGAAATCACGGTCTTGAAATTCTTGGTGTAGTTCCATATGAAAGGGATGACACTTGTATTTTCTCATGGTGCGATTAGCCGTAGATTGGGATGTGTCAGATAAGTCAGCTAGTTGACGGCTGTTGATCTGGTGATTATCTTCAACATGAAGTAAAGTCTCCATTTCTTTTTTCCCATTAGTAGCATTCGGGTTTACTACTTTCCGTTCGTATACTCAACGTTACCACTACCATCAAACCGTTCCATTAAGCACTGAAAAGATTTTCTAGATGGTATACGTCTATTAGGGTACTTTGCCCCCTAAAGCCTTACTGCCAAAAGACAATTTTTTCCCGCCTCGTCGCATATAAACCATATCAATTAATTCATTTTTAGAAAAATCCATAACTATTACCTTTATACGTCACTTACTACAACAACTATTTTTTTACTTTCTTAATAAACATGTCAAAATTTGACAATGCCTACATTTTTGTCTTGTCTAGGCAACTATGATGTTATAGCGTAAGTGTATTAAAAACAAGGGTAAAAATTGAAAAATTCAAAATAAATCGAAAACTATTAGAAATAGCTATATAACATACTTAATAAAAGGTGGGGAGTTTTGTAAAATCTATCAGAAAAAATAATAATATACAGGGTGTGCCATTTAAAAAATTTGAGATTTTTCAATTTAAAATAGTCGAAATTTACAGGGTGTCAAAATAAATTAAAATTTATTTTGAACACCCTGTATCATCTAACTCAAATTTCTTTACATATTTCTTTTTTTCCGTATCTATAGAACCCTTATATCAATTATGAGTATTCCACCTTCAGAAACAATGGCGCTACTGGCAATTTTTTACAAAACTGAAAACTAGTATTTTTTTAAAAAAATTGAAATATTAGGAAAACTACTAGGTTTAGGTATATAACATTATTAATAAAAAAAAATTACGCAGAATTAAAAAATAAATTAGAAAAAAAAAAATATGTTCAACTGTGCACCTTAACATTCCCTAAAACTATTGTATTTAACATTTATCGTCATTCCCGGAACAAATGAGATAATGAACTTTACTCTGTTGTTGACTCACCCTGTACAACTCTTACATAATACAAGTGATGGAATAAGAAAGAGGAGGAATGAAATTTGCTCTATTTTATTGAAAGTTCTATCTAGGATAGATTATGTTCCTGACAGATCTGTGGTTCTGTTGCGATAACTGCATCGGGCAGAATAAAAATCAGATGGTTCTTCTTTTCATGATTTATTTAGTGACCTTGGGAACTTAACACTAAAATGGAACAAAAATTTCTGGTGGGCGGTCACCGTTACCTCCTTTGTGAACAAAACTTTGCTGTACTTGAAAAAAGAAAGATAGTGACCAAGACTTTTCTGCCAGACGACGTTGTAGAGATGATAAAAAATGCTAGGCAGTATAAACCTTTCGAAACCTTGACCCTGGAAAGATGTGACTTCAAAGATTTTCAATCCTTGCCAAAACAGTTCCTACGCACTTAAAAAATGAACATCTCAAAAGTCGCTCCAATATATACGAAAACGACGCACAACGAGATCGAACCTTGAAGAGAGAAGCATTTTCAAGAAAGGTGTGCAGATCGAGGCTATCAATAGAGTTGCATTATCACAATATACATCGAAGCTCGCTGACCTGAAGAACATAGTGGAGTACTTGCCAGCTGATGCCAAATCTTTTTATTCAGGCCAAGCATGTTTAATCATGTCAGCCAAATGACGTTCAGTTCTCACGTAGAGTATGTTTTACACGTTAATTAGGTATAGAAACAATAGATCAAATTACAGGAAAACTTTATCGGTTTCCTGGAAACAACACTTTTAGCGCTTGAACCCTTTTTTTTTAAATTTAGAAACACCTATAGCTTACCTTTTAATTGCGAATGTTTTCATGGAAGCAGTGGAAAAAAATATCTTAACTGTTGCTCCCCTAAACAGTAAAATTGAAATGGAAATAAACCGTCCCTTTCTAAGTATACTAGCACAACGGATAAGTAATGATAGTTTGACACATTCGGTTAATCGAGAATCAACTTATACACATCGATAAAGAAAACCTAATTACAGTAAAAATTATGATCCAATCATTGATATTTAGTGCTCTATCGATGTGCTAAAAGATCGTTAGAAACAAAAACATATCAATGTCCTAAAAAACGATTCTAAAGATATTAGATGCTCTTTTAACTGTTTTAAAAACTCAACTCTCAGTCAAGATGGTAATAAGGGTCCACTAGTAGATAATGTGGTTTTACTCTACATAAATAATACTACAGACAAAATAGCGAAATTCCTTGAAAGGTTTAACACATTTCCAATTTTCAATACTTGTAAGAAAATTAAGAAATACTGGAAATCATAAAAACTGACGGTACGTGTATGTGGGTTTATAAAAAAGAAATAAATTGTACAACCAGCTGCAGAAGTAACGGCTGTTTAAATAGTAGACATCATGTTAATGACAATTTTATTTTAGCTTTCTTTAGACACCTTTATAGAGCGTAAGTCGAACATTTCTTTGTTCTTTGGAAGATGTTAGGTATAAGTTATGGCTAATCTTAGATTTTTCTAGGCTTTTTTTTTAATTTCAGTAACGTATAATAAATCTTATAGAATAGCCAACTCGACCCAAAAAGGGATTTTATTTCTCTTTATATTTTCGGTACAGGAAAATCTTTTATAGCATCAATTTGATCCAGTTGGGGTTTAATACTATTTTTCTCACGTTATAACCCAAATTCTGTTTCAGATTTTAAGATATGCATTAAACATTTAAATTTTTTACAACCCAACTTTTCTAGATATTACTAAAGTTAAAGTTTTTTATTGTTACTGCTATAGAAAGGTATCTGAAAATTCTTTGATAAATTAAAAAATTGTGACATCAGGTTAGTTCAGGTTGTGGAAGGTTAATTTTTTTTTCGAGTGGGCTGTCCAATGAAAGCTTGTGAAAACACGAGTTCAAAAATATATATGATGCATTACTTGAGCACACACATTTCTTAGTATTATTTTAAAAAATGGCCAAAAATCGATATCCTCATCTCGAAAAGTACTGATTAAAGAATTTTGAAAAAATTCTGGGATATTCTCCATAAAGTGTAGATTGACCGAAAATTATCACGAGTGCATTACGTTTGATAATTTTTCTGGTACATAAAAAAAATATGTAGCATGACAGAATGGTGGAAGTTTGGAAAGTTGAGAATTCATTCGGGACTAAGAACTACGAAATATCAATACGTATTCGGTGCAATCAGTGATATCGTGATGACTGGTGACTAACGGCTAGGTACCGAAGACAAAATAATTTGTTTATAATTAAACAAATATTTAGATAGTAATGTGTTTTAAACTTTTACTAGTAGATTTTAGATTAAGTTAGGCTATTGGATAGCTAATTTTTATTTTAAAGGTAATCACGGCACCGAGCACTACTTGCGCAAGTCCAACTTGTACTTGACCGTTTCTTTCTTTTCGCCCTGCTCATTGATTTCCTTGCAGAACCATGATGTTGAGTTATGTAATACATAAGTTTTTGTCAAGCAATGTGTTTTAGGGAAATTGACCTCCAGTTAAATTTGTCAAAACTCTAGTATAATGTAATACAGTCTTTTTAAGCTTATTTGAGTTTTACGTCACACTGATAATAATAATATTAAATAAATATTATTATTATCATCGTGACGTAAAACTCAAATAAACATAAAAAACTGCATTACGTTCTACTGAAGTTTTATTTATTTATATTTCCTTGTGGGGAAGCTGGATAGAATATCTCCCCCGGTACGTTCTGCCTGTCATAGAAGGCGACTAAAACAACAATTTAGATGGTAGATGGCTAGATCCCACCAGGTATAGCCCGCTGTGATACCATCGCCTCGACTTAGGCTGCGTAAAGTTGCTTAACGTTTCGTGGATGTGTTGATATTCCCGACTGTGGAACAAATAGTATGATGAGGCACCTAGATACAAAAAATTCCGGAGGTAAAATAGCCACTCGTTCGGATCTATAAGTGAGGGCTGATTCAGAGGCATTGACATGCAGAGATCATGACTTTAATAGATTTTTGCAATATACAAAGTTTACAATCGAACATAAATTCAGTGTACCAAAACCTGCAATCAAATAAACCTTACATACTCGCTCTCTGTGAAACTAAGGTTAGTTCATTGACCAGGACAGTCAATTTTCTCTATCCTTGGTATAACTTTTATTCCCGGTTTAGGCGTAACTTTGGAATCGGTCTTCTTGTCAGACGCGACCTCTCTTGCCAATCAGAGGAGGAGATGGAAGCCTCGAAACTTCAATGGTATGTGGTTAAAAATAACGGCTCAACAAACCACAAGCTTTATCTGCTGCCTCTATCGACCACTAAGTTATATTAATTTTAGAACACCTTTTGCTTCTCTTGCAGACACTATCGATCATTTACATATTAAATATCCAAATGCTGAAATTTCCATCCTGAGCGACTTTAGCGACTTTAAGATCCACAACCGAAAGGTCGTGAAGTTGAATCATTCACAGTCAGTTGTAGCTTAACTCAGTTTATTGACAACCCAACAGGGATCCCTAATCGAGACGGAGAGCTCACCAGTCTTTTTGATTTATTTATAATCACCAATCCAGAGATTTACCCGTCCGTCACCGTAAATCAGCCGTTAGGTTCTTCCGACCATAAACTACTTTCGACGTCGAGTATCCTACCAATCAGTGATAAAGAGGCGCGTAAGATTTGGCACTACAAATCTGTCAAACGGGACGAGCTCATGGAATATTTTCGAACTTTCCCTTGATTAGACGTTTGTTTTCAATCCGACGATCCATCTGACTACGCTAAGTAGGTTATTTTGACTGGTATGGATAGTTACATCCCTTTTTCGAAGAAATACTCTCCCAACGGCAAGCCTTGGTTTGACTGAAAATGCAAAGGTGTTGTTGCTTCTAGACATTTTATCTACCAATAATAGCCTGAAAATCCTAACATAATAAATCGTAACATCTTTGTCGGAAGAGATGCTGAACTCTTTGCTTCACATTCTACTGTTTATTTCCAAGGAAAAACACCAACACTATTTCCATAGTGAAGTCAAGGATGCCCGATATTGTCTTCAGAGAGCGTATCAAAAAACGAATTTTAATGAAGCTAGACACTTAAAAGAGCTTCTGTCGCTGACGGAATACCCACCATAGTATTTAAAAACTGTAAAAGAGGACTAATACCAGTTTTCTGTAGACTTTTCAACCTATCCTACAGGAAGGGAATATTTCCTTCCTGCTGGAAATACGCCAATGTTCAGCCGATACTCAAAAAAGGCAAGAAGATATTGCCTTGACTACCAACCAGGCACTGCTTTCAATAATATCGAAAGTCAAGGAGAAGGCGTTTAATCAGCATTTTCTAAAATATTTTGAAGAATTCGATATTATAAGCTATCATCATTATGGCTTTCGTAAACATAGACCAACAGGAGATCTTCTAACTTACGTAACACACATTTGGAACAACGCAATTGAACACTTTGGAGAGTTTCGAGCGGTTGCTTTTGATATATCAAAAGCCGTGTTAAGCACGATGGATTGTTGGCTAAGCTACGCTCCTCTGGTATGTCTGAAACGTTCCGTTCTGTTTATGGCTCTCATGTTTCCTCATAGAGTGTTCCTAACGAGTGGCAGTCGATGGATTTATTTCTTACATCTTCACTATCAACGCCGGTGTGCCTGAGGAGTATATACTGACTCCTACTATCTTTCTCCTTTACATTAACGATCTGCTAAAAAAGACCAGGAATCCAATCTACAGATTTGCAGATGACCGTTTGCTTATCTCTTCATTCTTTTTGAATGTTCGAATATCGGCTACTCATGCAAATATCCTCAGACAGCAGGAGGTCGTTCAACTTAACAAAGACCTGGAAGAAATTCTATCTTGGGGTGGTGACAATAACCAAGTAGAATTTAACACTACAAAAACGCAGTCGGCAGTTTTTTCTAAAAAAGTTAACGTTGCTGAACCTGACATAGTTATATCGGGGCACTCCATTCCTCTAGCATCGTCATTAAATTTGCTGGGCGTTAATTTGAAAGCAAATATGTCTTGGCATGAACATGTTGCAAGCAGAGCAAAGAGAATTTCTTAAAAGCTGGTAATATTATTTCGAACTAGAAAGTTTGACACTCCACAACAACTGTTAATTCTGTACAAAGCTCAAATTCGACCAACGATAGAATACTGCTCTCATGTTTGGGGCTCAGTTCCCAAACATCAGTGCATTTGTTGGATTTAATTCAGAAGAGAGCTGTTCGCCTGACTGGACCGGAAGGTTGGCTACTTGAGACTAGTCTACAAGTATTTTCATCGAAAGTGTTCGATGGAAGTAGCCCGCTTAATTCCTCCCAGAGCGGTGCATGCTAGAAATACACGTCGCGCTAATACTTCACTTCCTCATGAAGTTCAGCTTGTTACTCCTCGTACAACCATTTTCAAGCAGTCTCTTATTTGGAGAATCTTATCGCTTTGGAATAATTTCCCCAGGATTGTGTTTCCGACCGAGTACAACTTACAGCGATTTAAGACTAACGTGAATCACTTTTTTTCGCGCACATGTATCGCTCCTGTAGCGCTTTAGGGATTTCCCTGCAGCACGTGTGCTAGACCCATAAATAATTAGAAAACAAATAAAAGTATTTTTTTAAATATTTTATTTCCTAAAAAATTACAAAATCTTGATGGCTTGGCTCTTAATGTGGCACCATTGTCAAAAGCAGTATTGAAAACTGAAAAGAAATTCTAAGTATCATTGCATGCATCCTAAAAAATAACACAGAGAAACAATCTTGAATAATTCATCTCAAAGGAATGAGGTTCACTATAGAATTCTTGAAGGGGATGACACCAGGAATGTCAAGCTGAACCTCATTCGAATGTGCTGTTTTCGCAAGATGTGTTTTCTTAACATGCATTTCCTTGAGAAAAACGAAGAGAGCTACTCTGTTGGGCGCTTCCGATAAAAGTTCTTGTAGAAAAGAGACTGATCACCATCCTTTCTGCCATGCTCCAAGAAATTAAACTGACAAGATATAACAAATATGCAAAAATCTGTTGTTCAGAACGGAGCCCCATATATAACAGTCCACCATTCTATTGCCCGATTGTCACCCGATAATGTATCAGTATTTTTCAATATTCCATTTTCTGTTGATGCTACTATATGATAGCACGTAAATTTCTCTGATAAAGTAAGCTATATTACCGACAAAAATGGAGAGAAAAATAAAGAGATAAAATCTTGAAATCTATAGGTTGTGCATTCTTATCTAAATATTAGGCGGGAAAGTCATGTTATTGCAAATCACATGTATAAAAATAATGTTTTCATTTTTATACTTTGTGTACTATCTGCGAATTTTCAATAAATATTTTCCAAATTTATTTCCTTTTGTTTAATATTATTTAAAAGCATATTACTTATTATATGGTGGGGGGACAGAGATTTTTCGCGATTTTTTAAAAATAATACAGAGAAAAGTGTGTGCAAGTATTACATTATATATATATTTTTTACTCGTGTTTTCACAAGCTTTCATTTGACACCACACTCGATGACCTAGTAAAAAAAATTTTTTTCACTTCCGATTTCACCCCTCAAAACTAACCCCTTGAGTCAAAATTTAACTTTCAAAACTACACGGCTCTGATGAGGCCATCAATTCCTATATTATTACCAAATTTCAACTTTCTATGACAAATAGTTTCGGAGAAAATCGGGTGTGACAGACAGACAGACACCGAAGTTATCTTATAAGTGTGCTGTACGGAACACTAAAAAATAACAATAGATTACAAAATACGGTCAATTCACAAAACCAGAAATATAATTAGTGAAGTATAATTAGTGCATTAAACCTGATTATCATTAACCCAAATCATTATAACACTTTGACTTAATGGAGTCAAGAATAACATATATTTTTATGGTTAATGTAAAATAAGTGAACCCGAATACCAAAAAAATCAATATCTTGAGTGCTTCTTAAAGCTGTCTAGAAGACAATTCTATAACTGCCATTCTATGATTATGTAGTCAAACAAACCATTATAAACATTACTCTCAATTTAAAAATATTTTGGTAGGATATAATGAATTGTACTAAGTAGGTATACCCAATACTCCATTGAAAGCTGACACAACAGCTTTCAAGCCGACAGAGTGGTTGACACGGTCAACACTTAAAAGCAGGCAGAGCTTTTCGATGAATTCTCCTCGGGTATATGTGGGTAATGTAAAAAAGTAACTGAAAGCGAACAGGGCCGATATATCAGCAGAGATAAAGGAATTGAAACAAGGAGGAGTAATGATTAAATGTCAAAGTAGACATGAAATAGAAAAAATCCGAAATGTTGCTGAAAAGAAGCTAAAAAGGAATTATGATATCAAATCACCTGAGCATAAAAGTCCAAAGATAAAAACTATGACAAAGATACTTTGGAAGAGGTTATTAGAAAGCAGAATACATATCTAAAGGAATTCATCTGGATAAAAAGGTAATAAAGGAGATGAAAACCCGGTATATGGCTATAATCGAGTGTAACCCGGAAAGCTTCCAATTACTCATAAAAAATAGTAAATTGAGCAATATGTAGGATCTATTAATATGTATCAGTATTCAGATATTTTAAGTGCGAAAATTTTGATCATAGGGCCAGTGAATGTCAAGCTGAGGAAAGATGTCTGCGTTGTTCCTAAGTAAGTCATAAAACTGATGAATGTGATAATACCTTCTATAAATGCTGTAACTGTTTATTTGCAAATGAAAAATTAAAATTGAATCTGAATGTTGACCATTATATTTTCGATGAAAACTGTCCTGCTTATTTAAAAAAAGTGGAGGCTAAAAAGAGAAATATTCAAATGACACCTACAATTACTAATGATGACAGTAAATAGCAAAAATTATTTCTCTCACAACGGGCATCTCAGAATTATGCATCAAAATGTATTCATTCGTAACAAAACAGATATTTGCGAGGTAGAACTAAGAAATGAACGTGTTGATATTTTGTGTCTAACTGAGCATTACCTTACTGATAATGAATATCCAATAATAAATATAAATGGTTAAACATTGTGCAGTATCTTTTGTAGAAAAGGACGTCTTGCGGAGGTAGTGTGATATTTTGTAAAAATGATGTTTCTTATGTGCTAAATGTGACAAAATTTATTGACTTGTCAATTGAAGGTGTAATTGAACTATGTGGAGTAAAAATAACTGGACAGGAAATTAGTTTAATTGTTGTATCGGTATACAGACCTCCAAAAGAAGATTATAAGATTTTTCTAAGAAAGCTCGAAGAGGTACTTAATATAGCTTGCTCCTACAATAAAACAGAATTTATAATATGTGGAGACTAAACATTGATAACTTATCTAATACAGCCTCAAAGATAGACCTAATAGGTCTGTTCTCATCATATAATATTAAAAATTTAATCAATTCGCCCACGAGAATTTCTAGAACGTCAAAAACCGTTATTTATTACATAAGCACAAACAATGCTGATAACAACTTGACTGGCACGGTATTGTTTAATTGCTTATCAGATAATTCCGCCAAACTGTAACAATGGGCATTACAGTGCCAGAAGCTAATAGTAAAACTTATCAAAGGTCGTATAATAAAAGAACTTATGGGACGTTTGGGAAGTATCTTGGGCAGGAAGCGTGGTGTGAGATTTTTGAGTCTACTGGGGTAAATGAAGCATTTTCCTGTTTTATAGAATCGTTAAAGTATTATATTTCTTTGGCATTTCCAATAAAAAGAAATTGTTCACATAAAAATCAATCACAAAAAAAACCTTGGATTACAAGAGGAATTTGTACATGATCACAAAATCTGAAAGGTTGGTACAAATTATTAATAGACAGTAATCATAATGCAGTTATCATAAACTATTATAAAAGCTACAAGAAAATATATCGAAAAGTTATTTCTGAAGCAAAAAGACTATATAACATTAAAACATATTTTGAATCAGATAATAAATCTAAGATAACGTGGAAAATTATCAATGACAATATATGAAACAAAAAAGAAAAAAACAATAGAATTACCAAAATTGTTAGTAATGATGTGGTTGCTGAAAATCCTTCTGAAATAGCAAATTGCTTTAATGCATATTTTATAAATATTGCTAAAAAAATGAATGGGACATTACCCAATGTTAAACCCAGCTGTTCACTGCCCTACTGCCAGGAGCATGTTCCTGACACCAATAAATCAGCAGGATGTGGTAGATGTTATAAATAATCTAAAAAATTCTAATTCCGTTGGAGTTGATGAAGTTCATACTAAAATGCTAAAAACTTGTGTTCATTTTATAGCAGGTCCATTGACATTTTTTATAAATATGATACTATCCGAGGGAGATTGTATTGAAAATTACCGGCCTATCGCGCTGCTCTCTATATTATCAAAAATTGTGGAAAGAGTGATGGTTAATAAGATATTAGCATTTGTAATAAAGTACGGCATCTTGCATGGGGCACAAAATGGATTTCTCAAGGGCAAATCCACAATATCGGCAATTTACGAATTTTTTAATAAAGTCTACACAAATCTTGATCTGAAAATGAATAGATTAGGCCTATTTATGGACTTAAGTAAGGCGTTTGACCTTGTAAATCACGATCTTCTGCTGGATAAGTTGAATGCATATGGATTGAGGGGAAAAATGAATGAACTACTTAGGAGTTACTGAACTAGGAGAACCCAACTCGTACATGTAAACACAGCAAAGTCAGACATATTACCGATAAATATAGGTGTACCACAGGGATCTGTCTTAGGACCTGTGTTGTTTTTGCTTTTTGTGAACGATCTGCCTAATATAGAAAAGCAACATAATGTCATCATGTTTGCTGATGATAATAGTTACGTTTGCTAGTGTGTGCACAAGATATTTTAAATAAATTTTTAAAATGGTTTAATGCAAATAAATTGTGTATAAATACACAAAAGACAGTATTCATTGATTTGACTCCTCGAACTAAAGCAATACTTGAAAGTTATCTATTAAAAATTCAAGGAAAAAGTATCCAACAAGTAGATGAAGTAAAATTTTTAGGAATATATTTGGAAAATAGCTTAAGTTGGGAAAGCCATGTTGATGCTCTTTGCAGGACTTTATCATCGTCGTATTTTGCGTTATATAAATTGAAAGATTTGACCAATAAAAATGTTTTGTTGTCTTATTACTATGCACATTTCTATTCAAGAATTAAGTATGGCATAATTTTTTGGGGTTGTTCTTCAATATAGCCTTAGGGTTTTTCGGCTACGAAAGAGAGCTATGAGAGCGAAAGTTAACGCTC
This sequence comes from Pachyrhynchus sulphureomaculatus, assembly GCA_019049505.1. Lineage (NCBI taxonomy): Eukaryota > Metazoa > Arthropoda > Insecta > Coleoptera > Curculionidae > Pachyrhynchus > Pachyrhynchus sulphureomaculatus. Next base: position 88,341,503 of record CM032446.1, on the reverse strand, counting down.
AGAGAAGTGCATCCTGTGTGCGGATTTTTAGGGATTTAATAATCCTCACAGTACCTTGTATTTTCATGATTGAAATTTTGTTATTTGTGAAGCGAAAACCACAGTTTTTTTGTAAGTAACAATTATTATCACGATTATAATACAAGGTACGGTGATAACTATGCTATTCCAGTCCACAGTTTGTCCACAACGGAAAACAATCCCCGTTATATTGGCAGTGCCCCCCCCCCCGCGTTCGAAATATTGATAATATAAAATTGTATAAAAGAACGTTAATTGTTTTTTTTTTAAATGTTACTATAGTATAAACGATGTTTTAACAGATAGAGGCTACTAATGTTAAGATGATAACTTTTGTTTGCTTTATTAAATTTATGTAAATTCATTTATAATACTTCTTCTCACTCATTTAAAATAGTGCTGACTTGTCCTATGCTATTGTGTATGGTCTCCTGGATTAATAAAGTTTATTTATTTATTCATTTATTTATCTTATTTGTCAAATGCAGTCCCAGACGCGTTTCGCCATATTAAGGCAGGTCAGTCGGGCTAGGATTGACAAACAAAAGAACCTAATCTACTGGTACTTATCCAAGTAGTTACGGAACACGATAGTAGGATACAATGAATTGTACTAAGTACATATACCTAATACTCTATCGAAAGCTGCTTTCAAGCCGACAGAGTGATTGGCATCGTCGACACTTAAAAGCTGGCAGTGCTTTTCGAGGAATTCTCCTCAGGCATCGGTGGTTAATATAAAATAACTGAAAACGTACAAGGCCTATATTTCAGCAGTTTGCCCACTGTTCTCTTATTCGTTAAATTCATCTCGTGACGCGTTTCGCCATATCACGGCTCATCAGTCGCGCTAGGATCGACAAACAAGTGTTCCGTAACTACTTGGATAAATACCAGTAAATTCTGTTCTCTTGTTTGTCAATACTAATTCCACTGACGAGCCGTGATACGGCGAAACGCGGTTCGGGATGGATTTGACGAACAGTATGTTAACTGCTGAAATATGGGCCTTATCCATTTTCAGTTATTTTGAATTAACCACATATGCCTGAGGAGAATTCCTCGAGAAGCGCTGCCTGCTTTTAAGTGTTGACCGTATCGGCCACTCTGTCGGCTTGAAAGCTGCTGTATCAGCTTTCGATGGAGTATTAGGCATGCGTACTTAGTACAATTTATTGTATCCTACCAAAATATTTCTAAATTGAGAGTAATGTTTATAATGGTTTGTTTGACTACATGACCAGAGAATGTCAGTTAAAGAATTGTCGTCAAGCCAGCTTTAAGAAGCACACAGATATTTATTTTTTCGGTATTTGTTAAAAAAATTATTTCTTCATAAATAAATTTGTAATTGATGAGTTAGCCTTTTCAAAATAGACAGTGCCAGAAATACTTATGAGATGTATTGAAAATTAATACCTCCATGACCAATGGAATAAACTCTATCATAAGTAGTTTGGCCTTTGCTTTAACTCTTAAGCCCGTATTCATAGTCGTCTCTTCAAGTAACACTCAAGTGTAACTTGTTCAAGAATACTTTGACCGCTCCCCTCACGTTTATATTTGATAGTCAGTTTAGGAGGCTCTTTGGACGTAAACGATGACATTGTATTTTCAGCGAAATTTCAGCCGTAGCTGAAATGGCAGCTTCTAAATTTATTTCATGAGTGTTTTTAATGTTGAAGTCTTTTACCAAATAAAAAAAATGACAAAATTTAACGCTTCTAAATTTTTTAAAATTTTTTAAAATATGAAAGCCTTATTTGTCATGACATAATACTAATTAATTAAAATGCACAAAAATATTAGAAGCCTTTGACCCCTACATGGTTTTATATTTCAAAAATAGTTTTCATAAAAAGTAATTTGCAATATATTTTTATTGACTAAGTGGGGAATAAGGAATTTTTGGCACACTGACACGACTTAGTATATATCACCACTATACCAAACACTTCATTTTTGCACTCGACGTGCGTTTCGCTAACCATGTTAGCTTCATCAGGAGCGATGAAGCTAACATGGTTAGCGAAACGCGCGTCGAGTGCAAAAATAAAGTGTTTGGTGTAGTGGTGATATATACTAAGTAGTAATATTTTTATTGCTTTAATTAATATAATTAATAATGAGATAACGTACTTATTATTGTAATTACTGTAATATATAAAGATAATTTATATTTTCACCTTAACGAAAGAGTTCAATATAACTTCTGTTTATAAAGTCATACTATGCGAAACATTTGCTAGTCTTTTTTACATAAGTGCCATATGCAAAACAATCTTTAAAGTTTTTAGGTTTTATCATGCAATAATAACAATAAGTATTAAAATGGAAATTTTTATACATAGTTCAGTAAAAAAAGCATTTGAAATTGCATTCTCTAGATACAGCAATATTGTGATTTTTGTCCTCTCTGGGGTATCACGTATTATCCTGAATTCTGGACCTCGAAAAACTTATGCTCTTTTGTTTATAAACAATTTAATTTTTCCATACGTATTTTTGAGCTTAAAATCGGACCGAGACAAAAAGAAATCAGCCTCTTCCTAATGAAATTTTCAATAAATCCCCGTTAGTTTTAGGTCGGTCGAATGCGTATATAATCTACAAAATTGAAAAAAATAGGCAAAAAACTGTTTTTTTTTAATTGCATCGGTAATCTGGCATCAAAATTTAAATTAAAAAAAAAAGATCCATTTTGTACCAAATGGCATAAAATAGCGGGCAGTTTAAATTTTAAATAATAAATTCAATTGTGCCCACTGAGTTCAATATTTTTGTACCAAAATTTCAGGGTACTACAATAGGCATATTTTCTGAAAGTTTCAAGCCCATCGGTTCACTTAGTTGACCTGTACAATAAAATGAAAAAAAAAACAGTTGTTTTACTTGTTTTTCAATTTTGTAGGTTATGTACGCACTTGAGCGACTTAAAACCAACGAGAATTTCTTTGAAATTTCATTACGAAGAGTTTGATTTTTTTTTGTCTCGATCTGACTTATATCTGGATTTATCCACATTTTAAGCTCAAAAAACAAGTTTTTTGAGGTCCAAAACAGGACCATATTCCTGGTGATACCCTAGCGAGGATAAAATTATAACTTTGCTGTATCTAAACTATGCCGATCTCATGATTAATTTGACCTTTTTTTTTACTGCACTATCAAATCAACATTTTAGTTTGTCAATTGAGGCAGAAAATTAACAATCTAGTTCTGTTCTGCATTTGCTCACATAGGTTATGAATAAAATTTCTAAAGTGTAATTTGTGTGGTACATTTCCTTATTACAAACTTAAAATTTTTCCGAATAGCTTTTATAGCATTTTGTATAAAAGCTGGCTTTTATGTAAATTAAAAGTGATTCTCTAGGGCACAACCAAATTTTTATAGATCTGGAAGCTTCCAACTTCAATACTTTCATCTTCTTGAAACTCTTTACGACTATGCAATAATGAAGGATTCACCATTGTAACTGTAGTAAAACAAACGTAGAAACTATTAATAGTGTTAAGAATAGCATATCTGCAAATGCAACTGCACCTTTGTTGAATCGCGACTTGTTTTGGAAGTTTTTATTAACGTTTATATTATTGGCCTTTATTTACAACTTTATTAGGTAATCCAGAATATTTTTTGCACCGAGAATTAAAAATAGACCCAAATTTAAAAACTTTAAGACTCAAATTTTTAGTTTCAGTTTCATTGGAAGATATCTCACAAAAAAAGCAGTTAAAATCAAAGAATGCCCCAAAAAAATTTGACATCTATTAATTCAATTTGAAACAACTATATTTTATTTTAAATTTGAAATAAATTGTTTCCAGTTTTTAGTAACGTAAAGCGTTTTTTCATGTTTTTATCTCTAAAATTTCTTCTTTTTACCATTGTTTTTGCATTCTTTGATGTCACAATTATTTTCGTGGTTACAAGTTGCAAATATAGCGTAAAGATACTGTTCACAGATTTCGTGCCTGCCTTAAGGCATTTCTTACGAGTAACTGTTTAAAGTAGTTTTGCTTGACATTTTGAGAAATAATAGATTTTAGCATCATGCATTCACTGCTTCAATATAAAAATAGTTTACCACGCTGTATTGTCATAATTAATTGTAAGAGTTTCAGATATGTAATACGTAAAAGATGGGAATCCATACTTTTTCGTCGATCAAAACAATGCTTTTGTACAATTTTTGTTGTCGTATGAGCATTAAAAAGTAAAAAGTACAAAAAAATATATACATAAAAAAATTGATTTGCTTTCGTTTGTTAAAATATAAAAGCAGTTTACCTCCTAGTTGTTGCAAAAATAATAGATAAATATTACTTTTTCATGTATTTTATGAAGCGAATTTACGCTGTGGCAACGTAGCTTAAAGAAGACTGCGCGCGCAGACGCGGGCGCTTTTCAAATCTTGAATCACATATATGCAGTGCACTGATCGGACTTTCTTTTAAAAGATACTGGAATAAACGCATGTGCATTTATTCAGTTATCAATACTTAATAATTGATATATTTTTAATTAAATAATCCAAAGTATCGTTTTAATTAATTATACCTAATTTTTATTGTATATCATGTAAAACTATTAAGGTTATTATAAATACCATGTGATTGCGTGCGGCGGGAAGCAAGTGAAAAACTACGTTGTCACATTTATTATACCCTGACAACCAAATAATTTCGCGTCTTGCTCTAACATAATGCTCTCTGTGTGTTCTCGTAAGAAATACCTTAATCAAGGCTTTCTCGCTCTCTATTTAATAGTCAGCTTTTATATTCTTCTTGAGTAAAGCATGTCGAAGTGACTCGAGTAAACGACAATAATTTTTACTGAAATATGTGATTTCTAAGAGGTTCTCTATATCCATATCCTATTTTATAGATATTAAAAATTATTATTATTCACACTAAAATTGTTTACAAAATTTTTAAAAAATACAAATTATAACAGTTAACCAAATTTATTATTAGCTAGCGGAAGGTATAGAGAATACAAGAATATAAGGGACCCGTGTTCCTTCTAGAGGTTTTATGTTTCTAAAATAGTTTTATTAATGAAAAACAGGACTCATTATTAAGTGATTTATTTTTAACTAAATTGATATCAAAATAGTAATACCTACTTATCACTAATCCGCTGCATTTTAACTTCAATGTCTTGTTTTTTAATTAAAAACTAAGTTATGCATGTGACATATAATATATGTGTATTAGGTTTTTGAACTACAATGTCTGAAATATTTCGAATTAATTTCCTTCGTATGGAATCACACCACCTGATATCACATCACTAATTTTTTTTTTACATTAATCTCATATGGGGCACAATCTGTCTTAAGCTTTTTCATGTAATGATAATTAAGAACAAAGGGAAAATTTTGGGACTTTTGTGCATGCAGTACCTATAAAGAAATCGAAAGTGTAGTTGATTGAGGGATCACTACTTAAATTTCAGCTCATTAGTTTTTGTAGCATTTTATATAAATTATGACTATTAAGCAAGTTAACAGACATTGTTTACCCATAATTGCGCTTTCTGTTGTAGAAATTCACAGTTTAAACTCGATAGTTTGGAGCCTACCCAAACTGCAATGTTGTTGTCCACCGAGGAATTTAATATTAGAATTCTATTCCGCACCTGTTGCGGGATAAAATTTCATCCCCGGTTCATTCTGCCTGTCATAGAAGGAGACTAAAAGAGCAACTTAGATGGTAGACGAATATCCCACCAGGCATCGCCCGGTGTGATACGTCGCATCGGCTTAGGCTGTGCGAAGTTGCTTAACGTTTCGTGACTTTGTCGACGTCCCCGGACTGTGGGACCAAATAGTATGATGAGGTACCTGAACTAACCTGAACTAACCTAAACTAACCTTAACTTACCTGAACTAACCTGAACTAACTCTCTGTGAAATCAAGGTCAGTTGATCGACCAGCACAATCAACTTTCTCTATCCTGTAGCCGACTTTTATTCCCACTTTAGAAGTAACATTAAAATCCGGCTTTTTGTGAGAAACGACCTCTCTTGCCAACGAGAAGAAGCTGTGAAGACCAAAAATTTTAATGTTATGTTGTTAAAAATAGCGACTCAACAAACCGCAAGGTTTATCTGCAGCCACTATCGACCACCAAGTAGTACTAACTTTAGCACACTTTTCGCTTCTTTTACAGACACCATCGACCATTTACAGATTAACTATCCAAATTCCGAAATTGCCTTTCTGAGCGACTTTAATATCTACATCAACTGGTTTAAGTATTCAAATACTACCGACACACAAAGGTCGTGAAGCTGAATCATTCTCAATCAGTTATGGTTTAACTCAGCTTATTGACGAACCAACATTGATCCGTGATCGAGACGGAGAGTCCGCCAGTCTTCTTGATCTATTTTTAACCACCAATCCATAGATTTACACCGTCACCATAAATTCGTCCTTAGACTGCTTTCGACATCGAGTAATTAGTGACAGAGGGGGCCTAAACCGCGTAAGATTTGTCACTACAAATCCGCTAAATAGGAGGAATTCATGGAATATTTTCGAACTTTCCCTTGGTTAGACGTTTGTTTTCAATCCGACGACCCATCTGACTGCGCTAAGGCGGCGTTATTTTGGCTGGTATGGACAGTATTCCTCCCATTTTCGAAGAAATGCCCTTCTAACGGCAAGTCATGGTTTAACCAAAAATGCAGGAATTGTTTGCTTCTAAACATCTTGCCTACCGACAATGGCGTGAAAATCCTAACGTCATAAATCGTAATATCTTTGTTCATGGCTAGAACAGATGCAAAGAAATTATCGACGAAACCCAGGAGGCATACAATCAACGAATTAGAAACAAACTTCTTGCTTACCTCAACAATTCCAGGTCCTTTTGGTCACTCGCTAAGGCAGTTAGTTAAAATTTCACTAAATCCACTATACCACCACTCATACACAAGGTTAGATAATTCTATTGCAACAAGAACTGTTGAGAAGGCGGTCTTGTTAGATGAAATCTTTGCTTCAGATTCTACTGTTGGGAAAAACACCACCTACTATTCCCATAGTGCAGTCAAGGATACCCAGACTTCAGACAGCGTATCATAAAACGTATTTTAATGAAGTTAGACACCAAAAAAACTTCTGGTGCTGAAGGAATATGTACTAAAAAACTGCGCGAGAGAACTAACATCAATTTTCTGTAGTCTTTTCAACTTACCCTACAGAAAGGGAATATTTTCTTCCTGCTAGAAATGTGCCACAGTTCAGCCGATACCCAAAAAGAAGACCTTGCCAAACAACTCCCGACTAGTCGCAATGCTTTCAATAATATCAAAAGTCATGCATCTTCTAAAATATCTTGAAGGATTCAACATTATTAGCAACCATCAATATGGTTTTCGTAAACATAGATCAACAAATGTTTGGAACAACGGAATTAAACACTTCGGAGAATCGCGAGCAGTTGCACTTGATATACATATTTAAGGCATTCGACCGTGATGGATAATCTGCTGGAAAAGACCAGGAATCCAATCTAACGCTTTGCACATGACAGTACGCTTATCTCTTGATTAACTTTTAATGCCCGAACATCGGTTATTCATGCAAATATCTGCAGACAGTTGTTCAAGTAGAATTTAACGCTACAAAAACCCCTAAAAAAGTTAACGTTGCTGAACCGAACATAGTTATGTCGGAGCACACTATTTCTCTAGCATCGTCACTCAACTTGCTAGGTGTTAATTTGGGAGTAAATATATCTTAACATGAACATACTGCAAGCATAGCAAAGAGAGCTTTTGAAAAATTTCGAATATTATTTCAAACTAGAAACCTTTACACTCCACAGCAACTGTCAATTCTGTATAACTCAAATTCGACCGACGGTGGAATACTGGTCCCAAGTTTGGGCTCTGCTCCCAAGCATACACTGCATTTGTTGAACTCTATTGGGAAGAGTGGCGACAAGTAGGTGGTTTACGTAAATTATGTTATCTGTAATAGGTTGAAGTACCGGACAGTATGCGTGTTAAGTAGTAGTATGCCTGATTGGAGACCTGGCACTGGGCAGCAACTTCGATTCATTGGAACATCGAAGAACGACTGGCGACTTGAGTCTATCCTACAAATATTTTCATGGAAAGTGTTCGATGCCCGCTTAATTCCTCCCAGAGCTGTGCATGCTACTTAATACTTTACATCCGTATGAGGTTCAGCCTGTTACTCCTCGTACAACCCTTTTTAAGCAATGAAAGGGATGGAGATGGAATGGAGAACCTCGTCTCTTTGGAATAATTTGCTCAGGATTGTGTTTCCGACGGAGTACAATTTACAGCGATTTAAAATGAACGTGAATTGGTTTTTCAGCACACTTGGCACTTTTGGGGATTTCCCTGTAGCACATATTCTAGACCCATAAAATAAAAATTAAGACCAACGTAGAAATTCCTATTGATATTTTGGTTATTTCTGAATATGCATCTATAATTTTGGTAGAAACTTTCTTAAACGTGTGAAACGTAACTTTTACCTGATTTATGTGTATGAAAAAATAAATTTTACATAATGTCACCAATAATTCAACCTGAAGTCAAGTAACAATTAAAAACTTATTCTAAAAATACCATCAAAGTGAGCTGACTACTTCCTTAACTCTTGAAAGGATTTTGAGGCAAAATTTTCTAACTATGAAACGAAATATATCACTTGTGATAAATTATTTGCCTTGGAATCAAGGGACGATTATAAATATCTTTCAAGTGAAATTCAAGGCGTGATTTTTCGACACGAGAGACGAAAAAATTTCTCAAGGTGCATTGAAGGTCTAGAAGTTACTCAACGAGCGACTGTTCTGAAAATAATGACCGAAATGGATGAGCAGGTAAAGAGACGATTTATCTTCGAATTGAAGTACCAAACACAGAGTTAACGAGAAGTGTTTGCATGTGGCGACAAGCAGGTGTTTAAGTAAATTATGTTATCTGGAATACGTTGAAGTACCGGACAGTATGCGTGTTAAGTAGTAATATATATATATATATATATATATATATATATATATATATATATATATATATATATACATATACAAAAACAGATTTGCAAACACACGACATGGTACTACTGCTACTGCTTATATATCCTATATGCAGAATGTATCGCAATAATGGACCACTAGTACTATTAAACGCATTTAAAGCATCCTTTTGCTAGTGCTGATTATAATTGATATCATATCGTATATACACTACGGCTATTTTTTAAAAGTTTTATAGAGGATGTGTACAATAATGCACCATCATGCTCATACTTGCAAGTATTCTGTATTTAAAAGAAAATAATATAGCAGGATTTAAAAAGAAAAATTTAGTAAGTTCTATATTATTTAAAGCAACATAATTATTATTTTGTTTTTTTATCTGTAACAAAATACCAATAAAATAAAGTATATAGGGCAAAAAAGTATACAATATCATGAATATGGAAAGGCAATGAAGACAGTCATAATGGTCCCAAAATTTATTATTTTTCAAACTGAGTGTTCTACGATTACGCCTTTGCTTATTTAAGTATATCCGAAAGAAACAGAAGAAATGACAGGTTTATTTATGTAGGTAACAATTATTTACAGAGTTAAAATTTATTATAATAATTTATTATATTCTTTGTAATTGTTTAATGGATTGAAAAATAAACATAAATAAAAATTAAAATACGTATTTCTATAATGCATATTTAGTGCATATTTGACCTTTTTATTAGAGCATATTGCATACATATTTTGCCATTTGTTAATACATATAATCCGATGCCTAGATATAACCGTTTTCTCTCAGACCGCCAATCCTACTACGTTACTGTCAAAAACACAGCCTCACGTGTTCCACCACCTACTCAAACCACATAATCTCAACCGACGTTTTAGGAATTTCAGACAGTTCGTGGACCACTGTTCCACTCTTCGGAGTCCCAAAGCGTCCAAATTTCGCTTTTAGAAGCCCTAACCACGAAAGTTTTATTTTTTTTTTTTGTCTAATTGTTATGCCTTTATCTACAAAAGTCCAAATAATACATTTTTTGTATATGTGATGCAATCTTAATATGACTAAATTTCATATGGACATAATGGATGTATTGTCAATGTTATTATTTTATTAAGAACTAGATTACTGCACGTGCTCTAGGTGTTTGGCTAGCTCGGTGTTCCTAGGTCGAATGATACGTAGGGATACTACGAAACCAACATCACGGATGGTTTAATACATGGAAGAGCAATTTATGAATTGTAAAAATTGTCTTAATTAATCTTTGATAGATGTTTTTATTTATTCACGGACAAAAACAAGTTATGGATAGCGTAGCGGATTGGTTCCGTCTGTAAGTGTTAGTACCGATATGCATCTTGGAAGGATGTTCTACAGTCAATCATGGCTTAGAACTATACGGCCCTTCGTAAATCGGGAGGTTATGTTTTGGCTGAAACCAGCCAGTGATAGAACTCGTTTTTATCTCATTGTTATGAAATCTCCAATTTATATTTCCATTTTTTCTCAGTTAGTTTGCAAGTGCAAAGTCTTATGAAAGACGTTTATATTACGAACAAGAAAGAATTATAAAGCCAAGAGGCAAAGTATCTTTTCAGAGAAAATCTACATCTATTTATGAAGGATAATTAAAAATATATCATCGTCGTATCTTGCTTGGCTGCCCTAGCTCGGTGATATACCAGGTGTACAAGTATGAAATGCGGATTTCAGACAACAGATGGTATACCAATGCAGTTTGTGCTATAAAGATTTGACACTGCGCCATTTTGTTGTGTCATCAACAAGTGTCAGACGCGCGCGAGTGATAACTTGGAAAAGTATGTGCATAGTGTTGTGTTGTTGTGTTCAATATGTCGAAATTTATACCGAACAAAGAGCATTTGCGAACAGCGTTAATTTTTTGGTTCCATTTGAAGAAAACTGCTGTTAAATCATACCGATTACTTCGAGAAGCTTATGGTGAACATGCTCCATCGCAAGATCCGTGTGAACCGTGTGACTTCGATGTTGCAGACAAGGAACGTGGAAAAGCGCCAAAGAAATACGAAAATTGCAAGCATTGTTGGACGAAGATGATTCGCAAACATAGAAACAACTCGCCGAGCAATTGGGGGTTACCAATAAAAATAATCCGGATAAAATATCCCAAGTTCTCACGACCGAAAAAACAAGAATAGCTTTAAAACTCGCTCAAATATTATCCAATATATTTTTTAGTGCCAAAGATAAAACTAATAAATACAATAAATCAGGAGTTTATAAACTTAAGTGCAATAGCTATTACGTAGGCCAACCGGGACGGAATTTTAAAACAAGATTCGCAGAACACAATGCCTCTTATAGGCTAAAAAATGAAAAATCACAATTTGCTAAACATTTCTTAGAAACAGGCCATACTTTTTCCAATATCAATTGTTTACAAATACTCCATATGGCACCTAAAGGGTCAAAACTCAATTTCTTAGAATCCATAGAAATTTACAGACATTCAAAGGACCATAATATAAATTTACTGAATAGTTAATTAGACATAGCAAATTCTGTTGCGTTCCAACTGTTTTAACATATAATAGACCCACATCTGTTCATCATATAAACATAAAATACCAAAAATCTGTTTTAGTCTTAGTTAAGCGTTTGACAATGTAGTTATACTACGAAATCGCGATAACGCAATTGTAAAATCTTTACAAATATATTTAGTGACAGTTAACAAAGTAATTAAGTAGTTTTATTGTTAAAATGTACTGTCATAAAGTAACGGACCAATCAATCAACTCTTTAATTGGACGTTAGTCAACAAGTTGTTTTCAATCGGCTACGAGAGATGGGAAAGATTCAGACGACCGGTAGATGGGTACCACATGAGTTGAACGACAGGCAAAAAAAAAACGTGTAACATTTTGCTCGCTCGGTACAAAAGAAAATAGTTTTTGCATCGTATAGTTACAGGGGATGAAAAGTGGATTTATTTTGAGAAACCCAAGCGCAAAAAATCATGGGTAGACCCAGGCGCACCATCCACATCGACCGCAAGACCGAATCGCTTTGGCAGAAAGACGATGCTTGTGTTTGGTGGGACCAGATGCGCGTAGTCTATTAAGAGCTGTTAAAACCTGGGGAAACGGTTAATACTAAACGTTACCAACAACAATTGACCGATTTGAACCGTTCGCTGCTTGAAAAAAGGCCAGAATACCGAAAGAGGCAACACAAAGTCATTTTTCTTCATGACAGTGCTCCATCACATACGGCAAAACCAGTTTGCGACACGTTGGAAGCATTCAGCTGGGAAATTCTACCTCATGCGGCTTACTCACCAGACTTGGCTCCTTCCGATTACCACTTGTTTGCATCGATGGGTCACGCACTTGCTGAGCAGCGCTTTGGTTCGTAAGAATTTGTGAAAAAATGGCTCGATGAATAGTTCGCAGCAAAAGGGGAAGATCTTTACTAGCGTGGTATTCACAAATTGCCCGAAAGATGAGAAAAATATATAACAAGCGATGGAGCATACTTTGAATCATTCTTCCGAATTTAACATGTTTTTTTAGAAAAAA